>JARQOD010000004.1:507805801-508007567 GCA_033576555.1 Oophaga sylvatica
CGGCTCTGCTCCGCTCCATACACACACGGCTCAGCTCCGTACACTTCGTACACACAGGGCTCCAGTTCGTACACCTCGTACACACACAGCTCTGCTACATCCACCCTGTAAGCCCCTCCTGACCCCACACATAAACTTCCCCTCAACCAGCACCATGACAACCAGCACAGCAGAGTCCTGCACACACCGAGGCCCCTGATCATGTGATCCCTGACTCTCCCCTCCTGTGTCCTCATTACAGGTCCTGTGCGCACAGAAGAGAACAGCCTAGCGACGTCATTGCTGAGGTGGGTCTCTGGGAGGGCGAGGATGGGGGGTGTGGTGGCTTACAGTCAGGGCCAGAAATATTTGGACAGTGACACAATTTTCGCGAGTTGGGCTCTGCATGCCACCACATTGGATTTGAAATGAAACCTCTACAACAGAATTCAAGTGCAGATTGTAACGTTTAATTTGAAGGGTTGAACAAAAATATGTGTTAGAAAATGTAGGAATTGTACACCTTTCTTTACAAACACTCCACATTTTAGGAGGTCAAAAGTAATTGGACAAATAAACATAACCCAAACAAAATATTTTTATTTTCAAAATTTTGTGGCGAATCCTTTGGAGGCAATCACTGCCTTAAGTCTGGAACCCATGGACATCACCAAACGCTGGGTTTCCTCCTTCTTAATGCTTTGCCAGGCCTTTACAGCCGCAGCCTTCAGGTCTTGCTTGTTTGTGGGTCTTTCCCTCTTAAGTCTGGATTTGAGCAAGTGAAATGCATGCTCAATTGTGTTAAGATCTGGTGATTGACTTGGTCATTGAAGAATGTTCCACTTTTTTGCACTCATGAACTCCTGTGTAGCTTTGGCTGTATGCTTGGGGTCATTATCCATCTGTACTATGAAGCGCCGTCCAATCAAGTTTGCAGCATTTGGCTGAATCTGGGCTGAAAGTATATCCCGGTACACTTCAGAATTCATCCGGCTACTCTTGTCTGCTGTTATGTCATCAATAAACACAAGTGACCCAGTGCCATTGAAAGCCATGCATGGCCATGCCATCACGTTACCTCCACCATGTTTTACAGAGGATGTGGTGTGCCTTGGATCATGTGCCGTTCCCTTTCTTCTCCAAACTTTTGGCTTCCCATCATTCTGGTACAGGTTGATCTTTGTCTCATCTGTCCATAGAATACTTTTCCAGAACTGAGCTGGCTTCTGGAGGTGTTTTTCAGCAAATTTAACTCTGGCCTGTCTATTTTTGGAATTGATGAATGGTTTGCATCTAGATGTGAACCCTTTGTATTTACTTTCATGGAGTCTTCTCTTTACTGTTGACTTAGAGACAGATACACCTACTTCACTGAGAGTGTTCTGGACTTCAGTTGATGTTGTGAACGGGTTCTTCTTCACCAAGAAAAGTATGCGGCGATCATCCACCACTGTTGTCTTCCGTGGGCTCCCAGGTTTTTGGATTGATGAGTTCACCAGTGCTTTCTTTCTTTCTCAGGATGTACCAAATTGTAGATTTTGCCACTTCTAATGTTGTAGCAATTTCTTGGATGGGTTTTTTTCTGTTCTTGCAGCTTAAGGATGGCTTGTTTCACCTGCATGGAGAGCTCCTGTGACCACATGTTTCCTTCACAGCAAAACCTTCCAAATGCAAACACCACACCTCAAATCAACTCCGGCCCTTTCATCTGCTTAATTGAGAATGACATAACAAAGGGATTGCCCACACCTGTCCATGAAATAGCCTTGGAGTCATTTGTCCAATTACTTTTGGTCCCTTTAAAAACAGGGTGGCACATGTTAAGGAGCTGAAACTCCTAAACCCTTCATCCAATTTTAATGTGGATACCCTCAAATGAAAGCTGAAAGTCTGAACTTCAACTGCATCTGATTTGTTTTGTTTCAAATTCATTGTGGTAATGTCTAGAACCAAAATTAGATAAATGTTGTCTCTGTCCAAATATTTATGGACCTAACTGTATCTCAGTGCAGTGCGGGAAAAATAGAGTCCTGAGCGGGACAGCGGGTGGGGGGTTAAAATTGGGACTGTCCTACTAGATCCGGGATGGTTGGGAGGTATACTATAGTATAATGCAATGTTGGAAAATGTTTGGTGCAACAACTCCATTCCTGTCTATGAGTGTTTAGTTGCTAGATTTGTATGCGGTTTATAAAGTTAGAACAAAAAAAACTCTCAGAGGCTCACACCGGAAGAGCATGTGACTGTATTTCCTGTTTTCCTGACGTCTGTGTATGAGAGAAGCAGCCTGCTGTAGATGATGCACAGATAGACACACAAATGATTTATTCCTAATCTATTAAGCTTATCATATATTGTTCCTGATTGTTCCTGAATAAAGAAGTTCTGTTGTCACACGCTTGGAGAGTATCCTGAATAATCCGCTGCCAACAGGTTATGGGCCCAGAGTGACACAGAATCCCAGAGTAACACAGCAACAGAAGCCCAGAGCAAAAGCAGCACAGAGCATCAGAGATGATGTCCACTAGCAGCAATCCTGTCAAATTCTCAGTGCCAAGCCTCACTAACCAAAACTGCCAGTCCTGGAAATTCAAAGTGAAGATGCTGCTCTTAAGAGAAGGTACCTGAAAATATACTCGGGAACAAGTGCTTCATCCATTACCAGATGATTGGCTAGAGAAGAATCAGAAAGCACAATGCACAATGTCCCTCAGTGTAGATTATAATCAGATTGTGCATATATGCAAGTGTGCAACTGAAAAGGAGATGTGGGATGAGTTACAGAAAGTGGTGAAATATCAAATCTCAGCAATAAGCTTTATCTCATGAGAAAGCTGTATCAATCTAAGCTAAGTGATGGACAGAATATGCAGGACGCTCCTATAAATTGTGGAGCGTCTCAGGGGTATTGGAGAAGACATTACAGATTTTCATGTTGCTGCACTTCTATTAAGTGGTCTTCCAGAGACTTATGACACACTCGTGACTGCACTAGATGCACGGCCAGATGCCAGATGATGAGCTGACACTAGAGTATGTTAAAGCAACAGCAATCTAAGAGAAACTTGTGAATGTTTTGTCTGTAAAAAGCCCAGCCACCTAAAAGCAGACTGCAGAATTTGGAAAGCAAGAATGAGTCAGTTTAAAAAGCAAAACAGTCATCAAAGGGTTAAAACAGCTGTAAAGGAAGATTCTGCATGTGCTGAAGCTGTGTTTAATGCCAGTACAAGCCCAGGAAATAGGAAGCCCCCAAACATGTAATGGCGGTTAGACAAGAAGAAGCACGGACACAGACAGAAAATAGAATGAGCAAACGCTGGGGCCCAATCTGTCTAGACAGAAAAGTACAGGAAAGAATTCTGACTGCAATCCAACAAAAAAAAACCTAAAAAATACCAACTCTTCTGATTGCAAAAACACCTGAGATCACACGATCTTCACCACCTAAATCAGATCTCTGGTGTAACAAAACTAAGCCGCAGCCACTGAAAAAACAGGAAAAAGCAAATGAACAAATAACAGTGGCTACAGATAAACTAAGAGGAGCACAGGCCCCAGGAGGGGACCCGGCTGACCTCCACAAAAGTGCAGAAAATTATGCAAAAAGCAAGCACAAAAAGAAAAGCAGAAAATATCTTATCTGAAAGCAGCAGATGCATGCAAAACTCCAGCAAACTTCCAAATGAACCAGGAACCACAATTGAGACAAGAACAATTGATCACCGGCGACCATCATGGGAGGGAACCTCCCTTATATCAGTCCAGTCAGTGATCCCAGATTGCCATTCCTCGCTGTAAGGTTCAGTACTGTCTGTAACCACCAGAGGGAGCTTCTGCTCAGAACCCATCTCTAGCACATTCATAACAGGAGAACATACATCCACTCTTCGCTACATTTTTCGTATACAAACATGGATCAGCTTGAGATCTTTTAAATCCTTCATCCATCAAAACTTTGTTTATTTTTGAGTTCCAAGCTCTTGCCGACTGCTTAAGTCCATAGAGAGATTTTTGCATTTTACAAACAAGGTGCTCTTTACCCTTTTTAATATATCCCTCAGGTTGGCTCATGTACAACTCTTCTTCAATGTCACCAAGTAGGAAGGCTGTTTTGATGTCAAAATGTCTCACTGTCATCTGTTGGAACTGCAGCTATGGACATTACAATTCTGAATGTGGTTTGCTTTGCAACTGGAGAAAATGTAGCATTATAATCTTCACCATACTTTTGCGAGACCTTTACCTTCTGAGTCATATTTGTTTTTGAAGACCCACTTACATCCAATAGCTCTTTTCCTTGTGGTAGCTCAGTAAGCTCCCATGTCTGGACTTGGTGAAGGGACTCCATCTCTTCATCAGCAGCATTTATCCACTTCTGCTTCTCGTGGACAGGCAGTTTTTGCATCTCTTGCCATGACTGTGGCTCTGGTTCAGAAAGTGGAATCGGTGTACGCAAGAGAAATTGCTCAAAAAATTTTGGGGTCCATTTTCTCTTGTTACCCTTGTGAAAATAAATAATTTGTGGCTAGAGTACCATTTTTATGGAAAAAATTTGATTTTTTTTAAAAAATTTTTCATGGCTCAACGTTATAAAATTCTGTGAAGCGCCTGCTGCTTCAAGATGCTCACCACACAGCTGTTTAAATTCCTTCAGGGGTGTAGTTTCCAAATTGGGGTAATTTGTGGGGGGGTTTCCACTATTGATGCATATCTGTCACAGGTATGTCAGAGGCTGCAGACAGTCGCACTGCAACTGGTTGCAGTAGGTCTCTGCAGTTGGCTTTGCAGTCACATTCTTAACCCTTCTGACTCTTTGACTCAGTGGCAACCTTTCTCCGGCTCTAATTGACACACCTGGACCTGGAAGTTATAGACTCCCAGCGTGCTTCTGGGAATTGCCGGTGATATTTCTATTAACCTCTGTTGAGGCTTGGAGCTATATCAGTCAGCTATCTTCCTCTTTGGTGTTGCTGGAGGATGTCTGTCTTACATGAGTCTTCTTAAGATAAGTGTTCCCCTTTTTTGTCTACCTCAGCTGTCTTTAGTGGTAGTGGGGATTGACTAGTGCACATCCTGTCCTTCCCTATGCAGGGCTTATTGCCAGGGTAAGGCAGGGATTAGGTTCCTGCTCGGCGATACGTATAGAACCTATATAGGGATGCTTAGGACAGACAGTGTGACGTTAGATCTGCCTAGGGGTCTCCATTATCCCCTTCCCTAGTGTTGGGTTCCCTTCCCCTTATCCCTTTGTGTTGTACTTAGTCTTTCCTACACTGTGCGTGACATCAGGGACTCTGCAAACACGACATGGCGCATATCCATTCTAGACAATTTTGTATTCCATAAGTCAAATGGCTCTCCTTCCCTTCCGAGCCCTGCCATCTGCCTAGAGTTTTTCACCACATATGGGGGATCGGCATGCTCAGGGTAAATTGCACAACAAATTATATGGTCCTTTTTCTCCTGTTAAGTAGAATTTTAATTTTTTTCCTTCCAAATTATTTTAATTCCTGTGAAGCACATGAAGGGTTAATAATGAATGTGGTTTTGAGCGGTGCAGTTTTTAAAATGGTGTCACTTTGGGTATTTTCTGTCATATAGGCCCCTCAAAGTCATTTCAAATGTGATGTGGTCCCTAAAAAAATCGGTTTTGTAAATTAGTTGTAAAAACGAAAAATTGCTCATCTACTTTTAACCCTTCTAACTTCCTAACAAAAAAAATATGTTTAAAAAAATGATGCTTATGTGGTAAATGTTATGTGTTAACTGTTTTGTGTGAGATAACGCTCTGGTTTAAGGGCATAAAAATTGAAAGTTTGAAAATTGCTAAATGTTTGTGAAATTTCCAATATTTTCACAAATGCAAAAAATATCTACGTAAATTTACCACTGACATAAAGTACAATGTGTCACGAAAAAACATTCTCAGAATACTGTACACAATCCTACTGACGGGTTCCCTTTAAGATGAGTTTAAATGAAATTGGCTAATTCTGAACACAACCACATCCTCAATTACAAGAGGGTGTATACACTTATGAAACCTCATTATTTTCGTTTTAGTATTTTTCGTTTCCCCTTCCAAATGATTTAAATTTGTTTCTCATTGTCCTATCTGCTGAAACCAATATGCAGCCGTCTCTGCATGGGTGTTTTCATAGGAATGTATGGGCTTAATAAAACGTCTATGGGACCGTACATCACAGTACGAACGCTCATGCAGGGGCTGAGCAAGGTTGTAAAGTGCTTTGAGCGATAATTGAAGGTCTAGGGACTTGGCCTCCTTTAATCTATAGGGCATCGTCAGTGAGTTTGAATCATATTTTTAGTAACACCTGTTATAGTATGTTATCAAGCAATATAAATAAAATAAAATGTGTTTTCAAGGAATTCCAAATTTAATAAGACAGTACCAAATACATTTTTTAAATGTATTATTTATGAGCAATATGGTAGTATTATGTGGGCTCTATATATCAGCAGGTAACCCTATATCTGTACATAATTCGAAGTGGAATCCCTATTAGTGGCTGTAAGTGTACATTCAAGAGGAGAATAGAAAAATTGGATTTATTGATGATTCTTTTATGTTTAGGAAACTGATGTCAATAGGGAGAGTCCCATCATAATAAGCCAGAGCACATACTTATTTGGAAGGATGCCAGTGCACATACTTATTGGGAAGGATGCCAGAGCACATACTTATTGGGAAGGATGCCAGTGCACATACTTATTTGGAAGGATGCCAGTGCACATACTTATTGGGAAGGATGCCAGAGCACATACTTATTGGGAAGGATGCCAGAGAACATACATATTGGGAAAGAAGCCAGAGCACATACATATTGGGAAGGATGCCAGAGAACATACATATTGGGAAAGAAGCCAGAGCACATACATATTGGGAAGGATGCTAGAGCACATACTTATTGGGAAGGAAGTCAGAGCACATACTTATTGGGAAGGAAGCCAGAGCACATACTTATAGAAAAGGATGCTAGAGCCCATACTTATAGGGAAGGATGCCAGAGACCATACTTATAGGGAAGGATGCCAGAGACCATACTTATAGGGAAGGATGCCAGAGCCCATACTTATAGGGAAGGATGCCAGAGCACATACTTATTGGGAAGAATGCCAGAGCACATACTTATTGGGAAGGGAGCCCACCCTATGTGTCTGCAGAAGGACTCACTGTTAGGCTCCACATGTTACATTGATCCATTCATCTGAAGAGACACCATGCGATACTATCACCATGTCAGCTCTCATATTGAACAGGGATGTTAATGGTGGGACACAAATTTTTTTTGTTTTGCATAGTATCTGAATAGCATATTTTTATCCCTTTCCTTTCAGATTATGTACGGGAGCAATAGGAAGCAGTAAGTATAAGCATATGTTATAATCATCATGTATATTGGTTTTATGGCATTATGAACTGTAATGTATGCGCACATGGCTTTTCTTTCAGGTCCGTCGCACCTCCTCACCCTCTCTACAAATACGGTAACTTAAAATCTAGTGTGACTTAAAGAGGTTGTCAAGATCCCGTCTGGGTTGGAGCCGATGTTACTGCAAACACTAGGGGAAGCAGAGGCAGGTAGCGTAGTCAGGTGGCAGCCGGAGGTCAGTTCACAGGAAAGGCAGTTCGGTAGCAGAGGAGCAGGCAGATAACGTAGTCAGGTGGCAGCCGGAGGTCGGTACACAGGAAAGGCAGTTCGGTAGCAGAGGAGCAGGCAGATAACGTAGTCAGGTGGCAGCCGGAGGTCAGTTCACAGGAGAGCAGTGTTTGTAGCAATGGATCAGGCAGAGAGGGTAGTCAGAAGGGCAGGCCGAGGTCAGTTCACAGGAGATCAGTGTTTGTAGCAATGGATCAGGCGGAGAGCGTAGTCAGAAGGGCAGGCCGAGGTCAGTTCACAGGAGATCAGTGTTTGTAGCAGCAGGAACAGCAGGAAACGCTTGACTAAAGGCTAAGAGCACAATAATCTCGCAATGACACACCCACAGGGCCAGGTTTATATAGGGTGTGTAATTGGCAATCAGAGGCCAATCAAGAGAGCACTGGGTGGAGCCGATCAGGAAGAACAGTCAATGGTATCTGGGTTCAGCAAGGAACCTTGCAGCCAGCAGAATAGCTCAGATGGTAGAGCTGCTGGCCGGTGGACAAGAGGCACTGGGTTCGATTCCTGACAGTACTCCCCTCCTTCCAGGATGGCCTCTGGACATCTCAGGAGCTGGCTTATCTGGGTACCTCTGATGAAAGGCTCTTGTAAGTCCAGGAGCATGGACGTTGTCCTTTGGTTCCCATGAATTTTCCTCTGGTCCGTAACCTTCCCACTGCACCAGATACAGCAGTTTACCTCTGAATTTTCGGGAGTCCAGAATCTTATCCACAATGTATTCTTCTTCACCATGGATCCTTTCTGGTGGAGGAGGTGGCTGAATTCTTCCTGGAAACGGGTTTTCACAGAAGGGTTTGAGCAAGGATATGTGAAATACTGGATGAATCTTTAGATTGTTGGGAAGTTTTAAACGAAAAGCAACCTGGTTAATTTTTGCAGAAATTTGAAAAGGTCCAATGAATTTTTGACCCAATTTGGAGGATGGTACATGTGTCTTTAGATTTTTAGTAGACAGCCAAACTTTGTCTCCAACCTGAAGAGCAGGGGCACTCTCCGATGTTTATCTGCTGCTTCCTTATATACTTCCTGGGTCTTGAGTAATATCTCTGATAATTCCTTCTGGGATTCCTGTAATTTTGCAAGCCTGTCATTAACAGCAGGAATGGGAGTGTTCACTGGCAGATTAGGGATAAATACTGGATGTACTCCATAATTAGCAAAAAATGGGGTTTGAGATGTAGCGCTATGTATGGAGTTGTTGTAGGCAAACTCTGCTGTTGGTAAATAGTCCACCCAGTCATCCTGAAGATAGGAAATGAAGCAACGGAGGTATTGCTCCAAAGTCTGGTTCGTTCTCTCCGTCTGGCCATTGGACTGAGGATGGAAAGCGGTAGAGAGATTCACCGTGACTCCCAAGGCTGTACAGAAACTCTTCCAAAATTTTGAAGTAAACTGAACGCCTCTGTCAGACACCACGCTGTCAGGAATTCCATGTAACCTGAATACCTCTTTGATCATCAGTTCTGCAGTTTTTTCAGCAGTAGGAATTCCTTCAGTTGGAATAAAGTGGGCCATTTTTGTGAGTCGGTCCACTATGACAAGGATGACGGTCATCTGTTTGGAAGGGGGTAGTTCCACAATAAAATCCATGGAAATAGATCCCCAAGGCCTGGATGGAACTGGGAGTGGTTGCAAGAGTCCTAGAGGAGACGATCGTGGGGTCTTGTTTCGTGCGCATGTTAAACAGGTTGAAACATATTTCCTCACGTCCTTCCTACAATTAGGCCACCAAAAGAAACGAAGTAGTATTCTTGTGTTTTTGCAACTCCAGGGTGTCCTGCCAGTTTAGAATCATGGACACTTTTGAGGACTTCAAGGCGAGAAGATTCAGGTACATATATTTTGTGTTTCTGCATCCAAAACCCCTCTTTGAATGAAAGATCGACGTCTTCCGAAGGATGGTTAAGGAAAGAGTCCTCTTGATATCCATCTTTAATTCTATTACATAGTCCTCTAGAGTGCAATATTCCCAAAAAATTTTTAGGGCCTAGAATTGTATCGTCATTACTAGACCTCTCCTGAGGTTCTGAACACATCCTGGACAGGGCGTCAGCCTTGCCATTTCTTGAACCAGGCCGGTAAGAAATTATAAACTTGAATCTTGAGAAAAATAAGGCCCATCGTGCTTGTCTTGCAGACAATCTTTTTGCTGTACGGAGAAATTCAAGATTCTTGTGGTCCGTGAGGACAGTCACAGGGTGATTGGCACCTTCCAGAAGATGTCTCCACTCGGAGAAGGCAACTTTAATGGCTAACAGTTCTTTATTACCGATGTCGTAGTTCTTTTCTGCAGATGACATGGTGTGGGAAAGAAACGCACATGGGTGAAGTTGCATTTTGTCCCCAACTCGCTGAGACAGAATGGCTCCCACTGCAGAGTCCGAGGCGTCCACTTCGACAGTAAATGGCAATTCAGGATTTGGGTGTACTAACAATGGAGCAGACGTAAAAAGAGTTTTCAACTTGTCAAAAGCCTCCTGTGCCTCCGGAGACCAGAAAAATGCTTTGGTCTTTTTTGTTAGTGTAGTAATTGGTAGTATGATCCGTGAAAAGTTCTTTATAAATTTTCGGTAAAAATTTGCAAATCCTATGAAACGCTGGACGTCTTTTAAATTTCTTGGAACAGGCCAGTCCACTACAGCATTGATTTTGCCGGGATCCATGCTCAGACCTTCTGGGGAGATGATATATCCCAGAAATTGGATACTGGTTTGTTTAAACTCACATTTTTCAAGTTTAATGTAAAGATGGTTCTCCTGTAGTCGTTCCAAGACTAACTGGACGTGCCTGCGATGCTCTTCCAAGGTGTCTGAAAATATAAGAATGTCATCGAGATAAGCCACAACAAATTGGTCCAAGAAATCTCAAAATACATCATTAATAAAATGTTGAAAGGTGGCTGGGGCATTGCTAAGGCCAAAGGTCATAACCAGAGATTCAAAATGTCCATATCTCGTTCTGAAGGCGGTCTTCCACTCATCTCCTGGGCGAATCCGTATGAGGTTGTAAGCCCCTCTAAGATCCAGCTTCGTAAAGATTTTCGCAGAACGGAGTCTCTCAAATAGTTCAGGAATCAAGGGTAGCGGGTAGCGTTTCTTGACAGTGATATTATTCATCTCTCTGTAGTCAATACATGGCCGCAGAGTGGAGTCTTTCTTTTCAACAAAGAACAGGGGTGCCCCAGCTGGAGATGTGGAAGGTCGAATAAAGCCTTTCTCTAAATTTTCATCCAGGAACTTTCTTAATACCTTCAATTCAGGTTCGGAAAGATTGTAAATCCGTCCAAATGGAATGGTTGCTCCTGGCAGCAATTCAATGGGACAGTCGTAAGGACGGTGAGGAGGTAATTGATCTGCTTTCTTCTTACTGCAGACATCAGAGAACTGCTGATATTGAGGTGGTAGTTTCTCTTCCTTCTCATGCGAAATCTCAGAGATTTGGACTTGTTGGAGAACAGGGGGTTCCTTATGACAATTATTCTTACAGTAGTCCGATGGAAAGGTGATGGCCCTTGATGCCCAGTTGATAGAAGGGTTATGGACTGAAAACCAGGGGATCCCTAGAATAACCGGAAATTTCGGAGATGAAATAAGGTGGAAACTGACAGCTTCATGATGATCCGGTTCGATACAAATCTCCAGTTCGATTGTCTCATGCGTGACAGGTCCAGAAGACAAGGGTGATCCATCCACAGTTTCCATGTCAATTGGTGTGGATTTGGTCCTACTGGAAATATTATTATCACGTGTAAATTTTAAGTCCATAAAATTTCCTCCTGCTCCCGAATCCAACAGGGCAGAGCATTGTATTTTTTGGGTGCCCATTACAACCTGAATGGGGATTACAAAATGAGATGATGTAGTATGTATTTTGTCTATTTCCGGCGTTACTGATGAGATAGTCTGCAAGATGGAATTCGACTGCTGAGAAAGGTCCATATTGCTGGCAGACCTGTTGTTGGTAAAGGCTATAGTCCTTTTGTTAGGACAGTTGATGGCATAGTGTCCAGGGTCCCCACAATAGAGGCAGAGATGTTCTGCACGTCGCCTCTCCTTCTCCTGTACAGAGAGTGGTCTTCGGATGACATCGATCTGCATCGGTTCAGACACGCCTTGCGTCTTTTCTTGGTGGTCTGATGCTGGAAATGAGAAGCCAGGGCTATTCCCAAGTGCTCGCAGTCTCTCCTTTCTCCTTTCAGTAAGTCTTTGGTCAATCCGGATACATAGTTGAATAAAGTCCTCCAACTGATCAGGGGTCTCAACCGTGGCAAGCTCGTCTTTCACTGGTTCTGATAACCCTCGTCGAAATTGACTTCTCTGGGCCGCTGAATTCCAGGTGGTGTCGGCCACCCAGCGACGGAACTCCGATGTATATTCTGCAACAGAGCAACGTCCTTGGCGCAAATTATGTAATTTGGTTTCTGCTGTGGCACAGCGGTTTGGGTCATCAAAAACTTGATTCATAGCTGCGGTGAAGGCTTCCAGATCATTAAGGAGGTCATAGTCCTTTTCTACATAAGATGAAGCCCAAGCAAGAGCTTCATCCGTCAGGAGATTTATCATAAAAAAAAACTTTCTTCCTCTCACTGGTAAAGGGAGCAGGTTGCATCTGGAAGTATATGCGGCATTGATTGAGGAATCCTCGGTACTGCTGGCGATCCCCACTGAATTTTGCAGGCAGCGGCAGCCGCGCGTTTGATTCGGACCCTGCATTGCGCACGTCCAGAAGTTGTTTTTGGAGCTCAATTACTTCCTGTTGTAGCACCGTGAAATCAGTTTGTAACTTGGAATATTTTCCTTGAGAGTCAGTACAAAAACTTTGAAGCTCCGTAACTTGCCGCCTCAGGGTGTTCACAGCGGACTCCATTTTGGCGCGAGATTATTCTGTCAAGATCCCGTCTGGGTTGGAGCCGATGTTACTGCAAACAATAGGGGAAGCAGAGGCAGGTAGCGTAGTCAGGTGGCAGCCGAAGGTCAGTTCACAGGAAAGGCAGTTCGGTAGCAGAGGAGCAGGCAGATAACGTAGTCAGGTGGCAGCCGGAGGTCGGTACACAGGAAAGGCAGTTCGGTAGCAGAGGAGCAGGCAGATAACGTAGTCAGGTGGCAGCCGGAGTTCAGTTCACAGGAGAGCAGTGTTTGTAGCAATGGATCAGGCGGAGAGCGTAGTCAGAAGGGCAGGCCGAGGTCAGTTCACAGGAGATCAGTGTTTGTAGCAGCAGGAACAGCAGGAAACGCTTGACTAAAGGCTAAGAGCACAATAATCTCGCAATGACACACCCACAGGGCCAGGTTTATATAGGGTGTGCAATTGGCAATCAGAGGCCAATCAAGAGAACACTGGGTGGAGCCGATCAGGAAGAACAGTCAATGGTATCTGGGTTCAGCAAGGAACCTTGCAGCCAGCAGAATAGCTCAGATGGTAGAGCTGCTGGCCGGTGGACAAGAGGCACTGGGTTCAATTCCTGACAGAGGTTTTTATACCAGTTGGAAATGCCATGAATATCCGATAGGTGGGCCCCCAAACAATGGATCTTTGAAAGTAGCCAAATGAAGGAGCTGCAACGCTCTCCAATCATCATGTCTTTTCAGCTCTCATCAACCATGCTTGGGATATCTCCAAAAGTTGAGCCTCACTTTAATTGGTTCACATTTGTAACCAATTGTTCCTATGAATTTAGAATGAATAATAATATATTTAACTAAATAGTCTTTAAAAATCAATCCTATCTTCCTATGCAAACTTATCTGTCTCCATGGTAACAGACTACAAAAAAAAATCCTTTGTGCAATCTGATCCTCTAATAATACAGAGTCATACTCCTTCCATTTTTGGATGATGGATTTAACAGTGTTCCGTGAGATGTTCAGTGCTTGGAATATTTTTATTATAACCTATCCATGCTTTACTCTTCGCCACAACATTATCCTTTACCTGTCTGGTGTGTTCATGATGATGTTTGATCCCTAATGTTCTCAAACAGACCTCTGAAGCCTTCACAGAACAGCTGTAGTTATACTGAGGATACATTACACACAGGTGGACTCAATTTACTAATTATGTGACATCTGGAGGCGATTGATCACTCAGCATTTTATTTAGGGTTATCAGACTACAGGGGGCTGAACACAAATGCACGTCACAATTTTCAATTTTATATTTTTAAAATAATTACAAAATTATGTGACATTTTCTTAACACTTCACAAATAGCGGTGTGGGCGGGGGAAGCTTTCTCAGCTCTGCTACATGCTACATCTAAAAAATGTGATTGTGTCACAACTGCTGCACCCAATGAACTAAGTGACGCATCACTGGAATCAGGGTCTCTTCCTACATCATGCTGTTTTCTGATGAGGTAACAAAAACCTTTTGACAGATTCCCTTTAAAGATGGTAAGTGACTTGACTAACAGTTTAAGGGTAATTTCACACATTAGAATTTGTATCACATCCGCGCTGTGTGAACATACCCTGACTGTCTTTCTTCAGAATTGAATCAGAACTCGGCTTTCATTTCTAGAACTGCTCAGGTTAAATGAACGCTGAGTTCTGATTGGTTGCTATGGGAAACAAGCACAGTGTTACTGACAGACACTTGATAAGCAAGCTCCTATGGCTGCAGAACAAGACTGCAGGTAGTTGTCTGCTGCCATGGAAACACATAGGCCTGCATAGGAGCTGCAGACACAAAGTGATTCTTCATTTATCTCACTGCTGTTTACATTTTGAAAAGGCAGACAACGAAATTAAGACATATCTTGCATATTTACTGCTTGAGCCGTAATACCTTTCTTTACCTAATGAGGTCGTGTCGCTGAGTAGTTGGCTCAGGAGACATGTTATGGCAGCTGATGGATGAGTCCAGTGCTGTTTCTTCAGTACATGTGCAATCACATCACAGATGTCCATAGATAGAGTCAAGAACCTTACGGGGCATAAATTGTGATCATATCAAACACTAAACAATTATATGTATACAGGTCCTTCTCAAAAAATTGCATATAGTGCTAAATTTCATTATTTTCCATAATGTAATGATTACAATTAAACTTTCATATATTTTAGATTCATTACACACCAACTGAAATTTTCAGGTCTTTTATTGTTTTAATACTGATGATTTTGGCATACAACTCCTGATAACACAAAAAACCTGTCTCAAAAAATTAGCATATCAAGAAAAGGTTCTCTAAACGACCTATTACCCTAATCTTCTGAATCAACTAATTAGCTCTAAACACATGCAAAAGATTCCTGAGGCTTTTAAAAACTCCCTGCCTGGTTCATTACTCAAAACCCCCATCATGGGTAAGACTAGCGACCTTACTGATGTCAAGAAGGCCATCATTGACACCCTCAAGCAAGAGGGTAAGACCCAGAAAGAAATTTCTCAACAAATAGGCTGTTCCCAGAGTGCTGTATCAAGGCACCTCAATGGGAAGTCTGTTGGAAGGAAACAATGTGGCAGAAAACGCTGTACAACGAGAAGAGGTGACCGGACCCTGAGGAAGATTGTGGAGAAGGACCAATTCCAGACCTTGGGGGACCTGAGGAAGCAGTGGACTGAGTCTGGTGTAGAAACATCCAGAGCCACCGTGCACAAGGTGTGCAGGAAATGGGCTACGGGTGCCGCATTCCCCAGGTAAAGCCACTTTTGAACCATAAACAGCGGCAGAAGCGCCTGACCTGGGCTACAGAGAAGCAGCACTGGACTGTTGCTAAGTGGTCCCAAGTACTTTTTTCTGATGAAAGCAAATTTTGCATGTCATTCTGAAATCAAGGTGCCAGAGTCTGGAGGAAGACTGGGGAGAAGGAAATGCCAAAATGCCTGAAGTCCAGTGTCAAGTACCCACAGTCAGTGATGGTGTGGGGTGCCATGTCAGCTGCTGGTGTTAGTCCACTGTGTTTCATCAAGGGCAGGGTCAATGCAGCTAGCTATCAGGAGATTTTGGAGCACTTCATGCTTCCATCGGCTGAAATGCTTTATGGAGATGAAGATTTCATTTTTCAGCACGACCTGGCACCTGCTCACAGTGCCAAAACCACTGGTAAATGGTTTACTGACCATGGTATTACTGTGCTCAATTGGCCTGCCAACTCTCCTGACCTGAACCCCATAGAGAATCTGTGGGATATTGTGAAGAGAAAGTTGAGAGACGCAAGACCCAACACTCTGGATGAGCTTAAGGCCGCTATCGAAGCATCCTGGGCCTCCATAACACCTCAGCAGTGTCACAGGCTGATTGCCTCCATGCCACGCCGCATTGAAGCAGTCATTTCTGCAAAAGGATTCCCGACCAAGTATTGAGTGCATAACTGAACTTTATTATTTGATGGTTTTTTTGTTTGTTTTTAAAAAACACTTTTATTTTATTGGACGGTTGAAATATGTTAATTTTTTGAGACAGTTTTTTTGGGTTATCAGGAGTTGTATGCCAAAATCATCAGTATTAAAACAATAAAAGACCTGACAAATTTCAGTTGGTGTGTAATGAATCTAAAATAATGAAAGTTTAATTTTAATCATTACATTATGGAAAATAATGAAATTTTGCACTATATGCTAATTTTTTGAGAAGGACCTGTATATATTACAAGAAATACTCATGAACCCTGAGTAACAGTGGAGGAATTGGCTATTTTTTATTAAATGCTAGATTAAAAATCTACAACTTTAATATATTTTTCTACATAAAGTATTTATTAAAGTGAATCTGTCAGCAGGTGTTTGATATGTAATCTGAGAGCAGCACAGTATAGGGTAAGAGACCCTGATTCTAACAATGTATCAATTACTGGGCTGCTTGGTGTAGTTTTGATAGAATTCCTGTTTTCTCTGCTGTATATGTAGTAGCGGTCTGAATGCTGAGCTATGTATAACCCCGCCCATACCCCTGATTGGCTGCTTCCTTCATACACTGTGCATAGATAGAAAGCTGCCAATCATTGGTGGGGGTGGAGTTACACAGATTAGCTGGACTGCTGTGCATGTGTGACCTAGTCAGGCAGTGATAAAACACTGATTGTATTGAAACTATTACACACAGCCTTTAGAAGTGACACATCACTGTAATCAGGCTTTCTTGCTCTATATTATGCTGCTCTCAGATTAAATGACAAAAACCTGCTGACAGATTCCCTTTAAACCAAAAATAACCACCAATAAATAAATAAAAAATTTAAACCAACCATCAGTTACACAATTCTCTGTCCATTCACATTATGTGAGCGACTTACCTACCTTTTAACAAAGTCTGTGACAAAACCCTTATCCCCAGCACTCGCATTTATACACGGAACAAAAATATAAACGCAACGCTTATTTTTGCTGCCATTTTTCATGAGCTGATCTAAAAGATCTAAGAGTTTTTCGATGTACACAAAAGGCCTTTTAATCTCAAATATTGTTCACAATTTTGTCTATAAAATCTGTGTTAGTGAGATCACAGGTGTGGCATATCCAGATGCTAATTAGACAGCATGATTATTGCACAGGTGCCTTATAAATAAAAGACCGCTCTAAAATGTGCAGTTTTACAGTGTTGAGGGGGTCCAGGTGGAGGGGGAGGCAGAAAACAGTCAGTATCTGGTGTGACCATCATTTGCCTCACGCAGTGCAAAACATCGCCTTCGCATAGTGGTGATCAGGTTGTTGGCTATGCTGTGTAACAGATTATTATATGACCTAAGACGTGGGTATCACAAGGGGAACTTGTCGTCTTTTCCTCCTTTTTTGACCTCACAAGGGGAACTTGGTTCAGGTAGCAACAGGCAATGATGGGGTCATTGGGTGACATGTGGTGTGACTATGCTGGCCATGCAATAACGGATATTTTCAGCTTCCAGGAATCGTGTACGGATCCTTGCAACATGGGGCTGTGCATTATCACACTGCAACATGAGGTGATAGTCGTGGATGAATGGCACAACATTGGGCCTCAGAATCTCGTCACAGGGTCCCGAGCATTGAAAATTACATCATGTTCCTGTAAGCTGAAAGCATCCCAGTTCTTGCATGGCCAGCATAGTCACCGCACATGTCACCCAATGACTCCATCATTGCCTGTTGCTACCTGAACCATTTCCTCTTGCTATGGCCATCTCATAGGTCATATAATAATCCATCGCTACTCTAAACAAATCTTCCCAACAACCAAGGAAAAACCCAGACTCTTTTTGTTTGGAAACTTTCCCACCAAAAACAGTGTCACGGAAATAAAAAGATCCAACTGAGTGACCAATAATCCCATGTGGACCCCTCCTTATCACTGGGATCCATCAATGATGGCCAAACACATCTCTGCAGTGATCATCCACATTTAGAAGTAAAGGTTGTGAAACCGTTAGCCATTCTATAATAACTTGTGTTCTCTGTCATTTTTGCAGAGAATGACTTGGTAGAGGTAAGTGCCCTTGTGAAATCCATCATATATAGATTTTTTTCTGGATGTGTCGCTGCCACAGTTTTGTGATTATTTTTTTTTTTATCAGGAAGAAGAGGAAGAGGACTTGTACGAGGTCCCACCATGTGATCTACAGAGTCGTTCCTTGCCATGTGTCTGGACTGCGCAGGAGAATCACAGCGCATATTTAGGTCTGAAGTCAGTGGTACTGGGATTCAGAAATTGGTGGTACTAGTATCAAAAGTCAGTGGTACTGGTATTCAGAAGTCAGTGGTACTGGTATTCAGAAGTCAGTGGTACTGGTATTCAGAAGTCAGTGGTACTGGTATTCAGAAGTCAGTGATACTGGTATTCAGAAATTGGTGGTACTGGTATTCAGAAGTCAGTGGTAATGGTATTCAGAAGTCAGTGGTACTGGTATTCAGAAGTCAGTGGTACTGGTATTCAGAAGTCAGTGGTACTGGTATTCAGAAGTCAGTGGTACTGGTATTCAGAACTCATTGGAACTGATATCAAGAAATCGGTGGTACTGACATTCAGAAATCGGCAGTACTGGTATTGAGAATTCAGCGGCACTGGTATTGAGGAGTCAGCGGCACTGGTATTGAGTAGTCAGCGGCACGTATTGAGTAGTCAGCGGCACTGGTATTGAGTAGTCAGCGGCACTGGTATTGAGTAGTCAGCGGCCCTGGTATTGAGTAGTCAGCGGCCCTGGTATTGAGGAGTCAGCGGCACTGGTATTGAGGAGTCAGCGGCACTGGTATTGAGGAGTCAGCGGCACTGGTATTGAGGAGTCAGCGGCACTGGTATTGAGGAGTCAGCGGCACTGGTATTAAGGCGACATGAGTAGTGAGCAGCACTGGTATTGAGGAGTCAGCGGCACTGGTATTGAGGAGTCAGAGGCACTGGTATTAAGGCGACATGAGTAGTGAGCAGCACTGGTATTGAGGAGTCAGCGGCACTGGTATTGAGTAGTCAGCGGCACTGGTATTGAGGAGTCAGCGGCACTGGTATTGAGTAGTCAGCGGCACTGGTATTAAGGCGACATGAGTAGTGAGCAGCACTGGTATTGAGTAGTCAGCGGCACTGGTATTGAGGAGTCAGCGGCACTGGTATTGAGTAGTCAGCGGCACTGGTATTGAGGAGTCAGCGGCACTGGTATTGAGTAGTCAGCGGCACTGGTATTGAGGAGTCAGCGGCACTGGTATTGAGTAGTCAGCGGCACTGGTATTGAGTAGTCAGCGGCACTGGTATTAAGGAGTCAGCGGCACTGGTATTGAGTCAGCAGCACTGGTATTGAGGAGTCAGCGGCACTGGTATTGAGTAGTCAGCGGCACTGGTATTGAGTAGTCAGCGGCACTGGTATTGAGTAGTCAGCGGCACTGGTACTGAGGAGTCAGCGGCACTGGTATTGAGTCAGCAGCACTGGTATTGAGTAGTCAGCGGCACTGGTATTGAGTAGTCAGCGGCACTGGTATTGAGTAGTCAGTGGCACTGGTATTGAGTAGTCAGCGGCACTGGTATTGAGGAGTCAGCGGCACTGGTATTGAGGAGTCAGCGGCACTGGTATTGAGTCAGCAGCACTGGTATTGAGTCAGCAGCACTGGTATTGAGTAGTCAGCGGCACTGGTATTGAGTAGTCAGCGGCACTGGTATTGAGTAGTCAGCGGCACTGGTATTGAGTAGTCAGCGGCACTGGTACTGAGGAGTCAGCGGCACTGGTATTGAGTCAGCAGCACTGGTATTGAGTAGTCAGCGGCACTGGTATTGAGTAGTCAGCGGCACTGGTATTGAGTAGTCAGCGGCACTGGTATTGAGTAGTCAGTGGCACTGGTATTGAGTAGTCAGCGGCACTGGTATTGAGGAGTCAGCGGCACAGGTATTGAGTCAGCAGCACTGGTATTGAGGAGTCAGCGGCACTGGTATTGAGTCAGCAGCACTGGTATTGAGGAGTCAGTGGCACTGGTATTAAGGCGACATGAGGAGTCAGCACTACTGGTATTGTGACATGTGGCCAGTACACAGACACTTTCATACATGCATGTTAATAGACAGGGCTATGATTATATTACGGCTGGTGGAGGTCTCCATCCAACCTGTGGCGTGGAAATGCCACCTGAACCCCTATTGACACCACAAATGGAAGAACTGGTTGTGCATATGTCAAAGTCCATGGGAGTTATGGAGATACTAATTTCCATATATTTCAAAGAAGAGAAAGTCAAACACATGCGAATAGGATCACCAAATGGCCATCGTTACCGGTGGGCAGTGAAGGGCCCAGTAGGCCATGAGACGTACAATGTCACTGCATGCTGAGTAGGGGTATATGGAGCGTGCTCAGGAGCTAATCCCGCACCATACACAGCAGATGCTAGCTGTGTTAGGCCTGTTTCACACCATGTTTTTGACATGTTAATTTATTTCAGTTCTTCAATACAAAGAGTGAAACTCATATATTATATAGAGTCATTATAGACAGAGTGATCTATTTCACGTGTTTATTTCTGTTAATGATTATAGATTACAGCCAATGAAAACCCAAAAGTCATTATCTCAGTAAATTACAATAACTAACAAAAAACACCAGCAAAGGCTTCCTAAGCATTTAAAAACGTCCCTTAGTCTGTTTCAGTAGGCTCCACAATCATGGGGAAGACTGCTGACTTGACAGATGTCCAGAAGGCAGTCATTGACACACTCCACAAGGAGGGTAAGCCACAAAAGGTCATTGCTAAAGAAGCTGTCTGTTCAGAGTGCTGTATCCAAGCATATTAATGGAAAGTGGAAGGAAAAAGTGTGGTAGAAAAAGGTGCACAAGCAACCGGGATGACCGCAGTCTTGAAAGGATTGGGGGAGATTCACAAAGAGTGGACTGCTGCTGGAGACATTGCTTCAAGAGACACCACACACAGAGGTATCCAGGACATAGGCTACAAGTGTCACATTCCTGGTGTCAAGCCACTCATGACCAACACATAAAGTCAGAAGCGTCTTACCTGGGACAAGGAGAAAAAGAACTGGACTGTTGCTCAGTGGTCCAAGGTGTTGTTTTCAGATTAAAGTAAATTTTGCATTTCATTTGGAAATCAAGGTCCCAGAGTCTGGAGGAAGAGTGGAGAGGCCACAATCCAAGCTGCTGGAGGTCTAGTGTGAAGTTTCCACAGTCATTGATGGTTTGGGGAGCCATGTCATCTGCTGGTGTAGGTCCACTGTGTTCTATCAAGACAAAGTCAGCGCAGTCGTCTACCAGGAAATTTTAAAGCACTTCATGCTTCCCTCTGCCAACAAGCTTTTCGGAGATGGAAATTTCATTCTCCAGCAGGACTTGGCACCTGTCCACACTGCCAAAAGTACCAATACATGGTTTACAAACAACAGTATCACTGTGCTTGATTGGCCAGAAAACTCGCCTGACCTTAACCCCATAGAGAATCTATGGAGTATTGTCAAGAGGAAGATGAGAGACACCAGAACCAACAATGCAGATGAGCTGAAGGCTGCTATCAAATCAACCTGGGTTTCCATAGCACCTCAGCAGTGCCACAGGCTGATCGCCTCCATGCCACGCCTCATTGATGCAGTAATTGATGCAAAAGGAGCCCGACCAAGTATTGAGTGCATTTACTGAACATACATTTCAGTAGGCCAACATTTCAGATTTTAAAATCATTTCTCAAGCTGGTGTTATAAAGTATTCTAATTTACTGAGATAATGACTTTTGGGTTTTCATTGGCTGTAAGCCATAATCATCAACATTAACAGAAATAAACACTTGAAATAGATCACTCTGTGTGTAATGACTCTATATAATATATGAGTTTCACTTTTTGTATTGAAGAACTGAAATAAATTAACTTTTTGATGATATTCTAATTTTGTGAGAAGCACCTGTATATGTCTTATATGACATATACATTTAAGAAATATAAAACATACACATTTTAATCACCTTTTGCTTCTCCCATTAAAATAACATTAAAAAGTAAACATATTCAGTATTGTCATGTCATAGGGATGAGCGGAGCTGTGGAAGTTTGGATTCTCTCTTACTTGTTCTCTCTCTTTCTCTGTCTCTTCATAATCATTTATTGACTAAGGGTGCAAGAAGGGATCATGTAAAGGTATCAGTGGATTACAGTCTTATCTGCCAAAAGTGTACATGGTGTGACAGGGTCACTGGCACCGTGCGTGAGGGGAGATATGTGTTGGAAAGGTTGCTTTCCTGAATGATGTGAAAGCCATAAGTGTTTTCTCCAGCATGATATGTGCTAAGAGCAATCCAGTTGCTATATGGGTCTGGCTTTCATGGTGGGTAGGTCAGAGATGGATAGGACGCCTATCCACCATATCTCCACCTCCAGGGTGTGGCTGGGGGGAGTTAAATGTCCAGCCAGTTTTTTTTTCTCTGTCTGTGTTTTGGAGGAAGGAAGCCTCCAGACTGAAGCTCCTTCGAGAGCTGCCGTATGTGTTGTCCCAGAAGGAGGGAACCATACTGGGAATGACTTTATATGGACTTTTTATTTTCATTTGAGCCAGAAAGACTTTTTCTGTTACTAGTTTGGTTTTTATGGTTTATGAAGCAATAATCCACCCAGAGACTTTAACCAAGCGTGTTCCTGTGTCTACGTTGGGGAGCAGCTAAGTAACGACCTTCCACAATAGCTAGGGACAATATGGGGTGTAAGGGGAATTATATACGAGGGTCATTATGTGTCCCCCAGGATGTGCATAGAGGCATACTGAACCTGCTGGAGAGCATTGTAATTACAGCCAGGCCTGTGGTTACAATGCAAAATAAAAGACAGAGTGGATTTAAAAAAACCTGACACGGGCTTTTATTTTTGGAGAGATTTGTAGGATTGGTAGTGGGAAGGATCTCTCCCTCCACTCGGGGTCTTGGGAGTGGCCCATGTCCACAAAACCCATTTAAACTTTCATTTGAGGTTTGGCCATGTCAGTGTTTTATTTGCAAGCAGCAGAGCAGGCCGCTCTGTGCAGAACAGGCCTGTGTGAGATTGACCTCAGGTCAGAGAAGGCAAGGCTACTGACGCACCCACGAGTGATACAGTGGTGCAGTCGCCCACAGCAGCAATGGACCGATACGGATGCTCCAGCTGCGAACCAGGGGATAAAAGTTCTGAATTTATTTAGTGAGTTTGAAAATAGAGATGTTTAAGTTGAACCTTTTTAGGTCACGGACTTACAGGGATCATAGTTACCCTCTTATTAGTGTGCACAATATAATAATTTAATTTTACATAATATAATATATATTTTCCACATAGGTCGCTCTGCCGCTGTTCTTTCTCCTCAAAAACCTCCTATGCCAGACAGGATTCAGCAGGTATGTGTTATATCACGAATTCAAGAAATCTGATATCTTTGTTTTTTTGTGTTTTTTTTTTTTTACTCATCTTTATTATACAACCTAGGATAAAAACAAAATGAGCAAATACTCTGCAGTAAATAAATTAAAATAATATGTGTAAATAACGTAGCGTACTTAGCTGACTCTATTTGGATCAAAAGAGCGTAAAAGCCATCCCACCGTGACAACGTGAACCCTATATATGGACCCTAAGTCTTGTAGTTCACCTCGCTACGTGTCAGCAGACTTCATAATGGATGGGGGCAGACCAGGGCCTAGACTTTACTGTGTTGCACCTGCCCATGGAAAGCTATATAGACAAGATGCACAGCTCAAAAAGGGCTCTCTTACAATCTGTGTCATTCTCTATAGATAGTGTCTATGAGCCAATACAAAGCTCTGTTCTACTGTGCATAAATGCATTTACCAGTAATAGAAAATGCTTTGCACCTTGCACAGACTTGTGCTTCAAGCTCAGAGTTGCTGGATGCATGTTAAACCTTTATACCGCCACAAGGTGTCATCGTCTGAGCGCGCACTGTAAAGAGGACGCCTCCGTTTTTCTTTTTCATATACTGTATATGCCCTGTTCTGGAGAATGATGTATTATTTATATTATGATGACATATGCTGGAGCGCAGTACACAACATGTATCTTTCCTTAAGCAAGATATACATACACATAGATTTAGTAAGGTTGTGTTCATACCTTCCGTAGTCTTTCACGGAAAATGAACAGACATGCAAGTCCACTTCTCTGGTGCTAGTGGAGACTGGGCACCTTCATATTTGACACAGTTCGGGGTCCCAGAGGATAAACTTCATAATCAGACTTTTACCTGCCCATATGACCTGGCAGCGGCTCAGAGTGGTAGCCAACGCATCTGTCAGTGATTCAGCTGCTCCATATTAACAGAGTAGCTCTTCCTCTTTGCTCTGACGTAAGTGCATGACTGCCGACGTCATGCTGATTGACATCCGGAACTCCTCTGCCTATCAGCATGACGTCAGCAGTCAGGCCTCATCAATAGAGCAGAGCGGAAGAGAAGCCGTTGCTTTGTCGACATGATGTCAGCGGAAGCCACAGAATCAGTGTCAGCAGCGGTCTGTGACCACTCTTTGCCAGCAAAGATTGATGGCAAGAAGGGCTACCACCAGGAATTTCAAAGCCCTATACTGGCAAAATTTTAGGGCTTCCTTGAGACTCCGCCCAGGCTCCACCCCAGCTCCGCTTCCACCCCTTGAACTTTCCACAGTGCCACCGCCCACTCTTGGAAAAACTCCAGTTCTGCACCACACACTCAGCAATCACACTTAACAGTTCCCATCGAACACCATATTACATATATAACCATTAGCTTTTGTTTTGGCCAAAATATTTTTCAAGCCGCTACCACGACAAGATAGCCTTATTGGCCAAGCCCTATTCTACTTTAACCTATTAAAATTTCTTAAAATATCCAATATTTTTCTAGTTATATGTTTATTTATTTTTCTTTAAGGAAATGTGTCACATATATTTTTTCAAATGACCAATAATACCACATACAAGGGACAAATACTGTCACACCATGATCAGACCACATATTACCTCCCCATAGTGACCGCAAATAAATAATACCATATACAAGGGACAAATACCACCACACCATGACCGGACCACATATTACAATCACATAGTGATTGAATAGTACCACATACAAGGGACAAATACTGCTATACCATGACCTGATTACATATTACCACCACATAGTGACAGAATAATACCACATACAAGGAACAAATATCAGTATAGCATGAACAGATCACATATTACCATCACATAGTAACCAAATAATTCCACATACAAGGAACAAATACCGCCATACCATGACTGAATCACATATTACCAATACATAATAATCTAATAATACCACATAGAAGGAACAAATACTGCCACACCATAACAAGATCACATTTTACTACCACATAGTGACCAAATACTACAATACTGATCATTAATAAAAAAACAACACAATACTAACTCCCATTATACACATAAGCTCTGTGTATAGTGTCAGTGTACAGGTAATACAGTGATCACCAGTGACATTATACACAGCTCTGTATATAGTGTATCGTATACAGGTAATACAGTGATCACCAGTGACATTATACACAGGAGCTCTGCATATAGTATAAAGTGTACAGGTAATACAGTGATCACCAGTGACATTATACACAGGAGCTCTGCATATATTATATAGTGTACAGGTAATACAGTGATCACCAGTAACATTATACACAGGAGCTCTGTATATAGTGTATAGTGTACAGGTAATACAGTGATCACCAGTGCCATTATACACAGGAGCTCTGTATATAATGTAAAGTGTACAGGTAATACAGGCATCACTAGTGACATTATACACAGGAGCTCTGTATATAGTGTCAGTTTACAGGAAATACAGTGATCACTAATGATATTATACACAGGACCTTTGTACATAGTATACAGTATATAGTGTCAGTGTACAGGTAACACACTGACTCACCAGTGACATCTCTCGTTGAAGTCTGTCATCTTTGGTTTTCTTTTTCATCTAGCGTAGACCTCCATCACTTCTTCGAGCCGGGACTCGTCTTTGCAGAAAATAACATAGTTATGTAAAGCATGCTTTCAGAGCACATTTCTTACTTTTTACTTTTTTTCTACACTACACAGCTGAATCCAGGTGTGCACCCACCATTAATATATAATTAGTTATTATGCAGCTCACCATTCCAAACATAAATTGTAATCCACCACTGTGCCCCCACCAACTATAAATAGCCCTTTTATCATCTAATAAATATATAAATTAATTAGCACCTGTACTATTTCCCCCAATTCAATACTAGTCACTGCATCTTCAATGTCCCTCACTCTGTACCTCCCGATCTCCGATTCATTATATTTACATGCCCCTTCCGACTCATTTCATTAAGTCATGTCTTCTCTCTCTCCCACCCCCACATGCAATACATCATTTACTCTCCCCCACCCTCAAAGTATCATTATTTGCTGCTCCACCCCAATTCATTATTTGTTGTCCCCCACCCTCAATTTATCTTCATATACTGTTCCCATTCCCCAGTCTCAATACATAATCATTTACTCCCCACCCTCAAAATTCATCATTATTCGCTCTCACCCTGCCCCACAAGTCATCATTTGTTCTCCCCACCGTCAATTCACCATTTGCTTTCCCCACCCCCCACCTCCAATTCAATTGCTGTCCCCATCCTAAATTCTTAATTTGCCGTCGCCCATTCCCAACCCTTTATTCATAATATTCAGTTCCCTGTTCCCCACCCTCAATTCACCATTTGTAGTCCCCCGTTCCGCACCCTCAATTCATCATGTGCAGTCCCCCATTCCCCACCATCAATTCATCATTTGCTGTCCCCAGTTCCTCATCCTCAATTCATCATTTGTAGTCCCCCGTTCCCCACCCTCAATTCATCATGTGCAGTCCCCCATTCCCCACCATCAATTCATCATTTGCTGTCCCCAGTTCCCCATCCTCAATTCATCATTTGTAGTCCCCCATTGCCCACCCTCAGTTCATCATTTGCAGTCCCCCACCCTCAATTCATTATTTGCAGGAACGCTCTGTCAAGCTGATATTTCCAGTGTACGGGGGTGTCAAAAGAGATAGTTTTCCTTTGTCTAGATGCCTTATGCAGCGAGAGACACTGATATCCATGTCCCTTATTCATTAGTAGGGTTGATGCTTGTGTACTAATCATGCTCCATCAACCCGTCCATTTCAGTGATGGTTGCTCCGTCTCCCCACCTTCACTTCATTATTTACAGACCCCCTTCCAACTCACTTCATCATTTGAAATCGCCCTCTCTCCCCTCACCCATTTAATTAATTTTATAAAGAAAAAAAAAATGACTATCCCCTGCAGGTGCAGCTCCACTTCTGATGTCATGGCAGCGTCCAATGGAGCGCGTACATTCTGACGAGTTAAGCGATGATGTCATTGCATACGTGTCGTCACCAGGCCTCCAAAAAATACAGAAGGAGCTGGAGCTATGCAGCCGTTCACATTTGATGTGTGTCGAGCTTCGGGAAAGCTCCCAGCGCCTGGGTGTGCGCCGCACACTTTATTACACCCTGGGACCCAGTAAGGAGAAGCACAAGATGGGTCCAGGCCCCCCTCTATACTTCTGCTCACCAGGCCCCATACAGCAGTAAAGGCAGTAATGCCCTGATTGCGGCCCTGATGGTGGGCACAACAGGCAGGTAGTTAACTACCTACCTGTTCGTTCTTAGGCCCATAGTAAAAAAATAAATAGTACTGGAAAATCACTTTACTTGGATAAGCAAGAAATGTTGGATGGAAAACCCCCTCTAAAAGGGATGATCTACATCTATTTATGCTGATACAGATCCAAAAAAAGAGGAAACACTGATACCCAATGTAATAATTACAGAAAATGTTTATTCAAAATTCCAACAAACATGATTAATAAAAACATTTAAAAAAGGGAAGTGGTCAGAACCACCCCATAACCCCAAGCATTACCAATAGATAACGTGTAGCAGGTGTAATAACCTACTTATATACTCTTCTAACCCAGAAATAAGTTTCCCTGTCAGAATCAACATTCACAGTCCAAAAGTGTATTGCCTGCAAAATACCTTCTCTTTTAAATGGGCCTCTCAGGATATTACCTGTCTGGGTACTCAGATCTTTGGAGACCACAACGATCTTTTTGGTATGTGCACACAACGTCTGTAAGACGTCAACAGACCTGCCAAGGTATTCCTAAGTGAAGCCGCTTTAGGAAATAAAGCCAATGGACTTTATCCTGAAGGAGCATCCCTGGCGGTTCTGTTTCTTTTAATACAAAGTATAAACTCAGACTTGTCCATAATTTGGAAGGATCTATTCACTGAAAATGATTTCCCTTCCAAGGGTCCTATATTTAATGCAAGCACCACCCACCAATCCATATACCCAGGTATTTCTTCTTGAAGTTAAAATGCAGGTTCATAAACTTTGTGTGGCCCAACTCTAAACCAAGACTGTTATAAATACCTGATTCAACCCTGGGGCAGCAGGGAACATAGTATTACTGGACATTTCACTGTATTATATGGCGTCACTAGTGAATTATATCCTAAATTGGTTCCATCATAAAAAATATAAACAATGGGTGAACCTGGAAAAAGGTCTTGCAAAGACTTCTCTACTGCGGCTGAATCCCTGGCATAGACCCCCTATGATTCCTGGTCTCCTAATTACCTCTATGGTGTTGAATAATCCTTTTTTTCCTGGTATTATCCTCCAGCGGTAGACCACTCACTTCAGTATATAATAACTGAAGTTTCACCAAAGGCTTGGGGCGGTCACACATTTTGAGCCTGTCTGAGTTCATGCAGGGAGGAACAGTGAAACCTTTCTCTGATTTCCCTGGTACAATCTTTGTGGGAACTTGATTTCTTCACCTTCAACATTCCAATTTACCTTCCTCATAGTCATCTCTCTCAAGGGACCTAGCGCTACTTACCTAGTGTCACTTCTCTATGCACACCTCCTGAGGCTGGAAAGGGGCGAAACATCCATTCCATTCACAACTGCTTGGGAAGCTGAACTTCAACAGACATTATCCTCAGAGGAATGGAAAAAGACTCTTGCGCTTTCACACTAATCTTCCATCTCTTGTAAATTATAGTAGAAAAATTCTCTTCAGATCGTACTGAACCCTAGCCTTACTCCATACGTTTTACCATCAATGTTCAGACCTTTGTTGGAGTTTTGGCAAAGAAAAAGGAAAACACATACACATATCTGATGGAGCTGAGAAATTGCTCCTTTTTGGTCAGTTCTATAACAAGGTATGTTCAGACATGGGCCGTTGGTCCCCAGCGATGGCTCTTCTATACATTTTACCAGGTTCCTTCTCTTCACTAAAGAAAAGTCTAATGCAATTCTCTATACAATCAGCTTGTTTGGTTATTCCGCGCCACTGGAAAATCATGCAAGTTCCCTCTTTATTTGAATGGTTGGACACCTGCTCTGACATATCCGGAACAGAGGAGCTTATCACCCAGGATCACGATAGGATCCCATGTGGATCAGGTGGAGCCCATGGCTTCTCGTCAAGGAATCTGTTGAGCTTCTGCCCTGGCTAAGTACCATAACTAACCAACACCGGCTTGTGAGCACCGGACCTTCACTTCCATGACATCCTCTTTTTTTTTTTTAATTCTCTCTTTGCTTTTTCTCTTTTCTATTTTTAAGAGGTAGTTTTTTTGCAAGACAAGCCCTTTGAAGAAGATATCTGATAATTCCTCAGTTTTTTAGAAATATGTTTATGATAATTAAACTGAATGACACAAGATATAGTAATTAATATGCAAACATTAAAAAAGGTAAAAAAATAAAGTTAAAAGATTTTACTAATTATCTGTATCCTTGATTTTTCAGGGTCCTTGGCAGCAGAGACCACGTGAGTTTTTATAATTCATGTTTATTTTAGGGGATTGATGATAAGAGGCCCGTCCCCAGCAATCAATCATCTCTGTGATGGGCACAATTAATAAACTAAACTTTCTTGGGTTTGCGATATGTCTGCCCCCCTGGGCACCCAACAACAGGAATAGATGTTGATTATTTAAAGCGGGTTCGTCTTCAGACATTACAATCTTACATACATTACTAAATAGATCTCTTAGACCATACTGAGTATAAAAATCCGTTTCAGAATGGCTGTATCATCAATCCTGAAAAGTTTATACACAAGTCTCCCCTCATCTAGCCTGACTGGCAGCTGCAGCTTGTACTGAGCAGTGTGGAATCCCAGCGGCAGCAGGGAGGAGGGACATTGAGGCGCTGTCAATCAGGCTAGTTGGATGGAGATGGAGTCTAAACTTTCAGGATTATACAGCCATGCTCACGTGGATTTTTAAAGTAAGTACACCATCCACATCAGGTCTAGGTGATCCTTTTAACCCCTTCCCGACATAGGACGTAATGATACTTCCTATATCAGATCACAATATTTGGCCGGGGTCAGACATGCGAGAAACTCGTACAAGTCTCGCATGTCAATACCCGGCACTGGGACCGGAGTGTGCGGCTGCATGTATTTCTATGCAGCTGAACGCTCCGGTCCCAAGTGCCGGCGGCAGTGCCGGGTATTGACATGCGAGACTCGTGCGAGTTTCCCGCATGTGTGACCCCGGCCTTTGGATCAGGCTCAGGAGTTGTAATAGTGGCAACCTAAGTTTGCTCTGATTGCTGCTGTCCAATCATTTCACTGTCAATCACTGAGTCAGTCACTCATACGCATCGGCTCCCATCGCTTCTACCCCCCACAGTGCAATCACGAGGTTATGCGCTCAGTTATAGAGTGGAACAATACAGCTCCATCAACTGTATAGTGGCCACAGTGGGGTACTGCAGATCCCAGGTCCTATTCAAATATGGGGGGGATGTGTAGTACACAGCTGATTGGCTGGTGCGCTGGGTGTTGCACCCCCACTAATCTGATATTCATGACCTATCCTAAGGTGGGCCCTCAATTTACAAAGAACTGTACAACCCCTTTAACTAGTTATAAGACATTGCTCTGTTGTAAAGTTAGCTTTAACTCCATTAATTTTTATTTTCCAGCACCAAAACAGACCAGGCCAGCACCACCGGCGAAGCATGGCCCTCCTCTCCCTCTTCCTCTTCCTGATCGCAGGATGTCTCTTCACTGCACAGCCATGCATACACCGCCACCATGCAATAACAACTTTTCTAAAGGAATGGATGGTGAGAGTAACTTATTCCATAAAGTCTAACATTGAACATTAAACATCTACTTCTAAATAAGTTGTATATTTCCATGCTGATAAATTTCACAATATTTTATTGGAGGCTTCTCGATTTTGTTTTTCTGCTACAGAGCTTCAGATCCCGTGCAAATGTATCAGGGCTCCATAATAAAATTCTGGATGTCCTGTTTATACATGTAACTACACAGTAAAACAAGATGAACTTACCGCCCCCTAGTGGCAACTACAGTCAGTCAAAATCTTATCATTGATCCCCGGTATCTATGCTGGATTTTTGGAGCGCAGTATCTTCCAAAAATGAGCACATTATATGGACAAACATATTTGAACTCCTAGATATTACATCCATTCTAAATCTACAGGCATTAACATGGATTTTACTCCACCTTCCTTTGCAACTATGGCAGCTTTCACTCTTCTGTGAAGGTTTTCTACAAGATTTTTGTCATGCTCCTGGGTTTGAACCCTTGAACCTGTGTTCTGTGGTCGGCTTCTCTTCTGCCGAGCCACAGCAGACACATCTTATCTCCGGTTGTTTGGATTATGTTTTTCTGGCTGCAGTCTGTTTAGCATAACATAGGTACGGTATTGTAATGTATGTAGTACAGTTCATATAGCGTCTTGTGCTTGGGTGCGATGAAAATACATGAGACACAGGTTTGATATAGAAAGTCCTGTATTACTTCATACAAGTTGGCAAAAATAGTCACACAGTTTGCAGACACAGAAACAGGAGACACAGCAGGCCAGAGTAATCCAAGCTCAGCAATCACTCTCCACAACAGGTTCAGGATCTTCTTCTCTGTTACCGTAAGTCCATGCAAACGTGGGTCTTTCAAAGAGCAGGGTTCAGAGTCCACAAGTGCTTCAGAGTTCCTCAGTAGGAATAGCTGGAGTACAAGGTCCAAGGCTTTAGGAGTCAGGTCACAGGTTCACTGCAGGCTAGATTCTGAAGCACTGATTGCTCAGCTGTGGCTGCTTAAGAAGCAAAAGGAGAGAATCAGGGCGGGAACATGCAAGCTGGAAACTCCATTTTGACTGAGGGCAAGATAGCTGCAGCAAGACAGAAAGTAAAATGGCTGACGAACAAACTGAGTTTCAGGAACATGTACACAGAACCTTACATTACTCCCCCCTTAGGGACAACCTCCGGATGACCTCAGGCCAGGCTTGTGTGGGTACCTCTGATGAAACTGACGGAGCAAGCGAGGAGCATTAACGTTATTGACTGGTTCCCATGAGTTGTCCTCCACTGGGTAGCCCTGCCATTTAATCAGATATTGTAACTGATTTCTATACAACCTGGAATCTAAAATCCTTTCCACCACAAATTCTTCCTGACCATCGACTAGCACTGGGTCAGGGCAAGGAGAAGAACGTCCAGGAAACGTATTGGGTGTCGCAGCCTTTAGTAGGGATACATGAAAGACAGGGTGGATTCTCATAGTTCTGGGCAGTTGAAGACGACAAGCAATGGCACTTATAATTTTACTGATTTTATAGGGTCCAATGTACTTATGTCCCAACTTAGACGATGGAATCCTTAACTTAAGATTTCTGGTTGACAGCCAGACCAAGTCTCCTACCTTGAAAGCTGGTGCAGGTTTACAAAATTTATCTGCTGCTTTCTTGTACCTTTCCTGAGCCGATTCCAGATTCTCCTTTAGAAGATCCATATTCTTCTGTAAAGACGTGATTCTTTCAGCCACTGCTGGTAAAGGCGTTTCTATGGGAAATCATGGTAGAATGTTAGGATGATAACCTAGATTAGAGTAAAAAGGAGACTGCTTAGTGGAGGCACTCTGAGAGTTGTTATACGAGAACTCAGCTAATGGAAGTAGATCCACCCAATCATCCTGTAGGTGGCAGATAAAGCAGCGGAGATAGTGCTCCAGGGTTTGATTGGTTCGTTCGGTCTGTCCATTAGTCTGGGGATGAAAAGCAGAAGAAAGGTTTATTTTAATGTCCAATGCTGCACAGAAATTTTGCCAAAACCTAGAAGTGAATTGCACCCCTCGATCCGAAATAACCTCATCCGGTACTCCATGTAAGCGAAACACATCTTTAATCATCAAATCTGATGTCTGTTTTGCAGTGGGTAAGCCGACACAAGGGATAAAATGAGCTGCCTTTGTTAGACGGTCAACCACCACTAGAATGGTGTTCTTCCCTTGAGAGGTTGGTAACTCCACAATGAAGTCCATAGAAATGGATCCCCACGGGCGGGACGGGGTGGGAAGAGGCTGTAACAGACCAGTTGGTGAGGAGCGAGGTGTTTTGCATCTTGCACAGACTTCACATGAAGTGACATAGTTTAAAACATCCTTCCTGCAAGTGGGCCACCAAAAGAAACGAGAGAGAAATTCCTGTGTCTTTAGAATTCCTCTATGCCCAGCTATCTTGGAATCGTGAATGAGTTGCAATACTCTCAATCTGACTGTTTCAGGAATATACAGGCGTTGTCCCTGAATCCACACACCATTCTTAAAGACAAGACTTACGTCCCTTGGGGGTTGTGCCAAAAAGGAATCCGCATGGTATGCTTCCTTGATGTCCTTAAGTAGGTCTTGATTATGAATTACTCTTAGGAATCTAGAGTCAGGAAGAATAGTCTTAGGAGGAGTAATTGGACGTGTCTCTGCTGAGTAAATCCTAGAGAGTGCATCAGCCTTTCCATTGCGCGATCCTGGTCTATAAGAAATGATAAAATTAAATTGGTTTAAGAAAAGATTCCAGCGAGCCTGGCGAGGAGTCAGGCACTTAGCCGACCTGATAAACTCAAGGTTACGATGATCTGTCAGGACGACTATTTGCTGTGCAGCTCCCTGAAGAAGGTGTCTCCATTCTTTGAAGGCGGCAATAATGGCCAACAACTCTCTATTGCCCACATCGTAGTTCCTCTCAGCCGAAGACAACTGCTGGGAAAAGAAGGCACAGGGATGCAAGACATTCTTCTCACCTGTTCTCTGAGAGAGTATAGCTCCAACGGCACAGTCTGAAGCATCCACCTCTATTATGAAGGCAAGCTCGGGGTTGGGATGTACTAGGATAGGTGCAGTGGTAAATTTATCTTTTAGACGGGAAAATGCTTCCTGGGCTTGGGGAGTCCAGGAGAACCTAGACTCTTTCCGGGTAAGTTGGGTGATAGGTGACACTACCTCAGAGAAATTTCTAATGAAACGTCTATAGAAGTTGGCAAACCCGATGAAGCGCTGTACCTCCTTCACATTTCTAGGACTTGGCCAATCCTTGATGGCTTGGGTTTTGCTTCCATCCATACTAATTCCTTGTGTAGACAGTACATACCCCAGAAATTGAATTTTGGTCCTATGGAATTCACACTTTTCAAGTTTGATGTAAAGATGATTTTGTCTTAGACGTTCCAAGACCATTCTCACATGTCCATGATGTTCCTCTGTGAAGTTAGAAAAAATTAGAATATCATCCAAATAAATTACCACGAATGTATCTAGGAGATCCCTGAAGATGTCATTCACCAAGTGTTGGAAAGTGGCTGGGGCGGTACTCAGACCAAAAGGCATAACTAGATATTCAAAGTGTCCATAGCGTGACCTGAATGCAGTCTTCCATTCATCCCCAGGTCTAATACGGACTAAGTTATAGGCCCCACGAAGATCTAGTTTAGAGAAAATTTTGGCATGTCGCACTCTCTCCAATAACTCAGGGATTAAAGGCAATGGATAACAGTTTCTAATAGTAACCTTATTGAGTTCCCTATAGTCTACGCATGGTCTCAGAGATCCATCTTTCTTCTTTACAAAGAAGATGGGTGCACCTGCAGGAGATGAAGAGGGGCGTATGAAGCCCTTGGCTAGATTTTCGTCTATGTAATCCTTTAAAGCCTTTAGCTCGGGCCCCGCCAGGGGGTAGATCTTACCAAAAGGTATCTCTGCACCAGGCAATAATTCAATTGGACAATCATATGGACGGTGAGGAGGAAGCTGGTCAGCGTTCTTCTTGTCACATAAATCCACATAGTCCTGGTATACAGCTGGTAGTTCAGGGACTGACATGGTTCCTTTAGGAACAGAGCAAGCTGAAACTTTTGGACTCATCTGTTTCTCTGGAAAGTGTAATTCCTTGGTCTCCCAGTTAATGGTAGGATTCTGAGCCTGCAGCCATGGTAGCCCTAGAATAATGGGAAAGTGGGGAGAAGAGATAAGCATAAAGGACAGTTTCTCTTGATGATCTTTACCCATAAGAACCCTCAAAGGCTCTGTTTCCTGATCCACTGGTCCAGAGGTCAGCAGGGAGCCATCCACAGTTTCCATCTGTACTGGAGTAGCTTTCTTCACTGAACGTATCCCCTGTTTCAGAGCAAAGGAGACATCCATAAAATTTCCACTTGCCCCTGAGTCGATCATAGCAGAGCTAGACACCCAAGCTGAGTCAACCCAGAGTTTGATGGAAAGAAAGCAATGAGAATTGTTTTTCTTACAACTCAGCTGGGACACCGCTGAGGAAACTTGAAAAATGGCAGCGTTTACACAGTCAACGTCCTCAGAGGTAACGGAGTTTAAGTCCGAGAAATCAAGATCTGTTGCTGCAGATCTCTCTGGAGCCTGAGGCTCGGACCTGACAGATCTCCTCTCGCAACACTCACAATGAATGAGTGCTGCAGTAGTCTTACGAGAACGGCTGGGGCAGTTTATAATGAAGTGCCCTGACTTACCACAATAGAAACATAGATTTTCCTTAAAACGATGTTCCTTGCGTGCATCACTAACATCGTTGTAAAGAGTCTACCTGCATGGGTTCAGGTTCCCGTGTAATCCTACTCAAAGGTTCCTTAGCTGGAGAGGAAGGTAGGAAAAGGTTAGTGCGATTGCTTTCGAACCATCTCTCTTGCCTGCGTCCAGTCAGACGAGTATCAATACGGATGCAGTAGTTAATAAAGTCACCTAACGCAGTGGGAGGGTCAGCACGAGCAAGTTCATCCTTAATCAGTGGAGATAACCCCTTTCGAAAAATAGATTTTTTGGCGGAACTGTCCCAGGTGGTATCAAGGGCCCATCTCCTGAAATCCAAGGCATATTCAGCTACCGAGTGCTTACCTTGGCGCAAAGCTAACATGGCTGCTTCAGCTGTTGCACCTCGATTGGGGTCATCAAACACCTGCCCCATGGCTGAAATAAAAGCATCAAGGTGATTCAAACAATCATCCTCAGTCTCAATCAGAGGGTTTGCCCACATCAAAGCCTTGTTGGTAAGCAACATAATTATAGTAAGCACCTTAGATCGTTCAGTGGGAAATTGTGAAGCATGTGCAGAAAAAAAAAGATTGCATTGATTAATAAATCCCCTGAATTTCTCACGTTCACCGCCAAAACGAAAAGGGGGCAACTTGGGAATCCCAGAACTCGGGGCTACGGCAGGAGCCTGGACTCGCGCTTCTAGAACCTCAATCCTGGCTCGCAAATCCTGGGCAGTCTGTCCAAACACTTGCAAATTGTGATTAGTGAGGTCCTGTAGGCTTGAAAAACGGGTCTTTATATTCTGCAAATCTGCAAGGATATTATCAGTCACTCCGCAAAGTTCCTTTATGCGGGCCTCCATTTTCCAGATCTTTTAAGACAGGAGTACTGGAAGAAGAGGAGAGGAGAAAAAAAAAACAATAGTGTTTACCTGTGGTAACACTGCAGAGAGAAAAAAAATTAAGGGAACTGCTCACCTGGAATGGTTGTGAGAAGTCACAACCACTATCATCACAGAAAGTTCACCCGGACATCTGATATCCACAGTTACAGCAGACAAAAAAGAGAAAAGAGAAAAAAAAAAACAATAGTGTTTACCTGTGGTAACACTGCAGAAAAAAAAAACACTTAAGGGAATTGCTCACCTGGAATGGTTGTGAGAAGTCACAACCACTGTCATCACAGAAAGTACAACCGGACATCCGATATCCACAGTTACAGCAGACACAGCCTTTCCAGACCCAGCAGACACTAACGTTTTGGCTTCAGAATCTTGTAATGTATGTAGTACAGTTCATATAGCGTCTTGTGCTTGGGTGCGATGAAAATACATGAGACACAGGTTTGATATAGAAAGTCTTGTATTACTTCATACAAGTTGGCAAAAATAGTCACACAGTTTGCAGACACAGAAGCAGGAGACACAGCAGGCCAGAGTAATCTAAGCTCAGCAATCACTCTCCACAACAGGTTCAGGATCTTCTTCTCTGTTACCGTAAGTCCATGCAAACGTGGGTCTTTCAAAGAGCAGGGTTCAGAGTCCACAAGTGCTTCAGAGTTCCTCAGTAGGAATAGCTGGAGTACAAGGTCCAAGGCTTTAGGAGTCAGGTCACAGGTTCACTGCAGGCTAGATTCTGAAGCACTGATTGCTCAGCTGTGGCTGCTTAAGAAGCAAAAGGAGAGGATCAGGGCGGGAACATGCAAGCTGGAAACTCCATTTTGACTGAGGGCAAGATAGCTGCAGCAAAACAGAAAGTAAAATGGCTGACGAACAAACTGAGTTTCAGGAACATGTACACAGAACCTTACAGGTATTTTCATTTGTCTGCCCAATCACCTTTCTGGTGCAGCTATATATTCTTTTCCCCTGCTGGCATTTCCCACTGGTTATATTCTCATTTGGATCTCCAGCCAATCTGCTGTAATTTTAAAGCCAGTCAGTGAAATTCCAGCTAGGGTTTTTTTCTCCTTGCTGTTCTGTTCTTTTCACTGCACCTATCTTCTGTTTCTTTTTAGGAGGTAGACATCATAATATCAAACAGTACTTGCTTTATACTTTGTTCTTGTATTTTGTGATTTATTCTACTCACTCCGAGATGTCTTTCTATTTCCGCACACTTCCCATTTTGTAGGTAGTTTACACTTTGCTCTTCCCCCGGTCCTTTAGCAGGAACGTGAAGCGCTCGACGACCTTTTAGGCAGCATATGTCCAAGTTACCATCTTCTATTCTGTGGTTAGGGCTATCTCAGCCCACGCAGAATCCACTAGGGATCAGGATTTCTAGTGTGTACAGGAACCAGCTGGGCCAGTTGCAGTTTTTAGATTTACCTATTATCCTGAGTGAGTTGCTACACTAGTATAACAATTTGTCTGTGGGAATTTTTGCCCATTAATCCAGAAGAGCATTTGTAAGATCAGATAGTGATGATGGAGGAGAGGCCGGGCTCACTGTCTCTGTTCTAGTTCATTCCAAAGGTGTTGGATGGGGTTGAGGTCCCGGCATTGTGCAGCCGGTCATGTTCTTCCACCAAACTCTCCCCAAAAATGTCATTAGGGACCTTGCTCTATGCAGTGCGGCACAGTCATGGTGAACAGGAAAGGGTTTTGTCCAAACTGTTCCCATAAAGTAGGAAGCTACAATTGTCTAAAATATCTTGTATTCTCAAGCATTAAGATTTCTCTTTACTTCAAATAAGGGACCGAGGCCGACCCCCAATGAACAACCCCATAGTATTATCACACCTCCACCAAACTTTACCACTGGCACAATGCAGTCAGGCGGGGAACGTTCCCAATAATTGTCAGATTAAAAATCTAAGAACAAAACACAATAAGTATCCCTATTGTTTGTTAATTTAGGCAGAGCCCCACAGATTTGCATAATGCAAAGCTTGCTTTTATATTATTAGGATAGTAATCCCTTACACCCCTCTCCCCCCCAAAAAAAATGCTTTGCTTGCAGCCAAAATAGGGAATTGTCTTGCATAAAATGGGCTCATATTCATTTTAATTGGTAACACTATATTTCCCTTGTAGAGATGCTGTAGGTGAAGTGTGCGGGTGTGACAATAGTTTATTTTATTAGTAGGAGGCTTATGAAGCATTACCCCACGATAACCTAGTGATGGGGAGGAGGGTACATTAGTTAGGGGTAGTCCTTGATTGACAACTTTTAGATCATCCTCCTCTTGTCATTGAAGGGGTTGTCCACCATAAATGCTTGTAATTGGGGTTAAAATCATTTCCATTAAACTTTTATAGCCTTTGTGTTGCAGTGTCTATTACAGGCTGCAGAATTAATTAACTGAGAATCCATCAGTCAGCCCTATGACTGTCCAATGGGGAAATCGTTTTAGCCACAAATATGTAAAAAACAATATCCCCAAAGGGACAACCCCTTTAAACTTTTCCAGGCGCCTTAATCACCATTGCAGTAATACATGTATTGTTGGCTCCAATCTCCCACAGTGTGACTCCTACCACTGAGAACTTATCCAAGTAGACACATAAGACGTTAGGCCACTTCTTGTGTACTCATGCTTCTGTTAGGCCTGGTGTTGTACTGTCCATATCAGAAGAAGGAAAGAAGCGTGAGTACAGGTACAGGAAAAATGGCCAATGCCTGTTTGTTGTCATTTTGCTATGACCCAAAAAGAAAAAAAGGTTAAGGGTGAGTCCTATGGAATTTTAATACTCTAATTGTGCTTCTGAGCAATGTGTACCTGGTGTCATTAGTGCACCAGTTTCTCCGCGCTCATTCAGGCCACCTGAAACACGTCAATGTCGTATATCATGTAACTATCAACGCTGATGTTGTTTTACCCTCTGCTGACCACTTTTTGGCAGGGTGGATTTGATTTAAATCACTAGTCAGTAAGGCTTGATTTAAATCAGTGATTTAAATCAAAGTTTCTACCAGACCGGTATATCTAATTTCATCATGTGCGATACGCCCCAGATCGGTGTATCTAATTTCATCATGCGCGATATGCCCCAGACCGGTGTATCTAATCCCATAATGCGATACACTACACTCAGCACTGTATCTAGATACATGCAGTGTGTCATGTGCTGTGAATAATCCCAGTGTGTGATACTCTCCACGTATCTGTGCTCAGTTTATAATACAGCGAGCAGCATGAACTAACAGAATAGACGCTGCCGGTCGTCCTCAGTGACAGCCTACTTGTCAGTATCACTGGCAGTCCCCAACAAAATGGCTCCGCAATGGCTCCGCTCTGTGAGCCTAAACTACATCCTCTGTTATTACAAACACCTAGTAACGGAGGAGAGAAGTCACACGTGATCAGACCCGCCTGCATTTACTACTGTCGCAATACGAGCTAGCAGTTTATATTTCAGCAGCTGCTCTGCCTAGTGTTTAAAAGTGGAAATACCAAACATTTTACAATTATTTTTCAGATTTTATTTCTCGGCCTGCTGCCATTATAAGGAAAGAATGTAATAAACCTCAGATCGTACACACAAACAGATCCAGACTTGTCTGTCTGTGGCTATGCTGCAGTATTGTGCTCAAAGTTTCACTTTCATTTTCTTGTCTGCTTGCCCTTCCTCCTCCTCACACTTAGATTCACATTCTTCTTGTGTTGTGCAGATCTATTCCACTCCAAACAATCAGAAACATATTGTCTAACTTCTTGGACTTGGCACTGAAGGGGTTGATTCTGTATTCATAGGTTTGTAGAACAATAGGATTAAGGTCTTTTTCTCAACTCTGTTCATGTTGTAACATTTTTGCCGTGAAGAAGAGGCTGGGACCTCTGCGGAGTCCAATTCAGTTTTGAGAACTGCGTAAATAAAGCGAGCGTCTGTGATAATATAGGAGAGAAACTGCCCACTAATCCTACAGAAACCTCTGGAAGAGCATGGCATTGTGAATGTTACACATATACAGCCTTTATTCTACTGAGTTAAACAACTCAGCTTTATCTCATGATGGAAGAACCTTTGGATGGTAAAATATTTTCCTCAAAAAGCAGTTCATTGAAAAAAATCCGATTTAAATCAAAAAAATCTGATTTAAATCAAAAAAATCCGATTTTTTTGATTTTTTTAAAAAAAAACATTGATTTTTATCCACCCTGCTTTTTGGTGAATAAAGAAGAAGTTTATTCACTGGTTCGTTGAGCTGGATTTCTCATGTTATGATTTTAATTCAGTGTCTTGTAAATGACAAGATTGTTTTTTCCGTTCTTACAGATCTGTACTTGACAGTATTGAACTCCCAGGTATTTGCTTATTTTTAGGACTTAATATTTCATTGTTGCATTCCAAGAGCCATAATGTTTTCTTGTTCAGTTGTCAGATCAGGTTTTTTTTTGTGGTACAAGTTGTGGTTGTCATTGGTGATATTTTGGAATACCTAAGACTTTTTGATACCTTTGATATATATTGTGATGTTCCACACTGCCTGTGGACGGGGATCACTCACTTTGCTGGTCTTAGAGGCAAACACTGGCACGCTCAGGGTTAAAACAACAGTCCATTTGGTTTATTCTTCACCAGTATGCAGCAGTCATTACACAAAACACAGTCTTCTTGACCCCGGTCAGTACCACACGGACCCCTGTCCGTTACCTGCTGGTGTCGCAGGTTCTCAGACACCTCTTCACCTCAGAGGCGTCTAATTCACATCTCTCACGGACCCCGATCTGTCTCTCTCACGATTTTAAAGACCGTCTTCTTATTGCGTGCTCAGACTCGCCAGGACAGCTTCCCAGTCTGTGGAACATCCAGCCTGGACGTCAGGGAGCTCTGTCCAGCCTGACAGACTCCCAACAGTCCACACAGACTCAGTCTCAACACACTCTCAGAGACTCCTCACGGTCTCAGACAGACTACCACCACCATGTGCCAAACACTCCCTTACATACCTGTAGCCACTCCCACAGGTGAGGTATGGAGCACATGGTCTGGTCACATGTTCATGACCTCATCACAGGTCCTTCACAAACTCACAACCACCAGTGGGCGGCGTATGTGTGGTTAGCCAGTCCACCCAGCTCACAAGCTAGCCCTGTAAGCCACCCTAGAAAATAAACAGAACTCTTGTAGGACTACAAGTCCCAGAACAACATTCCTGTCTTACAGCGCAGAGGAGCTCTGCGACACATACCTGCCATTTACAACCATGCCGGGGACTGTCTTTCCATCCAAAACACGCCTCCATGCATTTCCCGAGGAGCATATACAGCGCCCTCTAGCTGCAGCATGGGTCACTACACCACAATATATATATATAGATCTATCTATCTATATTAATATATATTATATATATATATATACACACAGTGGGGAAATAATTATTTAATCCCTTGCTGATTTTGTAAGTTTGCCCACTAACAAAGACATGAACAGTCTATAATTTTAAGGGTAGGTTAATTTTAACATTGAGAGATAGAATATAAAAAATAAAATCCAGAAAATCACATTGATTAAATTATAGAAATTTATTTGCACTTTGCAGTGAGAAATAAGTATTTGATCCCTCTGGCAAATAAGGTTTGCCAGAGGGATCTGGTGGCACAACCCTTGTTGGCAGCACAGCAGTCTGAAGTTTCTTGTAGTTGATGATGAGGTTTGCGCATGTCAGGAGGAATTTTGGTCCACTCCTCTTTACAGGTCATCTCTAAATCATTACGTTTTTGAGGCTGTCGCTTGGCAACTTTTAGCTTCAACTCCCTCCATAAGTTTTCTATGGGATTAAGGTCTGGAGACTGGCTAGGCCACTCCATGACCTTAATGTGCTTTTTTTTGAGCCACTCCTTTGTTGCCTTGGCTGTATGTTTGGGTCATTGTCTTGTTGGAAGACCCAGCCACAGCCCATTTTTAACGTCCTGGCGGAGGGAAGAAGGTTGTCTCTCAGAATTTTACGGTACGTTGCTCCATCCATTCTCCCACTGATGCGGTGAAGTAGGCCTGTGCCCTTAGCAGAGAAACACCCCAAAACATAGTGTTTTCACCTCAATGCTTGACAGTGGGGACGGTGTTCTATGGGTCATAGTCAGCATTTCTCTTCCTCCAAACACGGCGAGTTGCGTTAATGCCAAATAGATCAATTTTTGTCTCATCTGACCACAGCACCTTCTCCCAATCACTCACAGAATCATCCAGGTGTTCATTGGCAAACTTCAGTCGGGCCTGCACATGTGTCTTCTTGAGCTGGGGGACCTTGCGGGCGCTGCAGGATTTTGAACCTTTACGGCGTAATGTGTTACCAGAGGTGTATCTGGGCTTTCTGGCACCAGGGGCAAGAATTCGGTTTGGTGCCCCCCCACCCAAATCGCACACTTAGTCATTTATCGACGAGCTGCTCTCCCTAATGCTCTCAACGTTCAGTGGAAAACTGAGAGAAGCAGGAAGAGAAGCTCGTTGTCACAGGACCATAAGTATGAAAATCGCATATGAGTGAAGTGTCCATGTGACGACTGCTGGAACCTGCAGAGCTGAATCCTGACATTGCAGCTTCTAAATTCTCACAACTAATGCACTGCACACTTTTAGGATTCTCCATTACCGGTGGCGAGAGTACACGGTCATATCAGCACAAGCATGTGATTTATATACTTCTGGCCACATTCCGACTAGACGTGCCCGGCCTCGCTCCGTTCATTTTCATTGAGTGAGGCCACATATGTCTATCTGCATGTAACCGCATGTATGTAAATCGCCGGCACGAGAGAATCCTGACAGGTGCAGTGCGCACTGTGAGAATTCAGAAGTCTGCAGTCACATAGAATGACTGCAGATTCATTACAAACTTGGACAACACCTTTAATACTCCTAACATAAATAAAAACATGAGAATTAGTCAGTTTCACAAATAATATTTATATCCAGGTACCTTATAGATGACGTCATCTCTGGAGTCATTCTTCTTCTTGTCTTCATCTTGTCCAGACCCCAGGATGAGTTTTCTCATCCACAGCCGTCTCTGCAGACTTCCATCTTCTCCGGTCTTCTGCAGCAAATCTCCACATGATACCCTTATAAAGATAGAAGTATTATTATAATGCTCCTGAATAAAAATATGTGCAGTACGTTGAGACCCTGAATAAATAATTGCCCCTCACTATACTGTCTGCACAAAATATGACCCCATGCTGTCCCTCTTATGGTACATGCTCTTCACACTGACCTCTCCTTTCCATACTGGGTCCCATTTTCACACTGTCCTCTCACACTGTGTCCTCCCTATAGGGCTCAGTCTCTATATTGTACCCTTTCATCACACTCCCCCTCCTTGGTATACTGTCCCCTCCTGGCTGTACCCTTATACTGTCCCCCCCCATGCTATGCCCCACTAAGAGTCTCTATTCGGTGCCCACTCACTTTTCTCTCCCATACTGTCGCCTCACACTATTCCCCTCCCTCCTCACACTGTCTCCTCTCACATCCCCCTGTTCACCATACTGTCTCCTCATGTATTTACCCCCTCACTCTCTATACTGTCTGCTCACACACACCCCATACTGTGTCTACACACATCCCATCACCCTCACTCCCCATACTGTGTCCACATACATTTTTCCCATCGCTACTCCTACTGTGTTCACATACATTCACCCGTTCGCTCCCCATTCTGTCTACACCCATCTCCCACTCACCATACTGTGTCTGCACCCATCCCCATACTGTTTCCTCAAAAATGCCCTCATACAGTGCCTACAAGTAGTATTCAACCCCCTGCAGATTTAGCTGGTTGACACATGCGGAATTAACTTGGCATTGTGACATTTGTACTGTAGATCAGCCTGGAAGTGGGAAATGCACTGCAGCAAAAATTTTTGTTTTATTTTATTTATTTTTTTTTAAAACGTTAAAAGTTAATTCAGAGTGTATTTATTATTCAACCCCTCAAACCACAAGAATTCTGTTTGGTCCCCCTAAAGTATTAAGAAGTAGTTCAGGCACCAAGAATAATGAGCTTCACATGTGTGGATTAATGATCTCTTTTGCCAGCCTTTTCTGACTATTTAAGACACTCCCCAAACTTTTGAACAGCACTCATACATGGGCAACATGGGAAAGACAAAGGAGCATTCCAAGGCCATCAGAGACAAGATCGTGGAGGGTCACAAGGCTGGCAAGGGGTACAAAACCCTTTCCAAGGAGTTGGCCCTACCTGTCTCCACTGTTGGGAGCATCATCCGTAAGTGGAAGGCTTATGGAACTACTGTTAGCCTTCCACGACCTGGACAGCCTTTGAAAGTTTCCTCCTGTGCCGAGGCCAGGCTTGTCCGAAGAGTCAAGGCTAACCCAAGGACAACAAGGAAAGGAGCTCCGGGAAGATCTCATGGCAGTGGGGACATTGGTTTCAGTCAATACCATAAGTAACGTACTCCACCGCAATGGTCTCCGTTCCAGACGAGCCCGTAAGGTACCTTTACTTTCAAAGCGTCATGTCAAGGCTCGTCTACAGTTTGCTCATGATCACTTGGAGGACTCTGAGACAGACTGGTTCAAGGTTCTATGGTCTGATGAGACCAAGATCGAGATTTTTGGTGCCAACCACACACGTGACGTTTGGAGACTGGATGGCACTGCATACGACCCCAAGAATACCATCCCTACAGTCAAGCAGGGTGGTGGCAGCATCATGCTGTGGGGCTGTTTCTCAGCCAAGGGGCCTGGCCATCTGGTCCGCATCCATGGGAGGATGGATAGCACGGCCTACCTGGAGATTTTGGCCAAGAACCTCCGCTCCTCCATCAAGGATCTTAAGATGGGTCGTAATTTCATCTTCCAACAAGACAACGACCCAAAGCACACAGCCAAGAAAACCAAGGCCTGGTTCAAGAGGGAAAAAGTCAAGGTGTTGGAGTGGCCTAGTCAGTCTCCTGACCTTAACCCAATTGAAAACTTGTGGAAGGAGCTCAATATTAAAGTCCACATGAGACACCCAAAGAACCTAGATAACTTGGAGAAGATCTGCATGGAGGAGTGGGCCAAGATAACTCCACAGACCTGTGCCGGCCTGATCAGGTCTTATAAAAGACGATTATTAGCTGTAATTGCAAACAAGGGTTATTCCACGAAATATTAAACATAGGGGTTGTATAATAATTGACCCACACTTTTATGTTTAAAATTTATTAAAATTCAACTGAGCAACATAACTTTTTGGTTTGTAAGATTTATGCTTCTGTTAATAAATCCTACTCTCGTTTGCAGTTTGAAGGCTCTAACTTATTTGCATCTTATCAAACCAGCTAAATCTGCAGGGGGTTGAATACTACTTGTAGGCACTGTACATACATGCTCCTCATTTTGTGTCCTCAAATCTCCCCACACACATTAAATCTCCCCATCCCCTCTCCAAATCTCCCCACACACATTAAATCCCCCATCCCCTCTCCAAATCTCCCCACACACATTAAATCCCCCATCCCCTCTCCAAATCTCCCCACACACATTAAATCCCCCCCCAATCCCCTCCCAAATCCCATCCTCCCAACACACACATTAAGGGTATGTGCCACAATGTTGGGATTGTTGCGGATCGCAGCGGATTTTTCCGCACGGAATTTGCTGCAGATCCGCAAGTGTTTGATCAAACAATGTTATTTAATGGGAAAAAAATTGCTGTGCACTTGCTGCAGAAAATTCCACACTGATTTTGCATCGGTTTATTTTCCGCAGCATGTCAATTGTTTTTGCGGATCCGATGCGGTCCTATACCCATTGAATTAATGAAATCCGCAGGGCAAAAAACGCATGGCAATTTGCATAAAAACGCATAAAAAACGTGCAGATTTTGACATGCGTTTTCTGCCAAGAGAGGCTGAATCCGCTCAGGAAATTTCACAGCCCAATCCGCAACTTGTGCACATACACTAAATCCCCCCATCCCCACTCCAAATCCCCCCACACGCATTAAATCCCCCCATCCCCACTCCAAATCCCCCCACACGCATTAAATCCCCCATCCCCTCTCCAAATCTCCCCACACGCTAAGTACCCCCCATCCCCACTCCAAATCCCCCCACACATTAAGTACCCCCCATCCCGACTCAAGATCTACCCCCCACATTAAATAAACCCTCCGCACCAATCTGCGCCTCTGCATGGCGGGCGAGTGACGTCAGCAGCGTGATCACATGATGACCCGGTGGTCAGAGCTTCAATTGTACTCGCGTCTGGGAGCCTGCGCACTGAAGCTTCTCTGTGCCGGCTGTCAGCTTGACAGCTGACACAGAGAACGGCCGACTCACAGTCCGGGGGGGCGACAGAATGCAACCGCCGGGGGAGACACTGTGGACTGCCCCATTAGGTGGCACAACTGCCCGCCCTGCTGGCTGCGTCCGGGGCACATGCCTCGGCTGCCCCCCCTAGATACGCCTCTGTATGTTACCGATGGTTTTCTTGGTGACTGTGGTCCCAGCTGCCTTGAGATCATTAACACATCCACCACGAGTAGTTTTAGGCTGATCTCTCACCTTTCTCATGATCAAGAATACCCCACGAGGTGAGATTTTGCATGGTGCCCCAGATCGATGTCGATTGACAGTCATTTTGTATTTCTTCCGTTTTCTTACTATTAAACCAACAGTTGTCTCCTTCTCACCCCGCGTCTTACTTATGGTTTTGTAGCCCATTCCAGCTTTGTGCTCGTCTATGATCTAGTCACTGACATCCTTATAAAGCTCTTTGGTCTTGCCCATGTTGTAGAGGTTACAGTCTGACTGATAAATTGAGTCTGTGGACAGGAGTCTTTTATAAAGGTGACTACGTAAGACAGCTGACTTTAATGCAGGTAACGAGTTGATTAGGAGCGTCTATCTGGTCTGTAGGAGCCAGAACTCTTAATGGTTGGTAGGGGATCAAATACTTATTTCTCACTGCAAAATGCAAATAAATTTATATAATTTATACAATGTGATTTTCTGGATTTTATTTTTGATATTCTATCTCTGAATGTTAAAATTAACCTACCCTTAAAATTATAGACTGTTCATGTCTTTGTCAGTGGGCAAACTTACTAAATCAGCAAGGGATCAAATACTTATTTCCCCCACTGTTTATATATACATATATAATGTACCGGTATGTGTATATTATATTATTAAACATTGTTTAATATTGTGTTTTTTAGTCCCAGTAAAAGATTTGAACTTGAATTCTTCTGATTACTTCTATCACGCACTGTAATAATTCTGCATTGCAATTTATTAAGGCAGGCCTAATAGGCTTCAGTATATGAAAGACCTTAGAGCCATTTTTAGACCCCTGCTGCCATAGCAAGCTGTCGGCACCCTGCAATCGAGTCAGGTGGGTGACCAATAGAGTTACCGACAGGTGTAAACCAGTAATCGTAACATTTAAAAGCTCCCCTGATCCATTAGACAGCCTAATATTTCTTACACTGGTTTCTCCTCTAGTGCTGAAAAAAGTTGTATGCATCCGATTAAAACCCCTTTAATGACCACCAAAAAAACATTGGCTGTCACTAAAGAAGTTAAAAATGAAAGAAAAAAAAAAGTAAAAAGTGTGTGTTTTTATACAATACATATTCTTCAAATTGGCATTGTGTGTGTCTGCTTTCATTGTATTTAACACCAAAAATGCAAATATACCCTTCTGACACACCATAGGGTATGCACACACGACGTCTTTTTCAGTTGTTGCGCTCCATAACCCTCCCGTAAATGAACCTAATAAACGTAAAAAATAATGAACATATGCACGGCAGTGTAAAAAAACAACTTTCTGCGCAAATGCATATCTTTTGTCTTTTTTAGCTTCCTTTAACTGCTTTAGGGTTGCAAACACAAGATGTGATTGAAATTGACCTGACCTTCTTCAGGCATCTTCCACTTACTTACAAAAATTAAAAAAAAAAAAATGCCAGAGATACAATGGAAAGATGTGTAAAAAAGAAGCTTCAGGACAGCAGACACGGGTGTGCCCTGAAATGTTTTCCTCCAGTTAAACTCGGCGGTCTGCGGACATCTAAACAAAATGCTGTGTGCACATAACCTTCCTGGGACATCTGATAGAAGCCCATTAAAGAGGTCAACCAATAATTGTATACTGTTCCACTGTCCAGATAAATTTGTCATCTAAGCAGTTTAGACCTTGTTCAGATGACCTTTTTTTTTCTGTCAATGTGACCACACGCTGACGTTACATGGCCCAATTGTATACTATAGGCAAGTGTAGATGAGTAATTTTCCAAACCGTTTATTCCCACCTGCCTTATGCCGGTTTCGCATTGCATTTCTAACCCCATTCCTGATTCCATCCAGGCTTCTGTCTGAATTCCCAAAAAACGAGATTCAAATGTGCCCCCAACAGAGCCATTGACATCTATTGGACAAACCTGGTTCCAAAACATTAAATGTTAGACTGCTTGATCTTCTTTCCGGTGGTGTCTGATCTTCAGTAGTGTAGTAGACCACAATGCAAGTCCTTGATGGAGTCAAACGGGGAAAGAAAAGCAATGTGGTTCCCGTTAGCAGGTCTTGGTGAATCAGCAATAGACACATTCATCTGAACAAGAAAATACTATGAGGAAGCTCCATTATTGTGAAAAGATGAGAAATGTATGGGATCTGGGCAAAAAAAATAATTTTCCGCCTTTGGTCTTCAGTGCCACTTAAAGAAGGAGTAGACAAACCTATCAACTGTTAATTTATAAGGCAAATACTTCCTTGTTTTCTTCTCAACAGACCGATACACGTAGTGATGTCACCACAGGTAAGAACATAAAGGATCAGTATTAAGCCCACCATTTTGTATTGTCCACTTTTACAACTCTGACACAAATTTTTTAATTCTTGTTCAGTATGCACAATAGCCGACATCAGATTGAGATTATTGTGGAAAAATGACTAGAAATAGACCAGTATACCCAGCTCTGGCATCCAGTTTATGATGACTGAAGTGGTAATGCTGCTGTTACTAATGCTGCATCTCATCTGATTTTTGTATGTCCTTTTTTGAGTGTCCAACATAAAAGTGTCCTACATGGCAGCAGTCATTGCCACGTAGATGCCATATAAATGACTTCCGTAAGTTATAAGAAAAACTGTACAAATACCGTAACCCAATCGGCACCACTCATGGTGCTTTTCGCAAATGTCAACCCAAATACACCATGGATACTGGGCTTCATAACTGCCAATCAAACTGTTCTCAGAAGAGCAGGCAAAAGCCCCTATAGTCCTCGTGTAATGACCCAAAAGTGGCAGACACAGTTCCCATTTAAATGTCTTCCACAATGTCTCAAGTGTCATAGTGCCCTCCAAAGTGTAAAGGTGCCCATAAACATTAGCTAAAAATCAGCTGTTATAGGCGATTTCGACTATAACTAATGATTGTCCACTGTTTTGGTGAAACAAACAATTGTTCGTTAGGACCAATGACCGACTGATGATGGATTTTTTTGGACTATGTTGGATTTTTTGGAGGCTATGATAAGAATTGGAAGTTTTGTCAACCAAAAAATTCCAGCATGGCTGATGCAGTCTGAGATTTTTATTTCTTATTACCAATGAATGACCGACCGTCTATTGGCCCATTTTTGTCTTGTGTTGGAAGGTTTAAGCCGCAGTGCCAAACAGCAGGGCTGCCATCAGGGCATTACTGCCCTTAATGCTGCAGTACATAGGGGGGCCCGGGCCCCAGCCTCTTGTGCTTCTGCTCACTGGGCCCCATCGTGCAATGAAGTTCTGTGTGCGGCGCACATCTCGGCGCTGGGAGCTTGTCTTGGAGCTCCACGGCAGCCTACCCTGGACAGTTGCGTATCTCCCACTCCCTCCGCCCTCTTGACTTCCAGTCAGCTGACGGCGCGTACGCGATGGCGTCATAGCGTACGTGCCGTCCTGTATGAGGACATTAGAAGTAGAACTCTGCTTACAGGAGATCGTCAGTGAGGTAAGTATGAAAAACTTTTGTTTTCTTTTCTTTTCTTTATAAAATTAATTAGAGGGGAGAGGTGGAGGAAGACTCCAAGTGATGAAGTGGGGGGACTTCAAATGATGAAGTGGGAGGGAGGTGGACTGCAAATGATGAAGTGGGTGAGGGGACTGCAAATGATGAAGTGAGGGGAAGGGGAACTGCAAATTATGAAGTGAGGGAGGGAGAGGCACTGCAAATGATGAAGTGAGTGGGGGAGGGGCACTGCAAATTATGGCGTGAGGGACAGCCACTGCAAATGATCACGTGAGGGAGGGGCAATTCAAATGATGAAGTGAGTTGGGGGAGGGGGACAGCAAATTATGAAGTGAGTGGGGGGACTGCAAATGATGAAGTGAGTGGGGGAAGGTGACTGCAAATGATGAAATGAGCGGGGAAGGAGACTGCAAATGATGAAGTGATGGAGGAGAGGGGGACTGCAAATGATGATGTGAGTGGGGGGAGTGGGAGTGAAAATGATGAAGTAAGTGGGGGAGGGGGACTGCAAATGATGAAGTGAGGAAGGGGGACTGCAAATGATGAAGTAAGGGAGGGGAAGGGGACTGTAAATGATGAATTCATGGGGAGGGGGACTGCAATTGTTGAAGTGATGGAGAGGAGGGAGGGTGATTGCAAATGATGACGTGAAGTGTGGGTGGGGAAACCATCACCACAACAGAGGGGCCAATGTAGCATGATTAGTATATGAGAATCCACCCTGCTAATGAATAAGGGAAATGGATATCAGTGTCTTTTGCTGCATAAGGCATCTAGACAATGGAAATCTATCTCTTTTGACACCCCCGTACACTGTAAATATCGGCTAGACCGAGTGTTCCTGCAAATGATGAACTGATCGTGGGGGACTGCAAATGATGAATTGAGGGTGGGGGACGAGGGAAAGCAAATGCTGAATTTAGGGTGAGGGACGGGGAACTGCACATGATGAATTGAGGGTGGGGGACTGCAAATGATGAATTGAAGGTATGGGTGGGGAGAGCAAGTGATAAATTGAAGGTGGGGAGAGCAAATGATGACTTCGAGGATGAATTTTGAGGTGAGTAAATGATAATGTATTGAGACTGGTGGATGGGGGACTGTAAATGATGAATTGAGGGTGGGGACAACAAATGATAAATTGGGGTGGGGCAGCAAATTATAAATTGAGGGTTGGGGAGAGTAAATGATGTATTGAATGTGGGGGAGAGAAGTTGATAATGAATTAGAGGGTGGGGTGGGAGAGAGAGAAAATATGACATAATGAATTAGAACAGAAGGTGCATGTAAATATAATGAATCGGGGGAGCGGGAGGCACATAGTGGGGGCTGTTGAGGATGCAGTGACTGGTACTGAATTGGGGAAGAATACAGGGGCTAATTAATTATATATTTATTAGGTGGGGAAAATGGCTATTTATAGTTGGTGGGGGCACAGTGGTAGATTATAATTTATATTTGGAAGGGTGGGTTGTATTAGTTGTGGGTTCACGTCTTTATTCAGCTGTGTAGAGTAGAAGAAAGGGAAAAAGTTGGGAATGTGCTCTGGAAGCGGTGCTCTAAATAACTGTTATTTTATGTAGGTACGGGTCCTGGCTGAAAGAAGTGATGGCGGTCTGCGATGGATGATGAAGAAAAGAAAGATGAAGGGCTTCAACTAGAGATGTCACTGGTAAGTCATTGTGTTACCTGTACACTAACACTATACACTGTATACTATATACAGAGCTGCTGTGTATAATACCACTGGGGATCATTGTATTACCTGTGCACTGACTCGATATTCAGAGCTCCTATGTATGTCACTGGTGATCACTTTATTACCTGTACACTGACACTATATACAGAGATCCTGGGTAAAGTGTCACTGGTAGGGTTGAGCATTCCGATACCGAAACCTGAGTCCGATACCTGAAATCCAATGTAAGTCTGTGGGAACAAAATATCGGAATATTTTAAATTCCGATATTTTGTTCCCATAGACTTACATTGGATTTCAGGTATCGGACTCGGGTTTCGGTATCGGAATGCTCAACCCTAGTCACTGGTGATCACTGTATTACCTGTGCACTGACACTATATACAGAGCTCCTGTGCATAATGTCACTAGTAATTACTGTATTACTTGTACACTATACACTATATACAGAGCTCCTATGTATAATGGCACTTAGTATTGTGTTTTTTTTTTTTATTAATGATCAGTATTGTAGTATTCGGTCACTATGTGATGGCAGTATGTCGTCTGGCCATGGTGTGGTGGTATTTGTTCCTTGTATATGGTATTATTTGGTTACTATGTGATTATAATATGTGATCTGGTCATGGTATGGCGCTATTTGTTTTTTGTATGTGGTATTATTCAGTCACTATGTGGTGGTAATATATGGGCTGGTAATGGTGTGTTGGTATTTGTTCCTTGCATGTGGTAATATTTGGTTACTATATAATAATAATAATAATAATCTTTATTTATGTAGCGCCAACATATTCCGCAGCGCTTTACAGTTTAACAGTTTCAAAACACAAGTCATAAGTAACAACGTTAACAATACAATAATTAAAGCAATATAAGCCGCCCTTGCTCGTGAGAGCTTACAATCTACAATGAGGTGGGGGAGATACAAAGTACAGGTGTGTATATACAATGGTGCATTTACAATGATGGTCCAGCCATCTTGAGGGAGTGAGGGATGGATGGAGATAGTAAATGGGCTACACATACACACTTACACATAGAATGACTTTGATAAGTGAATGTGATAGGCCGCTCTGAACAAATGTGTTTTGAGGGAGCGCCTGAAACCATGCAAATTGTGGATAGTCCTAATTTCTTGGGGTAGAGCATTCCAGAGGATTTGCGCAGCGCGGGAGAAGTCTTGGAGTCGGGAGTGGGAGGTACGGATTAGTGCAGAGGTTAGTCGAAAGTCGTTTGCAGAGCGCAGCAGTCGGTAAGCCCGATAGATAGAAATGAGGGAGGAGATGTAGGGGGTGCATGTAATGATATATGATGGTAATATGTAGTCTGGTCATGGTATGGTGGTATTTTTCTTTTGTATGTGGTATTATATGGTCACTGATTTTAATATGTGGTCTGGTCAAGGTGTGGCAGTATTTGTTCCTTGTATGTGGTATTATTCGGTCACTATGTGGTCTGGTCTTGGTGTGACGGTATTTGTCCCTTGTATGTGGTATTATTGGTCATTTTAAAAAATGTATGTGACTCATTCCCTTTAAAAAATAAATAAAAACATACCTAAAAAAAGTATTAGATATTTTAAGAAATGTTTAATAGTTTACAGTAGAGTAGGGTGCTGCCAAGAGTCTACCTTGTCATTGTGGTGGCTTAAAAAAATATTTTGGCTAAAACAAAAGATTCATATCTAAACTGGTGTTCTATGGGAATTGTTAATGTCTGATTGGTGAGGATGTGATGCAGAACAGGAGTTTTTCCAAGAGTGGGCGGGCTGGACTGTGGAAGTTTCCAGGGGTGGAGCCCGGGTGAGTCTCAAGGGGGCCTGAAAATTTTTCCAATATGGGACCTTAAAATTCCAATTGGCAGCCCTGCCAATCAGTCACAGACAGCGCCCTTAGAATTTTCAAACATGGAAGGGCTTTGAATCTTGATGACAGAATTGCCAATATTGTAAAATTTTGTGCACTGAAAGTTTTGGTATCTCTGATTCATTTATGATTTTATTCGTAAACTCAAGAATAAAAATGATGGCTGTATTTGTAATATGTGCCAAACGCAACTGCTGAATATCTTGGAAGAAATATCAATATGACTGCATGAAGCATCCATGAGAAGTACTGTACAGTAGGTATGAGAAGTACTGTAGGTATGCGTTAGGGGTAGCCACCTCTTATGACACAGCTTTTTACAGAGACGCCTGCACTGCCTGCTAATCGATCTGAGATGCAGCCTGACCTGTACGACTATAATATTGTGCAATAGTTTTACATTTTTTTTTTCCTTAAAATATTATAAAGAGGTCATAGATCTAAAAGACAAATTATTGATTTCCTACAGGGGTGAAGGGAAGCACAATCAGCGGCCAGAGGTGAGTAGGTAGATTATTATGGTTATGCACTTTCATTATTTATATATATTGTTTATAATCTTCGTGTCACTTTATAAACCTGAAATAATGCTACATAGCCATGGCCGCCTCTGCTGTGTTCTATTTCAGTGCCGAGGAGGACAACATATAGCAAAGGAATGAGGAATGCCGTCCTCCCGCGGTGCAGTGTACTCCGCCTGTCGGAAAGGCAGGAACTGCTCTCCACATTTAACCTCGTGGAGGGCACATGTAGTGATATGTTGTCCACCTGTTTCTGAAATATGACAAATAAAAAAATGTACAATAAGTAAGACCCTAAATACTGTTTATCCTAAAAATTAAATAGGGAATACTGACATTAAATGAGGTTCTGGTTTTATGCAGATAAAGTATATAAATAATTTAAAAATTCAACAACTTTTTTATCCACTTAAAACTCATCATTTTTAAGATCTCCATTCACTTTCAGAGGATAGAGATATTCGGAAATGTAATAAAAAATAAATGGGTCATTGGTAGGCAGTACTTAAAACATAAAACGAGAGAAATAAACACAAGAGACAGTCCCTCGTTCACCAATTTATTTGTAAAAATGTTCCCATGAAGCTCAGACATTGTCCACGTTCCTCACCTCTGGCTCCAGCATCTGTGAATAGACCACTATTAACAGACATTGGGTAGTGACTACAACGCTTATCAGAGCCGCCGTGTCTCTCTGCACTCAGTGTTGATGTCAGTACCCGGCACCTGTGAACAGCAGGAACTTTACTTCTAATCACAGACGCCGGAGCTGTCTGCTTTACCTTTGCTGGTTATCAAAAATAGAGGTTATTTATTTATTTTATTTATTAGCTAAATACATGTACAGTAAACTACACACACACTGATTATATATCTCACGGATATCTATCTCTATCTATGCACATTTAACACCTAAATATTTGTCATTTCTATTCTGCATTCTATTCAAGTACGTGTCACGTGGAGGGCACAAGGATGCAACCCAAATGACACACACATACACACGTACACGGATAGTACCGGTACTAGTTTTTCCAGTACTGGAAATAACAGGACGTATGTAGGAGGCTGTGTATGCCCAAGATGCGTTTTTGACGCTGCATGTTTTTGAGGTGTCTGGTCACATTCACACGCTCAGTATTTGGTCAGTATTTTACATCAGTATTTATAAGCCAAAACCAGTAGTGGGACAATCAGAGGAAAAGTATAATAGAAACACGTCACCACTTCTGTATTTATCACCCACTCCTGATTTCGGCTTACAAATACTGAGGTAAAATACTGACCAAATACTGAACAAGTGAAAGTCACCTTACAGTTCCAGCAAAGTGGATAAGATTTAAAGAGATTTCCTGCCCACTGTGCCTTTTTTTTACGCTGCGAAAACTGAGGTTACAGCCGCCGTTCTGATAGTGGAGACTGGACCCACGCCAGCGCCGCCTCTGTGACTGAAACCGGAATGCTGGCGGGGAGAATAAAGTTAATTTTCTCCTGGCAGCGGGGCTCTCTGCCAGTGCTGGACAGTTTTTTTTTCTGGTGACCGGTTCCCTTTAACAGGTGCAGAAAATTTGCAACATCAAAAACTCACCAAATACTTACCCTGGGAGCGTAGTCTGTGTCTTCATTCCTGTAAAAAAAATTGCTTGTAAGTAACTTCCAATTCTCTGCTTTTCCCCGATCTATTTTCCTGCCCTTAGCTATATTGATATCAGAGCATAATCTTTTAGAGTACAGATGATGGCAGTGATGGGTCAGCTCAACACTGTGGCACTAACACCAGGATAAGCTGCTGCAGGAGATTGTTCTGATAAGGCCACATTCACACGTTCAGTATTTGGTCAGTATTTTACCTCAGTTTTTGTAAGCCAAAATCAGGAGTGGAACAATCAGAGGAAAAGCATAATAGAAACACGTCACCACTTCTGTATTGATTACCCACTCCTGGTTTTGGCTTACAAATACTGAGGTAAAATACTGACCAAATACTGAACGTGTGAACGTGGCCTTAGCAGAACACTCACAGGAGACAGGAGCTGACCCTTTTATTAGCTGCAGGAGTTTGGAGCCATTTCCATGCAATTTTTTGTACAGGGATGAAGTCAAATTCCCTTATCAAGGAATTTGAAACGTTTCATAACTTTCCACACTGAATGTTACGCTCGTGCACTGACTGGTTGGCGCGAGCATGGGGGTGTGGCCCCACTGTGCCACAAACCGGACTACCCTGGAAGGGGCGTAACTAAGCAGCTACCTTGGTGCTCACTGGAGCGTCTGATTGTGCGGCAGGTAGCTGCCAGGTGCCACTCCAGGGTGGTGTCTGGCTGTGGCTGCTGATCCCACTGGGGAACAGAACACTAAGACAGGTGCGGACAAGTACAGACAGGCACGACTGATACTACGGCGGGCACGGCTGAGACACTGGCAGACAGGCAGGGACGGCTGAGACACTAGCAGACAGGGGGGCACGGCGGAGACACTAACAGACAGGCGGGCACGGCTGAGACACTGGCAGACAGGTGGGCATGGCTGAGACACTGCAGACAGGTGGGCAGGCTGAGACACTGGCAGACAGGTGGGCACGGCTGAGACACTGGCAGACAGGTGGGCATGGCTGAGACACTGGCAGACAGGTAGGGCACGGCTGAGACACTAGCAGACAGGCCGGCACGGCTGAGACACTGCAGACAGGTGGGCATGGCTGAGACACTAGCAGACAGGCGGGCACGCTGAGACACTAGCAGACAGGCCGCACGGCTGAGACACTAGCAGACAGGTGGGCACGGCTGAGACACTGGCAGACAGGCGGGCACGGCTCACACGGAAGGGGCAGGAACAGACTCGGTAGGGACAGTAACATGGACAGACATAAGTGGTATATGGGAACAGGTAAGAGTAGTGTGTGGGAACAAGTAGGACCTGTTTAGACTGGAGGAGCAGGGACAGATAAAGAACCGCAGGAAGCGGAACGAGAGTGGAACAGAACCGCAAGGTTGCGGAGCGGAGAGCAGAACAGAGTTACTGGTTGCAGTGCAGCGAGCTGAACCGCAAGGAGTGCAGAGCAAAGGCAGAACCGCAGGCATGCGGAGCAAAGGCAGAACCGCAGGAGTGCGGAGCCAAGGCAGAACCGCAGGGGTGCAGAGCAAGTGCAGAGCGGAGAACCGCAAGGAGCGGAGCCGAAAGCAGAGCGGAACCGCAAGGAGCGGACCTGAGAGATGAGCGGAACCAAAGGGTGCGGCGAGCAGGAGTAAACACAAGGATACACACAGCAGGGTAGGGAAGGCTAAAGACAAGGATACAAATGGGTACAGGTATAAGACTCAGTTCAGACAAGAACAGGTACAGGTCAAGGCACAGGAACCAGGATATGCAGCCTCCTGGAGGGCGGAACAAGAAACACAGAGCACAGAAACAGATCTGGGTATGCAGCTCCCAGAGAAGGCAGAAAACAGGACAGGAACTGGCAGCTCAGCAGTAAGACACTAACTGAGATAAAGCGTTGCACAGGCATCCTCCTGTGGGTGGGGATGCCTTATGTACCAGAGACCTCTTGGCAATTGGCTGGGGACACCTTAGGAAGATGCACACTGACTCTATAAGAACCAGGAAGTGCCGGCGCCGCCCCCCTATGCACACAGCCAGGAAGCATTCACAGAGCAGGCAGGAGACATGAGGCACACAGCATGGAGCCGGCAGAAGACAGAATTCACAGCATGGCCCAGAGTAGTGAGTAAGTTGGTGTGTGGGGGATGGGAGGCCATGCAGTGATGCCAGCAGGGTTGTTACACTAGACACAATTATTGGGGAAGAAAACAAAAGTTTAGTTACTCTTTAAAAATCTCAAACTAAGCATTATTAATGCCTCTGTTGCTGTAAGCAATCCCTGGCCTTAGTGGTGAGGTTGAGGTAGAGGGCAGAAGAGCGCTAAGGCCAGTGATTGCCTACAACAGTCACATGTTGTAAACATGATGTCAGTGCTGCAGATCTCAATGGAAAGGTGGCACTGGAGCAGCAGGGGCAATTCACTTGGAATTGAGCAGCAATGAGATGCAGTACCATGTGTGGAACTCAGGGTAACCACCGAGGGTCTCTTCCTTCCTCTGCTTACTGGGAGCAATTGGTGTAGGGCCCTCAAATATCTAATATTAAAAGAAATCTGTCAGTAGTATCAATCATCCTATATGGGCATGTAGGTAACAGGAAGCTGAATAACATGATACCGTGATATCTGTGATCCGATGTCTTATTCCAGAAAAATACATGTTTTTCTTATGTGTAAATGACTGTTAAGATCTATGGCTGAAAATAGATCACCCGGAGAATCTGCCTCCAGAGCTCATTTTAAATGAAAGGAAGTGTTACCAGTATGAGACATTTAGCTCAGGAGAGCAGACTGTCAGTCATTACATGTCTCACACTGGTAACACTCACTTTCATTTAAAATAAGCTCTAGATTGTCAGGGAGACCTATGTGTGGCCCATAGATCTTAACATAATTTACATATTAAAAACAAAATGAGGATTTCTCAGGAATAAGACATCGGATCGCAGATATTAAGATATCATTTTATTCAGCTTCCTATGACCTACATGCCCATATAGATGGCTTAAGAGGGTTTATCCTACTATCAGACTCCCTTTTAATGCGGCTGTCTTCCCCTGGAAAAAATTTTGATAAGCACTGCAACGTGCTGAATTATAACACTTTAATAAACATATCGTTAGGATTTAGCTCCATTTGCCGGTTCCTGCGGTCATCATGTGACTAAAACTAAAGTAGGCAATTTGCATAGTTACAGTCATGTACCAAGTACAGTCTCCGTCAAACATCTCAATAGGACATTGAACATAGCTGTTCCCTTTTATGAACTATTGTAAGGACAGGCCAACGAGATCTTAAAAAACGGTATATACGCCTGTTTCTTGTCCATGTCTCAGTGTGTCTCCATACTATTAATTATTGCTGTGTTGCATTGTAATACAGGATCTGGGTTTGATGGGCCGACCTTGGTACGCGGGTGAGATGGAGCGGAGAGAAGCAGAGAGAGCACTTCGCAGAATTAATAAGGTACAAATTACCAGCTAAGGGCTTACATAAAGATTCTCGTAAGTAAGCTGTGAGATCCCGACTATTAGCCCGGGCACGTCCTCTGTATCTCCACCTTTCCCCATACATGGCTTATATCACCCCATAAGATATTGTGTCCCTATAAATACTGCACAGGTCTACGTCACCTGTTGCAAGGTATGTTTGTTACTGCTCTCGCTTTTGTTACCCTAAAGGGTGTATCCAGCTTTAAAAAAAAAGTTATTTTTATTGTGTGTAAAGGGGGAAAATTGAAATTTAGCAATAAACTTGAAGTCTGAGGGGGAACATTTTTCCTTGCGGAGAGTGTCAAGCCGGCGTAAGGGGACTTATAAGCCATGCAATACTTCTCTCAGAATCTTAGAATTTAAATATGCAGATAGCCTCTTCAGAAGGAAGAGGACTTGATCTCTGACACCACCTATTTCATTTAGCCTCTCACCTAGCCAAATCAGATCTCCTGCTATGCCTTGATGAGTGACCTATACCCTGCAACACATGTCTGCAAAAGGAGTGTCTGGTTTGGCTTCTTATCCTAAGTAATGCGGCAAAGATCATGAAAGAGTCGATATTGAATTTTAGGATTGCTACATCAAATAGGTGTTGGCAGAGATCAATTCCTCTTCCTTCTGAAGAGGACATTAGCATAGTATACTTGAATTAAGAAACCTTCCATTGTATCTGGATATTTCAGCCCCGGTCCTAGCATTCTTACTTCCAAGCTTTGTTTCAACACAAGAAAGAGTCTTCTGTGTCAGCACGTGACCAGATCTGCGTGTGAAAGGAGTGACTTGCTGATGGTTCACTACAATTGCTAAGCCAGGCCCCTTCATAGATATGACTGGTCACATGTTGACACAGAAAACTCCTCAATCAAAATGCGGTCAGAAATGGAGGTGTTAAGATGATGAACTGGTGTTGATATCTTCACAGTGGACCAGCTTTCTTAAAGAGGGTGGCCACTTTATTTTTTTGTATTGAGGACATGATTTTGTGGCATTTATCAATATATCATTAGTACAGGTTCTCCTCCTGTGCTTGTTAGTACAGCCTTCTATACAGCTCTACTGATGCGCATGTGACCAAACCTCTCCATCAGACTCCTCCAGTTAAAACACAGCTTTCTCATGTGAAATGTTTTTCAATTGGAGGAGATTGGTCACATGCTCCTTCACTAGCGGCCATTATGAAAACAGGAAAGCAGCACAGTCTGAGGAAGGCTGTACTACAAATGCAGGAGGAGAACCTGTAGCACTTATATACAGTGGGGAAAAAAAGTATTTAGTCATCTACCAATTGTGCAAGTTCTCCCACTTAAAAAGATGAGAGGCCTGTAATTGACATCATAGGTAGACCACAACCATGAGAGACAAAATGGGAAAACAAATCCAGAAAATCACCTTGTCTGATTTGGCAAGAGTTATTTTGCAAATTATGGTGGAAAATAAGTATTTGGTCATTAACAAAAGTTCATCTCAATATTTTGCTATATATCCTTTGTTGGCAATGACAGAGGTCAATCGTTTTCTGTAAGTCTTCACAAGATTGGCACACACTGGTGGTGGTATGTTGGCCCATTCCTCCATGCAGATCTCCTCTAGAGCAGTGATGTTTTGGGCCTGTCGCTGGGCATCACAAACTTTCAATTCCCTCCAAAGGTTTTCTATGGGGTTGAGATCTGGAGACTGGCTAGGCCACTCCAGGACCTTCATATGCTTCTTACGAAGCCACTCCTTTGTTGCCCTGGTGGTGTGCTTGGGATAATTATTCTGAAAGACCCATCCACGTTTCATCTTCAATGCCCTTGCTGATGGAAGGAGGTTTGCACTCAACATCTCATGATATATGGCCCCATTCATTCTTTCATGTATCAGTCATCCTAGTCCCTTTGCAGAGAAACAGCCCCAAAGCAAGATGTTGCCACCCACATGCTTCACAGTAGGTATGGTGTACTTTGGATGCAACTCAGCATTCTGTCTCCTCGAAACATGACGAGTTTTGTTTCTACCAAACAGTTCTACTTTGGTTTCATCAAACTATATGACATTCTCCCAATACTCCTCTGGATAATCCAAATGCTCTTTAGCAAACTTCAGACGGGCCCAGACATGTACTGGCTTAAGCAGGGGGACACGTCTGGCACTGCAGGATCTGAGTCCCTGGCGGCGTAGTGTGTTACTGATGGTAGCCTTTGTTACAGTGGTCCCAGCTCTATGCAGGTCATTCACAAGGTCCATCCATGTGGTTTTGGGATTTTTTCTCACCGTTCTTGTGATCATTTTGACCCCACGGGGTGAGATCTTGTGTGGAGCATCAGATCGAGGGAGATTATCAGTGGTCTTGTATGTCTTCCATTTTCTTATTATTGCTCCCACAGTTGATTTCATCACAACAAGCTGCTTGCCTATTGCAGATTCAGTCTTTCCAGCCTGGTGCAGGGCTACAGTTTTGTTTCTGGTGTCCTTCGACAGCTCTTTTGTCTTCACCATAGTGGAGTTTGGAGTCTGACTATTTGAGGTTGTGGACAGGTGTTTTTTATACTTATAACAAGTTCAAACAGGTGCCATTACTACAAGTAATGAGTGGAGGACAGAGGAGCCTCTTAAAGAAGTTACAGGTCTGTGAGAGCCAGAAATCGTGCATGTTTTTAGGTGACCAAATACTTATTTTCCACCATAATCTGCAAAATAAATCTTGCCAAATCAGACAAGGTGATTTTCTGCATTTGTTTTCTCATTTTGACTCTCATAGTTGTGGTCTACCTATGATGTCAATTACAGGCTTTTCTCATCTTTTAAGTGGGAGAACTTGCACAATTGGTGGCTGACTAAATACTTTTTTCCCCCACTGTATATATAGTTTTATATAGTAAAAATCAGTCTCCCATGAAGCCCATGGTAAAAAAGAACTTGGCAATCTTTTACAAAATGCAAAGTATACAGTAGTTGTACTGCTCATTGTTAGGCAATCCGAAAATGCGAAGTTTGACTTTTCTCAAACATGGGAATGCAGAAACTGATCAGAATGTAGAAAAGAAACGCAGTGAGTGGCGGTATGACCACTCTGGTCAGAGAGGGACTCGCCAGATTTATTATTAGATGTATTTATTTATGTATAGTTTCTTGATATAGGTATAGGTTCCATTTAAATGCCGATTCCTGAGCCTGACAGCAGCATTTAATCGGATACATAGCAGCAATCAGAGCTAACTCCAGTCGCTGCTGTTAGCGGTAGGTGCTGGCTGTATATTACAGCTGGCACCTGCCCTTGGGTATACTGAACTCAGCTCTTGAGCCCACTCCATACGCCACTACCCTTTCCCGTGGTAATATGTAATATACATCCACAGGTTTTCAAAAACCTCAAATATTTATTGAATTTGTCTATATGAACCATTTATATAAATAAGCAGTGTGAAAAAATAGCCCCCCTTCCTGTAGTCAAAGTCCTCAAAATCTTCAAGATCAACTATCAGGAGCAGTTTAAAGTTAACTATTCCACAAATAATCTCAGGTCTATGTTCCCTGACCATCCTCCCACACTTCCAAAAAAAGGCTGCACTCAAGCATACTAAAGCATGACAACATAGAATATATGAAATTTTGAATAGCAATATGGCTTTGGAATATAAGGAAAAATTTGAGACGCTTAGTATAAACATTTGGCCAAACATTTTAAAGCTCAACAACCATCGTCAAGGTGGTCTCAATTCTGTTGAGTCCCTAACCTAATGTGAACATACCTCTATTAGGCTGATATCTGAATTTCTGGGCGAATATGCACCTCTGTCAGTAATGCCTGCATATATGGGTAAAGTAGGGAGCCGGTGTAATTAAAATCACCACCTGGTGGGAGCGGAGTGCTCGGTCAGCAAGCTAACATTCAAAAGACAAAAAACCTGACTGGCACTTCCAGACTAATGTGAACTAGGTGCAAACCAAAGGGAGCTACCCTCATGTAAAACATCCAAAAAAAGGCTGCACTCAAGCATACTAAAGCATGACAACATAGAATATATGAAATTTTGAATAGCAATATGGCTTTGGAATATAAGGAAAAATTTGAGACGCTTAGTATAAACATTTGGCCAAACATTTTAAAGCTCAACAACCATCGTCAAGGTGGTCTCAATTCTGTTGAGTCCCTAACCTAATGTGAACATACCTCTATTAGGCTGATAGCTGAATTTCTGGGCGAATATGCACCTCTGTCAGTAATGCCTGCATATATGGGTAAAGTAGGGAGCCGGTGTAATTAAAATCACCACCTGGTGGGAGCGGAGTGCTCGGTCAGCAAGCTAACATTCAAAAGACAAAAAACCTGACTGGCACTTCCAGACTAATGTGAACTAGGCAAACCAAAGGGAGCTACCCTCATGTAAAACATCCAAAAAAAGGCTGCACTCAAGCATACTAAAGCATGACAACATAGAATATATGAAATTTTGAATAGCAATATGGCTTTGGAATAAGGAAAAATTTGAGACCTTATATAAACATTTGGCCAAACATTTTAAAGTCAACAACCATCGTCAAGGTGTCTCAATTCTGTTGAGTCCCTAACCTAATGTGAACATACCTCTATTAGCTGATATCTGAATTTCTGGTGAATATGCACCTCTGTCAGTAATGCCTGCATATATGGGTAAAGTAGGGAGCCGGTGTAATTAAAATCACCACCTGGTGGAGCGGAGTGCTCGGCAGCAAGCTAACATTCAAAAGACAAAAAACCTGACTCCCTACTTTACCCATATATGCAGGCATTACTGACAGAGGTGCATATTCACCCAGAAATTCAGCTATCAGCCTAATAGAGGTATGTTCACATTAGGTTAGGGACTCAACAGAATTGAGACCACCTTGACGATGGTTGTTGAGCTTTAAAATGTTTGGCCAAATGTTTATACTAAGCGTCTCAAATTTTTCCTTATATTCCAAAGCCATATTGCTATTCAAAATTTCATATATTCTATGTTGTCATGCTTTAGTATGCTTGAGTGCAGCCTTTTTTTGGATGTTTTACATGAGGGTAGCTCCCTTTGGTTTGCACCTAGTTCACATTAGTCTGGAAGTGCCAGTCAGGTTTTTTGTCTCATCCTCCCACACTGTCGGGATCATTGGCAACCATGGGCAGATTCAATTTTATCATTCACCAGAATATCAGGCCATGTTTCCATCGTTAATTCTGGTCTTTCCTCACACCCTGCTGTCTGTCTATCACACAGGACGGCTGCTTTTTGGTTCGCCTCAGCTCTTCACAAAACCAGACCCAGCTATATACCCTGGCTGTTCTCTACCACGACCACATTTACAACATTCCCATACGAGCCGTGGGCAACGATGGGTTTTCACTGGGGAAGGAGGGTAAACGGTATGAAGAGGTAAGTGGCTTGGGTACCTTTTGGGGCTAATTTTCTCTTGATACTTTATTATGAAAAAAGGAAAAATGTGGTTTATCACTTTTAAGTGGAAACTACATCTGAAGATCTGCTAATGTCATTCACACATATGGAAATAAATCTTTCTGAAGGTTCTTAGATTAGGAGATTTGCAGCTTAAAGTATTGAAAGTACCATATTTTTGGACTATAAGATGCACTTTTTTCCTCCAAAAATGTGGAAGACAATGGGGTGTGTATCTTATAGTCCGGATGAACCTGCTTTGGCTGTGGTGGGGAGGTGGAGGAGCGGCGGAGCAGCGGGTCACAGGAGGCAGGAGACTGCTGCTGTGGCTAAAGCCTGTGCCCACTGCTAAGGAGAAAATTCACTGCATTCAACACCCATGTGGCTGACACTGTGCATGTTACTAAAGAGCAAGCAATGAATACTCACTGCCCTCCACGCACATAGTCCTGGTGTGCAGAGCAGTGAGCATTCTGGCTGCTGTCCTTCGGCTTGTAAACAGCGCATGATGTCCCTGCAATGCACTGCTAACAGGCATAAAGCAGCTGCTGGCACCGGAAGAAGACACTGCGAGAGAGTGCTGAAAGCTAAATGTAATGTTTTTGGGGTTTTTTTTATTTTTTTTTATGGAGCCATGCATACCAGGATGGGGATGGGGCCATGCATACCAGGACTGGGATGGGGGCCAATCATACCATGATAAGGATAGGGCCATGCCTACCAGACTAGGGATGAGGGAGGCCATGCATACCAGAATAGGGATGAGGGGGCCATGCATACCAGGATGGGAATGAGGAGGCTATGCATACCAGGATAAGGATGAGAGGGCCCATGCACACCAGGATGGGGATGAGGGGCCATGCATACCAGGATGGGGGGCCATGCACACCAGGATGGGGATGAGAGGGGCCATGTATACCAGGATGGGGATAAGGGGACCATATATACCAGGATAGGGATATTAAGTACAGAATTGACCACATTTTTGTTTACATTTTTTTTCTAATTTCTTCCTCTAAAACCTAGGTGCATTTTATGGTCCGTGCGTCTTATAGTCCCAAAAATACGGTAGTTATTTCTCCTGAGTCCTGACCCTAGAATAAACTTGGTTCAGCCAAGACTGCATGTTCTTTAAATAGGATGAGGGGAATAAGCCACTGCCAAACACATCCATGGACCCTGATGCCAAATCTTCTTCAAGACAAGGGATCAGGCATGTTGAAATTCAGCATTCATAATCCTTATTCCCCCAACATAATTCCTACTAGGCTGCCCAACCCCTTGAGTTGCAATCAAAATTATTTTAGTGACATTTTGCTGTTTAAAAAAGAACAGTTTAAATATACCAAAAATATTATATAAGTGGTTTCTCCAAATTACACACAAAATGCCACTTTTGCTTACTATAGCAGTCTCAGAAGTATTCAGCCTCCCTCTTAAGAGAAAATATTTGAAAATCTCAATAAATCCTGATGCAACTAATCCAGAGATTAACCATGAGAAAAAGTCATATCAAATACCTGGACTGGCTAGTGATTTGTTGACTGACATTTGATTACAAGTGTACACATATGACTAAGTGAGAAGAGTGGTTCAATATGTTAAAGCGATTGATCAAGACTTTTACATTGAGCTTCGTCAACGGCATAGTGGCCATGGCCAGGTACTGCACATTCGCCCCTATACAAATCAGTAGGGGGCAGATGTACGGCTGCAGACACTATATCTGTGACGGAGATTTTCTGTACAGCCCCGCAACTGAGCACTTACGCCATTCACCTGCACCAGGAGCAGCTGATTGTCGGTGATGTAGGATGTCACACTCCCACTGATCAGATATTGATGATCTATCCTAAGCCTAGGCCATCAATGCAAAACTCCCGGACAACTCCTTTAAGGGAAGAGATAATTGCCTTGCAAAAACAAAGAACATAATAAAAAAGAGATAAAAGATATATGGGTACTGAGTGTTCCTAGAGTTAAAGAAGCAGAGTTCACAAGTTCAAAGTTAAAGGAGCACTGGCTACACTACCTGGACGTGGCAGAAAGAAGAAGTTGTCTCCGGCTGAGGTCAAATTCTTGAGGAGCCAGGTGGCCTAAAACCTCAAGTGAATAAAAAGAACCTGCAGCAAGATTGGATGGCAGAAGGCACTGAGGTTTCAGTTTGTACAGTAAGGTGCATGCTAAACACTGAAGGACTCTGTGCTGAGCCCCAAGACATAACCACTACTGACCCAATAGCTGTTAGAACCCTCTTGTTAGGTTTTGTTTCAGTTTGCTGGTCACATGACCTTTTTACCCTATTTAGTCTGGCTCCGCCCTTCTGGCCTTGCTGGACTTCATTGTATTATCTACTCTTAAGCTAGCCGGGTGCTTAGGTGCCTTACTCTGTCAGTTTTGCTTGATCTGAGGATCTCTTAGTGTTTGTTTTCTGTTTTATTTTCCCTGCTACACTTTCTGTTAGGAGGTGTCCACCTTTTCACCCAGTCTAGATCTTGTAGGGATTCCTCCCTCGCAACTATAGGTCTTCGTTCAGACTAGCTGAGGACTTTAGCGGGTCTGGTCGCAGGATCAGGTTCCCCGTTACATCGTAGGGATCCAGCTCAGTCCTATTGTAGGGACAGAATTCCCACCTTTCCTTAGTGCTTGTAGCAGATCATAACAGTAAGTCCAGCCAAGAAGAAAAAAAAAAAAAAAAAATCTCTAAGGAAAGATTTTCTGTTTCCATCATGGTCTCGGTTCAGGATTTGGTTCAACGCCTGCAGGGACTTTCTCTGGAGGTGGCTGAGATAAAGCAACACGTGAGTAGTTGTTCTGGAGCACATTTCGTGGAGCCTAAGGTACGTTTGCCTGATTTATTTTTTGGTGAACAACAAGATTTTTTTTCTTTTAAAAATGCTTGCTTGTTGTATTTCCGTTTGAGACCCAGATCCTCTGGTGATGAATCACAGCGCATAGGGTTCATAATGTCACTTTTGCGCAAAGAACCTCAGGACTGGGCCTTTTCTCTGCAGCCTAGTGATCCATGCTTTAGATCTGTGGATAGTTTTTTTTCTGCTTTGGGCTTATTATATGACGATCCTGATCGTGTTTCATCAGCTGAGACAGAATTGAGACGTTTGAGACAGGGATCAGGTAATGTGGAAAAATATTGTACTCACTTCCGAAGGTGGTCCACTCAGGTGGGCTGGAACGATTCAGCTTTGAAAAGTTTATTTCTTGCAGGGTTAAGTGAAAGGGTTAAAGATTTGCTGATTGCTTATCCATACCTGGTAACTTGCAAGAGGTTATGCAATTAGCCATACGGGTGGATAGGAGACTGCGTGCAAGGGTTAATGAGAGTAAATCTGCTATGTCAGCTCCAAGTTTGGAGAAGGAATGTACTGACATTGGAGAGCCGATGGAAATTGGAGCAATGACACCTCACTCTCGGGAAAAAGAACGCAGATTTGCTAAGGGCTTGTGTTTCTATTGTGGCAAATCTGAGCATTTTATTAAGAACTGTGCGCTTCGAATGAATAAAGAGAGAAAAAAAAATGAGGTCAGTTTCGCCCGCATAGCTTGTTTAAACAATAAAGGTGTCTTTCTTTCTGCTACCACTGCTGTTGAGGAGGAATTAATGGAGTTTCGGGTATTTGTGGATTGTGGTTCAACTCTCAATGTGATTGATGGGAAATTTTTGGAAAAACTAAAATTAAAACCCAAACTTCTGTCTTCCCCTATTAATGTGGTGTCTGTGGATGGTTCTCACTTGAAAAATGTTACTCACCATATCTGTGAATTTCCTCTTACTATTAATGGTGTTCATCAAGAGAATTTGGATTTGGTAGTTTTGAATAATTTGCCCTCACCGGTGATTTTGGGGTTACCCTGGTTAAAATTGCACAATCCAGTACTGGATTGGTCTACCAATGAAATTAAGTCCTGGAGTCCCAATTGTTATGACAAGTGTTGTAACGGGCGTATTGCTGCTGTAGTTAAGGGGGAGTTACCTGTACCTATTCAGGATTTTTTGAAAGTTTTTTCTGATAAGGAATCGCAGGTATTGCCTCCTCATAGAGATTATGATTGTGCAATTGAATTTGTCCCTGGAGCGACTCTTCCTAAAAGTCGTTTATTTAATTTGACTATTCCCGAGAGAAAGGCTTTGGAGGAATACATACAGACAAGCTTGGCCGCCGGTCACATTAGGCCTTCCAAATCTCCTGTGGCGGTTGGATTTTTTTTTGTTAAAAAAAAGGACGGCGGTTTACGGCCTTGTCTAGACTTTCGTGAGATTAATAAGATTACTGTACGCAATCCTTACCCACTGCCATTGATTCCTGATTTGTTTAATCAGTTAGTGGGGGCCAAGTGGTTCTCGAAAATTGATCTTCGAGGGCATACAATTTGTTGCGCATGAAGGAGGGGGATGAATGGAAGACTGCGTTTAACACTCCACTGGGTCATTTTGAGAATCTGGTCATGCCTTTTGGACTTTCCAGTGCTCCGGCATTTTTTCAGAATCTTATTAATGACATCCTTAGACCTTTGATCGGCAGAAGTGTGGTTGTGTATTTAGATGACATTTTGATTTATTCACCAGATTTGGAGTCTCATTGGAGGAGTGTGCATGAAGTATTACAGTTACTGAGTGATAATTCACTTTTTGCCAAACTAGAAAAATGTGAGTTCACTGTACAGAGACTTAGTTTTTTGGGCTACATTGTCTCCAGTGAAGGTTTTGAGATGGAACCGGTGAAAGTGCAAGCTGTGCAGGATTGGCCTAGACCTATTGGTGTGAAATCAATACAGAGGTTTTTGGGGTTCGCCAATTATTATAGAAAATTCATAAAAAAATTTTCTGTGATTGCCAAACCTCTGACCGATCTCACCAGGAAAGGTGCTGATGCGGTTCAGTGGACTACTGAGGCCATTGAGGCTTTTGTGTTGCTAAAGGAGAGGTTCAGCTCTGCTCCCATCCTTACGCAGCCTGATGTGACTAAACCATTTTTGGTTGAGGTTGATGCTTCTTCTGTGGGGGTCGGCGCGGTGTTGTCTCAGGCAAAGACGGATGGAGTACATCCCTGTGCTTTTTTTTCAAAAAAATTTTCTGAGTCTGAACTAAATTATGATATCGGTAATCGGGAATTGTTGGCAATTAAACTCGCATTTGAACACTGGCGTCATTTTTTGGAGGGAGCGGAATTTCCCATTCAAGTCTTCACCGATCATAAAAATCTGATCTACCTTGATGCTGCCAAACGCTTGAATGCCCGTCAGGCTAGGTGGGCACTGTTTTTCTCACGGTTTAATTTTACCGTTACTTACATCCCAGGTACTAAAAATGTTAAAGCTGATGCTTTGTCTTGCAGCTTTTCTCCTATGGTGGGTACTGAGGAGGAGGAAAACATCTTGCAAGAGGGGGTTGTTATTGCTGTTTTGGACTCCGTGTTGGAAGATGAGATTCTTAAAGCACAGGAGAATGCCCCATCTAACACGCCGCATGGGAGGTTGTTTGTGCCTAGTACCCTGAGGAGAGATTTGTTTGTTGAATGTCATGTCTCTCGGTTGGTAGGTCATCCTGGAATCTCTGAGACCAAGAGACTTGTGGGTCGCAGTTTTTGGTGGCCAGGATGGCAGAAGGAAGTCATTAAGTGGGTGCGTCAATGCACTGTGTGTGCTAGATCTAAGTCTTCTCATTCTCCTGCTGCGGGGTTGCTTTGCCCTCTGGAGGTCCCTAGTGCACCTTGGACACATTTGGCTATGGACTTTATTACTGACCTTCCCCCTCTGAGGGTTTCACTGTCATCTGGGTGGTCGTGGACCGTTTTAGCAAGATGTGTCACTTGGTTCCTTTCATCAAACTGCCTTGCGCTAAGACTCTCGCTAAGGCCTTTGTCAAGGAAATAGTCAGACTGCATGGTGTTCCTACTGACATTGTTTCTGATAGGGGACCTCAGTTTGTGGCTCGTTTTTGGCGCGCTTTTTGTGACAGGTTGGGAGTTCATTTGTCGTTTTCATCCGGATATCATCCTGAGTCTAATGGCCAGACAGAAAGGAAAAACCAGGATGTTGAGCAGTTCTTGCGTTGTTTTGTGACTGATAATCAAGAGGGGTGGTCTAAGTTTCTGCCACTTGCTGAGTTTGCTCTTAACAACCATACATCCGCTTCTGCTGGTTGTTCGCCTTTTTTTTGTTGTACTGGGCGACATCCTTCATTTGGGTCATTTTCCAAGTTGGGATTGGCTGTACCTGAAGAGGAGAATTTTTCTGGTGTTTTGGAGAGAGTTTGGACTGATGTGCGTGGTAATCTTCAGGAGGCTAACAAAAGATCCAAAGTGTATTTTGATAGAAAACGACAAGAGGTTTTGTTTGTTATTGGTGACATGGTCTGGTTGTCCTCTAAGAATCTGCGCTTGAGGATTCCGTCTAAGAAATTGGGTCCCAAGTTTGTAGGGCCCTTTAAGGTGCTTCAGTTATTAACCAATCTGCTGTTAAGTTGGAGCTTCCCACCTCCTGGAAGATTAATCCGGTGTTTCATGTTTCTCTCTTGAAAAAAGCTGAGGTCTCAGATGGAGACGTCTCGGCCACTGTTCCCCTGGTGGTGGAGGACGGGCAATATTAGATTTCCCGCATCCTAAATTCTAGACGGTATAGAGGGGGTTTGCAGTACCTCGTCGCTTGGAAGGGTTATGGACCTGAGGATAACTCATGGGTGAGGGCGGATGATGTTTCTGCGTCTAGACTTGTCAGAGCGTTTCACAAGAGATTTCCGGATAAGCCTAAGTCCTAGGGGATCCGGAGGATCCTCTTAGAAGGGAGGGTACTGTTAACTGTTAGAACCCTCTTGTTAGGTTTTGTTTCAGTTTGCTGGTCACATGACCTTTTTACCCTATTTAGTCTGGCTCCGCCCTTCTGGCTTTGCTGGACTTCATTGTATTATCTACTCTTAAGCTAGCCAGGTGCTTAGGTGCCTTACTCTGTCAGTTTTGCTTGATCTGAGGATCTCTTAGTATTTGTTTTCTGTTTTATTTTCCCTGCTACACTTTCTGTTAGGAGGTGTCCACCCTTTCACCCAGTCCCTAGATCTTGTAGGGATTCCTCCCTCGCAACTATAGGTCTTCGTTCAGACTAGCTGAGGACTTTAGCGGGTCTGGTCGCAGGATCAGGTTCCCCGTTACATCGTAGGGATCCAGCTCAGTCCTATTGTAGGGACAGAATTCCCACATTTCCTTAGTGCTTGTAGCAGATCATAACAATAGCACAATAAAAGTTGTCTCAATACCATGTAAATAAGTCACAGACGTTTCGGAATTCTGTTCTGTGGAGTGATGTGTGTCTGATGGAAGAAGAATGAAACATACACTGAAAAGAACATCCTGCCTATAGTGAATTATGTTGGATCTGTGATTTCTAAAGTGAAGCATGGTGGTGGCTTGGTAATGCCTACAGTAAAGCATAGCGGTGGATAAGTGATGCCTACAGAGATTATGGTGGTGGATCAGTGAAGGCTACTGTGAAGCATGGCAGAAGGCTCCGTGATGTCTACAGTGAAGCATGGTGGTGACACTGTGATGCCTACAATGAGGTATAGTGGTGGCTCGATGTTGCCTACAGTGAAGAATGGCAGTGCCAAGCATGGTGGTGACACTGTGATGCCTACAATGAAGCATGGCGATGGCTCGGTGATCCCTATAGTGAAGCATGGCGGAAGCATGGTGTTATCTACAATAAGACATGGCAGGGATTCGGTCATGCCTACAGTGAAGCATGGTGGTGGCGTGGTGATGCTTGCAGTGAGGCATGGCGGTGACTTGATGATGCCTACAGTGAGGCATGGCTGTGGCTTGGTGATGACTAGACTGAAGCATTTCGGGGGCTCAGTGATGCCTACAATGAAGATGACAGTGGATTGGTAATGCCTACAGTGAAGCACAGCAGTGGTTTGGTGATGTGTACAGTGAAGCATGGTGGTGACTCGGACGCTTATTGTGAAGCATAGCAGAAACTTGGTGATATCTACAGTGAGACATAGCGGTGACTATGTGATGCCTACAGTGAAGAATGGTGGTGGCTTGGCGATGCCTACAGTGAAGAATGGCAATGCCTCCGTGATGCCTAGAGTGAAGCATGATGGTGGCTCGGTGATGCCTGCAGTGAATCTTGGAGGTGGCTTGGTGATGCCTACAGTGAGGCATGGCTGTGGCTCAGTGATACCTAGAGATAAGTATTGCAGGAGCTCAGTGATACCTACAGTGAGGCATGGCAGTGATTTGGTGGTGCCTACAGTGGAGCATGGCGGTGGATCATCAATGCCTACAGTGAAGATAGCGGTGACTCGGTAATGCCTACAATGAAGCATGGCGGTAGCTTGGCAATGCCTACAGTGGGGCATGGCTGTGGCTCAGTGATACCTACAGTAGAGTGAAGCATTAAGGTGGCTCAGTGATGCCTACAGTGAGGCATGAGGGTGATTTGGCAATGCCTACAGAGGAGTATGGCGGTGGAATGGTGATGTCTACAGGGAAGATGGCGGTGGATCGGTGGTGCATACTGTGAAGCATGGTGGTGGATTGGTGGTGCATACTGTGAAGCATGGCGGTGGCTTGGTGATGCCTACAGTGAAGAATGGTAATGCCTCGTGATGCCTACAGTGAAGAATGTTAATGCCTCCGAGACGCCTAGAGTGAAGCCTGACGGTGGCTCGGTGATGCCTACAGTGAATCACGGAGGTGGCTTGGTGATGCCTACAGTGAGGCACAGCTGTGGCTCAGTGATACCTAGAGAGAAGTATTGCAGGGGCTCAGTGATATCTACAGTGAGGCATGGCGGTGATTTGGTGGTGCCTACAGTGGAGCATGGCGGTGGATCATCAATGTCTACAGTGAAGATAGCGGTGGCTCGGTGATGCCTACAGTGAAGCATGGCGGTGGCTTGGCGATGCCTACAGTGGGGCATGTCTGTGGCTCAGTGATGCCTAGAGTGAAGCATTGAGGGGGCTCAGTGATGCCTACAGTGAGGCATGGGGGTGATTTGGCGATGCCTACAGAGGAGTATGGCGGTGGAGTGGTGATGTCTACAGGGAAGATGGAGGTGGATCGGTGGTGCATACTGTGAAGCATGGTGGTGGATTGGTGGTGCATACTGTGAAGCATGGCGGTGGCTCAGTGATACCTACAGTGAGGTATGGTGGTGACTAGATGTTGCCTAGAGTGACGCATGGTGGTGGATTGGTGATGCCTAGAGTGAACCATAGCTGTGGCTTGGTGATGCCTAGAGTGAAGCATGGCAGGGGCTTGGTGATTCTCTGGAGTTGCTTTGCTTCCTCTGGCACTGGAAACCTGCAGCGTGTGGTGGACAAAATTAATTTATAATATATTAGTAAATGGTAGGAGAAAATGTTATGGCATCTGTCAGGCGGGTGTAACTTTGGCATCATTGGACCTTCCAACATGACAGGGATCCCAAGCATACCACAAAGTCCACCAGGCTTGGTTTCAGAAGACTTGGAAGATTCTGGAGTAGCTATTAAAGTTGAGTGACGGGTATGCCACACTAAGCAAGATCGCTAGCGAGATCGCTAATGAGATCGCACCTGCGTCACCATTTATGACGCAGTAGCGATCTCGTTAGCGACTTTAGCTGTGTGTGACATGTAGCAGCGATGTGGCCCCTGCTGAGATGTCGTTGATCGCTAATGAACATTCTGAGCCGTTTTTTGGTCGTTGGTGTCCCGCTGGTGAGCCTGAATCGCTAAGCGTGACACCTTTTATGAACGACTTCACCAGCGTCGCAGGCGGGACTAGTTTTTCCCAACAACCGCATAGGTCGTTATACAGATCGCTGATGAGTTGTGTTTGGAATCACACAGCTAAGTCGCTAACGAGATCGCTACTGCGTCATCAATGGGGACGCAGTTGCAATCTCGTTAGCGATCTCGCTAGCGATCTCGCTTAGTGTGGCATACAGAAAATCTTTGGTAGGATTTGAGGGAGCAGATTGCAGATTAGTGACCTGGAGGCCATTGCTCATGAGAAATGAGCTAACATTTCTCAGAAAAACTGCCAGAAGCTGGTGCCTGGCTATTATGTTTACAGCAGGTCATAACAGCTCTTCTAAGTATTAAAGATGCTTTTCCTGAACCTAGTGAATAATTCTGAGATTGCAGCAGTCGGTAAAAGTGGCACTTTGTGGTGAATTTGGAGAAGCCATGTTATATTACTTGTCGTGAGCTATTTACCTTGTGCTTGTTTGATTAGTTTATTGCAAAGAGCAGAAAGTTTGTACATTTTGCTAATGATCCCAAATTTATAAATGGGGGTTTAACAATGTTTATTGCAACTGTAACGCACAGTAGATGGTTGGCCATCCCTTCTGAAATGGGGGAGCTTGGCCATAATTAGTTATCCTAGAAATTGCTGATAACAGAGAATGATAGATTTGATTTACCTACACAGCACTTTTAGAATGTAGGTGTAGTTATGATTGCATACCATAGGTCAGCTTTATTGCTGCTGTGTGATGGGTCCACAGTGTCCCTGCCAGATAGCATCGCGGCACATTGCTAAATAATGACTTGTTGTGCAATCAGCTTCAACATAGTGTAAGCTTTTCGGGGGGTTTAGCTCTAGGATCGCTGTCTGGGTAGACAGAATGGCACGGAAACAGTTCATTCAGACAGCAGTTTGGTGAAAACTGGCCGCAACCAGTTTTATTAAAGTCCACAGCACACAGATAAAAACAAATCATAAACAGAAAACCTGGGCTTGTCTAGCCTCTAATTACACTTAGATAGATGGCCCTCTCTATCCGGGACCCAGACTCTACCAGTCTGTGCCCAAAACAACACATATGATATATGTTACCAGTATGGAGTTTCACAGACACTCCTCTTTATGTCTGAAGGCAACTCCAATGTCCAGACTTGAGAGAGGTCACCTCCTATTCAGTCGCTATTCGCACGGATTCTCACTGCGACTACTCCTGTGTCCGGGGTACTTCCTGCACCCAGACTGAGATAGCTCACACTCTTAGAGACTGCTTCCTTGTGCCAGGACACCTCCCTGTGTCCGGGCTAAAGACAGCTCCCACACTCTTGGAGACACCTTCTGTGCCTGGACCCCTTGTCCAGACTGAATGAGCTCCCTGACTGTGCTCCCAAGCACCTACTTCTGGCTTCCTAATCAACACCTGAGTGGATTCAGGTCTGAGCTGCAAGCGTGTACTGAATGGCAGGTGTAGTGACCTTTCTTTACCACCAGGTTTACAAAGCCACACATTTCGCTCATACCAGTCAGCAAGGTACTTAGGTGAAATATACACCTCATTCACCACATATTTCTTCACTGTCTCACATATCCCCTCCCTCTTCTCCAGACCGGAGGGCTGGTCATCCAGACCGGAGGGCTGGTCAACAATCCAACAGAGACAGTGAACTCTGGACCAGTCATGGCCCTCATCAGCTTCATCCTCACCACTGTCATAGCCAACATCAGTTTTCTCTTCATCTGAAGCATCCGCACTACCCTGTACCCTCCCAGGCCTATACTCTCTGCGGGCCTCGGGTATCCTGCACGGTTTCATCTTGACTTTAGTGCCAGCCTCAGTCTCGGTATAGTGGCTCACCAGATAAGTACGACCAGGCACGTCAGAACAGCTCTGCTGATTCTTCCTCAGAAACTTTCGTACCTCCTGTTTTTGGGGCACTGACCCTGTGTCACCAACTGTCACAGGAGGTATAGGGGTTTTCTCTAATTCCCCCTGAACTTTCTTTAGCACATCTACTTTCTTAAATATCAGTTGATTCATAAATTCTACCTCACAGAACCCAAGCGCCTCTGTCATGGTCTCTGACCATTCCGAGCCACACTGTTCAAACGATTGGCACTGTAGAGGGAGCTGATCGTTTTTCTTGGTCGGTACACATAATTTATCCTCTTCTGGTACAGGCTCACTTTGCATAAGACTCAGAGCTCTTACTTCTTTCTCCAGGAGATCCTCATGGCTACGCATCTTCTCCTGTAGTTGTTGGACGTCGTTTACGTCTTCGGCCCTTTCTTCAGGCTCTTCTGGTAGGACATGCTCAGAAGCCCTACCATCAGTTTCTTTTCCACCACGTTCTGCATCCCATCTGAGCTCCCGTGTATCTGCAGCGGCAACGGAGCGACACATCGCCCCTCCCACTCACTGGGACGTGGTTCAAGTGTAGACTCCATGAAAATGCGCCTGAGCTCACCAAGGCCAACCCGAGGTCTCAAAATCTCATCTTGGGATTTATCCAGATCCTTTGGGTCGCTCGGGAACTCCGATGGCGCAGCGGGCGCCGAACTTCCGGCCCGAGCTTCGCGAGTCGCAGCCACGGATCCGGACAGTACACCGTCCACGCCGCTGTCTCCAGCAGAAACATATTCCGGGGCAGAGTCATTCCCCATCTTCAGTCTTGTTCCTCACAGCTTCACTTGAGACATCAGCCTCTGGTGAGGCACCTGGCCTGGTGTCCACCACTTCCATGGCTTTCTCCACCTCTGCAGCATCACCTTCCGAGTCCTTGGCCTGATGCAGATCCACACCATACATTGATAACTTCTCATTTTCAACAGCATCCACTTGTGCTGTGTTCAGTTTCAGAGTCCTGTCTTTCACCTTAGTCTTCGCCAGGGAACCGGCCAACGGTACAACATCTTCAGATGCCATCCTCCGTCCGACTGCAAGGTCAGCCTCAGCCTTCCTCTCAGGACTCTCAATCTCCTCTGCTACCATGCCTTCCTCACTTGCACTGGTTGCTTTATTGTCATCAGATGACTCACTATCACCACCACTATCCCTGTCTGACCCCCTTTTCTCAGCCACATCTGGCTCACTGTCAGGGTTATACAATTCATTCTCATTCACATCTTGATCTGGAACCTTAGTTAACATGTCATCCACAACATTAACTTCACCATCTGGTCCCTGGTTTCCCTCAGGTGGTCCCTCAAGTATGTGACTATGTGATAACCCCAGCACTATACTTCCATATAGCTCAGATACCAGGAGCTGACTTACGACCTCTCCCTGGACTTCAGTGTCCCTATACAATAGGTTATTGTTCATGGCAGCATGAGGAAACCTCTCCTCAGAGCCAGGCTCTTGGGGAACCTCATTCAGAACAATTACATTTTCCTGTGCCGTTTTAAGAGTGGGGTCTCGCACCGGCTCACTCCCAAAATTGTCACAGGAGCCAGGCAGGTCAGGGACACTCGGTTCCCGAGAACCACCATCCTCGTCTCCCAACATCACCTGCAAAGAAATGTCATCTTTATCACGGTCATCATCAGTATCATCACTATTATGATTAGCATTATCATCATTATCAATATCAGCATCCTCATCATGATCATCATTATCATTATCAATATTATCATGGTCATCATCATTATCACATAAGTTTAACGGCCCACTAGCATTGTGTTCCGCCCCTCGGGACTGCGCACCCTCAGTAGGAGCTTCATCACACTGTCCATCAGAAACATTTTTCCCCCAGAGATCCTTAGACCGGGGAAAGTCATTACCCAATATAACGGGGTGCACCAGGGTCTTCACTACCCCCACTTCACATGAAACCTCCCCGAGTTTGGGGACCAAGTCCACGGCAGTCTCTGGGTAGACTTTGGTGTCTCCTTGGATGCACACCATACTCAGGTGCTTATCAGGGATGAAGTCCCTATCACTCAGGCTGTCACATACGGAAGTCACTGGACTCTCTGAGTCCAAGAGGGCCTGCGCTGGGCAGTCATTTACAACCACCGGGGACCCCTGTGGTCCAGTCTCTTCGGCTGAGGTGGTCACACACACAGGTTCTGCGCAGAGAGAGAGGGATCTGCCAACATCACAACACATAGGCTCCCCCTCTATTGGACAGTTGGCTGCAATTTCACGCCAGCTCCAACACTGTCCATCACACTCTCCCACCCACATGTCCCCTCGGGCCTGAACCCGCTTATCAGCATACCCCATGTCCCCAACAGCTGGAACGCTCTTACCGCGAGAGTTCAGCGTCCGGGAACTCCGAAGTGACGACCTCTCAGACGGCTGTACCTCAGGAGGACGTGCTTGGGTGTAGCGGTCCACTATCACCTTTTCAACTCCATAATCAGGCCTGCTGACTGCAGACTCCCAACTGTATCTCCAGTCACGAACTCCCCTGGCACGGGCTGTCACCGTAACACCCAGCCGGGTAAGAATCGCCGCTTTCAACTTGGCATAGTCTTCGCTGTCCTGCTTGCTCAGGTCAGCCCAGACTTTTTGGGGTTCCCCAATCAGATAAGGTACGACCGCCATGGCCCATTCAGATAGTGGCAGATTCTCCTTCTGTGCCAGTCTCTCAAACCTAGTAAGATATACCTCCACATCATCACGAGGTGTCATTTTTCTCAAGGACCGTCTTACCGCCTTCTTTATAGCGGACAACGCCGGTGCCTTCACAACATTACTTCGGGACGCGGCACCGAAATCCTTTTTTGGTGCTGTCATCTGCTCAATAAATAACCGGTTATTCTCCTGCTGCTGCTGCAGGAATTGCTGCCGGTCCTCCTGCATGCGCTGCTGGTGCTGCAGGCGCTGCTGCTCCATGCTCTGCTCCATGCTTTGCTGGGCCTGGGCCAGGTACTCAATGAGCTCCTCCATACTGCCGGACTCATCTGTCTCAACCACGGCAGTTTTATGTTGCACATTAACTTGTGCCATTTGTTCAAACAGCGCCTCCATGCTGTCATCCATGCTGTCAGACTTCTCTGTCTTAACAACGGCAGTCTTCACTCAAGACATACACACTACACAGCTTTTTTTCCACAGAAAATTCAGCCTTGCTGTGCAACCACTTTTTTTTTTTTTTTTTTTCCTTTGCAAAGTCTATTAGGGCTACTGTCTCTTTAAGACTGCTCCACAAACTTTTCTTTTGCTCCTGCACATTCCACAGTCATTTTCACAACAAGTTCAGCTTTGCTGTGCATACATTTTCTTTCTGCAGACCCTATCAGGGCCACTGTCTCTCCAAGACTGCTCCAAACAGACGTTTCTGCTGACACACACTTTTTTTTTTTTTTTTTTTTTCCTCTGTTGCTATTTCAATAGACTTCACCTTTAATGCTGTCTCTCGCCACTGTGCTGCATGCACACTCCAGCACTAACTGTATCAGGCACTGCGCTGCCCCAGCATTCTCCGCCAATTGTAAGCTTTTCGGGGGGTTTAGCTCTAGGATCGCTGTCTGGGTAGACAGAATGGCACGGAAACAGTTCATTCAGACAGCAGTTTGGTGAAAACTGGCCGCAACCAGTTTTATTAAAGTCCACAGCACACAGATAAAAACAAATCATAAACAGAAAACCTGGGCTTGTCTAGCCTCTAATTACACTTAGATAGATGGCCCTCTCTATCCGGGACCCAGACTCTACCAGTCTGTGCCCAAAACAACACATATGAATATATGTTACCAGTATGGAGTTTCACAGACACTCCTCTTTATGTCTGAAGGCAACTCCAATGTCCAGACTTGAGAGAGGTCACCTCCTATTCAGTCGCTATTCGCACGGATTCTCACTGCGACTACTCCTGTGTCCGGGGTACTTCCTGCACCCAGACTGAGATAGCTCACACTCTTAGAGACTGCTTCCTTGTGCCAGGACACCTCCCTGTGTCCGGGCTAAAGACAGCTCCCACACTCTTGGAGACACCTTCTGTGCCTGGACCCCTTGTCCAGACTGAATGAGCTCCCTGACTGTGCTCCCAAGCACCTACTTCTGGCTTCCTAATCAACACCTGAGTGGATTCAGGTCTGAGCTGCAAGCGTGTACTGAATGGCAGGTGTAGTGACCTTTCTTTACCACCAGGTTTACAAAGCCACACATTTCGCTCATACCAGTCAGCAAGGTACTTAGGTGAAATATACACCTCATTCACCACATATTTCTTCACTGTCTCACAATAGAAAACATCCTGAGCTGGCAGTATGGATTCTGTTTGTTTTTTTACCTCTCCCCCTCCACCCTTTTACATTTCATAATATGTGAATCTCCTGGCCTGAAGGCTTTGGCGTCAGCTGTACTATATGACAGCAGCATTTACTAGTATCTGCATGTGTGATACGGCTATATAACACGTCTTATATCACAAGTTGTTATGTAACTGATCACGGCATACATAACCAATGCATAGTCAATGCACATATATATATATGACTTAGAAAATTTTGGGATCTATTATCCAAACTCCTTCCAAAAGTTTACCATTAGTTTGGTCACTATGGCGGAATATAATCTGCAGCCGTCATTTCAAGGTGAACTAATAATGTCCTCAATGTGTCCTGTATTCAGAGGTCATGGTTAGCTGGTCATCATGGTCTGCTGCGTTGTTATAAAAGATTTTCAGATGTTTTATAAGTAAAGTGAATTCATTAGTACCTACATATAAATACCGAGCTATTCAATAAACCACTCACACATAATAAAATGTGAAATAAATTTAATTAAGCATAATTAAAAAAGTTTTTAGACATACTACACAAACATGGTGTTCGAAGAGGAAGGATTAACTAAAGAGGATGGAAGATCCAAGTAAAAGGGTCAGTATTCACAGCTATAGCATATTAAAGATGGCTGCCATTCATATAAACAGTCTGGTATTGACACAATTAAGGAAAAGCCAGACCATACATTATCTGAATAGTAAAGTGTCACTGCTCACCCACAATGTGACATGAGGACCACCCCAGCGCATTTCGCCCAACCCTTGAGAAGGCACCTGGGGAAACGCGCCATATTTAATGTTGTAGCTGATCCTTTCACTTGGATCTACCATCATCTTTACTTGATCCTTCCTCTTTGAACCCCATGTTTGTGTAGTACAGTGGCTTGCAAAAGTATTCATTCCCGCCGCCTGGCTTTTTACCTATTTTCCTACATTGTGTAGCCCTGGTACACAATACCAGGAGGATGAGTGGAGAGGTAACAGTTAAGGTCTCTTCATGACATCATGTACACTTCTGACACACCAGCAGGGGTGTGGAAGGGAGTGATTTAGTCAGTCAGTGTCCGGACTTCAGAGTGAGAAGTCAGTTTCCTGTCCTTGGACAGAGTAGACGTGTCCAGTTTAAGTCTATCATCAGTTCAGAAAGTGGAGTCTGGTGTAGTGGTCTGTATACACCTTAGTCTAGTCAGAGCTGTGCCCCACTGGAAGAAAGACTGAACTATCTATTAAGAGACAAGCAAGGCGAAGGGCAAAGTGGAAGGAAGGTAATTGGAGAAGTGCTTTTGACTTGGAAAAGTCCTGCACGTTGCAACCGGTTACTGGGGACCGAAGGATCACTATTGTACAGCATAGTGAGGAGAAAACCAGGAATCTACCGGACCCTAGGTCGCGGCAGACAAGCCCCTTTATAGTCAGAACGTAGCTGGAGTCAGGGGGTGTGAAGACTTTGAGTTGTGCACGACAAGAAAAGGATTCAGCTCCCTCGCAGGAAGGCTTCTAACACAAATTTGACTGGGCAGAACAGCTAAAGACTAGCTGGAATCATAGAGAGGACTACGCTTCAGCTGGTCGTACTCAGCTTCATTGGAAAGTAAAGGAGGCCCCTAACTTGCTTATCTGTTGCCTCAAAGCTCATCCTCCATCAACCCCATCAGCCTCCCTGGGACCTGCCTTATCATCTTGCAAGTAAAGGTATGGAAAGACGTTGACTGTGTGAGACTGAGTTATTATTGCATGCCTGCACAATCCTCACCTAACTACCGACCTGAGGGAAGAGTCCCACCTGTAGGGGACCCGACATCTAGCTGCATCACCATCCCCTCAGAGATCGATAGCAGCGCTGGTACAAATTACCAGAATACTACAGGTGGCGTCACGAACTGTACATACATCAATCCCCTGTAAATATATCCCCAACATACGCCAGACCGCCCGGGCCACAGACCGAGCCACAGCTACCTGTGACAAAATCCCCATAGACTTCTACGGGCTCGGCTCTGAGTACCCCATTGCCCTGGTAACCCACAATTGTGGTGGCGGGTCGACACAACTTTGGCGTCACGAACAGGATACGAAACTTGCAGCATTGCGAGCCCTGTGTGCCTGTGGAGTGTTTTTGTGAAAAAGGATCGTTTGCACTTTTGGCGCCAAAATCGCCATTTTTGTCGCCATATTCGCGCCCTCAGGCGCTGGAGAAGAAGGTGGGCGTACCTGAAAGAGCGCGCAAAGTCTTGGACACGCCCCCGGCTCTGACTCATCGGCAGGTCCTGCAACAGGAAGTGAACGCTCTGACATCAGAGCGCCTGCGACGAAGGTCCTGTTCCCACTGCTGTGCCTGTGAAGTAGCAGCGTCTGAAACCGGTAGGCACCGTTTAACCAAGGGGGCGCTAAGATGTCACAACAACCGGCTGACAGTGCGGCCCCGGCCGGAGGCCCCAATCCCGCACCGTCTGGTATTGTAGCGCCAGATGGGGGTGCAGGTCCAGCACCCAGTCCGGTAGTCCCGATCATGCCACTAACGCTCCCATATATGCCTGGGGCGAAATGGCTTCCCCAATACAGCGGTGGGCCAGGCACATTAGCAGGCTTCAAGCGGAAGTTATGCAGCATCCTAGAAATGTACTCTATGCCTGAGAGACAAAAAGCTGCTGTGCTAATAGGGCAGCTAACTGGCGCTGCTGAAAGGGAAGTGGAGACTTGGGATACCGTTGATCAGGAGTCGGTACCTGCGATCTTCCTTAAGCTACATGCCATATTTGAAGACCGCACAGAAACGGATCTCCGGATGGCCTTCTATCACTGTTCACAACAGCCAGGTGACAGCATCCGGGACTATGCTTGCCGACTACAGGGAGCCCTGAGAGCCCTCAAGCAAATTAACAATTTAAATGCTATCGACGAGAATAGAATGCTGAAAGAACAATTTATACAGGGATTGAGATCCCAAGAGGAACGCAGAACTGTAAATTGGTGGTCCTTAGATCATCCGGATGCTACCTTTGATGCCCTAAAGGACATGGCAATAAAAGGGCTGCGGCCCCTGGGCAAACCTGAGGTGGCCACCCAACATCATCAGGGTGAAGTCACTCTGGAACCGGCAGTAACCCCCTGTTCCCCGCTAGTGGCTGAAGCCAAAGCGCAGGTGACACCTCCTAGTGAATTGGACTGTCTGCGCTCAGAGGTGCGCCAGCTGACTAAAAATCTGGCCGCTGTAATGAGTGCCCTACAGCTGCGGAAAGAGGAGGAAGGGAAGATCTTGTTAGCTGACTGCCCAGAGGACGTTCCGTGGATGCACCGGAGGAGAAAGAAGACGTCGCCCCCCCGGAGGAGGACAACGCCACCCCCAGGAGCAACCTCTGATCAACACCCTCCTCGTCGAGAGATCATCTGTTATCGCTGCAACCGGAAAGGTCATCTCTCTACACAGTGTCCTTTAAACGGGCAGAACCTGGGTCCAAGGGCCAACACCCAGGAGAATACCCGTCAGGCCCCCTAGACTGGAACCGCAGGTATGTGGGCGGGCGACCCTACCTGTCTATTATTCTAGATGGTATTGCTGTTCCAGCATTGTTAGACACTGGGTCGCAGGTGACCCTAATACCTGATGCTCTATATACCAAGTACTGGTCAATGGACAGTCTTAAACCTCCGAGCCTTGACTTTACTGTGTATGCTTCGAATGGTCTTCCTGTAGAAGTACTCGGAACAAAATGTGTAGATGTAAAGGTGGGCAGAGAGGAGTTGAAAGACCAAGGGCTTCTGGTAGTAAAGACTGTAAATGAGGAGAACGGTTTAAATATCATTTTGGGTACTAACATTATCGGTAATTGTTTGGGAGAAGTTGTGTTCTTGCTCCAACAGCTCGCTGAGATTGCCCGACCAAGGCAGAGAGGAGTAATCCAAAGAGAGATCCGGGCCCTGGTGTGTCAGCAGCAAGCGAAGCTTACCGACGGCGAAATTGGTAATGTACGGGTCACTGACTCGGATCCTATTGTGATACCCCCAATGAGTGAAATGATCATTTGGTGCAGGGCAGCCATAGGTCTGAGGGGACAGAATTACCAAGCTGTAGTAGAACCCCACCATTCAGAACATAGACCTACACTTATGACTGCTAGAGGAGTAGTAGAAGTGGTGAATGGAAGAGTACCGGTACGACTTCTCAATTGGGGAGATGATGAGGTAAATTTACCCCGTTATGCAACCATTGCTAAACTTCATGCTGTTGATAATAATTCTATTCTCCCGGCTGAGTCCTTAGACTCCTGTCAAATAGCGGAGGACAATGACCCAGCAACCCAGGTGGCGGAATGGTGTCAGCAACTCCATGTTGGGACGGACACCACTCCCGCTCACCAGAAGCAAGGGGTATTACGGGTGGTGCAAGAGTACGCCCAAGTGTTTAGCAAAAATCCACTTGATTTTGGGACAATTAAGGGAGTACAACATCATATCCCTACAGGCAGTCATCCTCCCATCAAAGAGCGGTATAGGCCCATACCTCCAGCTCATTATCAGAAGGCTAAAGAAATGTTGAATGATATGAAGAAAGCTGGGGTGATAAGGGATAGTTGTAGTCCCTGGGCAGCCCCTCTAGTTCTGGTTAAAAAGAAAGATGGTAGTATGAGAATGTGTGTGGATTACAGGCAGGTGAACCGCATAACACACAAGGATGCATACCCGCTACCACGCATAGAGGAATCATTAGCTACTCTGAAAACGGCTAACTACTTTTCTACCCTTGATCTGACTAGTGGTTACTGGCAAGTGGCTGTGGCTGAGGAGGATCGTGAGAAAACGGCTTTCACCACCCCAATGGGGCTCTGTGAGTTCGACAGAATGCCGTTTGGGCTCAGTAGTGCCCCAGGAACATTTCAGAGAGTGATGGAAAACTGTCTGGGACATCTCAATTTTGAAACCGTGCTGCTATACCTAGACGACGTTATCGTGTATTCCAAGACATATGAGGACCATCTGAAGCACCTGGCAGAAGTGTTTGAGTCCCTGTCCAGGTACGGGATGAAGTTGAAACCCTCAAAATGCCATCTACTCAAGCAGAAGGTACAATACTTGGGGCACATCGTCAGTTCGGAAGGAGTAGCGCCGGACCCAGAGAAAGTCACTGCCATCCAGAAGTGGCCGGAGCCGAAGAACCTTAAGGAAGTGCGACAGTTCCTGGGACTAACGGGTTACTACAGGAGATTCGTGAAAGATTACACGAAGAAGGCAGCTCCTTTACAGGACCTCCTGGTAGGACAATCTTTAAAGAGCAGAAACCCTCCTTTCAATTGGGGTAAGGAACAGGCTGAAGCATTTCAAAAGATGAAAGAGATCCTGACAGGTGATGAGATTTTAACCTATCCTGATTACAGCCAACCGTTCCTGTTGTACACCGACGCCAGTAATGAAGGGTTGGGAGCCGTTCTCAGTCAGAAGCAGAATGGACAAGAAAAAGTCATCGCATATGCTAGCAGAAAACTCAGGCCAACTGAAAGGAATCCGGAAAATTATAGCAGCTTCAAGCTAGAGTTTCTGGCGCTGGTCTGGGCCATTACTGAAAGATTTAAGCACTATCTGGCCTCCAATAAGTTCACGGCGTACACAGACAACAACCCGTTAACGCACCTGGAAACCGCCAAGCTGGGTGCCATGGAGCAGCGATGGATGGCTCGGTTGTCCAATTACCAGTTTACTATCAAGTACCGGGCAGGTCGAAAGAATGCTAATGCCGACGCATTGTCCCGAATGCCGCATGACTCTGATACGGAAGAAGAATCGGACGACCTGGAAGAAATTGAGCTACCCGCGTTCCATCGAAATGGGGTAGTCCATGAGCATCGAGTTCACAGAAAGCAGTATGGTGCAACATTAAATCCTTTACCCCATCACAGCTGGAAAGAGACTCAGGACAGTGATCCAGTGGTCAGCCGCATCAAGGAGTTGTTAAGTCAGGAAGGCTCCTCTCTGGAAAAGGATGCACCTATGTCAGCCAAGCTCCTGTGGAACGAGAAAAGCAGGTTGTTCCTATACCGTGAGAAGTTGTGCAGGAGATACGTCAACCCCAGAACCCATGAGATGGTCTGGCAAATAGTGGTCCCCAAGGCAGACGTCCCAATGGTGTTGGAAGCGTACCACGATCAAGCAGGACACTTTGGCTGGAGGAAGCTGGAGACCCTGTTGAGATGCCGGTTCTACTGGGTAGGGATGCGCAGCTCTGTCGAGAGGTGGTGTCGGAACTGTGGACCCTGTGGTCTCAGAAGAAAGGACTACGGTAGTCAAAAGGCCCCCCTGCAACCTATCCGGACGACTCGTCCCCTGGAGATTGTGGCCCTGGACCACGTCAAACTGTCGCCGAGTAGATCTGGATACTCATACGCCTTGACCATGGTGGACCATTACTCCAGATTTCTGGTAGTCGTTCCAGTGAAAGACCAGACCGCAGTGACGGCCGCGAAGACCTTTCAAGCAAGCTTCTGCAGACCGCATGGGTATCCCGAGCAAGTCTTAACCGATCAGGGACCTGCTTTCGAAGCTGATTTATTCAAGGAATTCTGTCATATGTACGGGTGCAAGAAAATAAGAACAACACCATATCACCCTCAAACCAACGGTCTTTGTGAAAAGATGAACCATATTGTCCTTGACTTGTTGAGATCCATACCGTTGGAAGACAGGAATCGATGGCCGGATTTACTACCTGATTTGGTTGATTTGTACAACCATATACCTGTAAGCTCAACTAACTGCACTCCAGCCTATCTTATGAGAGCAAGGCCCGGAAAACTACCAATGGATCTAGAACTTGGAGTGGTAGAACCGGAGGCAGACGACGCTGTTGAGAACTGGGACGTCAATCGGCAAGAGCAATACAGAAGAGTACAAATCTGTGTGGAGGAAAGTTTTAATAAGGCACGGGAGAAACAGGAAGATGTTTACAACCGAAATGCTCCTGCCAAGCCTCTGATGCCTGGAGAGGTAGTATTAAAAAGAAAAAGAAAGATGCATAAACTGGATAATCAGTGGGAGCAAGAACCCTACGTCATACAAGATTCTAAATACGACAACAGAAAAGTTTGTGTCGTCAGTAAAGACGGAGGAAGAACAACGACCACTGTGTCCAGAGATCATTTGAAGTTGTGTCCAGAACACTTAAAGAGTTGTGAAAAGAACCCTGTCCTCAATCAAAGAGAAAGAAAGGAAGAGGTCATACACACCGATCTGGGAGATTTTCCTGCGGATTGGCCCCGACTGGGAGATGCTGTGATAGTTCCAGTGTTGCAGTTTTATCAGCCACAAGAGGAAGTTTTACCTCCAGTTGTGCCTGTGGTGCCAGTTGAGCCCGCTCAGGAGTTACCCATCCAGCAACACCTCAACCTGTGGAACCTCAAGATGGATCATCTGAAGCAGCGCCCCATACTATGGGATCTCCTGGTGAAGCTGACTCACACCGCCCAGCCATCAGTACGCTTGCCAGATCCATAGAAAGGTTAAGGCAGTTCTATAGTTTGCCGTTACGCAGTGCAGACAGATCGCAACTTGTTATACCTGAAACTACACCACGTAGATCAGAAAGAATCACAAAAGGGAAATTACCCATTAGATATCAGCAGTGATTATAACGAATTTATGTGAACATTGTAAAAGTCTATATATATAAATGTGTTTTTTCTCTATTATGTCTTTGTTTAACAATGGACTCAGAGGCTGAGGACTGAGCCAGCCCAAAAACTGTATCCTGTACATAGTTGCACTAAAGTGCCTTCTTAATGGTTTCACATGAACCCTTGACTCACCTCTGAACCAAAAACCGTGTGGTGTGGCACTGAGTGAGGTCTGCATTTGGATGTCCTGCAGCCCACCCAGGACCCACGTTGAAGGTTTGGTGCGGGTCCTTCACAAGTATCTTGTATATATATTTATTAAATGCTACTTGATACTTTTGTATTTCTATATGTAAAATGTTATTGTTCGTAACGTTCAAGGTGTTCTCACCTCCCGGATGGGAAGATGTTATTGTTTCAATGTTTATTGCATAAACAAAATGTCTTTTATATTTTACAGCCCGGGAGGTGCTGTCGTTTACCATGGGGGAATGTGTAGCCCTGGTACACAATACCAGGAGGATGAGTGGAGAGGTAACAGTTAAGGTCTCTTCATGACATCATGTACACTTCTGACACACCCAGCAGGGGTGTGGAAGGGAGTGATTTAGTCAGTCAGTGTCCGGACTTCAGAGTGAGAAGTCAGTTTCCTGTCCTTGGACAGAGTAGACGTGTCCAGTTTAAGTCTATCATCAGTTCAGAAAGTGGAGTCTGGTGTAGGTGTCTGTATACACCTTAGTCTAGTCAGAGCTGTGCCCCACTGGAAGAAAGACTGAACTATCTATTAAGAGACAAGCAAGGCGAAGGGCAAAGTGGAAGGAAGGTAATTGGAGAAGTGCTTTTGACTTGGAAAAGTCCTGCACGTTGCAACCGGTTACTGGGGACCGAAGGATCACTATTGTACAGCATAGTGAGGAGAAAACCAGGAATCTACCGGACCCTAGGTCGCGGCAGACAAGCCCCTTTATAGTCAGAACGTAGCTGGAGTCAGGGGGTGTGAAGACTTTGAGTTGTGCACGACAAGAAAAGGATTCAGCTCCCTCGCAGGAAGGCTTCTAACACAAATTTGACTGGGCAGAACAGCTAAAGACTAGCTGGAATCATAGAGAGGACTACGCTTCAGGCTGGTCGTACTCAGCTTCATTGGAAAGTAAAGGAGGCCCCTAACTTGCTTATCTGTTGCCTCAAAGCTCATCCTCCATCAACCCCATCAGCCTCCCTGGGACCTGCCTTATCATCTTGCAAGTAAAGGTATGGAAAGACGTTGACTGTGTGAGACTGAGTTATTATTGCATGCCTGCACAATCCTCACCTAACTACCGACCTGAGGGAAGAGTCCCACCTGTAGGGGACCCGACATCTAGCTGCATCACCATCCCCTCAGAGATCGATAGCAGCGCTGGTACAAATTACCAGAATACTACAGGTGGCGTCACGAACTGTACATACATCAATCCCCTGTAAATATATCCCCAACATACGCCAGACCGCCCGGGCCACAGACCGAGCCACAGCTACCTGTGACAAAATCCCCATAGACTTCTACGGGCTCGGCTCTGAGTACCCCATTGCCTGGTAACCCACAATTGTGGTGGCGGGTCGACACAACATTACAACCTGTAATTCGATTTATGAGTGATGCTTCAACAATAAATATCAAAAAGAGAGGAAGCTACGATCTAAAATCATTTAAAGTATATTAGAATTCAATTAAAAAATTCATAATAAAACAATAACTTAAAGTGAGATAGGGGATACAACGAACAAATGAGCCGCACCACAACGGTAAAATGCCAACAAGTTTGCAAAATAGCACCAAAAATATCGCAAGATATATGGGTGAATATCAAAATTTTTTTTTATACATTTATAAAAGTAAAATGTGTGGAGATAAATCAGGGGTTAAACAACCTCCTATTAGAGAAAATTTCTTATTGAAACACCCAAAAATCAATAAATGGAAAGAGTTAATAAGAGCACAGAGGTATTAATCCTAAAAGTGCATTGCCCAGATCCATGTATGAGCAGATTACATGGAATCGTGCACACTAAATGCTAGCATCAAGTATAATGAAAGTAAAAGCTTAAAGTAAGCATAAAGATGAGAAACAAGGACACGTTACCTATATGGTGCAGGCAGGGAGACTGTGGGCCTCAAAAACCAATGGCTTCCCTCATCTGGTATAGCATGCCTCCCGAGGGTGTACCCACTGCCACATGCTAGCAGTTACTGGAAGTACAGGTGAGTGTTGAGTACCAGATGAGGACCAAAGCTGGGCGAGCCCTCCACCAGAGGTGCTGCCTCTATTTGGACCCCCCATATACCTTAAGTACTGACTTTAGTGGGGTGAATAGTTATTCACACTGAAGTTTTCAATTATTTTATCCTATTTGTTGTTTGCTTCACAATAAAAAGAAAACCAAATGTTCACAGTTGTAGGCATGTTCTTTACATGAACTGATGGAAACCCTTAAAAAACCAGTGAAATTCCAGGTTGTGAGGTAACAAAACATGAAAAAATGCCAGGGGAATACTTTCGCAAGCCACTAAACTTTTTAAATTATGTTTAATAGAATTTATTTCACATTTTATTATGTGTGATTAGTTTAGCTAATATCAGGATAGGGATGGGGGGGCCATGCTTTCCAGGATAGGGATAAGGAGGCCATGCATACCAGGATAGGGCTAAGGGGGCCATGCATACCAGGATAGGGCTAAAGGGGCCATGCATACCAGGTTAGGGATGAGGAGGCCATGCATACCAGGATAGGGATGAGGCCATGCATACCAGGATAGGGTTGAGGCCATGCATACCAGGATAGGAATGAGGGGGGCCATGCATACCAGGATAGGGATGAGGCGTCCATGCATACCAGGATAGGGCTAAGTGTGCCATGCATACCAGGATAGGTATGAGGGGGCCATGCATACAGGATAGGGATGAGGAGGCCATGCATACCAGGATAGGGATGAGGAGGCCATGCATACCAGGATAGGGATGAGGGGGGCCATGCATACCAGGATAGGGATGAGGAGGCCATGCATACCAGGATAGGGATGAGGAGGCCATGCATACCAGGATAGGTATGAGGGGGGCATGCATACCAGGATAGGGATGAGGAGGCCATGCATACCAGGATAGGGATGAGGGGGCCATGCATACCAGGATAAGGATGAAGGGGGCATGCATACCAGGATAGGGATGAGGGGGGCATGCATACCAGGATAGGGATGAGGGGGCCATGCATATCAGGATAGGGATGAGGGGACCATGCATATCAGGATAGGGATGCGGAGGCCATGCATACCAGGATAGGGATGAGGGGGCCATGCATACCAGGATAGGGATGATGGGGCCATGCATACCAGGATAAGGATGAGGGGGGCATACATACCAGGATAGGGATGAGGGGGTCATGCATACCAGGATAGGGATGAGGGGGCCATGCATACCAGGATAGGGATGAGGGGGCCGTGCGTACCAGGATAGGGATGAGGGGGCCATGCATACCAGGATAAAGATGAGGAAGCCATATATGCCAGGATGGTGATGAGGGGGCCATGTATACCTGGATTGGGGACATATATTTACCAGGGTGGGGGATATTAGTACAGAAATGACCACATGTTTTGCTTCAATATTTTTCTATTTTCCTCCTGTAAAACCTGGGTGTGTCTTGTGGTCTGGTGTGTCTCATAGTCCGAAAAATACAGTATAAATTTTTTTGCATATTTTTTTTAATACAAATTGTGATTAGAAAAAAAACATTCCCAAAGTATATATGTAACATATAACTGGATTATATAGTGAAATAGACAGTCTGCTAGGAACCAAGACACAGGCCTCGGGCTGTCATGGTAACACATTGGCGCTCTGTGATCGCATTTTTTGTTTTTTTACATTTGTAGATAGAGATATGAAGAATAAAAAAAATCTGATTACTTTCAAAAACACATTTTTCACAAAAAACTTGATTCAAACAACAGGAATTTTTGGGGACGGTGCATTCCCTTCAACACTCAACTGCCAATAACATCTTAAAAGGCAATTTGAAGCCCGCATAGCAACATGATTTTTTGACCATATTGTGAACAAGGCTCAAAAGTCCGGCTTCTACTAGGACCTTACCTACAGAGTTCACTGTATTGAGCTGTGCACCTGTTTCAAATCATGGGTCATTAGTCCCTTAAAGAGAATCTGTCAACAGGTTTTTGCTATGTTATCTGGGAGCAGCATAATATTGAGACAGAGACCCTGATTCTAGCGATGTATCACTTACTGGGTTGCTTGCTGTAGTTTTCATAAAATCACTGTTTTCTCGGCTACAAATCTTGCAGAGCTCTGAATGCTCAGCGCTGTATAACCCCGCCCACACAACTGATTGGCAGCTTTCTGCTTATGCATAGTGTACACAGAAGGCTGCCAATCAGTCGTAGGAACGGGGTTACACAGAGCAGGAGGACTGTTATGATTTGGTAGCCGAGGAGGACAGTAACAAAAATAGCCAAGGCAGCCAGACACCCAGAGAGGTTGGTAACTAATGGATTGCAGACCCCTAAACTAACCTCAAAACTAGAAGCAGCAGTGGGACGTACCTACGATGACCTAGACGCCTCGACACAGCCGGAGTGTTAGCTAAGCCTAAACATAGAAAGGGGAAAGCTAACTGCCCCGGAGTAGCGCCCCAAAGGAATAGGTAGCCCCCACACATATATTGGCGGTGAGACAAGATGAAATACACACTCAGGCAAAAAATAGAAAAAGCAAACGCTGGGGCCCAAAACTATCTCAATAGGACAGGACAGGAAAGAATACTGTCTGCAATCCAGCAAAACCCTAGGAAAAATTCCAACACTTCTGATTCAAAAAATACTGAGACCGCACGATCTCTCCCCCGCTAGATCAGAACTCTGGTGTGAACAGGTAGCTACCCAGCAGCCACTGAAATAACAGGGACTGACAACTAAACAGAGATAAATGAGAAACAGACCAGCGCAGGCCCCAGCAGGGGGACCCGGCTGACCACACTCCAGAAGAGCCAAAAACAAAGGAAAACAAACCCACAGAAAATAGCAGAAAATAACTTATCTGAAAGTTGCAGGAGACAGCAGAAAACAAGCTTACTTCCAAACTGGACCAGGAAGAAACAAATAATCACCGGCGAGGATCATGGGAAGGTTACTCTCTTAAATCTCCCCAGTCATCACTCCCAGATTGCCAATCGTCCGCAGCTGAATCCTCAGCTGAAGGGTCTCTGTCAGTCAAGGCAGCTTCAATACTATCAGCAGCCACCAGAGGGAGCCCCAACTCAGAATCCAGCGCATTCACAATAGTACCCCCCTTGAGGAGGGGTCACCGAACTCGCCTGCGCCACCAGGCCGATCAGGATGAGCCTGGTGAAAGGCGCGAACCAATCTCTCCGCATGAATGTCAGAAGCGAACACCCAAGGATTGTCCTCCTGACCATAACCTTTCCACATAACCAAGTACTGGAGTCTCCATCTAGCAAGACGAGAATCCAATATCTTCTCCACTTCATACTCCAGATTGCCCTCAACCAAAACAGGCTCAGGGGGCGCAGCCATAGGAACCACTGGCTCAACAAACCTTTTCAATAAAGATTTGTGGAAGACATTGTGAATCTTAAATGTCCCTGGAAGAGCCAAACGAAAGGAAACGGGATTAAGAATTTTCAAGATCTTATAAGGTCCAATGAACCTTGGCTTAAATTTTGGAGACGCCACCTTCATAGGGATATTTCTTGAGGACAACCAAACCATGTCACCCACTTTAAACTGAGGATCATCAGTCCTATGCCGGTTGGCAAACCGTTGGGCCCTCTCCTGAGAGAGAGACAACTTATCCACTACTTGATCCCAAATCTGCTGCATTCTCTCCACCATAGAGTCAACACCCGGACAGACAGAAGCCTCCACCTGTCCCGAAGAAAACCGAGGATGAAACACGTAATTGCAGAAAAAAGGGGACATCAAAGTGGCAGAACTAGCCCTATTATTTAGAGCAAATTCAGCCAAGGGCAAAAAAGAGACTCAGTCATCTTGATCAGCAGACACAAAACATCTCAAATAAGTTTCCAAGGTCTGGTTTATTCTCTCAGTCTGCCCATTGGTCTGAGGGTGAAACGCAGAGGAAAAAGACAGCTGAACTCCCAGCTTAGAACAAAAGATCCTCCAAAATCTGGAAACAAATTGGACTCCTCTATCAGACACCATGTTCTCCGGAATGCCGTGCAACCGAACCACCTGCTGGAAAAAACAAGGGCACCAACTCGGAAGAGGATGGCAACTTCGGCAGTGGCACAAGATGGATCATCTTGGAAAATCTATCACAGATCACCCAGATAACGGTCATTCTCTGAGAGACAGGGAGGTCAGAAATAAAATCCATAGAGATATGGGTCCATGGCCTCCTGGGCACAGGCAATGGCATTAACAATCCACTACAGCGAGAGCAAGGTTTGGACTGAGAACAAGTCACAAAATTCCTGACATCACGAGATAAAGTAGGCCACCAAAAAGACCGACTCACCAAATCTCTAGTACCAAAAATACCAGGATGACCAGCCAATGCAGAGCAATGAACCTCAGACATAACTTTCTTCCTCCATTGGTCTGGGACATACAATTTCCCCGCAGGGCAACGTTCAGGTTTATCCCCTGAAATTGCTCCAGAGCCAGTCTCAAATCGGGTGAGATAGCGGAAAGAACCACACTCTCCTTCAGAATGGCCGTAGGCTCAGTCACATTAAGAGAATCCGCAAGGAAACTCCTAGATAGGGCATCCGCCTTAACATTCTTAATACCCAGGAGAAAGGAGACCACAAAGTTAAAACGCGTGGAAAACATGGCTGTCTAGGATTCAATCACTTGGCTGATTCGAGATAGATCAAGTTTTTGTGGTCAGTGAGGACCACAACTTGATGTTTGAAGCTCCCTCTAACCAATGTCTCCACTCCTCGAACGCCCACTTCATAGCCAATAATTCCGATTCCCCACATCGTAATTATGTTCAGCTGGGGAAAACTTTCGGGAGAAGAAGGAACAAGGGTTAATCTTAGAGGACAGGATCCCTTTGGGACAAAACGGCTCCAGCACCAATCTCAGAAGCATCTATTTCCACCTGAAATGGGAGAGAAACATCAGGTTGCTGCAGAACCGGAGCAGAAGTGAATCTCCGCTTGAGCTCCTGAAAAGCCAAAACTGCCTCTGGAGACCAATTTACCACATCAGAGCCCTTTTTGGTCAAATCAGTCAGTGGTTTCATAATACCAGAAAAATTACTTATAAATTTACGGTAAAAATTAGCAAAACCCAAAAATCTTTGACGAGCCTTCAATGAAGTGGGCTGAACCCAATCAGAAATGGTCTGAACTTGACCGGGTCCATTTCAATAGCGGACAGAGATAGAATGAATCCCAAAAACGAAACCTTCTGTACGCCAAAGAGACATTTTGATCCCTTGACATACAAAGCATTTTCTCTCAAAATACGAAACACCATCCGAACATGCTCCACATGAGAATCCCAGTCATAAGAAAAAATCAAAATATCGTCCAAATAAACGATCAGAAACTTATCCACAAGATCCCGCAAAATATCGTTCATGAAAGATTGGAAGACGGAAGGGACATTAGTGAGCCCAAAAGGCATCACTAGGTACTCAAAATGCCCCTCAGGGTTATTAAACGCCGTCTTCCATTCATCACCGTGCTTAATGCGAATAAGATTATACACCCCCTAAGGTCAAGCTTGGTAAACTAACTAGCACCTTTCACTTGGGAGAATAAATCGGAAATCGGGGTAACGGATACTAATATTTTTAACAGTGATATTATTAAGGAGACAATAGTCAATACATGGTCTCAATGAACCATCCTTTTTGGCCACAAAGAAAAAGCCGGCACCTAAAGGTGAAGAGGACGGTCTAATATGACCCTTCTCCAATGACTCTTTGATATAAGATTGCATAGCATCATGCTCAGGTACAAATTGAAGAGCCGACCTTAGGAAATTTGCAACTGGGCACTAACTCAATCGCGCAATCATAACTCCAATGACAGGTAAGGACGCAGACTAACTCTCTCTAAAAACATCAGAATAATCAGCCAAATAGCCGGGGATCTCCTGAGGCTGGGGAGAGGTAGAAAACACAGGAGTGTCACCATGAACACATTGACAACCCCAACTGGCCACAGACACAGACTTCCAATCCAAAACAGGATTATGGGTCTGCAACCAAGGAAAACCCAGTACAATAATGTCATGCAAATTATGCAACACTAAAAATTTACAATTCTCTTGGTGGTCCGGGGCTACCCGCATTATCACCTGGGTCCAAAACTGGGGTTTATTCTCCGCCAAAGGGGTTGAATCAATGCCCAGAAAAGGAATAGGAGTTCTCAGGGGTACCATGGGAAAACCACAATGTTTGGCAAAGTCAAAATCCATCAGGTTCAGGGCTGCTCCTGAATCGACAAAAGCCTGAGCGGAAAATGTGGACAAGGAGCAGATCAAGGTAACAGTCAAGAGAAATTTAGACTGTACATTGCCCAAATCAAATGAGCGCGAAAAACGTCTTCTCCGCTTAGGGCACACGGAAATAGTATGAGAAGCATCCCCACAATAAAAACACAACTTATTACGCTTCCGAAATTCTCTACGCTGAGCCCCCGAAACAACCCCATCACACTGCATGGTTTCAAGGGCCCGTTCGAAAGGCAACACAACCTCCCGCATAATTTTACGTTCACGCAAACGTCGGTCAATTTGAATAGCCCATGACATAGAATCGTTGAGCCCCTAGGAGACAGGAAATCCCACCATAACATCTTTTACGGTCTCTGCCAGCCCTTTCCGAAAAAGAGCCCCAGGGCATCATCGTTCCAATTAGTAAGGACAGCCCATTTTTGGAATTTCTGACAATATAACTCTGCTGTTTCCAGACCTGGTTCAATGCCAACAAGGTTTTCTCAGCTTGATCAGTAACATTAGGTTCATCGTACAATAATCCCAGAGATTGAAAAAACACATCAACATTAGCCAACACAGGATCCCCAGGTGTCAGGGAAAAGGCCCAGTCCTGAGGGTCACCGCGCAACAGGGAGATGACAATTTGAACCTGCTGCGCTGCATTCCCCGAGGACTTAGTTTTCAAGGCAAAAAACAATTTACAATTATTCTTAAAGTTCAAAAATTTAGACCGATCCCCAGAAAATAAATCAGGTGGAGGAATCCTAGGTTGCATATCAGAAAACTGAGTGAGATAGGCAGAAATTCCCCGAACTTCAGTAGCGAGCCGCTCAACACGACCAGACAACTGCATTGAAGAAAAAAAAAATCCTCCTACGGCCCCCAGAGAAAAAGAGGAAAAACTACACAAAAAAAACCTCCGAAACTCCTTTTTTTTTTTTTTATTATTCTTTCCTTCTTTTACGTACCCTAGGATTACGGTTGGGACGGTGATTCTGTTATGATTTGGTAGCCGAGAAGGACAGTAACAAAATAGCCAAGGCAGCCAGACACCCAGAGAGGTTGGTAACTAGTGGTTTGCAGACCCCTAAACTAACCGCACAACTAGAAGCAGCCGTGGGATGTACCTACGATGACCTAGATGCCTCGACTCACCTGGAGAGTTATCTAAGCCTAAAGATAGTAAGGGGAAAGCTAACTGCCCCGGAGTAGCACCCCAAAGGAATAGGTAGCCCCCACACATATATTGGCGGTGAGACAAGATGAAGTACACACTCAGGCAGAAAATAGCCCAAAACTGGGGCCCAAAACTATCTCTATAGGACAGGACCGGAAAGAACACTGTCTGCAATCCAGCAAAACCCTAGGAAAAATTCCAACACTTTTGATTCAAAAAATACTGAGACCGCACAATCTCTCCCCCGCTAGATCAGAACTCTGGTGTGAACAGGTACCTACCCAGCAGCCACTGAAATAACAGGGACTGACAAATAAACAGAGATAAATGAGAAACAGAGACCAGCGCAGGCCCCAGTCGGGGAACCCGGCTGACCTCACTCCAGAAGAGCAAAAAACAAAGGAAAACAAACCCACAGAAAAAAGCAGAAAATAACTTATCTGAAAGTTGCAGGAGACAGCAGAAAATAAGCTGACTTCCAAACTGGACCAGGAAGAGACAACTAATCACCGGCGAGGATCATGGGAAGGTTACTCCTTTAAATCTCCCCAGTCATCACTCCCAGATTTCCAATCGTCAGCAGCTGAATCCTCAGCTGAAGGGTCTCTGTCAGTCAAGGCAGCTTCGATACTATCAGCAGCCACCAGAGGGAGCCCCAACTCAGAATCCAGCGCGTTCACAACAGAGGACTACATGGCATGAGACAATTCATTCTCTAGTAATAAACTGCTGATAAAATAGTGACTTTAGAAAAGCTATAACAAACAGTACAGTCAGTGAGTGATAGATCACTGGAATCAGGGTCTCTGCCCCTGTACCATGGTGTTTTCAGATTAAATATCAAAAACCTGCTGACAGATTGCCTTTAATTGGACAACTATAATACAAATGCAAATATAGTAGTCTTCAAAATACTAGAAGTCCAATATGGACTAACCAGATTAATCACGGTTTTTGGTATAAATTATATTACCACGTCACACAATTTACCAGTTGGTGCAGTAGATTGTAAAAAAACCAACAGACTCCGCATTCATGATCTGCAGGTTTTTGAGTCTGTGTATTAGGCCGGGGTCACACTTGCGAGAAACTCGCACAAGTCTTGCACTTCAATAACCGGCACTGCTGCCAGCACTCGGGACCAGAGTGTGCGGCTGCATGTATTTCTATGCAGCTGAACGCTCCGGCCTGAGTGCCGGCGGCAGTGCCGGGTATTGAGGTGCGAGACTCGTGCGAGTTTCTCGCAAGTGTGACCCCGGCCTTAGAATAATTAATTGAAATGGGGTGTGTTCAAAATAAAGCAGTGTAGAGTTCACAGGTGTGAATCAGGTGGCCCTTATGTAAGGGAGAAGCCAGGACATGTCGTACATGTATTTCTCCTTGAAAGCCTGAGAAATATGGGTCGTTCGAGACATTGTTCAGAAGAACAGCGTACTTTGATTAAAAAGTTGATTGGAGAGAGTAAAACTTATAAAGATGTGCAGACAATGACAGGCTGCTCAGCTAAAATGATCTCCAATGCTTTAAAATGGAAAGCCAAACCAGAGAGACGTGGAAAGAAAGTGGAAGACTGCCATACGAATGGATGGAAGAATAGCTGGAATGGCCAAGGCTCAGCCGATGATCACAGACAGTCTCACGTTACCTGTGAGGACTGTGACCTTTAGAAGAGGCCCTTGTGAAGCTAATCTGTTACCAAGAAGTCCCCGCAAAGTCCCACTGTTAAATAAAGACATGTACTGATGCGGATACAATTTGCCAAAGAACACATCAACTGGCCTAAAGAGAAATGGAGAAACAATTTGTGGATTAACAGTTCATTAGACGACCCCCAAACTCTGCATTCAATCACAGTACACTCTGCAGACAGTGAAGCATGGTGGAAGCCTCATGAGATGGGCATGTTTCTCTTACCATGGTGCCGGACCTATTTACCTCATATCAGGGATCATGGACCAGTTTCCGTATATTAAAATACTTGAAGAGGTCATGTTGCCTTAAATTGAAGAGGATATGCCCTTGTAATTGGAGTTTCACCAAGACAACGACCCTAAAAACTTCAGTAAACGATCAAAATCTTGGTTCTAGTCCAACAAAATTGAGGTTATGGAGCAGCCAGCCCAATCCCGGACCTTAATCCGATAGAACACTTGTGGGGTGACATTAAAAATGCCGATTCTGAGGCAAAGCCAACAAATGCCCAAAACTTGTGGGATGTAGTCCTAGCATCCTGGGCCGGAATAACAGGTGACAGGGGCCAGTCGTTGGTTGATTCTATGCAACATAGATGTGAAGCAGTTCTAAAAAACAACTAAATATTAGGTTAGTGATTAATAGGAATGATAGATCGTCATAAAAAATAGCACATATTATGAGTTTGTAAGGACAGATGCAGACACTGCTGTTTTTTAGAACGGCCCAATGTTCATTTTTTGCTATTTTCTGTAAAGTAGGTAAAAATGATCTACATTTCTCTTCATGTTTTACATTCGAAAACAGTGTGCGATGTTCCCAATGCGTGGAAATAAAACCTAGTATATAGATTTTGTGATTACCTCCTGTGCCATTATTGTGAACACTACTGTATGTGCCTTTATTACTCCTATGTGAGACCAGCCCTAATTGTCCTGACTTTTGTACACAACGTCTAATGTTCGCTTCTCAGTCGATTGCTATGGAGTCATGATATCTATCTCTCCCCTCAGGTTTTCCCGAGCGTCAATCACTTGATTGAGCATCATCAGCGTGAGCCGCTGAACCTGGTGAATCGCCAGACGTCAGGGCGAGAGTGCACTGCCCTGTTATACCCTGCTGCCTTATGAGACACCCGTGTGCCCCTGTAGACGTCTCTCTATTATCTTACGGTATGGTCACATATTGTGCTATTTTTATTACTCCATGGCAGGACATATGGATGTTATCGAGGGGGACACCGAACTCGGGACCAGAAATCTGCCCTGTATCACCATCTCTCATTCAAGTGGACTTGGTCTGTCCTTGTAGTACAATAATGGCCACTCATCAGACCAGTAAAACTACTGTGTGCAGTTGCTGGCCATCAGGATGCTGAGGAGATCACCTTGTTAAGACGCGCAAGCCAGTGTGTAAACGTGCAGAAATTAGTGTCCGGATTATAACATTGTGTAGCCAAAATTAATATGAGCTGTAGGGGAACCTGTCACCTCCAAAAAACGCTACTTACCTGCCAATATACGTAGTGTTAATCTGCAGGTAAAGAGCATTTAAATCATATCAGCGGCTACAGGGAGAAAATAAAGTTTTATTTTCCCTGCAGCCGCTCACTTACAGTCATTGGGGCTGGTTACAGTAACCACTCAGTATATAGAAGGCACGGATAACAGAACACTCATCGTATAGAGAGCGGTGACTATTACAGCTCCCTGCACTGCCCCAATGAATGGATTCAAGAGGCTGCAGGGAGAATAAAACTTGATTTTCTCCCTGCAGCCACTGCTCCAGCCAGACAGGATTTAAAGGGAATCTGTCACCCTAAATTGGCAGGATATTTAAATGATGGCAGTCAGGTCAGATGGGCGGTGTTTTGGGTACTTGCCTTAACATGTTGTTCGCCGCTGTCTCCATTATTTCTGGGAATTGTAGTCGTTGCCCTCCATATAACGCGCCTGCGCATTGCAATCTTGAATTGCGCACGCGCAGTATGCTTTGTCCGCAGATTGCAATGCGCAGGCGCGTTATATGGAGGGCAACGACTACAATTCCCAGACATAATGGAGACAGCGGCGAACAACATGTTAAGGCAAGTACCCAAAACACCGCCCATCTGACCTGACTGCCATCATTTAAATATCCCGCCAATTTAGGGTGACAGATTCCTTTTAAATGATATTTAGCTGCAGATTACCTCTTGGATGTGTGTAAATAAAATGTTCCTGTGCTGAGATAATCCTATAAATGTGCCCCTGCTGTGTACTGTGTAATGGCTGTGTCTGACCGTACAGGAACATGGTCTGATCATACCACAGCTCCTGGGCAGGGGAGGAAGCAAAAGTGTATACAGACATTACAGCACAGGATCACAGCTGATTATTTGTGAGGTAAAACATTTCCCTGCATGTTTTAAACAATGTTTTACCTCAAAGAAAACATAATTTGTGATTCCATAATGTAATGTCTGTATCCTTTCTTTTGCTTCCCCCCTGCCCAGGAGCTGTGGTATAATCAGACCATGTCCCTGTACGGTCAGACACAGTCATTACACAGTACACAGCAGGGGAACATTTATAAGATTATCTCAGCACAGGAACATTTTAGTTAAACACATCCAATTGTGGAAGTTATTATTATAACAAGAACTACTGATTAAAATGAACTTTTGTTAATGTGAAAACCCCTTTAATACTGGAGTAAAGGGAACCTGTCGTGTAAAGAAAAAATGCTATTAACCTGCAGATATGGCGTTCTGAAGCTGTCCGGTTCTGGCTCTGAGAGCCCCGCCACCGGGAAGAAACAAACTTTACTCACCCGGCAGCCTCCGGCTTTCAGTCATAGAGGCGTGCCTTCAGTCACCGCTTAGTATGCTGTAACCGCGCCCCGGCACCGACTGACAGCCGTCACTAACGTTGAGCTGGGCTCTCAGTGCGGGCGCCAGGCAGCTTCACAGCGCTATAACCTGCAGATTAACCCCGTATCAGCAGGTTGATAGTGTTGCTTTTACATGACAGGTTCCCTTCAATAGGAATCGCAATAATATATTTTTTTAGTATGTCATATACAATGAATGTAAGTCATATATATATTACAGGTGTCAGAAATGACCATAACATTCACTCAGATCACATTTCTGTCCTGCACTGGAGACGCTAAGGCCTCATTCAGACAAAAGTTTTTCACAGATCGCACTGGCACCTATGAATGTCTATGGAGTAGTTCACACACCCGATTTTTTTTTCCTTGGATTGAGTGATCCATACAATATCACGGAGACATGTCTGATATTTCGATCTGAGTGTCGGATCAAAATCGGCAATGAAAGTTATGGGTCCGTGAAAATCGGACAGCACTCGGATGCCATACATGTTCTGTCCGTTTTTCACTTACTAATAGGATTTTTTTTTCCATTAGATAAAAACTGATGAAATTCTGACCAAACACTGATGAAAATCACTGATGAAACTCGGTCCGTTTTTCCTGAATTCTGAATGAGGCCTAAAGCTGTAATAAAACTGATTGCTGTGAGCACCATTTTCATTGTGTGTCTGCATTATTATTCTTCCCTTTTGCTGCAGAAACCTCTCTCAGGTGTATATGTGTGAGATTAGAATGTAGGCCCACGGGGACAGGTGGTGGTGTCTAGACAGCGCTCGAGGAGTATTTGGCACTATATGTGTTGCAGAATAATTTTCTACACATTTTATTTAAAGGGAATCTGTCATCAGACTTTTCCCATCTAATCTGAGAGCAATATGATGTCAGGTCAGAGACCCTGATTCCAGCAGTGTGTCACTTACTGGGCTGCTTGTTATAATTTGATAAAAATCAATGTTTTATCAGCAGGAGATTATCACTAGAAGACTAGTAATCCTGTTGTCAGTTAGTCCTCCACATTCATGAGCTTTGTACAGACCCCACTACTGAATGGCAGCTACGTTTCCTAACAATCAGAGGTGTGGGCGAGGTGATACAGAGCCCAACATTCAGGGAACTGCTAGATCTGTAGAAAATAAAGCATTGATTGTATCAAGCTGATATCCAGCATCTCAGTTGGTGATACATTGCTGGAATTAGGATCTCTGCCCCTATATTATGCTGCTTTCAAATGGGGTAACAAAAACCTGGTGATAGATTCCCTTTAAGAAGTATTGGGGCTGCAGTGCAGTTCCACTTTTGCCCACAGTGTGGCATAAGATATTAGATTTCCAATTCAGTTTTTCCCCAAAATGATTTACATCATTTACTTCAAGTTGCTTTTGGCAAAAATATTCTGCAGCGCTCCACAGAGATGTCATCACCTACCAAAACATGTACACTCATGGCTGAAAGTATTGGCACGCACGCACACACAATGAAAAGATTCAGTAAACTTCTCCCCTGTTTATCTACTTTCAGGTGTGATTTTCATATTGCCCACACCTGTTACTTGCCACAGGTGAGTTTGAACGAGCATCACATGCTTGAAACAAAGTTCTTTAATTTTGGGAAGGTGCCAACAAATTTGTCCAGCCCAGTTTTGGTGATTTTGTGTGAAATGATGCCCAATTTGTCTTTTTTTCTCAATTTTTTGTGTTTTTTTCCAATACACACAAAGGAAATAAACATGTGTAAAACAAAATGTGTAATTCCAATAAATTTCTGGGAGAAAGACTTAATTTTCTGGAACAATTTCTAGGGTGCCAACACCTTCGGCCATGACTGCATGTTATATGGAGAATATTTGAGAAATTAAAATGTAGACTTGGTACCGTACAGACTGGAAAATTGGGTAAATATCAGTATCAGTAGGATCGAGACCAACATCAACATGTGTCCCTATAGAGAAAAGTGTCAGAAAGATGAGCGGAATCAGGGCCGATCCTCCTGGAGTTTTACTTGCACTTTTGCTAATGACTGAGATAACAAATGGGGGCTATCTCCCGTGGATGTGTGGGTTTTGTTTTAATTCTAATGTCTTCATAGGTGCATTGTTTGCTGTCATAAAATAAAAGCCTGTGCAATACAGAAGATCAATGAATCTATACTGTAGTGCTGTGTTACAGGAGACTCCGACCAAAATATGCCACACATCACTTTTCAGTGTTTCCACAGTTTCCGCACTGAAGATCGTGCCATATAAACCTGTATAAGAAAGTGCCAACTAAAGGTACGCCCATAACACTGCCAGCTACAGGTAACTCTGCCTTACCTGGTTTTTCTGAATGAATACCAAATGTCCCTATAGGAAACCCCTGTAACATCCATCCACTAAAACGCCCATAGAAAACCCACCCAGCACTTCCCACAGAACATCAGAGGACAGCTTATTGGGAACTGTTACAGGGAATCTGTCACTAGGCCCATCTGACAGCAGCATGACGTAGGGGCAGAGACCCTGATTCCAGTGATGTATCACTCACCGAGTTATTTGCTGCAGTTTAGGTAAAATCACAGTATTATCTGCTGCAGGTCGAGCAGTTCTCGAATGCTGAGCTTTGCATAACCCGCCCGCACCACTGAGGCGACTGCTGCAGACAGTAAAGAAGACGTGACGCAGGAGAAGAGGAGTATTTGCTCAATTTGTTATTTTCATGCAGCACAATCCAATGGACGTAAAAAGAGTATTTGTGAAAAACCCCTTTGTTACTGCCAGACAGTCCCTAAATGCTCCCAGACTGCAGCATCCATGTTCTCTAGTTGCCGATGTTCATCACCCTCCCTGAGTCCCAGCGAAACCGCTCTCTGTTTTCAGGCTGCAGCAGTGATGTCACAATTACAGCAAGTGAGCCGCTGAGCTTAGGGACAGGTTTACACATTATTTATATAATTGCCTTGTAATGTTTCATTTCTTGTTCTGTCCAGATGTCACCGTATCCCAGAATTCCAAGCGGAGGAAGTTCACAGACCGCCATATTGAGACACCCAAGTGATGGGTGTCTCAACATGGAAACTGCTGCTGGTACCAACCTACTGTGCGGTACCACCATACCTCCCAACTTTTGAAGATGGGAAAGAGGAAAAAAGGCTGCGGCACGCTATGCGCGCCACGGCAAATTTTAGGCCATGCCCCGACCACACCCATTTCACAACTAGACACGCCCATGTCCACGCCCGATCACACCCATTTCATAGAATCATAGATTCTATGAAATGGGTGTGATCGGGGCGTGGACATGGGCGTGTCTAGTTGTGAAATGGGTGTGGTCATTTAGCACTGCAGAACATTTAGCACTGCTGATCACACTGACTGGTACTGAAGGCACAGTGGCTGGCATTATGGGCACAGTGGCTGGTATTGTGGGCACACTGACTGGTACTGAGCAAAAGAAAGAAAGAACAGAGAGAGAGAGAAAAGAAAACAGAGAAAGAAAGGGGAAAGAGAACAGAGAAAGAAAGAAACAGAAAGAAAGAACAGAGAAAGAAAGAGGGGTCAGAAAAAAAGAACAGAGAGAGAAAAAGAAGAAGAGGGGAAAGAAAGAACAGAGAGGGAGAGAAAGAAAGGGAAAAGAACAGAGAGGGAAAGAGAAAGAAAGAACAGAGAGAAAGATGGGAAAGAAATAACAGAGAGAGAAAGAAATAGGGGAAAGAAAGAACAGAGATAGAAAGAAAGGGGACAGAACAAAAGAACATAGAGAGAGAAGAAAGAAAGAGGGGAAAGAAACAACAGGGATAAAGAGAAAGAAAGATGGGAAAGAAAGAACAGAGAAAGAAAGGGGGGAAAAGAGAACAGAGAGAAAAGAAGAACAGAGAGAGAAAGAAAGATTAGAGAGAGAAAGAAAGGAAAGAGAGAGAAAGAGGGGAAAGAAAGAACAGAGAAAAAGAAAGGGGAAAGAAAGAACAGATAGAGAGAAAGAAAGATGGGAAAGAAAGAACAGAGAGAGAAAGAAAGATGGGAAAGAAAGAACAGAGAGAGAAAGAATGATGGGAAAGAAAGAACAGAGAGAGAAAGAAAGATGGGAAAGAAAGAACAGAGAAAGAAAGATGGGAAATAAAGAACAGAGAGAGAGAAAGAAGGGAAAGAAAGAGAACAGAAAGAAAGAACAGAGAGAAACAAAGAAGGGAAAGAAAAAACATAAAGAAAGAACAGAGAGAGAGGGGACAGAAAAAAAGAACAGAGAGGAAAAAAAGAAAGGGGAAAGAAAGAGCAGAGAGAAAGAAAAAGAACAGAGAGATAGAGAAAGAAACAGAAAGAAAGGGGATGAAAAAAAGAACAGAGAGAGAGAAAAAAAGAAAGGGGAGAGAGAGAAAGAAAAAGAACAGAGAGAGAAAGAAAGATTAGAGAAAGAAATGGGAAAGAAAGAACAAAGAGAAAGAATGAACAGAGAGAAATAGTGGAAAAAAAGAACAGAGAGAAAGAAAAAGAACAGAGAGAGAAAGAAATAGTGGACAGAAAAAAAGAATAGCACAGAGAGAAAAAAGGGGATGAAAAGAACAGAGGGAGACAGAAAGAAAGGGGAAAGAAATAAAGAACAGAGAGAAAAAAAAAGAAGGGAAAGAAAGAACAGAGATGGAGAGAGAAAGAAAGAACAGAGAAAAAAAGAGGGGAAAGAAAGAACAGAGAGAAAGAAAGAGGGGAAAGAACAGGAAGAAAGAAAGAAAGAATGGGAAAGAAAGAACAGAGCGAGAGAAAGAACAGAGAGAAAGAAGGAAAGAAAAGATAAAGAAGAGGGGAAAGAAAGAACAGAGAGAAAGAAGGGAAGAAAAAATAACAGAGAGAAAAAAGAAAGAGGGGAAAGAAAGAACAGAGAGAAAGATTAGAGAAAGAAAGAGGGGAAGAAAGAACAGAGAGAAAGAGAAAGAAAGGGGAAAAAAAGAACAGAGAGAAATAGTGGAAAGAAAGAACAGAGAGAAAGAAATAGTGGACAGAAAAAAAGAATAACACCAAGAGAAAGGGGATGAAAAGAACAGAGAGGGAGAGAGAAAGAAAGAGGGGAAAGAAAGAACAGAGAGAGAGAAAAAAAAGAAAGAAGGGAAAGAAAGAACAGAGATGGAGAAAGAAGGAGGGGAAAGAAAGAATAGAGAGAAAGAAAGATGGGAAAGAAAGAACAGAGAGAGAAAGAAAGAAAACAGAAAGAGGGGACAGATAAAAGAACAGCGAGAGAGAAAAAAAGAAAGAGGGTAAAGAAAGAAAGAACAGAGAAAAAGAAAGAGGGGAAAGAAGAAAGAACAGAGAGATAGAGAGAAAGATGGGAAAGAACGGAGAAAGAAAGGGGACAAAAAAAGAACAGAGAGAGAAAGAAAAAAGAAAGGGAAAGAAAAAGAAAGAAAACAGAGAGAGAGAAAGAACAGAGAAAGAAAGAGAACAGAGAAAGAAAGATTAGAGAAAGAAAGGGGAAGACAGAGAAAGAGGGGGAAAGAAAGAACAGAGAGAAAGAAAGAGGTGAAAGAGAACAGAGAGAAATAGGGGAAAGAAAGAACAGAGAGAAAGAAATAGTGGACAGAAAAAAAGAATAGCACAGAGAGAAAAAGAAAGAACGGACAGAAAGAAATAGTGGACAGAAAAAAGAATAGCGCAGAGAGAAAAAGAGAAAGGGGATGAAAAGAACAGTGAGAGAGAAAGAAAGAGGGGAAAGAAATAAAGAATAGAAAGAAAGAACAGAGAGAGAAAAAAAGAAAAGGGAAAGAAAGAACAGAGATGGAGAGAGAAAGGAGGGGAAAGAAGAACAGAGAAAGAAAGATGGGAAAGAAAGAACAGAGAGAGAAAGAAAGAGGGGAAAGAAAGAACAGAGAGAAAGAAAAAGGGGAAAGAAAGAACAGAGAGATAGAAAGAAAGATGGGAAAAAAAACAGAGCGAAAGAAAAAAACAGAGAAAGAAGAGAGAAAGAAGAAAAAGGGTAAAGAAAGAACAAGAAAGAAAGGGGAAAGAAGAAAGAACAGAGAGAAAGAAAGAACAAAGAAAGAAAGAACAGAGAGAGAAAGAAAGAATAGAGCGAAAGAGAACAGAAAGAAAGAACAGAGAAAGTAAGAGGGGAAAGAAAGAAAGAACAGAGAGAGAAAGAAATAGTGGACAGAAAAAAGAACAGATAGAGAGAAAAAAAGAAAGAAAACAGAGAGGGAGAAAGTAAAGGGGAAAGAAAGAAGAGAGAGAGAGAAAGAAAGATGGGAAAGAAAGAACAGAGATAGAAAGAAAGAGGGGAAAGAACGAACAGAGAGAGAGAAATAACAGAGAGAGAAAGAAAAATGGGAAAGAAAGAGAACAGAGAGAGAAAGAACAAAGAAAGAAAGGAGAAAGAAAAAGAACAGAGAGAAAGAAAAAAGAAGGATTAGAGAGAGAAAGAACAGAGAGAGAAAGAAATAAAGATTTTATAAAGATACTATAGCAGCCTGGCTCCCATTGTTGTGCCCACCTAAGCCTCCTGATGCAGGACATATCATGATCTGCTTACATGGCCGACATCCCCAATTCCAAGGCGATCCCGCTGTCTGCGCTGTCGGAGGAGGACACGGTGATGGATCTGAAGCATTCCCTGAAATGCCTCCATGGTTCCGTCACAATCTCCTGAAATTACTTAGTTTCCGGTCAGCTTCCAGCACATCACTTCCAGTGGGACGTCATGTGCGAATTTTAAAGTGCTCCTCGGGGCTCCGCCGTGTACTCCTGTGTCCACGGGAAAAGTAAGCTCCCGGCCGGGGCAGTGGGGCAGACTCTCTATCAAAATCGGGACTGTCCCGCTGGATCCGGGACGGTTGGGAGGTATGAATGCTCCCCCCCATACACCTTGTACACGCACAGCTCTGCACACCTTATACACACACGGTTCCGCTTTGTATGCCTTGTACACACACGGCTCCACTTTGTATGCCTCGTACACACATGGCTCCGCCCCGTACACGTTGCGCACACACGGCTCCACTCAGTACACACATGGCTCCACTCCGTAAACCTAGTACACATGTGGCTCCGCTCCGTACACCTTGCGCACACGGCTCTGCTCTGTAAACCTCGCGCACACACAGCTCCACTCAGTACACACATGGCTCCGCTCCATACACCTCGCGCACACACGGCTCCACTCCGTAAACCTCGCACACACACGGCTCCACTCCGTAAACCTCATACACATGTGGCTCCGCTCTGTACACCTCACTCACACACAGCTCCACTCAGTACACACATGGCTCCACTCCATAAACCTCGTACACATGCGGCTCTGCTCCGTACACCTTGTACACACGCAGCCACGCTCTGTACACCATGTATACACATGGCTCCACTCCGTACACCTTGTACACATGCGACTCCACTCCAAACACACATGGCTCCACTCCGTACACCCAGTACACACACGGCTCTGCTCCGCTCCGCTCTGTACACACACGGCTCAAGCACGGAGCCCTGTGTGTGCGAAGTGTACGGAGCTGAGCGGCTCAGCTCCGTACGCTTCGTACACACAGGGCTCCGTTTCGTACGCACCGTACACACACAGCACTGCCACATCCACCTCGTACACACACGGCTCTTCTCCATACACCTCGTACACATGACTCTGCTTCATACACCTCGTACACACACGGCTCTGCTACATCCACCTCGTACACACACGGCTCCGCTCCGTACACCTTGTACAGATACGGCTCCGCTCAGTACACCTCGTACACACACGGCTCCGCTCCGTATACCTCGTACACACACGGCTTCACTCTGTACACCTCGTACACATGCGGCTCTGCTCCATACACACAACAGCATTGCTACATTCCCCCTGTAAACCCCTCCTGACCCCACACATAAACTTCCCCTCATCCAGCACTATGACAACCAGCACAGCAGAGACCTGCACACACCGAGGACCTTGATCATGTGACCCCTGACTCCTCCCCTCCTGTGACCTCATCACAGGTCTGGTGCACACAGAAGAGGACAGCCTAGCAACGTCATTGCTGGCTGTGAGAGGCTGAGGTGGAGAGACGAGGGAGGGCGAGGATGGGGTGCCTGGGGGGGCGTGGCGGCTTATCTTACTGTGGGAAAAATAGAGTCCTGGGAGGGACAGCGGGTGGTAGGGTCAAAATCGGGACTGTCCCGCTAGATCTGGGACAGTTGGGAGGTATGGGTGCCACCTGCGGGACACCATTGCACCACACACACACCGTACGCACCACACACACTCACTCACACATTCACACTCATACTCAGATTCACACATTCACAGTCACACTCACACACTCACGCAGCCTCTTGCGTGTTACCACCAGTCGAATGATTCACTGACTGCCGCCATCTTTGTACAGGAGGAGCGCATGCGCAGTTTTAATGTGACCGCCGCTATCTGTCTGCACAAAGATGGCGGAGGTCTGATTTACTGCGTCTGCGCGAATTACGTGCAGGTGCAGTGAATCATTCGGCTGATCCCGGCGGCAGATGCGCGACGTGTCTACAGGCAGAGGAAGCCGGTCACATTAAAGGGGTTTTCCCACAAACGAAAGTTCATTTTAAAAATTGACTGTGTCTGACCGTGTACGGAGCATACCACATCTACTGGGCAGGGGAGGAAGCAAAAGACAACACTGACATTACAGCAGGGGATCACAGTGGATTGATTTTGTGAGGTAAAATATTTCACTGACTGTTTTTAAAATATATTTTACCTCACAAAATGTCTCCTCTGCGATCTCCTGCTGTAATGTCAGTATTGTCTTTTACTTCCTCCCCTGCCCAGGAGCTGTGGTATAGCACATGGGGTACACAGGTCAAAGAAGAGATCACATGAGAGGAGAAGACAGCAGATGGGGGAGAGAGAAAGCACACGGGGTGAGAGACAGAGCACAGGGGGGAGACAGCTCAAACGGGACAGCACATGAGGGTAGAACACAGCACAGGAAGGAGAGAGACAGCAGACAAGTGGGATAGCACATGGGGTAGACAGGTCAAAGAAGAAAGCACAGACAGGAGAAGTCAGCACATGGGAAAACAGAGTGGATAGGTGGGTGAGCACATGGGGGAGAGATTCTCAATGCTGCAAAGCCTGCCCCCATCGTGACATTACTGCCCTCCATCTAGTGATCATATAATAGATTTTGTACTTGATGTTCATTTTTCAACTTATAACAAAACCTATCCGGATTTGTGACTTGTGGATCCATGGAATGAATATCAGCTTCATGTTCATTCCTCATGTATCCACATGTCACAAGTGCTCACGGACCAGATATCTTTTCCATGGGAGGACATACCGCCAGTTCAACCGGTGCGGTTGCACCGGGGCCCAGAGGCTCCAGGGGGCCCCTGCAGGGCGGCTAATAATGAGGGCAATCTGGCCGGTTTCTCCGGGCCCGAGGCTCCGGGGGCCCCTGGCCAGATTGCCCTCATGTGCGGAGTGCAGGGAGCGATCCCAGCAGCTAATAATGTGCAAGAGGGCACCAAGATGTCGGGGGGAAAAAAGGACCCATATTTCTGAAAGTTGATTCTTTTTTTCCTTTCTGAAATAAGCTGCCGCCAAAGAACAGAGGGATTTTTGGACGAGCATTTGTGTATGGGGGGCTGGAGATATGTATTCTGCATACGGGGAGAATTAGGTGATACGTGAAAAGAAGAATTTTTCTCTCATAACATTTATTGCATTTCTTATCCTTACTTGTACTTTTGTACACACCCCAGACACCCCAAAACTTGGATGAAAGTTGGCGATCCAAAGAAATTTAGTAGGCATAGTGGCACAGCATTTTACCAACATGGAAAATCCCATGAAAAATGCCGTCCGAGGGGCTCAGGGTGCACAGTCTGCTATTAATCTGACATCATATATTGTTAGACATTATAATAGATCATATAATGTGTGCCTGGTGCAGAATGTCAATCATTTCTTTAATATTCCCTATATGCAGAATGTGTCACCCCCCAGTGATCAGTGCCCCGCTGAATACATCTGACCCTTAAAAATCTGCCTATATTTACCTAGATTTCCAATTTCTCAACTTCATATGGGAATTTTTTAATCTGGGCTAAAAGTCCTAAAATAGCGCATTGTCCTAGATTTCTATGTGGGTCAATCTCACCGAGGCTTCCCGTACGTACCCGTCTCCCGTCCTGAAGATCATGTATCCGTCAGAGCTCTCGGTGCAGCCATATGATACATAAGTTATAGCATGGCTGATGTTTAAACCAAAGCGTCCGCATATGTATGGCCGACATATATTGTGTCTGGTGACCGGAGCAATAGCTGAGATTGGTGCGGTACTATCATAAGTGATAACTCTGGCCATACATCACCTGCAGTACATGGATACACTAAACCCTCCCAGATTATCCACCCCATTAGCTCACCAGCAGCAAAGAATATATATATATTTTTTTCAAAAAGCTATACTACCACCCACAAACCTAAAAACAAATGTTATCTTCTATCTATCTACAAAAAACTGACCAGCACCTCGGAACCTAATAAAGCAAGTGTGAACAGGTGCAAGCTTCTGTGACTGCATAATATACAAATAAAAGAATACAGCAGCACTCTGTAAGTGCTAAGATGTATGCAAACATATATATGTATAGATATGAAATATGAGCTGCATTACTGTTATATTGAATACAGTATACTTATAAAAATGAAGTCACTTAGAGCATTAAAGTGGCCAATTCATGAGAGCCCACCAGCCGCGACAAGGTGTACTCATATGTCATATATTCAATGTTTGCATACATCTTAGAGCTCACAGAGTGCTGCTGTATGCTTTTGTTTGTATATTATGCAGTTATAGCAGCTTGCACCTGTTCACACTTGCTTTATTCTATTCCCAGGTGCTGGTTCAGTTTTTTTTGTTTTTGTAGTAGAATGTTGGTGACTGCCTCCTTTATTGCCTAAGCTTCTCCTCACATCAGTATAAGGCTGTTTTTAGTTAGTGCTGGATCCTACCTGCCCTTTAAATTTCTAGGCTTTTAGCCCGGTAGAGGCATGATAATAGGTTAGGGTCTCATGAATTGGGTTTGGCTGGTGGGCTCCCATGAATTGGCCAATATATGCGCGTGGGCTGCCTGAGGGGGCTGCATGGGACAACTCATCACACAGGCGGTAGCATGGGTAAGTGGGGCTCATCATGATCACCATTAATGTTTGTGTAGTGGATGATGGTACCATATTTTGATGTGTTCCTTCCCTCTAGTTACAGACTGTTATCTTGCCACACTTCTTCATTACTAATAATGGAGGTGACGTCAGTGCGCTGTGTGTGCACACACTATATACAGTGAGTAGTATTTTGGCTGTACTTTTATTGATATTATGGCTGCACATGGCACTTTATGCTTTTTACGATTACAATCATAATGACATGGTGATAGAGAGGCCCATCGTGATCCCACCCTGATACATCGTTGATGATTTGCTGTGCTATTCACCTGAGCTTTTTCTACTTTTGACTTTTTATGATTTTTTGTTATATGTATTTATGCCTTGTTTTGTTAACTTTTTTTGACATTATTACATATTGGTGGACTTTGACTCCGTGTTTTGTGCAAGAATAAAGTTTAAAGGGCAGGTAGGATCTATCACTAATTAAAGGGAATCTGTCAGCAGGTTTTTGTTTTGTAATCTGAGAGCAGCAAAATGTAGCGACAGAGCCTGATTCCAGGGATGTGTCACTTACTGAACTGCTTGGTGCAGTCTTGATAAAATCAGTTTTTTTCTGTTGTAGATATAGCAGTGATCAAAATGCTGAGCTTTGTATAACCCCACCCACACCCCTGATTGGCAGCTTCCTGTGTACACTGTGCATAGGCAGAAAGCTGCCAATCAGTGTTGGTGGGGCGAGGTTTCACAGATGAGCCTGACTTGACTGCAGTTGAGACCTAGTGCTGTAATGATAATCTCCTACTGATAAAACACTGATTGTATTGAAACTACAGCACGCTGCTGAGCAAGTCGCACATCACTGGAATCAGGCTCTCTGCTCCTATATCATTCCTCTCTCATATTACCTGCTGACAGATTCCCTTTGTATAATTTTATTGTTATGTTATGATATTTTTGAACTAATAAAGAATAATTTTTCCTTGATGATAGAATTATATAGTCTTTGTCTATATTGGATGTATTTGGGGTAAGATTGCTTTTAAAAACAGCCTTAGGCTGATCGGAGAAGCTCAGCCAAATGCAGAGGCAGTCCGCACCAGCAATAAAATACAACAAAAAAACTGACCATCACCTTCAAGTAGAATAAAGCAAGTGTGAACAGGTGCAAGCTGCTATGACTGCATAATATGCAAAAAAAGCATACAGCAGCACTCTGTAAGCGCTAAGATGTATGTAAATCATCTATCCATCCATCGTAGCATATAATATAAAATATACACGGCAGACAATAGCCGTCTCAGTTTCTACAGCACATGTCGTACATACTCCAGCAGGCCTGTAATTAGAGCCTGCACAGTGTGCGGCCGCGCGTCTCTACGCATCGCACTGCGCTGTATAGGGAGCTGGTGCTAGAAATGTCTGCCAGCTCTTGCATCATGTAGGGTTTCATCATCCTTGCATCAGTTTACAGAGGAAGAATCTGCCTCTAGCTCTGCAGAGGAAAAAGAGGGGATAAACTGGAATTAGAGGAGGGGGAGACAAACCAGTAACCCCATCATTGCCGAACGGATAAGGGGGGGCTGGTAATTTGATGATGCTTAGGTGGGAACACGTCTGTGATAGGTACACGATGGTGGCCTGATGTGGGAGCATTGCTATAGGGTCAGCTAAGATCCTACTAACCTGATAAGATAAAGCTGGGCAATCCTGTGGGGGCGCTCCACCTAATTAATATAAGTGGTGTGTGCATCTAATTAATAGACCGGTCGCCAGAGGATGCGAGGCAGACGGTGAGAAGTCACCAGAGGCCTCCTCAGCTCCTATATTCTGTACACCAAGGAAACGGTTATCGCCATGAGATTCAACCCTTTCTATAGTATGAAGGGACTGTATCATTTCATTGTCGTTGGTGCTTCCTCCCCATACTATGGTCATCTAAGATCAGTGCTGGACGCTCGACGCTGTGGGGCGTAAACGGTTCCTCTGCCCTATGCGATGGGACCAATCCTATAAATGAAATCTTAGAGCTGGTGGATTTTGCACTGGGACCCCGGAACTTTAATCATTCCCTCAGCAAACACATTGCCCCTGGTGGAGGAAAATTTTACAATCTGATTGTTCAACCGAATTGTTAGCGTATAGTGAACAATGAGGATAGCAAAAGTAAAATCTCTCTTTTCGTCTCCCGGCACACCTTCTGTATAATCAGCTATCTCATTTCTGTCTTCCGAGGGGCCATTGTAAGAAAGCAGTTCTCATAAGGCCCAATTAGACCGGCATTAGGAACTCTGCTTCCCGATCACCCTGTTAAAACATGCCGATGATCGAGCAAAGAGCTTGATAGTCTGGTGATCGTTTTTTTGTATGGCCTCATAACAATCATAGAATTCTAGAATGTTAGAGTTGGAAGGGACCTCCAGGGTCATCGTGTCCAATCCCCTGCTCAATGCAGGATTCACTAAACCATCTCAGACAGATATCTGTCCAGCCTCTGTTTGAAGACTTCCATTGAAGGAGAACTCACCACTAGGGTTGAGCATTTGTGTAGCCCTGGTGTTAGGCACACGCAGTACCCTGGAGAATGTGTGGAGAGATAGCAGTTTAATGCTCAATACCCATTCACTCAACATACACTAGACACACCCTTAGGGTAGTGTAGTCACTTGTGAGGGAGTGGTCAGTGTAGATTCGTTGAGTGATTAGAGTAGTCAGTTTCCTGTCTTCGGACAGAGCAGACGTGTGGAGTCTAGCTGGGACTAGGAGGGAGGAAGCAGTCCAGCCTGGTTCTGCAGCAGTTCAGCAAGTGGAGGCCAGTAAGGGCGAGATATAGATCACCTCAGCCTGGTCAGAGCTGTACCTCACTTGAATACACTGACAGGGAAAGAAGAGCTTAGTACAGAAATACTTCAGTCGCCTGTCCCAAGGACAGTGAAAGGTTCAGAGACGTGCTCCTGCCTAGTGGATAACTGAGAATCTGTCAACTAACTCTAAAGGAAGGAAAAGAAGGGAGTGATTACATGACTTTTTGCAAGTGTGAGTGTTTATGCTACAAGCGAGGACAAGGCGAAAGGCACAGTGGAAAGATTATTTGAAAAGTGCTTTTGGATTGAAGAAGTCCTGCACATTGTAACCGGTCACTGGGGACCGAAGGATCACTATTAGCTTCAAGCATAGTGGTAAGAAAACCAGAGATTTACCGGACCTTAGGTCGCGGCAAACAGCCCCAAATAGTCAGTACGTAACTGGGGTCAGGGGGAGTGAAGACTTTGAGTCAGTGCACGACAAGATAGGAATTCAGCTCTCTCACAGGAAGGCTCCTACCACAAAACTGACTGGGCGGTACAGCTATGGAATAGCTGGAGTTATTGAGGGAACTACGCTTCAGGCTGGTTGTACTCATCGTGTTGAAAGTAAAGGAGGCCCCTAACTTGTCCAGCTGCTATCTCGAAATACACTCTCCTTGGATCAGCCTCCCTGGGACCTGCCTGAACATCTTACAAGTAAAGGTATGGAAAGACGCTGACGGTGTGAGACTGTGTTATTTATCTGCACCCGACTTCACTAACTTCATAGACTTTGAGGGACCAGTCCCACCTGTAGGGGACCCGACATCTAGCTGCCTCACCATCCCCTCAGAGATCTACAGCAGCGCTGGTACAAATTACCAGAAGACTACAGGTGGCGTCACGAACTGTAAATATATCTATCCCCTGTAAATATTCCCCCAACATACGCCAGACCGCCAGGGCCACAGCCCGAGCCACCGCTACCTGTGACAATCCCCATAGACTTCCATGGGCTCGGCTCTGAGTACCCCATTGCCCTGGTAACCCACAATTGTGGTGGCGGGTCGACACAAAACTTTGGCGTCACGAACAGGATGCGAAACTCGCAAAATTGCGAGCCCTGTGTGCCTATGGAGTTGTTTTTGTGAAAAGGACTGTTTGCACTTTTGGCGCCAAAAATCGCCATCTTTGTCGCCATATTCGCGCCCTCAGGCGCTGGAGAAGAAGGTGGGCGTACCTTCGTGGGCGTGTGCCCCCCAGTGGCGCGAAGAAAATGCCGGCCCTCTCAAAGTGCTATTACAATATGCGATCCTGCCCTACAGCAAAGGAGGTCCGCCTCCTCTTCACCTTCTCTGCGAGGAGGAGGAGACGCAAACCCCGCCTCCACGGAAGAGACCGGACGTCTCTGGAGGAAGATGAAAGAATCTTCTGGAACATCATGGAAGCAGGACGTGTGCAGCCGAGCAGGGAAGCGGAGGGAGGCAGGCCCCGCTCCCCAGCCAAGCTGCCACCAGCACAGGAGTCATCCGTGGTCCTGCACCTGCAGCAGGCGTTGCTAGAAATAAAGGAAGAAAATGCACGCCTGAAGAAGATGGTCCAGTACCAACCTGGATTTGAAGAGATCGAGAGACGCCGGCGTACCCTGGAGCAGCGGAGGCTGTGGGACGCGGTGATCTCTCCCCTCAACGACCCCCCACGATTCGAGTTACCGAAAATTCTGCTGCCCAAGGCAAAGGAGCAACCGGAGGCTGCCCCCGAAAGTACCAATCCTGATCCCACCGGTGAAGCGGTGGAGGCGAAGGAGGTTGAGGAGGTACCGCCAGTTCCGGAACGCCCGCCCGGCCAGGAGGCCGCAGCAGATGATCGATCCCCGACACCGGAGGGGTCCTGTCCGTCGTTACCAGACGTGGACTGGGACGAGATGGAGCGTCTTGATGACGTCGCCTACACCGCCCAGTGGGAATATGAGTGGCAGCGTCGTGAGGAGAAACAACAACGCCAGCAGGAGGAAGAGCGGGAAGCTCAGCGGAACAGTCAGCGGCAACATGCAGAGCTGATCGCGGACAAGGAGAGTGTCCGGAGAGAGAAAGGTACTCTGAGGGAACCGCGGCGGCAGGGGTGTGTGACTGAGTTCCAGCTCCGGAAGGGCTGGGGCTTCATCCGTGAACCGGGCCTCTACCCAGGGGTCTTTGTCAGCAGGCGTGACGTGGAATCCCGCCTACCGCAAGGCCACCCCGGGAGGGACTTAGTTAATGGAGACATTGTTACATACACACGGCACTGGGGAATGAAGGGATGGTATGCCCTTAACGTCACCATCGTCCGTGACCCCGTCCCCGACGCAGGTAACGTCACCACTACCGCAGCGTCCCTGTCTCCAGCTCAAGCAGCATCCGGCCGTGCCCCAGCATCGCCCCCTGCAGGTTCATCGCAAATGAAAGCCATATCCACATCGCAACATGCGACCCAGTTTCCATCGCAATCCATGACACGATCCATATCGTTAACTGTGACTCAGATTGAAACGCAATCGGTGTCTCGCAAGGAGAATGTACCTGTTGCGCCCCTAGAGGTTCGCACAAGAACTGTGGCGACCCAGACCCTAATAGCAGCGCATGACTTGTTGGTAATGGGATCTAGGGACCATCGCATTGTTCCAGCCCCCGGGGTGGAAAATGTATTTGAAATAGTTAAACAGTAAGAATCGGTGAGATCCAGATAGGGGTCTACCATAAGTAATGTTGTAAAAAGTTTAAGTATGTTTGCCAATTTTTGCACAAGTTAAACGAGTATATAATATATTTATATATTGCCAACAGTAGAATGCCCGGCTGGGTAAACAGAGAAAAAGTTTTGCACTTTATTATTATTATAATGTGATATTATATCTATGTCTTCGTTTTACAATGGACTCAGAGGCTGAGGACTGTGCCAGCCCAGAACTTATTTGTATATAGTTGCGCTTCGGTGCTTTATCTTGGTTTTACATAAAACCAGCACAACTACCTCTGAATACAAAAACCCGTGTGGTGTGGCACTGAGTGAGGTCTGCATTCGGATGTCCTGCAGCCCACCCAGGACCTACGTTGAAGGTTTGGTGCGGGTCCTTCACAAGAATACTGTATATTTATTGAATGCTATTTAATGTTTGTATTTTTATATAAAATGTTTTTGTTTTGCAACGTTCAAGACATCCTCACCTCCCGGATGGGACGAATTAATGTTTATTGTTGATGTTTTCATGCATAAACAAAATGTCTCTTTGTATTTTACAGCCCGGGAGTGCTGTCTTTTACCATGGGGGAATTGTAGCCCTGGTGTTAGGCACACGCAGTACCCTGGAGAATGTGTGGAGAGATAGCAGTTTAATGCTCAATACCCATTCACTCAACATACACTAGACACACCCTTAGGGTAGTGTAGTCACTTGTGAGGGAGTGGTCAGTGTAGATTCGTTGAGTGATTAGAGTAGTCAGTTTCCTGTCTTCGGACAGAGCAGACGTGTGGAGTCTAGCTGGGACTAGGAGGGAGGAAGCAGTCCAGCCTGGTTCTGCAGCAGTTCAGCAAGTGGAGGCCAGTAAGGGCGAGATATAGATCACCTCAGCCTGGTCAGAGCTGTACCTCACTTGAATACACTGACAGGGAAAGAAGAGCTTAGTACAGAAATACTTCAGTCGCCTGTCCCAAGGACAGTGAAAGGTTCAGAGACGTGCTCCTGCCTAGTGGATAACTGAGAATCTGTCAACTAACTCTAAAGGAAGGAAAAGAAGGGAGTGATTACATGACTTTTTGCAAGTGTGAGTGTTTATGCTACAAGCGAGGACAAGGCGAAAGGCACAGTGGAAAGATTATTTGAAAAGTGCTTTTGGATTGAAGAAGTCCTGCACATTGTAACCGGTCACTGGGGACCGAAGGATCACTATTAGCTTCAAGCATAGTGGTAAGAAAACCAGAGATTTACCGGACCTTAGGTCGCGGCAAACAGCCCCAAATAGTCAGTACGTAACTGGGGTCAGGGGGAGTGAAGACTTTGAGTCAGTGCACGACAAGATAGGAATTCAGCTCTCTCACAGGAAGGCTCCTACCACAAAACTGACTGGGCGGTACAGCTATGGAATAGCTGGAGTTATTGAGGGAACTACGCTTCAGGCTGGTTGTACTCATCGTGTTGAAAGTAAAGGAGGCCCCTAACTTGTCCAGCTGCTATCTCGAAATACACTCTCCTTGGATCAGCCTCCCTGGGACCTGCCTGAACATCTTACAAGTAAAGGTATGGAAAGACGCTGACGGTGTGAGACTGTGTTATTTATCTGCACCCGACTTCACTAACTTCATAGACTTTGAGGGACCAGTCCCACCTGTAGGGGACCCGACATCTAGCTGCCTCACCATCCCCTCAGAGATCTACAGCAGCGCTGGTACAAATTACCAGAAGACTACAGGTGGCGTCACGAACTGTAAATATATCTATCCCTGTAAATATTCCCCCAACATACGCCAGACCGCCAGGGCCACAGACCGAGCCACCGCTACCTGTGACAATCCCCATAGACTTCCATGGGCTCGGCTCTGAGTACCCCATTGCCCTGGTAACCCACAATTGTGGTGGCGGGTCGACACACATTCCGATACCGAAACCCGGTTCCGATACCTGAAATCCAATGTAAGTCTATGGGAACAAAATATCGGAATATTTTTAATTCCGATATTTTGTTCCCATAGACTTACATTGGATTTCAGGTATCGGAACCGAGTTTCGGTATCGGAATGCTCAACCCTACTCACCACCTCTCATGGCAGCCTGTTCATAGCATCACATCGGCGGATGAGCTGCTGACAACAAAATGCTGATTGGGGACAGAGTAATGGTATTAAAGGGAATCTGTCACCAGGTTTTTGTCAGCTAATCTGAGAGCAGTATAATGTGGCAACAGAGACCCTGATTCCAGCAATGTGTCACTTTCTGCTATAGTTTTGATAAAATCATTGTTTTATCACCTGGAGGCTGTCACTAAATGGTTATCCACTTGGCCTACTGCATGATAGTCTAACCACGCCCCCAAACTTTCTGCCTATGTGCAGTGTAAACAGAAAGCTGCCAATCAGTGGTGTGGGCAGGAGTTATACAGAGCTCAGCATTCAGAGAACTGCAGGATAAAACATTTAAAAATGCCATTCCGGGACAATGTGACCAGTGCAACATGGCTTCCCTTTCAGTCCTATCTGGGAACACCCACAAACTATTTAAACCCCCTTTTGGGTAAGGGTTACACAAATTCCCACCATTTTGTTTATTGGTACAGGCCAAAATTTGCAAGGATTGTATCCAAAAATTGTTACATTCCTGCCAAACTTGGAACTATTGGAAAATACGGGAATGATGCGATTTATTTTTTTGGACACCGCTGCAGAATATGTTGGCATTTTATAAGCAGCAGGAAATAAATATAACGTGCAGAAGAAACTACCACCAGCAGATTATAATCTGCCTGTGTACCGTTAGTACAGAAAAGTATTTGCAATTATACGTTAGAAAATGACTTGATATATAAGACGAGAAGACGTCTTATACATCCGCGGCCAGTATAATGCAGGACAATGGCTCATAGAGACAAGTGCCGCTACTCAGTATTCGCACCTCTGTGATGTGTGGAGAAACATTACTCGTATTTTCCAGCAATTTTTGGCTTATGGTTTCATCACTCATCTAACAAGATTATACAAAGATAAATATTTGCCCTCTAGGTCTGCAAGCCAACAGCATATTACAGGGGAGCGTGCTGAAAATCTGGTAGAAGATATAAGCGCCAAAGTAAGAGAAGAACCCGAAAATATTCAGGGAAGGACAATACATCAGAGGTTTTCAGAGAGGCTGAGAAGTAGATCTTCTCCATTAGGTCTTCAGGTTGTGAGAGAAGGTAAAGGAAATCGATACACAATAGGCGGTGTAGAGATGTCAATGAGGTTTTAATCTCAACACGTTTCGAAGTTAGAAACTTCCTCCTCAGGAGAAACACAATAGTTCGCGTGAGGAAGAAGTTTCTAATTCCAAAACGCGTTGAGATTAAAACGGCACTGACATCTCTACACCGCCTTTGGATCCGTATTGTGGATACTCTATTCACCAACTTTTTTGCACTACCTGATTGCCACGTTGGAGCTCCAACCTGTTGGTGTGGCAGCAGCTGGAACAATTGCCTCCTATGTGTACAACCTCTGTTGTGGGTCACCCAACCTTACAAGGAGAGCAGTTACCATATATTTTAATCTTCTATCTGATAACACCCTATGGCGCTTATATTGTCCCCCAGCCTTTCTATCATTACTGCAGTTGGATATGGATTAGTGGCACTCATATGGGTCCTCGTCCTTGGTAAAGTTCAGAGCATTGCTTTTCTGGCTCATGGTAAGGAAGGGAATTTACTCAACCCTTTTTTAGAATAAATTTGAGTACTTGGAAAAACACAGGAAGAACTTACAACTTCATCCAGATGTTACTCTGGTCAAATTCCAAAACTGGACCCCAGTGTCACAAAGCAGCATTATGGACGGTGCCACCACCGTCCACCACTCATACTGGTAACAGACGAAAAAAGAAGGTGCTGGAATAAGTGGCTTTTTCTTTAAAGGGTCTTTCTATTAGGGCAGTGTTTTAGTTTTTTAGATGTCACCATTCTCCTCTAGTTGATGGCAGGATGATGGCACAACTTCAGTGTTTCCCTACGGTGAAAAAGGCATCTGCAATGTCTTCAGCAATTCAGCAAATGTTGATATTTTGGGAAGGTTAGAAGCACTGAGAGCTTTCTCCTGATATCATGAGGGCAAAGCAGCCAAAGGCTACACATTTGTAATATTACATGGTGACCACAAAAACTTGTAGTTACCGATGAGTAGAATTGTCACAGGCCTGTAAGTGAGTCAAAACATGTGTGTGGCCCTATGGCCCCAAACACGGCTCTCAGATGGTACACTGACAGATCAGATACATATTGGATAACTCGAAAAACCTTCACTCAGGATGAAGAAGAAAACATAGGGATAAAAGCCTCTTCATCAGCCCAAAAGGTTAATGCTTACACATCAGAATATCGACACAAATCTTGTTGGTCACAGCAATAAGGAGGAAACGTCTGTGTGCATGGTGGTTACACTACTAGGAGGCACAGAGGTTTGGATTAATACTTTTAGGTGGCATGGAGCAGAATATAATGGTGATAGAGGAACAGGAATGGCCTAGAGATGATTATACTGTTTGTAGTAGCAGATTCCCGTGTATCACTGCCATAAACCCGTGCTCTCTTGGCGCAACTACGCCAAATTGTAGACAAATCCAACAAGAAATAACCAATATAAGGGGTATATTCCTCAATAGACTTCTTTATTAATCAAAACAAATAAAGATAAAATCACAACGTTTCGACCACTGACGGTCTTTATCAAGCCATAAATTGGAGAAGCAACATACTCAATACATAGAGACATGCAGTGCTATGTATTGTGCAACAGCAAAGGGACGCTAATTCTTTCTCCTCCAACCGATCCGACCTTCATTGCTTTGTGAACACGCAATCAGGTCTAGGAGCAGGCCACAAATGCACCAAACTGTTCCTCTCCTTCGGAAGCAACGCAGAAGAGCACAACATCAAATTGCTGAACAGGCTAAGAAAAAAGTCTTCTCAGCACTTTAATGGCATACTCTTGTGCGTTGCTGCTAGATGTGAAGGAGAGAAATTGTGTTGCGCCATGGTGCGCTCTTCCCTTAGACGTCTTTGTGAATGCTCTGGATTCTGAGTTGAGGCTCCCTCTGATGGCTGTTGATATTAATGAAGCTGCCTTGACTGACAGGGGCCCTTCAGCTGAGGATTCAGCTGTGGACGATTGGCAATCTGGGAGTGATGACTGGGGAGATTTAAGGGAGTAACTTTCCCATGATCCTCGCCAGTGATTAGCTATCTTTTCCTAGTCCAGTTTGGAAGTCTGCTTGCTGCGGTCTCCTGCAATTTTCAGATAAGCTATTTCTTGAAAGTTGGGGTTTAGTTTTCTTTTGTTTTTCTGCCTTCTGAGTGAGGTCAGCCGGGTCCCCCTGTTGGGGCCTGCGTTGGTCTCTGTTTCTCAGTTATCTCTGTTCATTTTTTCAGTCCCTGTTATTTCAGTGGCTGCTGGGTAGCTACCTGTTCACACCAGAGTTCTGATATAGCAGAGAGAGATCGTGTGGTCTCAGTATTTTTTGTAATCAGAAGTGTTGGAATTTTTCCTAGGGTTTTGCTGGATTGCAGAAAGTATTCTTTTCTGTCCTGTCCTATCTAGACAGTTTTGGGCCCCAGCGTTTGCTTACTCTATTTTCTGCCTACGTTTGTATTTCATCTTGTCTCACCACCAATATATGTGTGGGGGCTACCTATTCCTTTGGGGCGCTACTCCGGGGCAGTTAGCTTTCCCCTTTCTATCTTTAGGCTTAGCTAACTCTCTGGCTGTGTCGAGGCGTGTAGGTCATCGTAGGTACGTCCCACGGCTGCTTCTAGTTGTGCGGTTAGTTTAGGGTCTGCAATCCATTAGTTACCAACCACTCTGGGTGACTGGCTGCCTTGGCTAATTTTGTTACTGTCATCCTCGGCTACCATATCATAACAGACGTCATTGCGTGTTTCCGTGAGACCAGTGGGAGAAGAAAGGATGAGTGACCCATTGTTGCACCACAATACATAGCACTGCATGTCTCTGTATGAAAATGTTACTTCTCCAATGTATGGCTTGATTAAGGACGTCCTTAGCCAAAATGTCACGATTTTAACTTTATATGTTGTGATTAATAAAGGCATATATTGAGGAATTTACTTGGCACCTTCGATACTTCTTGTTTTCTTTCAATATAGTAGAAGGCATTTTTCGGCAACAATAAACACAGACCAGCACCTCTGGGGATGGGGTGGGAGAATTTCAGGCAATTATCATGACACACCTTGCACAGATCTCTCACAGATTCCCACAGATGATGTACACTATTGGAGTCAGAGATCCACTTTATCCCTCTATATCAGCCATCGTTGCAGGCCACAATTTCATCTTTGCTGTCTTGGTCCATGAAAGGATCCCAATTAAGGCTCACTCTGTCAGGCCAAAGTAGAGACCGTCACCACCAGCCATACTTTCTCCCACACTTTCTCCAACAGTCTCCAGGCCCCAGCACCACTCGCACAACACACATTTCTCACACAGCCTCTGTAGCTGACTCCAGTGGCGTAACTAGAGTCCGATGGGCTCGATGAAAAATTTTGACCTGGATCTCCACCTCAGATGTATGGGCCCAAGTAGCGTTCTAGATCCCATAAAGACATATGTGTTCACACCCCCCATGTAATAATGTCCCCAAGTCCTGGCTCCTTCTTGGAATAATCTACCTCATCCTGGGCCCCATTCTATAACATTTTCCCACATCCTGGGCCCCTCCCTAGTATAATGTCCCCCATCCTGGTAAAAACTGTGTACAAGTACAAGTACCTAGAAGAGCTGATGCTGTTTTGAAGGCAAAGGGAAACACGTCACCACTTCTGCATTTTTCACCCGCTCCCAGTTTTGGCTTACAAATACTGGGGTAAAAAACTCACTAAATACTAAATAATGCGTATGTGGCCTAAAAGTATGTGCACACACTATGTCTTTTTTGTATGGGTCTACTCCAAAAAGCACCTAAAAAATTACTCAAATAAGGCTCAATAGAACAAACATATGCATTTCTTTTTTTCATATATTCTTTTTTTTGAGTATTTGATAACATATTAACATTTTGATTGAACCAAATTAATCAGTAGTAACAGTCATAAAAACCTTAAACGTAATGGGAGTAGGAGGAAGAGAGGGGGTTAGTGTTATTGGGGTATAATTTGTGGGATTGTGGGGGAAGAGAGAAGGGTTCTGCTGCTTATGAGATGGCAATATTTGGATATTTGAGAGTAGTTCAGTAATAAAATATGATGTTATATACAGTATAAATGTTTTAATTGTTCTCCTGTATAATGAAAATTTACTAGAATAAATATTAAAGCACCACTCCAGCATTTTTTTTTTAATTCACCACCGGAGTGGTATCATTAACACGTGTGCCCCTAGTAAAATACTTATCAGCTGTTATCTTCTGCTCTTCCCTGCACCACTCTAGTCCCAATCCACCATCTTGTGACCTCCAGAAGACAACCAAAGCGGCGCCGAGAACAGAGGAAGATGGCAGCTGGTAAGTATAATACTAGAACCTGAAGACCTACCTCTTCCGACAAGCCTACAACCTGCAGTAACCCCCGATCCACCAAATCGCTGCATGACCAGCTCTACCCTCACCTATTGTATCCTCACCCATCCTTGTAGATTGTGAGGCAGGGTCCTCTCTCCTCCTGTACCAGTCGTAACTTGTATTGTTTAGGATTATTGTGCTTGTTTTATTATGTACACCGCACCTCACATGCAAAGCGCCATGGAATAAATGGGACTATAATAATAAATAATAATAATAGGTGCAGGAATCTTACAATATTGATACCACTCCGGCAATTAAATAACAAGAAACGCCGGAGTGGTGCTTTAATAATTTGCTGAAGTATATTTCAAAACTTAACCTCATTCGAAATAACACTATAACTCATTACCCCAATCTCTATAATCTTGAATCTCATTGAACACGGGAAATTCCATGTAAAAACAACTTGCTGTTCACATGTTAAAGCTTTTGAGTGTCTTTTAACACCTTCAGGTTTCCAAAGATACCACACGGTTAAAACAAGTAACATTCTTTAGGTATTTTCCAATCTTAAGATGTTCTGTACTTTATGATAGCAGGCAATGTGAAGTGTTATGATTTGGTAGCTGAGGAGAGCAGGCAAAAACGACAATACTCCAGAGAGGTTGGAATCTACTGGATTGCAGTACCCTGACTAACCACCACAACTAAAGGCAGCCGTGGAGCGTTCCTACGTTGGTCCTAGATGCCTCGTCACAGCCTGAGAGGTTAACTACACCTAAAGATAGAAAGAGGAAAGCTATCTGCCCCGGAGCAGATCCCAAAAGAACATAGGAAGCCCCCAAACATGTAATGGCGGTTAGACAAGAAGAAATACAGACACAGACAGAAAATAGTATGAGCAATCCAAAAAAAACCCCAAAACATACCAACGCTACTAATTGCAAAAACACCTGAGATCACACGACCTCTACCACCTAAATTAGTTCTCTGGTGTAACAAAACTAAGCCGCAGCCACTGAAAAAACTGGAAAAGGCAAATGAACAAATAACAGTGGCTCCATAGAAACTGAGAGGAGCCCAAGCCCCCCGGGGGGGGGGGGAAACCTGGCTAACCTCACAGAAAAGCAGAGAGATATGCAAATGGTAAGCACAAAAACAAAAAACAGAAAATATCTTATCTGAGAGCAGAAGAGGCAAGACTCAGCAAGCTTCCAAGTGAACCAGGAAACAACGTTGAGACAAGAACAATTGATCACCGGCAACCATGATGGGAGGGAACCTCCCTTATATCCAGCCAGTCTGTGATTCCTGATTGCCAATCCTCATTGAATGGTTCAGTACTGTTTGTAACCACCAGAGGGAGCTTCTGCTCAGAATTAATTTCTAACACATTCACAACAGTGAAGGTACAAAAGACGCCCATGCGTATTTTTCAACATTTTGCCTAGCGTTTTTGAAAAATTTGTGATTTCATTATTGTAGGGAGGAGTTAAAAAAATGTCAGTACAAATGATATCAGAAAAACTTAAAAAAGATACTCCTACTGTTTACAGCAACTATAATTAATAACAGTTAAAAAGGGTAGGTCACATACATCAGGGATAGGGATTCTGCTCTTAGTTTGGCCTAATGGTTTTCGTACCTTGCCGCTGAGGTTGGTACCCTAAAGAGTGACATGGCGCCCCCGTTCAATGTCGGCTTGCCCTCAATAACCCTGTCATACCTTACCAAGAAGTAGCACCACTGTGAACAGTCAAATAACAGCAAATAGATATGTGTGACCTAAATGTGACCCCAATAGTAACATCAAAAATGCACACAAGGAGATAATCCTATCCAAGATTGTGAGTATACGACATATGTCTTATTAGTCAAACAATGGTAAGTACATCACATTATTAACCAAACAGTATTATGAGCACTGTTCAATATACACAGACTAGATAATGTCTGAGTTTTGATCCTGTTCTTAGGGAACATACTGTATAAAGGTATATTGCACTTGCCCAATGGCCTTAAACAATTCTACAATATAGATGTGTGCCAAGACTTGCATATAAAAACACAGGAACACAATCAAATCTCACAGCTGATAGTCCATACAAGACATATGAATGATGTCTATAAGGTACTTATCGGTCGTACATCCCAACTTCTAACGTGTTTCTGAGTCGCCCTCCAGAGCAATGGGAACTCGGATCTGAGCCTATAGACTACAATGGGGGATATCACGGCAACACAGCTCAGTCCGTGGCTCTGGGGCTCACCTTTTAATGTGGGATATTTACAGGTGACATGAATATTGAAATGGGGAATTCGTGACGCCACTTGTGGTACCTGGTCAGGATGACCAGTGCTGCTATGCAGATCCACTGAAGGGTTAATATTGTGCAGCTAGATGTTAAGCCTTCCACAAGTAAGGCTAAGTCCTCCAGGGCAGGTAGATGTGCAGGGGTGCAGGACAGATGGGGACCCGGCAGTTAGGAGTAATAAGGGAGACGCACACATAAGTCACTTTGGTACCTTTACTGAAGATGTTGCAGGCACTCCCCGGAGCACTGTAGGGTGAAGGGTGCACATCCAGATTCCTCCACTGAGTAGGTGTGTGGCCTCCTGTTCCTTGCCTTTATGTGATAAAGTCCTGACCTGCTTGTAGCTAGGCCTAACTTGGTCTCCGTCTTGCACCTGGCTGATCTTGTAGTTGGACCCCTTCTTGAAGTACACAGTCTCTATTTGCAGTGCACTGCTGGACTCCGTCCTCCTGGTCCAGTTACGTATCAGCTCTGTGGTACTCCTGGGACTTGTAGTCCTCCAGGAACTCCGGTGTTCTCCTAATGGGTCGTGGAGATCCCTATAGGCTCGGACCCCGGTGTCCGGTCAATACTTGTTGAGGTAAGCTGTAAAGGCTTTTCTACCCCTGTTACTGCTCTTTCCACTCGCCTTCGGCCTACCTGGACCCTCACACGATCACACACTGGCAGTTGGTGGGCTGCCTCTTCGCCGCTCTTTAAGCGTCGGCACGCTTTCTCACTGAGCTACACTCCTAGATTCAGCTCTGACTAGGCTGGAGTGGTTTCTGTTCCACTCTTTACTAGACTCCACTCTCTGAACTGAATAGCGCTGCAGCCTCTCTAATCTCAGCTCTGCACTTCCCTTACTGCAGACTGACTAAGTTCTCTGAGATGACTGGCTGACTGACTTGAACTAACTGAAAACTTCCTATGTGCAACTTCTTTTATATGTCTAAAACAGCTCCCTCTGGTGGTCTTTGGGATAAGTGAACGTGTGTGAATATGTATAATGACCTCTAGTGGTATATTCTTTCAGTGCACCCTTCTGGGAGATATGGATTCAGTCGCAGCTGGGCTCCACATTCCCCCCTAGTAGAATTCAGCACTCCGGGGCTGAAATACAAAAACAGAGAACAATAAAAACATTGTATAACTAACTCTTCCTTTACAGGAGGTAAGGCACTCTTGAACTGTTGCAGAACGGTAAATGAACAACTATATACATTAGCACAATGAGGAATTGAGCAACCATAAAAGTCCCAGTCTCTTTTGGAAAAGGATGCTCAAAAAAGATAGAGGAAGCAAGTAAAAATAATGTCCATTCCACTTGTTTCAATTTTAAAAGGAAAACAGATTAATAAATAACGGTATAATAAAGCATATTATAAGCAAAAATATATACATTTATGTACAGCGACTCTAGACAATTATTTACATTTGCCAAGGGTTGAACTAATCTCTAAATCTAGCAGGGATGTGTCCTTTTGTGCTACGTTCTGATCTGCGTGGTGCAGTGACCTGTGAGGTAGCAGTTTCCCTGTTTGTTCTGCGTGAAAGTGAATTATAGAATTGCCTTAACCTCTCTACAGGACTGGCAAGTACACTGTGAGCTGGGTGAACTGGCTCGACTTCTGCAGGGGATCCTTCTTCCTGAGGTTCAGCTTCTTGGGATTCCGCTTCTTGGGGTGCTGCTTCTTGGGGTTCTGCTGGAGCAGGTTCTTCTGGAACTGACTCTACTGCAACAACTGATGCAACTGGATGTAGAGGTTCTCTTTGTGGTTGATAGAATTGAAGCACGGGAATGATTACGGCTTCTCCAATGCGAGGCCAATCCGCGGGGAAATCTCCTAAGTCTGTATGTATGACTGATTCATCACGCTCTTCCTTATTGACAACAGGTTCTTCTTCCTGAAGCTTTAACGGATCTGGACACAACTTTAGGTGATCTCTGGATACAGTTGCAGTCGTTCTTCCTCCATCCTTGCTAATTATGCACGTTTTCTTGTTGTCAAACCTTGAATTCTAGGGCTCTCTTTCCCATTGATCGTCGTGTTTGTGCATCCTCCTCTTTCTTTTCAGCACGACTTCACCGGGTGAGAAAGGTTCAGCTGGCACACTTTTATTATAGTGACCTTCTTGTTAGTTTCTTACTCGATTGAGACTATCTTCAACGCATGCCTGTACTTTTCTGTACTGTTCCTGTCTTTTTGTGTCCCAATCTTCAGTAGTCACATCTGCTTCTGGTTCTACAACACCAAGCTCCAGATCCATGGGCAGCTTTCCTGGTCTTGCCCGCATGAGGTAGGCTGGGGTGCAATTGGTGGAACTCACAGGTATGTGATTGTACAGATCTACCAGGTCAGGTAGTAAGTCTGGCCACCGATTTCTCTCCTCGAGTGGTACAGTCTTTAGCAGGTCAATGACGATGTGATTCATCTTCTCACAGAGACCATTGGTTTGGGGGTGGTACGGTGTGGTTCTTATCTTCTTACACCTGTACAAGTGACAGAACTCTTTGAACAATTCGGCCTCAAAGGCTGGGCCTTGATCAGTTAACACCTGCTCAGGATATCCATGTGGTCTGCAGAAATACGCTTGGAACTTCTTTGCTGCTGTCTCTGCCGTCAGATCTTTAACAGGGGCGACCACCAGGAACCTGGAGTAGTGATCCACCATAGTCAGGGCATAGGGTATCCTGACCGGCTGGGTGACAACTTGACATGATCCAGGGCCACGATCTCCAAGGGACGAGTCGTCTTGATGGGTTGCAGGGGTGCCTTCTGACTGCTGTAGTCTTTTCTTCTGAGGCCACAGGGTCCACAGTTCTGGCACCACCTCTCAATGGAGCTGCGCATTCCCACCCAATAGAAACGACACTTCAACAGGGTCTCCAGCTTCTTCCAGCCAAAGTGTCCCACTTGATCGTGGTAGGCTTCCAACACCATTTGGATGTCTGCTCTGGGGACTACTATCTGCCATACCATCTCATGGGTCTTTGGGTTGACGTACCTCCGGCACAGCTTCTCACGGTAGATGAACTGCCGGCTCCTTTCATTCCACAGCTGCTTTGCTTGCGGAGACGCATCCTTCTCCAAGGAGGAACCTTCCTGAGTTATCAGCTCCTTGATACGGCTGACAACTGGATCGCTGTCCTGAGTCTCCTTCCAGCTGTGGTGAGGTAAAGGATTTAACGTCTTACCACGCGCCTCCTGCAGGCTTGTTGCTCGTGGATCATCCCGTTCCTGTGAAAGGCAGGTAGTTCTATCTCTTCCAGATCATCCAATTCTTCTTCTGTGTCCGATTCATGAGGCATCCTGGATAGGGCATCAGCGTTGGCATTCTTGCGGCCTGCTCGGTACTTGATTGTGAATTGGTAGTTTGACAGCCGAGCCATTCATCGTTGTTCCATGGCTCCCAGCTTAGCTGTTTCAAGATGCGTCAAGGGGTTATTATCGGTGTAGGCAGTGAACTTGCTGGAGGCTAGGTAGTGCTTAAACCTCTCCGTGATGGCCCAGACCAGTGCCAGGAACTCCAACTTGAAGCTGCTATAGTTCTCTGGGTTCCTCTCGGTCGGGCGGAGCTTCCTGCTTGCATAGGCGATGACTTTCTCCAGGCCATTTTGCTTCTGACTGAGGACAGCTCCCAATCCATCATTGCTGGCATCAGTATACAGCAGGAACGGTTGGCTGTAGTCAGGGTAGGCTAGGATCTCATCTCCTGTCAGGATCTCCTTCATTTCCTTGAATGCCTCAGCCTGTTCTTTACCCCAGTGGAATGGAGAATTTCTGCTCTTGAGGGACTGTCCCACCAGGAGGTCTTGCAGAGGCGCTGCTTTCTTGGTGTAATCCTTCACAAACCTCCGGTAGTATTCTGTCAGTCCCAGGAACTGTCGCACCTCTTTGAGGTTCTTCGGCTCCGGCCATTTCTGGATGGCGGTGACCTTCTCGGGGTCTGGCGCTACTCCTTCTGAGCTGACAATATGTCCCAAGTACTGTACCTTTTGTTTGAGCAGATGGCACTTTGAAGGCTTCAGTTTCATCCCATACTTGGACAGTGACTCGAATACCTCCGCCAGGTGCTTCAATTGATCTTCATACGTCTTGGAGTACACAATTACGTCGTCCAGGTACAGCAACACAGTTTCAAAGTTGAGATGTCCCAGGCAGCTCTCCATCACTCTCTGAAACGTTCCAGGGGCACTGCTGAGTCCAAACGGCATTCTGTCAAACTCACAGAGTCCTATCAGGGTGGTGAAAGCCGTCTTCTCCCGATCCTCCTCAGCCACAGCTACTTGCCAGTACCCACTAGTGAGGTCAAGGGTGGAAAAGTAATTAGCGGTCTTTAATGCAGCTAAGGATTCCTCAATGCGTGGTAAAGGGTATGCATCTTTATGTGTAATGCGATTTACTTGTCTGTAATCTACACACATTCTCATGCTTCCATCCTTTTTCCTGACTAGGACTAGAGGTGCTGCCCAGGGACTACAACTATCCCTTATCACCCCTGCTTCCTTCATGTCACGCAACATCTCCTTGGCTTTCTGGTAGTGTGCTGGAGGTATAGGCCTGTACCGTTCTTTGATGGGAGGATGATTGCCTGTGGGGATGTGATGTTGGACCCTTTAATTTTTCCAAAGTCGAGTGGATGTTTGCTGAATACCTGTGCATACTCCTGAACTACTCGATATACTCCTTGTTTCTGGTGGGCTGGAGTGGTGTCTGTCCCGACATGGAGCTGCTGACACCAATCCTCCACCTGGGTGGTCGGACCGTTATCCTCCACTGGTTGTGGGGAGGTTAAGGGCTCCGTCGGGTGAATGGAGTTATTATCCACAGCATGTAACTTAGCAACAGTGGCATAACGTGGTAATTTGACTTCATCCTCTCCCCAGTTGAGAAGACGCACTGGCACCCTCCCATTATGTACCTCCACTACCCCTCTGGCAGTCAAGAGTGTAGGTCTGTGTTCTAAACAATGGGGCTCTACTACTGCTTGGTAGTTCTGTCCTCTCAGACCTATTGCTGCTCTACACCAAATAAGCATTTCACTCATTGGGGTATCACAATGGTGTTCGGGTCTATTACCCGTACATTACCAATCTCACCACCGGTCAGTTTCACTTGCTGCTGACACATCAGGGTCCGGATCTCCTTCCGGATCACTCCCTTTTGCCTTGGTCTGGCAACATCGGCGAGCTGTTGGAGTAAAAACACAACCTCCTCCAAACAGTTACTAATTATGTTAGTGCCTAAAACCACATTCAACCCATTTTCCTCATTAACAGTCTTCACTACAAGAAGTCCCTGATCCTTTAGCTCCACTCTCCCCACTTTTACATCTACGTTTTTAGCCCCAGTAAGTCAAGAGGGAGGCCATTAGAGGCGTATACGGCAAAGTCAGGGTTTGGGGGTTGGAGACCGTCACTGGACCAGTATCTATTGTAAAGAACATCAGGTATGACGGTTACCTGAGATCCAGTGTCCAGCAGGGCAGGGATTGCGATCCCGTCCAGTATGATGGACAGGTATGGTCTTCCGCCCACAAACCTGCGGTTCCAGTCTGAGGGGCCTGAGTAGTCTATTCCTGGGTGTTGGCCCTCGGACCCAGTATTTGCTCGTTTAATGGACACCGATGTGCTGGGTGAACTTCTCTGTGGCAGCGGTAGCAGATGATCTCTCGGCGAGGATGATGCTGGTCGCGGGTCGGTCCTTCCTGGGGGTGGCGTTGTCCTCCTCCGGTGGGGCGACGTCCTCCTTCTCCGGTTCATCCAAGGGACATCCTCTGGGCAGTCGGCTAGCAGGATCTTTCCTTCTTCCTCCGTCGGCAGTTGCAGGGCACTCATTACAGTGGCCAGGTTTTTGGTCAGCTGGCGCACTTCTGAGCGCAGACAGTCCAGCTCAGTAGGGGGCGTCACCTGGGTTTTGGCTTCCGCAACCAGCGGGGAAAAGGTGGATGCTGCTGGCTTTAGAGTGGCTTCACTCGGGTGACACTGGGTTGCCATCTCGGGTGTTTCCAGGGGTTGCAGTCCTTTTATAGCCATATCCTTAAGGGCATCAAAGGTAGCATCAGGATGATCCAAGGACCACCAGTGCACAGTCCTGCTTTCAGCTTGGGACCTCAGTCCCCGTACAAATTGTTCCTTTAACATTTTATTTTCATTGGAGACACTCATGGGGTTAACTTGTTTGAGAGCTCGCAGGACCCCTTGTAGTCGGCAGGCATAGTCCCTAATGCTATCATCTGGTTTCTGGGAGCATTGGTAAAACCTCATCTGGAGATTTGTTTCAGTGCGGTCCTCAAAGATAGTCTGTAGCTTTAAGAAAATTGCAAGCACTGATTCCTGGTCTGCAGCTGTCCAAGTTTCTACTTCTCTCTCTGCAGCACCAGTCAATTGTCCCACTACCACTGCAGCTCTCTGCTTTTCTGTCATAGGGTACATGTCCATTATGCTGCATATTTTTCGCTTGAACCCTGACAGGGTGTCTGGCTTGCCGCTGTACTGAGGGAGCCACTTCGCTCCAGGCATGTATGGCAGTGTTAGCGGTACTATCAGGGCCACAGGACCAGGTGAGGGGCCAGCATTTCCAGCCTGTGTGGCAGCGCCGATGGGTAAATCATTGGGGCTGCCGGCCTGGGCTGCGCTGTCGGCTTGCTGCTGCGACATGTCTGTACCCCCCTAGTTAAGCGTGGCCTACCTTCTCCTGTAGGCTGCAGCTCTGCAGGGCACAGTAGTGAGAAGGACCTGCGTCGCCGGCGCTCTGACGTCAGAGCGTTCACTGAAGCTCTCCACAGGACCTGCCGCCGCATCAGCGTTGGGGGCGTGTCCAGGACTCAGCGCGCTTTTGCAGGTACGCCCACTAGTTTTCGCGCCGTGGCGCTGTAAATGGCGGGCAATGGCGGGCAAATGGCGGGAAATCTTCACCACTATATGCAACAGTCTTTTAGTGAGGCACACAGTACCCGGTGACAACAGGCACAAGTTACTCCGTTGCTGCAGGGCACGAAATCCTGTTCGTGACGCCAGAAAGATGAGTCCCCCTCCAGAGCAATGGGAACTCGGATCTGAGCCTATAGACTACAATGGGGGATGTCACGGCAACACAGCTCAGTCCGTGGCTCTGGGGCTCACCTTTTAATGTGGGATATTTACAGGTGACATGAATATTGAAATGGGGATTCGTGACGCCACTTGTGGTACCTGGTCAGGATGACCAGCGCTGCTATGCAGATCCACTGAAGGGTTAATATTGTGCAGCTAGATGTTAAGCCTTTCACAAGTAAGGCTGAGTCCTCCAGGGCAGATAGATGTGCAGGGGTGCAGGACAGACGGGGACCCGGCAGTTAGGAGTAATAAGGGAGACGCACACATAAGTCACTTTGGTACCTTTACTGAAGATGTTGCAGGCACTCCCCGGAGCACTGTAGGGTGAAGGGTGCACATCCAGATTCCTCCACTGAGTAGGTGTGTGGCCTCCTGTTCCTTGCCTTTATGTGATAAAGTCCTGACCTGCTTGTAGCAGGCCTAACTTGGTCTCCGTCTTGCACCTGGCTGATCTTGTAGTTGGACCCCTTCTTGAAGTACACAGTCTCTATTTGCAGTGCACTGCTGGACTCCGTCCTCCTGGTCCGGTTACGTTACGTATCAGCTCTGTGGTACTCCTGGGACTTGTAGTCCTCCAGGAACTCCGGTGTTCTCCTAATGGGTCGTGGAGATCCCTATAGGCTCGGACCCCGGTGTCTGGTCAATACTTGCTGAGGTAAGCTGTAAAGGCTTTTCTACCCTGTTACTGCTCTTTCCACTCGCCTTCGGCCTACCCGGGCCCTCACACGATCACACACTGGCAGTTGGTGGGCTGCCTCTTCGCCGCTCTTTAAGCGTCGGCACGCTTTCTCACTGAGCTACACTCCTAGATTCAGCTCTGACTAGGCTGGAGTGGTTTCTGTTCCACTCTTTACTAGACTCCACTATCTGAACTGAATAGCTCTGCAGCCTCTCTAATCTCAGCTCTGCACTTCCCTTACTGCAGACTGACTAAGTTCTCTGAGATGACTGGCTGACTGACTTGAACTAACTGAAACTTCCTATGTGCAACTTCTTTTATATGTCTAAAACAGCTCCCTCTGGTGGTCTTTGGGATAAGTGAACGTGTGTGAATGTGTATAATGACCTCTAGTGGTATATTCTTTCAGTGCACCCTTCTGGGAGATATGGATTCAGTTGCAGCTGGGCTCCACATTTCCCCCCTCAGGGCTTCATCAGGGGATCGGTGTAAGAAAAAACAATAGCTATGAAGACATTCTCCCAGATGGAAGTGAAGTGATAGCGTGCCGACAGTACGAATGATACCACAGAAACGTTGTAAAAAACAATGGCAGTTAAAAACGTTAAATAAGGGTGCAGGAATAGAAAAAAAAACAAATGAAAATGGAAAAAAATAACCACCAGCATTTCCTGAAGCGCCTTCCTCATGGAAACCTTAGCGGGTTCGTTTGCCTGAAAAGACATCATGTGCACTTACCCTGGGAAAAAATAAAGACCTTTTAGTTTTGTGTTGCGTTTCACAGACTGATATTAGCAAAAGTAGGTTAGTTATGATCCATTAATGCACCTACTGAGGGTGATATGCTAGAATATGAGCTGACACTGCGGCTAGATGTCTGTGAAAAAGGAGACTTATAATGATTCCCTTTCCAGGGCCTCATTCAGCTGCACACGGACTGTTTATTTCAAGGATATTGTACTAGACAGGATACAGATTTCTGTCAAAGTTCCCTTCATCATGGCTTTCTCCGTTAGTGCACTCCTTCTAGAAGCGCCCAGTTCATCCTAGTTCAGGGAGAAGCCTCACTGACGTTCGTAACACGCGTATTTATCACTGAACTCAAATTTTTCATTGCCCCGGAGTATGAAAACTGGCCCTCCGCCATGCTATCTAACATTACTAACGTGACAGAATGGCTGGTGGATAAAATCTCACCTGCGCAGTCCTGTCAGAACCACCGGGGTAACAAGTCCGTTCATGACATTTCTTCCCTCCCAAATATTCCACCATCACCTGTGAGTGAAATAAACCGTAAGAACTCAGCCAGACGTGGAGACCCTGTAACGTTACAGAGCGGGGTCACCGAGTGCTGAGGAGCAGAGGGCAGAAAAATCACCAACATTCTGCTGACTCAATTACCACAGAGGCCCCTTATTTCCAGTGTAAGGAAATCTTAATGTTTCAGTATACAAGACATTTTGGACAATTTTAGCTTCCAACTTTGTGGGAACAGTTTTGGAAGGACCTTTTTCTGTTGCCCGTGACTGTGCCTCAGTGCACAAGGTCCATAATTACATGGTTGGAAACTTGGAGGAGTTTGGTGTTGAAGAACATGATCGGCCGCACTGAGCTTGGACCTCAGCCCCATCCAATACCTTGGAGATGAACTAGAGCAGATATTATGAGCCCGGCCTCTCATCCAACATCAGTGTCTGATCTCACAAATGCTGTTCTAAAATCTTAGAAATCCTTCCTAGAAGAGAGGCAGCAGTTATAGATGCAAAGGGACCAACTCCATATTAATTTCTATGGATTGGGATGCCATAAAAGTTCCTGTAGGTCTAATGTGGAGGTGCTCTAATACTTTTCTCCCTGTAGTGCATCTTGTAGCCTTTTATTGTAACTTACATAGACTTATCACACAATATAAACTACTCCTGGCCATATGTTTTGACCCGCACCACAATTGTGGGTTACCAGAGCAATGGGGTACTCAGAGCCGAGCCCATGGAAGTCTATGGGGTTGTCACAGGTAGCGGTGGCTCGGTCTGTGGCCCTGGCGGTCAGGCGTATGTTGGGGGGTATATTTACAGGGGATAGGTGTATAACATTCGTGACGCCACCTGTAGTTCTCTGATCACTAAGACCAGCGCTGCTGTAGATCTCTGAGGGGGTGGTGTGGCAGCTAGATGTCGGGTCCCCTACAGGTGGGACTGGTCCCTCAAAGTCTATGGAATTAATGATGTCGGGTGCAGGTAAATAAATCAGTCTCACACCATCCAGCGTCTTTCCATACCTTTTACTTGTCAGATGATAAGGCAGGTCCCAGGGAGGCTGGTCGGGTGGAGGATGTGCTTTGAGGTAACGGCAGAGCAGGTTGGGGGCCTCCTTTACTTTCCGATATGATGAGTTCAACCTGCATAAAGCCTAGTTCACTCCAATTTCTCCAAAGCTGTACTGCCCGGTCAGTTTTGTGGTCGGAGTCTTCCTTTGAGAGAACTGAGTTCCTAATGATGTCCTGCAGTGACTCAAGGTTCCCACTCTCCCTGACCCCTATTACGTACCGACACTCCAAGGGCTGCTTTCTGCGACCTAAGGTCCAGTAAGACTCTGGTTTTTCTATCTCTACACCCGAAGCTGTAGTGACACTTCGGTCTCCAGTGACCGGAGAATAATGCCGGATAGTCCAATCCTTAAGGCACTTCGATAATTCTTTCCTCTGCGCCCTTCGCCCTGCTCGACTCTCAATATCAGCACTGACTAGGCTAAGATAACATTCGGTTATCTGTACTAGCCTCCACTTTTGCACTGTCTCTCTGTATCTAACAGGAATCTCGTTTCTCCCACAGGCACTAGTCCTGACTTCCTTCACTCTCTCAGGAGAACTTCAGACTTTCCTGTCTGCACGCTCACAGGAGAACTCTCAGACTACTGTGCTACAGGACACTCCCCTAGACACCCCTGCTGGGTGTGTCTGAAGTGTATGTGAGTAATACGAGCTCTTAACCATTACCTCTCCGCACATCCTCCAGGGTACTGTGTGTTTACATACCAGGGCTACACATTCCCCCATGGTAAAATACAGCACTCCCGGGCTGTGAAATACAAGAAGACATTTTGTTTTTCATTAACAATAAAACATTAAACTCTTCCCATCCGGGAGGTAAGAATTTCTTAAACGTTGCATTATGTACAGTAGGAAAATACAAAAAGTATTAAAGCATCAAAACATTCAATAAATACACAGTATTCTTGTGAAGGACCCGCACCAAACCTTCAACGTGGGTCCTGGGTGGGCTGCAGGACATCTGGCTGCAGACCTCACTCAGTGCCACACCAACGGGTTTTATGTTCAGAGGTAGTTGTGGTTTCATGTAAAACCAATATTGTGCACCGAAGCGCAACTATTTACAAAGATAAGTTCTGGGCTGGCACAGTCCTCAGCCTCTCAGTCCATGGCATAATAAAAGGACACATATATATATTAATGCACAATACTATAACAATACTTTTTACAATATTCACATAATGTAACCTTTTTCTGGGTTAATTTTCATTATTTTACTTGAACTACTGTTGATATCGAATGGGTATTTTCCCTTTCGTGGTTCGCTCTGATCTACGTGGAGTAGCTTCAGGTATATTGGTCTGTAATCTATCTGCTCTGCGTAATGGCAAACTATAGAACTGTCTCAATCTTTCTATGGATCTGGCAAGCGTACTGATGGCTGGGCGGTGTGAGTCAGCTTCACCAGGGGATCCCATAGCATGGGGCGCTGCTTCCGATGATCCTTCTTGAGATTCTATAGGCTGGGGTGTTGCTGGAATAGGTAACTCCTGAACTGGCTCCACTGGCACCATGGGCACAACTGGAGGTAGAACTTCCTCTTGTGGCTGATAAAACTGCAACACTGGAATGATTACAGCATCTCCCAGTCTGGGCCAATCCGCAGGGAAATCTCCCAGATCCGTGTGTATGACCTCTTCTTTTCCTTCTTCTTGATTGATGACAGGGTTCTTTTCACGAAGCTTTAAGGGTTCTGGACACAATTTCAAATGGTCTCTGGACACAGTGGATATTGTTCTTCCTCCGTCCTTACTGATGATACAAACTTTTCTGTTGTCATATTTGGAATCTTGTACGACGTAGGGTTCTTGTTCCCACTGGTTATCCAATTTGTGCATCTTCCTTTTTCTTTTCAATACTACTTCTCCAGGCATCAAAGGCTTGGCAGGAGCATTCCTGTTGTAAATATCTTCCTGTTTTTCCCGTGTCTTGTTGAGACTTTCCTCTACACAGACTTGCACTCGTCTGTACTGCTCTTGCCGATTGATGTCCCAGTTTTCAACGGCGTCGTCTGCCTCCGGTTCTACCACTCCAAGTTCTAAATCCATTGGTAGTCTTCCGGGCCTTGCTCTCATAAGATAGGCTGGAGTGCAGTTAGTGGAACTTACAGGTATATGGTTATACAAGTCAACCAAATCAGGTAGTAAGTCCGGCCACCGATTTCTGTCTTCCAATGGTATAGATTTCAACAAATCAAGGACAATGTGGTTCATTTTCTCGCAAAGGCCGTTGGTTTGAGGATGGTATGGCGTTGTTCTAATTTTCTTGCACCCATACATGTGACAGAATTCCTTGAATAGGTCAGCCTCGAAAGCAGGTCCTTGATCAGTTAATACTTGCTCCGGATACCCATGCGGTCTGCAGAAGCTTGCTTGAAAGGTTCTTGCTGCCGTCACTGCGGTCTGATCCTTTACTGGAACAACCACCAGGAATCTAGAGTAATGGTCCACCATGGTCAGGGCGGATGAATATCCAGATCTACTTGGCGACAATTTAACGTGATCCAAGGCCACAATCTCTAAGGGACGAGTCGTCCGGATAGGCTGCAGGGGTGCCCTCTGACTACCGTAGTCCTTTCTTCTGAGACCACAGGGTCCACAGTTCCGACACCACCTCTCGATGGAGCTGCGCATCCCTACCCAGTAGAATCGGCACCTCAACAGGGTCTCCAGCTTTCTCCAGCCAAAGTGTCCTGCTTGATCGTGGTATGCTTCCAACACCATTTGGACGTCTGCCTTGGGGACCACTATCTGCCAGACCATCTCGTGGGTCCTGGGGTTGACATATCTCCTGCACAACTTCTCACGGTATAGGAACAACCGGCTTCTCTCGTTCCACAGGAGCTTTGCTGACATAGGTGCATCTTTTTCCAAGGAGGAACCTTCCTGCCTTAACAACTCCTTGATACGGCTGACCACTGGATCGCTGTCCTGAGTCTCCTTCCAGCTGTGATGGGGTAAGGGATTTAACGTTGCACCATACTGCTTTCTGTTGACTCGATGCTCGTGGACTACCCCATTTCGATGGAACGCAGGTAGCTCAATTTCTTCCAGGTCGTCCGATTCTTCTTCCGTGTCAGAGTCATGCGGCATTCGGGACAATGCGTCAGCATTAGCATTCTTTCGGCCTGCCCGGTACTTGATGGTAAACTGGTAATTGGACAACCGAGCCATCCAACGCTGCTCCATGGCGCCCAGCTTGGCGGTTTCCAGGTGCGTTAAGGGGTTGTTATCTGTAAACGCAGTGAACTGATTGGAGGCCAGATAATGCTTAAATCTTTCAGTAATGGCCCAGACCAGCGCCAGAAACTCCAGCTTGAAGCTGCTATAATTTTCCGGATTCCTCTCAGTTGGCCTGAGTTTTCTGCTGGCATATGCGATGACTTTTTCTTGGCCATTCTGCTTCTGACTGAGAACTGCTCCCAAACCTTTGGCGTCGGTGTACAGCAGGAACGGTTGGCTGTAATCAGGATAGGTTAAGATCTCATCACCCGTAAGGATCTCTTTCATCTTTTGGAATGCTTCAGCCTGTTCTTTACCCCAATTAAAGGGAGGGTTTCTGCTCTTTAGGGATTGTCCTACTAGGAGGTCCTGTAAAGGGGCTGCCTTCTTCGTGTAATCTTTCACGAACCTTCTGTAGTAACCCGTGAGTCCCAGGAACTGTCGCACTTCCTTGAGGTTCTTCGGCTCCGGCCACTTCTGGATGGCAGTGACTTTCTCTGGGTCCGGCGCTACTCCTTCCGAACTGACGATGTGCCCCAAGTATTGTACCTTCTGTTTGAGTAGATGGCATTTTGAGGGTTTCAACTTCATCCCGTACCTAGACAGGGACTCAAATACTTCTGCCAGGTGCTTCAGATGGTCCTCATATGTCTTGGAGTACACGATGACGTCGTCTAGGTATAGCAGCACGGTTTCAAAATTGAGATGTCCCAGGCAGTTCTCCATCACTCTCTGAAATGTTCCTGGGGCACTGCTGAGCCCAAACGGCATTCTGTCGAACTCACAGAGCCCCATTGGGGTGGTGAAAGCCGTTTTCTCACGATCCTCCTCAGCCACAGCCACTTGCCAGTAACCACTAGTCAGATCGAGGGTAGAAAAGTAGTTAGCCGTTTTCAGAGCAGCTAATGATTCCTCTATACGTGGTAACGGGTATGCATCTTTATGTGTTATGCGGTTCACCTGCCTGTAATCCACACACATTCTCAAGCTACCATCTTTTTTTCTAACCAGACTAGAGGTGCTGCCCAGGGACTACAACTATCCCTGATTACTCCGGCTTCTTTCATATCTCGCAACATTTCTTTAGCCTTCTGATAATGGGCTGGGGGTATAGGCCTGTACCGCTCCTTGATGGGAGGATGACTGCCCGTAGGGATATGATGTTGGACTCCCTTAATTACCCCAAAATCAAGTGGGTGCTTGCTAAACACTTGGGCATACTCTTGCACCACCCGTAATACCCCTTGCTTCTGGTGAGCGGGAGTGGTGTCCGTCCCAACATGGAGCTGCTGACACCATTCCGCCACCTGGGTTGCTGGGTCATTGTCCTCCGCTATCTGACAGGAGTCTAGGGACTCAGCCGGGAGAATAGAATTATTGTCGACAGCATGTAGTTTAGCAATGGTTGCATAACGGGGTAAGTTTACCTCATCATCTCCCCAATTGAGAAGCCGTACCGGTACTCTTCCATTCACCACTTCCACTACTCCCCTAGCAGTCATAAGCGTAGGTCTATGTTCTGAATGGTGGGGTTCTACTACAGCTTGGTAGTTCTGTCCTCTCAGACCTATGGCTGCCCTGCACCAGATTATCATTTCACTCATTGGGGGTATCACAATGGGATTCGAGTCAGTGACCCGTACATTACCAATTTCGCCGTCTGTAAGCTTCGCTTGCTGCTGACACACAAGGGCCCGGATCTCTCTTTGGATTACTCCCTTCTGCCTTGGTCGGGCAATCTCAGCGAGCTGTTGGAGTAAGAACACAACTTCTCCCAGACAGTTACTGATAATGTTAGTACCCAAAATTATATTTAAACCATTCTCCTCATTTACAGTCTTTACTACTAGAAGCCCCTGGTCCTTCAATTCCTCTCTGCCCACTTTCACATCCACACATTTGGTCCCGAGTACTTCTACAGGAAGACCATTAGAAGCATACACGGTAAAGTCAGGGCTCGGAGGTTTAAGACTATCTATAGACCAGAACTTCGTATATAGGGCATCAGGTATTAGGGTCACCTGAGACCCAGTGTCTAACAATGCCGGAACTGCAATACCATCTAGAATGATAGACAGGTAGGGTCGTCCACCCACATACCTGCGGTTCCAGTCTAGGGGGCCTGACGGGTCTTCTCCTGGGTGTTGGCCCTCGGACCCAGGTTCTGCCCGTTTAAAGGACACTGTGGAGACATATGACCTTTCCGGTTGCATCGGTAACAGGTGATCTCCCGACGAGGAGGGTGTTGATCAGAGGTCGCTCCTGGGGGTGGCGTTGTCCTCCTCCGAGGGGGCGACGTCCTCCTTCTTCTCCGGTTCATCCACGGGACGTCTTCTGGGCAGTCAGCTAATAAGATCTTCCCTTCTTCCTCTCTCCGCAGCTGCAGGGCACTCATCACAGCAGCCAGATTTTTAGTCAGCTGGCGCACCTCTGAGCGCAGACAGTCCAATTCATTAGGGGGTGTCACCTGCGTTTTTGTTTCTGCCACTAGCGAGGAAAAGGGGGGTGCCGCCGGTTCCAGAGTGACTTCACCCTGGTGATGTTGGGTTGACACCTCAGGTTTGCCCAGGGGTCGCAGCCCTTTTATTGCCATTTTTTAGGGCATCAAAGGTAGCATCCGGATGATCTAAGGACCACCAGTTTACAGTTCTGCGCTCCTCTTGGGATCTCAATCCCTGTATAAATTGCTCTTTCAGCATCTTATTCTCGTCGATAGCATTTAAATTATTAATCTGCTTAAGGGCTCTCAGGGCTCCTTGTAGTCGGCAAGCGTAGTCCCTGATGCTGTCACCTGATTGCTGTGAACAGTGGTAGAAGGCCATCCGGAGATCCGTTTCTGTGCGGTCTTCAAATATGGCATGTAACTTAAGGAGGATCGCAGGTACCGACTCCTGATCAACGGTATCCCAAGTCTCCACTTCCCTCTCAGCAGCGCCAGTTAGCTGCCCTATCAGCACAGCAGCTTTTTGTCTCTCAGACATGGAGTACATTTCTAGGAGGCTGCATAACTTCCGCTTGAAGCCTGCTAAAGTGCCTGGCTCACCGCTGTACTGGGGAAGCCATTTCGCCCCAGGCATATATGGGAGCGTTAGTGGCATGATCGGGACTACCGGACTGGGTGCGGGGCCTGCGCCCCCATCTGGCGCTACAATGCCAGGCGGTGCGGGATCGGGGCCTCCGGCTGGGGCCGCACTGTCGGCCGGTTGTTGTGACATCTTAGCGCCCCCTTGGTTAAACGGAGCCTACCGGTTTCAGAAGCTGCTATTTCACAGGCACAGCAGTGGGAACAGGACCTTCGTCGCAGGCGCTCTGATGTCAGAGCGTCCACTTCCTGTCGCAGGACCTGCCGCTGAGTCAGAGCCGGGGGCGTGTCCAAGACTTTGTGCGCTCTTTCAGGTACGCCCTCCTTCTCCAGCGCTTTAGGGCGCGAATATGGCGGCAAATATGGCGGTATTTGGCGCCAAACAATAGCAACAGTCTTTTTCACTAAAACACTCCACAAGCACACAGGGCTCGCAATTTTGCGAGTTTCGGATCCTGTTCGTGACGCCAAGTTTTTGTTTTGACCCGCACCACAATTGTGGGTTACCAGAGCAATGGGGTACTCAGAGCCGAGCCCATGGAAGTCTATGGGGTTGTCACAGGTAGCGGTGGCTCGGTCTGTGGCCCTGGCGGTCAGGCGTATGTTGGGGGGTATATTTACAGGGGATAGGTGTATAACATTCGTGACGCCACCTGTAGTTCTCTGATCACTAAGACCAGCGCTGCTGTAGATCTCTGAGGGGGTGGTGTGGCAGCTAGATGTCGGGTCCCCTACAGGTGGGACTGGTCCCTCAAAGTCTATGGAATTAATGATGTCGGGTGCAGGTAAATAAATCAGTCTCACACCATCCAGCGTCTTTCCATACCTTTTACTTGTCAGATGATAAGGCAGGTCCCAGGGAGGCTGGTCGGGTGGAGGATGTGCTTTGAGGTAACGGCAGAGCAGGTTGGGGGCCTCCTTTACTTTCCGATATGATGAGTTCAACCTGCATAGAGCCAAGTTCACTCCAATTTCTCCAAAGCTGTACTGCCCGGTCAGTTTTGTGGTCGGAGTCTTCCTTTGAGAGAACTGAGTTCCTAATGATGTCCTGCAGTGACTCAAGGTTCCCACTCTCCCTGACCCCTGTTACGTACCGACACTCCAAGGCTGCTTTCTGCGACCTAAGGTCCAGTAAGACTCTGGTTTTTCTATCTCTACACCCGAAGCTGTAGTGACACTTCGGTCTCCAGTGACCGGAGAATAATGCCGAATAGTCCAATCCTTAAGGCACTTCGATAATTCTTTCCTCTGCGCCCTTCGCCCTGCTCGACTCTCAATATCAGCACTGACTAGGCTAAGATAACATTCGGTTATCTGTACTAGCCTCCACTTTTGCACTGTCTCTCTGTATCTAACAGGAATCTCGTTTCTCCCACAGGCACTAGTCCTGACTTCCTTCACTCTCTCAGGAGAACTTCAGACTTTCCTGTCTGCACGCTCACAGGAGAACTCTCAGACTACTGTGCTACAGGACACTCCCCTAACACCCCTGCTGGGTGTGTCTGAAGTGTATGTGAGTAATAACGAGCTCTTAACCATTACCTCTCCGCACATCCTCCAGGGTACTGTGTGTTTACATACCAGGGCTACACACATACACACGACACAATAGTGACACTGTGTAACTGCACATTAGTCCCAATAGTCCCTCAGTCGTCCCACAGTGGGAATAGACTCATGATATATAGTCTACTGTTTATAGGAGAAAGAGGACTGGGAGCTTGCATTGTATCCATATGAAAACCACTCTGGGCTGGGTCCAATCTCGCACAGGTGGGTGCACGTTCCGCTGGTGAGCACAGCATAGATCCACAAAAAGAAGAAAAAAGTCGGCACACCAACCGTAAAAAATTACAAACTTTATTCATCTAATATGCCATGTGTAAAGAACTCCTGATGCGTTTCTGGTGCGTTGTAAGCACCCTATGACTAAGGGTGCTTACCAGAGCCGCATCAGGTGTTCTTTACATTTTAACATGGCATATTAGCCGAATAAAGTTTGTAATTTTTTACGGGTTGGTGTGCCGACTTTTTTCTTCTTTTTGTGGATCTACTGCTTATAGTTCACCCTTGCTGTGAAAGCAGAGGGTTTAGTGGAAGGTTTGGTGGCTTATCTGAAAATATGACTATCCCTTTTGGTCACTACTTGAAGCACAGTGCTTCCCATGCCTTATGGACCAAATATCAGGAACAACCTTATGTCGGTACTTGTGTGGTACCTTGTGTTTCCCTCCTCATCATTATGCGCTATGATACCGTACACAAATTTCCATAATAAACAGTTTTAAAAGGGGTTTTCTAAATCAACCCTACAGTATGTAACAGGTCACCCGTTTAAAAATAATAACCATTTTAGCCTTTTGTGAAGAGCAGACCAGGTGGTACAAAGCTCAGCAGTACATGTGACTTCATCCTCAGCTGCTGTGCTCTGCATTGGCAGTAACCAGAGTGGCAAACCGCTAAGTGTAATGATTATACTGAACGATCTGGCATCTTGTTTTGCAGCCTTGACTGCTGCGCTCTGCTGCATACTGAGCAACAAAGAAACTGTATGATGAGCTGTGCAGCTTTTAGTGAGTGAAGTTCAAGGGCTAATTCAATGGGCAGTTTTTGCTCTAAATTGTGGAGTAAAGCTGCTTGAAAAATTGCTTATTGTTTCAATATTTGAGGCTGCTCAAGAGTATTGTGACTTTTGACATTTTTATGCTAGACTCTGCCAACTGCACCAACTATATGAAAAGTGCATGGGACTTGGATGATAGAGGGTGTGGCCCAACAAGTTCATTATAATTTATGCCATTAGGAGTACCCCATATTAGCCAATAGTGCTCCATACAGTATAATCACCCCCACATAGTGTTCCATACAGTATAATGAACCCCACATAGTGCTCCATAAAGTATAATGGGCCCCACATAGTCCTCCATATAGTATAATGGCCCCCACATAGGGCTCCTTACAGTATAATCGCCTCCACATAGTGTTCCATACTGTATAATGGACCCCACATAGTGCTTCATAAAGTATAATGGGCCCCACATAGTCCTCCATATAGTATAATGGCCCCCACATAGGGCTCCTTACAGTATAATCGCCTCCAGATAGTGTTCCATACTTTATAATAGCCCCCACCTAGTGCTCCATACAGTATAATGGGCCATGGGCCCCACATAGTGCTCCATACAATATAATGGCCCCACATAGTACACCATACAGTATAATGGCCTCCACATAGTGGTCCTTACAGTATAATGGCCCCCACATAGTGTTCCATACAGTTATAATTTATGCCATTAGGAGTACCCCATATTAGCCAATAGTGCTCCATACAGTATAATGGCCCCCACATAGTGCTCAATACAATATATGGCCCCACATAGTGCTCAATACAGTATAATGGGCCCGACATAGTGCTCCATACCGTATAATGGGCCCCACATAGTGCTCCAGACCGCATATCAAGTATAAGGGTTGGGGGTCACTTGGGTAATAGTGATCACAAAATAATAAGTTTTCATGTATCCTTTAATAAGATGTGTAGTCGAGGGGTTACAAGGACACTAAACTTCAGGAAGGCAAATTTCCAACGGTTGAGAGATGATCTTATTGCAATAAACTGGGACGATATCCTGAGACATAAAAATACACAAAGAAAATGTGAGACGTTTACTAGTATCCTGAATAGGACCTGTGCACAGTATATACCCTATGGGAATAAACATGCTAGAATTAGGAGGAAACCACTATGGCTAAATAGAGCTGTAAGAGGCGCAATAAGGGACAAAAAGAAAGCGTTTAGGGAATTAAAGCAAGTAGGTAGTGATGAGGCATTAAATAAATACAGGAGACTGAATAAATTCTGTAAAAAGCAAATCAAGACAGCAAAGATTGAGGCAGAGAGACTCATTGCCAGAGAAAGTAAAAATAATCCCAAAATATTCTTTAACTACATAAATAACAAGAAACTAAAAAATGATAGTGTTGGTCCCCTTAAAAATAGTGTGGTGAAATGGTGGATGAGGATGAGGAAAAAGCCAATATGCTAAATGACTTTTTTTCAACAGTATTTACACAAGAAAATCCATGACAGACAATATGATAATAATAATAATCTTTATTTATAATAATAATCTTTATTTATATAGCGCCATCATATTCCGCAGCGCTTTACAGTTTAACAGTTTCAGAACACAAGTCATAGTAACAACGTTAAGAATACAATAATTAAAGCAAAATAAGCCGCCCCTGCTCGTGAGAGCTTACAATCTACAATGAGGTGGGGGAGATACAAAGTACAGGTGTGTATATGTGTAGCCCTGGTACACAATACCAGGAGGATGAGTGGAGAGGTAACAGTTAAGGTCTCTTCATGACATCATGTACACTTCTGACACACCCAGCAGGGGTGTGGAAGGAGTGATTTTTAGTCAGTCAGTTTCCTGTCCTTGGACAGAGTAGACGTGTCCAGTTTAAGTCTGTCAGCAGTTCAGAACGTGGAGGCTGGTACAGGTGGTCTAATTCACCTTAGTCTAGTCAGAGCTGTGCCCCACTGGAAGAAAGACTGAACTAGCTATTAAGAGTTGAGCAAATCGAAGGGCAAAGTGGAAGGAAGATTATTGGAAAAGTGCGTTTGGCTTGGAAGAGTCCTGCACATTGCTACCGGTTACTGGGGACCGAAGGATCACTATTAGCTACAAGCATAGTGAAGAGAAAACCAGAGATTTACCGGACCCTAGGTCGCGGCAAACACCCCCTTATAGTCAGTACGTAACTGGGGTCAGGGGAAGTGAAGACTTTGAGTCTCTGCAGGACAAAATAAGAATTCAGCTCCCTCATAGAAAGGCTCCTAACACTAAACTGACTGGGAAGGACAGCTTTGGATAAGCTGGAATCATAGAGGGGACTACGCTTCAGGCTGGTCGTACTCATCTTCATTGGACAGTAAAGGAGGCCCCTAAGTTGCTTAGCTGTTGCCTCAAAGCTCATCCTCCACCAACCCCATCAGCCTCCCTGGGACCTGCTTGAACATCTTACAAGTAAAGGTATGGAAAGACGCTGACCGTGTGAGACTGAGTTATTATTGCATGCCTGCACAATCCCTACCTAACTACCGACCTGAGGGAAGAGTCCCACCTGTAGGGGACCCGACATCTAGCTGCCTCACCATCCCCTCAGAGATCTACAGCAGCACTGGTACTAATTACCAGAAGACTACAGGTGGCGTCACGAACTGTACATAAATCAATCCCCTGTAAATATATCCCCAACATACGCCAGACCGCCAGGGCCACAGACCGAGCCACAGCTACCTGTGACAATCCCCATAGACTTCTACGGGCTCGGCTCTGAGTACCCCATTGCCCTGGTAACCCACAATTGTGGTGGCGGGTCGACACAAAAAACTTTGGCGTCACGAACAGGATCCGAAACTTGCAGCATTGCGAGCCCTGTGTGCCTGTGGAGTGTTTTTGTGAAAAAGGACTGTTTGCACTTTTGGCGCCAAAATCGCCATTTTTGTCGCCATATTCGCGCCCTCAGGCGCTGGAGAAGAAGGTGGGCGTACCTGAAAGAGCGCGCAAAGTCTTGGACACGCCCCCGGCTCTGACTCATCGGCAGGCCTGCAACAGGAAGTGAACGCTCTGACATCAGAGCGCCTGCGACGAAGGTCCTGTTCCCACTGCGGTGCCTGTGAAATAGCAGCGTCTGAAACCGGTAGGCTCCGTTTAACCAAGGGGGCGCTAAGATGTCACAACAACCGGCTGACAGTGCGGCCCCGGCCGGAGGCCCCAATCCCGCACCGTCTGGTATTGTAGCGCCAGATGGGGGCGCAGGCCCTGCACCCAGTCCGGTAGTCCCGATCATGCCACTAACGCTCCCATATATGCCTGGGGCGAAATGGCTTCCCCAATACAGCGGTGAGCCAGGCACATTAGCAGGCTTCAAGCGGAAGTTATGCAGCATCTTAGAAATGTACTCTATGCCTGAGAGACAAAAAGCTGCTGTGCTAATAGGGCAGCTAACTGGCGCTGCTGAAAGGGAAGTGGAGACTTGGGATACCGTTGATCAGGAGTCGGTACCTGCGATCTTCCTGAAGCTGCATGCCATATTTGAAGACCGCACAGAAACGGATCTCCGGATGGCCTTCTATCACTGTTCACAACAGCCAGGTGACAGCATCCGGGACTATGCTTGCCGACTACAGGGAGCCCTGAGAGCCCTCAAGCAAATTAACAATTTAAATGCTATCGACGAGAATAGAATGCTGAAAGAACAATTTATACAGGGATTGAGATCCCCAGAGGAACGCAGAACTGTGAATTGGTGGTCCTTAGATCATCCGGATGCTACCTTTGATGCCCTAAAAGACATGGCAATAAAAGGGCTGCGGCCCCTGGGCAAACCTGAGGTGGCCACCCAACATCATCAGGCTGAAGTCACTCCGGAACCGGCAGTAACCCCCTTTTCCCCGCTAGTGGCTGAAGCCAAAGCGCAGGTGACACCTCCTAGTGAATTGGACTGTCTGCGCTCAGAGGTGCGCCAGCTGACTAAAATCTGGCCGCTGTGATGAGTGCCCTACAGCTGCGGAAAGAGGAGGAAGGGAAGATCTTGTTAGCTGACTGCCCAGAAGACGTCCCGTGGATGCACCGGAGAAGAAAGAAGACGTCACCCCCCCGGAGGAGGACAACGCCACCCCCAGGAGCAACCTCTGATCAACACCCTTCTCGTCGAGAGATCATCTGTTACCGCTGCAACCGGAAAGGTCATCTGTCTACACAGTGTCCTTTAAACGGGCAGAACCTGGGTCCAAGGGCCAACACCCAGGAGAATACCCGTCAGGCCCCCTAGACTGGAACCGCAGGTATGTGGGCGGGCGACCCTACCTGTCCATTATTCTAGATGGTATTGCTGTTCCAGCATTGTTAGACACTGGGTCGCAGGTGACCCTAATACCTGATGCTCTATATACCAAGTACTGGTCAATGGACAGTCTTAAACCTCCGAGCCTTGACTTTACTGTGTATGCTTCGAATGGTCTTCCTGTAGAAGTACTCGGAACAAAATGTGTAGATGTAAAGGTGGGCAGAGAGGAGTTGAAAGACCAAGGGCTTCTGGTAGTAAAGACTGTAAATGAGGAGAACGGTTTAAATATCATTTTGGGTACTAACATTATCGGTAATTGTTTGGGAGAAGTTGTGTTCTTACTCCAACAGCTCGCTGAGATTGCCCGACCAAGGCAGAGAGGAGTAATCCAAAGAGAGATCCGGGCCCTGGTGTGTCAGCAGCAAGCGAAGCTTACCGACGGCGAAATTGGTAATGTACGGGTCACTGACTCAGATCCTATTGTGATACCCCCAATGAGTGAAATGATCATTTGGTGCAGGGCAGCCATAGGTCTGAGAGGACAGAATTACCAAGCTGTAGTAGAACCCCACCATTCAGAACATAGACCTACACTTATGACTGCTAGAGGAGTAGTAGAGGTGGTGAATGGAAGAGTACCGGTACGGCTTCTCAATTGGGGAGATGATGAAGTAAATTTACCCCGTTATGCAACCATTGCTAAACTTCATGCTGTTGATAATAATTCTATTCTCCCGGCTGAGTCCTTAGACTCCTGTCAAATGGCGGAGGACAATGACCCAGCAACCCAGGTGGCGGAATGGTGTCAGCAACTCCATGTTGGGACGGACACCACTCCCGCTCACCAGAAGCAAGGGGTATTACGGGTGGTGCAAGAGTACGCCCAAGTGTTTAGCAAAAATCCACTTGATTTTGGGACAATTAAGGGAGTACAACATCATATCCCTACAGGCAGTCATCCTCCCATCAAAGAGCGGTATAGGCCCATACCTCCAGCCCATTATCAGAAGGCTAAAGAAATGTTGAATGATATGAAGAAAGCTGGGGTGATAAGGGATAGTTGTAGCCCCTGGGCAGCCCCTCTAGTTCTGGTTAAAAAGAAAGATGGTAGTATGAGAATGTGTGTGGATTACAGGCAGGTGAACCGCATAACACACAAGGATGCATACCCGTTACCACGCATAGAGGAATCATTAGCTGCTCTGAAAACGGCTAACTACTTTTCTACCCTTGATCTGACTAGTGGTTACTGGCAAGTGGCTGTGGCTGAGGAGGATCGTGAGAAAACGGCTTTCACCACCCCAATGGGGCTCTGTGAGTTCGACAGAATGCCGTTTGGGCTCAGCAGTGCCCCAGGAACATTTCAGAGAGTGATGGAAAACTGTCTGGGACATCTCAATTTTGAAACCGTGCTGCTATACCTAGACGACGTCATCGTGTATTCCAAGACTTATGAGGACCATCTGAAGCACCTGGCAGAAGTATTCGAGTCCCTGTCCAGGTACGGGATGAAATTAAAACCCTCAAAATGCCATCTACTCAAACAGAAGGTACAATACTTGGGGCACATCGTCAGTTCGGAAGGAGTAGCGCCGGACCCAGAGAAAGTCACTGCCATCCAGAAGTGGCCGGAGCCGAAGAACCTTAAGGAAGTGCGACAGTTCCTGGGACTAACGGGTTACTACAGGAGATTCGTGAAAGATTACACGAAGAAGGCAGCTCCTTTACAGGACCTCCTGGTAGGACAATCCTTAAAGAGCAGAAACCCTCCCTTTAATTGGGGTAAAGAACAGGCTGAAGCATTCCAAAAGATGAAAGAGATCCTGACAGGTGATGAGATCTTAACCTATCCTGATTACAGCCAACCGTTCCTGTTGTACACCGACGCCAGTAATGAAGGGCTGGGAGCAGTTCTCAGTCAGAAGCAGAATGGCCAAGAAAAAGTCATCGCTTATGCTAGCAGAAAACTCAGGCCAACGGAGAGGAATCCGGAAAATTATAGCAGCTTCAAGCTGGAGTTTCTGGCGCTGGTCTGGGCCATTACTGAAAGATTTAAGCACTATCTGGCCTCCAATAAGTTCACGGCGTACACAGACAACAACCCGTTAACGCACCTGGAAACCGCCAAGCTGGGTGCCATGGAGCAGCGATGGATGGCCCGGTTGTCCAATTACCAGTTTACTATCAAGTACCGGGCAGGTCGAAAGAATGCTAATGCTGATGCGTTGTCCCGAATGCCGCATGACTCTGACACGGAAGAAGAATCGGACGACCTGGAAGAAATTGAGCTACCCGCGTTCCATCGAAATGGGGTAGTCCACGAGCATCGAGTTCACAGAAAGCAGTATGGTGCAACATTAAATCCTTTACCCATCACAGCTGGAAAGAGACTCAGGACAGTGATCCAGTGGTCAGCCGCATCAAGGAGTTGTTAAAACAGGAAGGTTCCTCCTTGGAAAAGGATGCACCTATGTCAGCCAAGCTCCTGTGGAACGAGAAAAGCAGGTTGTTCCTATACCGTGAGAAGTTGTGCAGAAGATACGTCAACCCCAGAACCCATGAAATGGTCTGGCAAATCGTGGTCCCCAAGGCAGACGTCCCAATGGTGTTGGAAGCGTACCACGATCAAGCAGGACACTTTGGCTGGAGAAAGCTGGAGACCCTGTTGAGATGCCGGTTCTACTGGGTAGGGATGCGCAGCTCCATCGAGAGGTGGTGTCGGAACTGTGGACCTTGTGGTCTCAGAAGAAAGGACTACGGTAGTCAGAAGGCACCCCTGCAACCTATCCGGACGACTCGTCCCCTGGAGATTGTGGCCCTGGACCACGTCAAACTGTCGCCAAGTAGAACTGGATATTCATACGCCTTGACCATGGTAGACCATTACTCCAGATTTCTGGTAGTTGTTCCAGTTAAGGACCAGACCGCAGTGACGGCTGCGAAAACCTTTCAAGCAAGTTTCTGCAGACCGCATGGGTATCCGGAGCAAGTCTTAACCGATCAGGGACCTGCTTTTGAAGCCGATTTATTCAAGGAATTCTGTCATATGTACGGGTGCAAGAAAATTAGAACGACACCATACCACCCTCAAACCAACGGTCTTTGTGAAAAGATGAACCATATTGTCCTTGACTTGTTGAGATCCATACCGTTGGAAGACAGGAATCGATGGCCGGATTTACTACCTGATTTGGTTGATTTGTATAATCATATACCTGTAAGCTCAACTAACTGCACTCCAGCTTATCTTATGCGAGCAAGGCCCGGAAAACTACCAATGGATTTAGAACTTGGAGTGGTAGAACCGGAGGCAGACGACGCTGTTGAAAACTGGGACATCAATCGGCAAGAGCAATACAGAAGAGTACAAATCTGTGTGGAGGAAAGTCTCAATAAGGCACGGGAGAAACAGGAAGATGTTTACAACCGAAATGCTCCTGCCAAGCCTTTGATGCCTGGAGAGGTAGTATTAAAAAGAAAAAGGAAGATGCACAAATTGGATAATCAGTGGGAGCAAGAACCCTACGTCATACAAGATTCTAAATATGACAACAGAAAAGTTTGTGTCGTCAGTAAAGACGGAGGAAGAACAACAACCACTGTGTCCAGAGATCATTTGAAGTTGTGTCCAGAACACTTAAAGCGTTGTGAAAAGAACCCTGTCCTCAATCAAGGAGAAAGAAAGGAAGAGGTCATACACACAGATCTGGGAGATTTTCCTGCGGATTGGCCCCGACTGGGAGATGCTGTGATAATTCCAGTGTTGCAGTTTTATCAGCCACAAGAGGAAGTTCTACCTCCAGTTGTGCCTGTGGTGCCAGTTGAGCCCGCTCAGGAGTTACCCATCCCAGCAACACCTCAACCTGTGGAACCTCAAGATGGATCATCAGAAGCAGCGCCCCATACTATGGGATCCCCTGGTGAAGCTGACTCACACCGTCCAGCCATCAGTACGCTTGCCAGATCCATAGAAAGATTAAGGCAGTTCTATAGTTTGCCGTTACGCAGTGCAGACAGATCGCAACTGGATATACCTGAAACTACACCACGTAGATCAGAGAGAATCACAAAAGGGAAATTACCCGTTAGATATCAGCAGTGATTATAACGAATTTATGTGAACATTGTAAAAGTCTATATATATAAATGTGTTTTCCCTATTATGTCTTCGTTTAACAATGGACTCAGAGGCTGAGGACTGAGCCAGCCCAAAAACTGTATCCTGTAAATAGTTGCACTAAAGTGCCTTTTTAATGGTTTCACATGAAACCTTGACTTACCTCTGAACCAAAAACCCGTGTGGTGTGGCACTGAGTGAGGTCTGCATTTGGATGTCCTGCAGCCCACCCAGGACCCACGTTGAAGGTTTGGTGCGGGTCCTTCACAAGTATACTGTATATTTATTAAATGTTATTTATATTTGTATTTTTCTATAATGTTTTGTTTGCAACGTTCAAGATATCCTCACCTCCCGGATGGGACGAATTACTGTTAATTGTTAATGTTTTCATGCATGAACAAAACTGTCTCTTTATATTTTACAGCCCGGGAGTGCTGTCGTTTACCATGGGGGAATGTGTAGCCCTGGTACACAATACCAGGAGGATGAGTGGAGAGGTAACAGTTAAGGTCTCTTCATGACATCATGTACACTTCTGACACACCCAGCAGGGGTGGAAGGGAGTGATTTTTAGTCAGTCAGTTTCCTGTCCTTGGACAGAGTAGACGTGTCCAGTTTAAGTCTGTCAGCAGTTCAGAACGTGGAGGCTGGTACAGGTGGTCTAATTCACCTTAGTCTAGTCAGAGCTGTGCCCCACTGGAAGAAAGACTGAACTAGCTATTAAGAGTTGAGCAAATCGAAGGGCAAAGTGGAAGGAAGATTATTGGAAAAGTGCGTTTGGCTTGGAAGAGTCCTGCACATTGCTACCGGTTACTGGGGACCGAAGGATCACTATTAGCTACAAGCATAGTGAAGAGAAAACCAGAGATTTACCGGACCCTAGGTCGCGGCAAACACCCCCTTATAGTCAGTACGTAACTGGGGTCAGGGGAAGTGAAGACTTTGAGTCTCTGCAGGACAAAATAAGAATTCAGCTCCCTCATAGAAAGGCTCCTAACACTAAACTGACTGGGAAGGACAGCTTTGGATAAGCTGGAATCATAGAGGGGACTACGCTTCAGGCTGGTCGTACTCATCTTCATTGGACAGTAAAGGAGGCCCCTAAGTTGCTTAGCTGTTGCCTCAAAGCTCATCCTCCACCAACCCCATCAGCCTCCCTGGGACCTGCTTGAACATCTTACAAGTAAAGGTATGGAAAGACGCTGACCGTGTGAGACTGAGTTATTATTGCATGCCTGCACAATCCCTACCTAACTACCGACCTGAGGGAAGAGTCCCACCTGTAGGGGACCCGACATCTAGCTGCCTCACCATCCCCTCAGAGATCTACAGCAGCGCTGGTACTAATTACCAGAAGACTACAGGTGGCGTCACGAACTGTACATAAATCAATCCCCTGTAAATATATCCCCAACATACGCCAGACCGCCAGGGCCACAGACCGAGCCACAGCTACCTGTGACAATCCCCATAGACTTCTACGGGCTCGGCTCTGAGTACCCCATTGCCCTGGTAACCCACAATTGTGGTGGCGGGTCGACACATATATACAATGGTGCATTTACAATGATGGTCCAGCCATCTTGAAGGAGTGAGGGATGGATGGAGATAGTGAATGGGCTACACACACACACTTACACATAGAATGACTTTGATTAGTGAATGTGATAGGCCGCTCTGAACAGATGTGTTTTGAGGGAGCGCCTGAAACCATGCAAATTGTGGATAGTCCTAATTTCCTGGGGTAGAGCATTCCAGAGGTTTGGCGCAGCGCGGGAGAAGTCTTGGAGTCGGGAGTGGGAGGTACGGATTAGTGCAGAGGTTAGTCGAAAGTCGTTTGCAGAGCACAGCAGTCGGTTAGGCCGATAGATAGAAATGAGGGAGGAGATGTAGGGGGGTGCTGCACTGTGGAGAGCTTTGTGGGTGAGAACAAGTACTTTGAATTGGATCCTATTGTGTAGCCCTGGTACACAATACCAGGAGGATGAGTGGAGAGGTAACAGTTAAGGGCTCTTCATGACATCACGTACACTTCTGACACACCCAGCAGGGGTGTGGAAGGGAGTGATTTAGTCAGTCAGTTTCCTGTCCTTGGACAGAGTAGACGTGTCCAGTCTGAGCCTGTTAGCAGTTCAGAAAGTGGAGGCTAGTACAGGTGGTCTAGTTCACCTCAGCCTAGTCAGAGCTGTGCCCCACTGGAAGACAGACGGAGATATCTATTAAGAGTCGAGCAAATCGAAGGGCAAAGTGGAAGGAATATTTAAAAAGTGCTTTTGGCTTGGAGAAGTCCTGCACATTGCTACCGGTCACTGGGACCGAAGGATCACTATTAGCTACAAGCATAGTGGTAAGAAAACCAGAGATTTACCGGACCTTAGGTCGTGGCAAACAGCCCCAAATAGTCAGTACGTAACTGGGGTCAGGGGGAGTGAAGACTTTGAGCCTGATCAGCAAGATAGGAATTCAACTCTCTCACAGGAAGGCTCCGACCACAAATCTGACTGGGCAGTACAGCTTTGGAATAGCTGGAATTATAGAGGGAACTACGCTGCAGGCTGGTTGGACTCATCAACATTGGACAGTAAAGGAGGCCCCTAACTTGCTTAACCGTTGCCTCAAAGCTCATCCTCCATCAACCCCATCAGCCTCCCTGGGACCTGCCTTACCATCTTACAAGTAAAGGTATGGAAAGACGCTGACCGTGTGAGACTGAGTTATTATTGCATGCCTGCACAATCCCTACCTAACTACCGACCTGAGGGAAGAGTCCCACCTGTAGGGGACCCGACATCTAGCTGCCTCACCATCCCCTCAGAGATCTACAGCAGCGCTGGTATAAATTACCAGAAGACTACAGGTGGCGTCACGAACTGTAAATATATCTATCCCCTGTAAATATTCCCCCAACATACGCCAGACCGCCAGGGCCACAGACCGAGCCACAGCTACCTGTGACAAATCCCATAGACTTCTACGGGCTCGGCTCTGAGTACCCCATTGCCCTGGTAACCCACAATTGTGGTGGCGGGTCGACACAAAACTTTGGCGTCACGAACAGGATACGAAACTTGCAGCATTGCGAGCCCTGTGTGCCTGTGGAGTGTTTTGGTGAAAAAGACTGTTGCTGTTGTTTGGCGCCAAATACCGCCATATTTGCCGCCAGATTCGCGCCCTAAGGCGCTGGAGAAGAAGGTGGGCGTACCTGAAAGAGCGCGCGAAGTCTTGGACACGCCCCCGGCTCTGACTCAGCGGCAGGTCCTGCAACAGGAAGTGAACGCTCTGACATCAGAGCGCCTGCGACGAAGGTCCTGTTCCCACTGCGGTGCCTGTGAAATAGCAGCGTCTGAAACCGGTAGGCTCCGTTTAACCAAGGGGGCGCTAAGATGTCACAACAACCGGCTGACAGTGCGGCCCCAGCCGGAGTCCCCAATCCCGCACCGTCTGGTATTGTAGCGCCAGATGGGGGCGCAGGCCCTGCACCCAGTCCGGTAGTCCCGATCATGCCACTAACGCTCCCATATATGCCTGGGGCGAAATGGCTTCCCCAGTACAGCGGTGAGCCAGGCACATTGGCAGGCTTCAAGCGGAAGTTATGCAGCATCCTAGAAATGTACTCCATGCCTGAGAGACAAAAAGCTGCTGTGCTAATAGGGCAGCTAACTGGCGCTGCTGAGAGGGAAGTGGAGACTTGGATACCGTTGATCAGGAGTCGGTACCTGCGATCTTCCTTAAGCTGCATGCCATATTTGAAGACCGCACAGAAACGGATCTCCGGATGGCCTTCTATCACTGTTCACAACAGCCAGGTGACAGCATCCGGGACTACGCTTGCCGACTACAGGAGCCCTGAGAGCCCTCAAGCAAATTAACAATTTAAATGCTATCGACGAGAATAGAATGCTGAAAGAACAATTTATACAGGGATTGAGATCCCAAGAGGAACGCAGAACTGTAAACTGGTGGTCCTTAGACCATCCGGATGCTACCTTTGATGCCCTAAAGGACATGGCAATAAAAGGGCTGCGGCCCCTGGGCAAACCCGAGGTGGCAACCCAACATCATCAGGCTGAAGTCACTCTGGAACCGGCAGTAACCCCCTTTTCCCCGCTAGTGGCTGAAGCCAAAGCGCAGGTGACACCTCCTAGTGAATTGGACTGTCTGCGCTCAGAGGTGCGCCAGCTGACTAAAAATCTGCTGCTGTAATGAGTGCCCTGCAGCTGCGGAAAGAGGAGGAAGGAAAGATCTTGTTAGCTGACTGCCCAGAAGACGTCCCGTGGATGCACCGGAGAAGAAAGAAGACGTCGCCCCCCCGGAGGAGGACAACGCCACCCCCAGGAGCAACCTCTGATCAACACCCTCCTCGTCGAGAGATCATCTGTTATCGCTGCAACCGGAAAGGTCATCTGTCTCCACAGTGTCCTTTAAACGGGCAGAACCTGGGTCCAAGGGCCAACACCCAGGAGAATACCCGTCAGGCCCCCTAGACTGGAACCGCAGGTATGTGGGCGGGCGACCCTACCTGTCTATTATTCTAGATGGTATTGCTGTTCCAGCATTGTTAGACACTGGGTCCCAGGTGACCCTAATACCTGATGCCCTATATACCAAGTACTGGTCAATGGACAGTCTTAAACCTCCGAGCCTTGACTTTACCGTGTATGCTTCTAATGGTCTTCCTGTAGAAGTACTCGGAACAAAATGTGTAGCTGTAAAGGTGGGCAGAGAGGAGTTGAAAGACCAGGGGGTTCTGGTAGTAAAGACTGTAAATGAGGAGAACAGTTTAAATATAATTTTGGGTACTAACATTATCGGTAATTGTTTGGGAGAAGTTGTGTTCTTACTCCAACAGCTCGCTGAGATTGCCCGACCAAGGCAGAGAGGAGTAATCCAAAGAGAGATCCGGGCCCTGGTGTGTCAGCAGCAAGCGAAGCTTACAGACGGCGAAATTGGTAATGTACGGGTCACTGACTCGGATCCTATTGTGATACCCCCAATGAGTGAAATGATCATTTGGTGCAGGGCAGCCATAGGTCTGAGAGGACAGAATTACCAAGCTGTAGTAGAACCCCACCATTCAGAACATAGACCTACACTTATGACTGCTAGGGGAGTAGTAGAAGTGGTGAATGGAAGAGTACCGGTACGGCTTCTCAATTGGGGAGATGATGAGGTAAACTTACCCCGTTATGCAACCATTGCTAAACTTCATGCTGTTGATAATAATTCTATTCTCCCGGCTGAGTCCTTAGACTCCTGTCAAATAGCGGAGGACAATGACCCAGCAACTCAGGTGGCGGAATGGTGTCAGCAACTCCATGTTGGGACGGACACCACTCCCGCTCACCAGAAGCAAGGGGTATTACGGGTGGTGCAAGAGTACGCCCAAGTGTTTAGCAAAAATCCACTTGATTTTGGGATAATTAAGGGAGTACAACATCATATCCCTACAGGCAATCATCCTCCCATCAAAGAGCATATAGGCCCATACCTCCAGCCCATTATCAGAAGGCTAAAGAAATGTTGAATGATATGAAGAAAGCCGGGGTGATAAGGGATAGTTGTAGCCCCTGGGCAGCCCCTCTAGTTCTGGTTAAAAAGAAAGATGGTAGTATGAGAATGTGTGTGGATTACAGGCAGGTGAACCGCATAACACACAAGGATGCATACCCGTTACCACGCATAGAGGAATCATTAGCTGCTCTGAAAACGGCTAACTACTTTTCTACCCTTGATCTGACTAGTGGTTACTGGCAAGTGGCTGTGGCTGAGGAGGATCGTGAGAAAACGGCTTTCACCACCCCAATGGGGCTCTGTGAGTTCGACAGAATGCCGTTTGGGCTCAGCAGTGCCCCAGGAACATTTCAGAGAGTGATGGAAAACTGTCTGGGACATCTCAATTTTGAAACCGTGCTGCTATACCTAGACGACGTTATCGTGTATTCCAAGACATATGAGGACCATCTGAAGCACCTGGCAGAAGTATTCGAGTCCCTGTCTAGGTACGGGATGAAGTTGAAACCCTCAAAATGCCATCTACTCAAGCAGAAGGTACAATACTTGGGGCACATCGTCAGTTCGGAAGGAGTAGCGCCGGACCCAGAGAAAGTCACTGCCATCCAGAAGTGGCCGGAGCCGAAGAACCTTAAGGAAGTGCGACAGTTCCTGGGATTAACGGGTTACTACAGAAGGTTCGTGAAAGATTACACGAAGAAGGCAGCTCCTTTACAGGACCTCCTGGTAGGACAATCCTTAAAGAGCAGAAACCCTCCCTTTAATTGGGGTAAAGAACAGGCTGAAGCATTCCAAAAGATGAAAGAGATCCTTACAGGTGATGAGATCTTAACCTATCCTGATTACAGCCAACCGTTCCTGTTGTACACCGACGCCAGTAATGAAGGGTTGGGAGCAGTTCTCAGTCAGAAGCAGAATGGCCAAGAAAAAGTCATCGCATATGCCAGCAGAAAACTCAGGCCAACTGAAAGGAATCCGGAAAATTATAGCAGCTTCAAGCTGGAGTTTCTGGCGCTGGTCTGGGCCATTACTGAAAGATTTAAGCACTATCTGGCCTCCAATAAGTTCACGGCGTACACAGACAACAACCCGTTAACGCACCTGGAAACCGCCAAGCTGGGCGCCATGGAGCAGCGTTGGATGGCTCGGTTGTCCAATTACCAGTTTACTATCAAGTACCGGGCAGGTCGAAAGAATGCTAATGCTGATGCGTTGTCCCGAATGCCGCATGACTCTGATACGGAAGAAGAATCGGATGACCTGGAAGAAATTGAGCTACCTGCGTTCCATCGAAATGGGGTAGTCCACGAGCATCGAGTCCACAGAAAGCAGTATGGTGCAACATTAAATCCTTTACCCCATCACAGTTGGAAAGAGACTCAGGACAGTGATCCAGTGGTCAGCCGCATCAAGGAGTTGTTAAGACAGGAAGGCTCCTCTTTGGAAAAGGATGCACCTATGTCAGCAAAGCTCCTGTGGAACGAGAAAAGCAGGTTGTTCCTATACCGTGAGAAGTTGTGCAGGAGATACGTCAACCCCAGAACCCATGAGATGGTCTGGCAAATCGTGGTCCCCAAGGCAGACGTCCCAATGGTGTTGGAAGCGTACCACGATCAAGCAGGACACTTTGGCTGGAGAAAGCTGGAGACCCTGTTGAGATGCCGGTTCTACTGGGTAGGAATGCGCAGCTCCATCGAGAGGTGGTGTCGGAACTGTGGACCCTGTGGTCTCAGAAGAAAGGACTACGGTAGTCAGAAGGCACCCCTGCAACCTATCCGGACGACTCGTCCTCTGGAGATTGTGGCCCTGGACCACGTCAAATTGTCGCCAAGTAGATCTGGATACTCATACGCCTTGACTATGGTGGACCATTACTCCAGATTTCTGGTGGTTGTTCCAGTTAAGGACCAGACCGCAGTGACGGCCGCGAAAACCTTTCAAGCAAGCTTCTGCAGACCGCATGGGTATCCGGAGCAAGTCTTAACCGATCAGGGACCTGCTTTCGAAGCTGATTTATTCAAGGAATTCTGTCACATGTACGGGTGCAAGAAAATTAGAACAACACCATATCACCCTCAAACCAACGGTCTTTGCGAAAAAATGAACCATATTGTCCTTGATTTGTTGAGATCCATACCGTTGGAAGACAGGAATCGATGGCCGGATTTACTACCTGATTTGGTTGATTTGTATAACCATATACCTGTCAGTTCCACTAACTGCACTCCAGCCTATCTTATGAGAGCAAGGCCCGGAAGACTACCAATGGATCTAGAACTTGGAGTGGTAGAACCGGAGGCAGACGACGCCGTTGAAAACTGGGACATCAATCGGCAAGAGCAATACAGAAGAGTGCAAGTCTGCGTGGAGGAAAGTCTCAACAAGGCACGGGGAAAACAGGAAGATGTTTACAACAGAAATGCTCCTGCCAAGCCTTTGATACCTGGAGAGGTAGTATTAAAAAGGAAAAGGAAGATGCACAAATTGGATAACCAGTGGGAGCAAGAACCCTACGTCGTACAAGATTCTAAATATGACAACAGAAAAGTTTGTATCGTCAGTAAGGACGGAGGAAGAACAACAACCACTGTGTCCAGAGACCATTTGAAATTGTGTCCAGAACCCTTAAAGCGTTGTGAAAAGAACCCTGTCATCAATCAAGGAGAAAGAAAGGAAGAGGTCATACACACAGATCTGGGAGATTTTCCTGCGGATTGGCCTAGACTGGGAGATGCTGTAATAGTTCCGGTGTTGCAGTTTTATCAGCCACAAGAGGAAGTTTTACCTCCAGTTGTGCCCGTGGTGCCAGTCGAGCCCGTTCAGGAGTTACCCATTCCAGCAACACCTCAACCTGTGGAATCTCAAGAAGGATCATCTGAAGCAGCGCCCCATACTATGGGATCCCCTGGTGAAGCTGACTCACACCGCCCAGCCATCAGTACGCTTGCCAGATCCATAGAAAGATTGAGGCAGTTCTATAGTTTGCCGTTACACAGTGCAGACAGATCGCAACTTGATATACCTGAAGCTACACCACGTAGATCAGAGCGAACCACCAAAGGGAAGTTACCCATTAGATATCAGCAGTGATTATAACGAATTAATGTGAATACTGTAAAAAGTCTATATATATATATGTGTTTTTCCCTATTATGTCTTATAATGGACTCAGAGGCTGAGGACTGAGCCAGCCCAAAAACTGTATCCTGTAAATAGTTGCACTAAGGTGCCTTTTAATGGTTTCACATGAAGCCTTGACTTACCTCTGAACAGAAAACCCGTGTGGTGTGGCACTGAGTGAGGTCTGCATTCGGATGTCCTGCAGCCCACCCAGGACCCACGTTGAAGGTTTGGTGCGGGTCCTTCACAAGTATATTGTCTATTTTTATGAACATGTTTATTTAATATTTGTATTTCTCTATAATGTTATTGTTCGCAACGTTTAAGACATCCTTACCTCCCGGATGGGACGAATTAATGTTTAATGTTAAATGCATAAACAAAAATGTCTCTTTATATTTTACAGCCCGGGAGTGCTGTCGTTTACCATGGGGGAATGTGTAGCCCTGGTACACAATACCAGGAGGATGAGTGGAGAGGTAACAGTTAAGGGCTCTTCATGACATCACGTACACTTCTGACACACCCAGCAGGGGTGTGGAAGGGAGTGATTTAGTCAGTCAGTTTCCTGTCCTTGGACAGAGTAGACGTGTCCAGTCTGAGCCTGTTAGCAGTTCAGAAAGTGGAGGCTAGTACAGGTGGTCTAGTTCACCTCAGCCTAGTCAGAGCTGTGCCCCACTGGAAGACAGACGGAGATATCTATTAAGAGTCGAGCAAATCGAAGGGCAAAGTGGAAGGAATATTTAAAAAGTGCTTTTGGCTTGGAGAAGTCCTGCACATTGCTACCGGTCACTGGGGACCGAAGGATCACTATTAGCTACAAGCATAGTGGTAAGAAAACCAGAGATTTACCGGACCTTAGGTCGCGGCAAACAGCCCCAAATAGTCAGTACGTAACTGGGGTCAGGGGGAGTGAAGACTTTGAGCCTGATCAGCAAGATAGGAATTCAACTCTCTCACAGGAAGGCTCCGACCACAAATCTGACTGGGCAGTACAGCTTTGGAATAGCTGGAATTATAGAGGGAACTACGCTGCAGGCTGGTTGGACTCATCAACATTGGACAGTAAAGGAGGCCCCTAACTTGCTTAACCGTTGCCTCAAAGCTCATCCTCCATCAACCCCATCAGCCTCCCTGGGACCTGCCTTACCATCTTACAAGTAAAGGTATGGAAAGACGCTGACCGTCTGAGACTGAGTTATTATTGCATGCCTGCACAATCCCTACCTAACTACCGACCTGAGGGAAGAGTCCCACCTGTAGGGGACCCGACATCTAGCTGCCTCACCATCCCCTCAGAGATCTACAGCAGCGCTGGTATAAATTACCAGAAGACTACAGGTGGCGTCACGAACTGTAAATATATCTATCCCCTGTAAATATTCCCCCAACATACGCCAGACCGCCAGGGCCACAGACCGAGCCACAGCTACCTGTGACAAATCCCATAGACTTCTACGGGCTCGGCTCTGAGTACCCCATTGCCCTGGTAACCCACAATTGTGGTGGCGGGTCGACACACTATAATGAATGGGCAGCCAGTGTAAGGACTGGCGAAGAGCGGACGCGTCCGAGTACCGATTAGCCAGATGGATGACCCTGGCTGCTGCATTAAGGATGGACTGGAGAGGGGATAGTCGAGTAATGGGGAGGCCAAGTAATAGAGCATTGCAGTAGTCCAGGCGGGAGTGGATCAATGCTACAGTGAGGGTTTTTGTTGTTTCCATGGTGAGAAAAGGGCGGATTCTAGAGATGTTCTTTAGGTGTAGGCGGCAAGAGCGGGCAAGAGATTGTATATGGGAGGCGAAGGAGAGATTGGTGTCAAACATAACACCCAGACAGCGAGCCTGCTGCCGGGGTGTTATTATGGTGCTGCCCACGGAGAGGGAAATGTCAGATTTAGGGAGGTTAGTAGACAGCGGGAGCAGAAGAAGTTCAGTTTTGGAGAGGTTAAGTTTCAGATAGATAGCGGACATGATGTTGGAGACTGCGGACAGACAGTCAGTGGCGTCTGTAGTACAGCGGGGGTAAGGTCGGGGGATGACATGTATAGTTGTGTGTCATCAGCATAAAGATGGTACTGAAAGCCAAATCTGCTGATGGTCTGTCCAATTGGGGCCGTGATCAGTGATAACAAAAATTCTCCATTAAATGTCACCTGCTTAACCCAGCAGGAGGTTCGGTGGCGTCTAAAAATCACTAAAGTTGACAAATCCCCGGGCCCGGATGGGATACACCCCTGAGTACAGTCATAGATAGACCATTATTTTTAATCTTTAAAGATCCCATAATAACGGGGTCTGTACCACAGGACTGGCGTATAGCAAATCTGGTGCCAATATTCAAAAAGGGGGCAAAAACTGAACCTGGAAATTATAGGCCAGTGAGCTTAACCTCTACTGTGGGTAAAATCCTGGAGGGTTTTCTAAGGGATACTATATTGGAGTATCTGAAGAAGAACAACCTCATGACCCAATATCAGCATGGGTTTACGAGGGACTGTTCCTGTCAGACTAATCTGATAAGCTTTTATGAAGAGTTAAGTTCCGGACTGGAGCAAGGGAATGCAGTGGACGTGGTGTACATGGACTTCTCAAAAGCTTTTGATATGGTGCCACACAAAAGGTTGATACATAAAATTAGAACAATGGGGATAATGGCCCCCCACATAGTGCTCCATACAGTATAATGGGCCCCACATAAATAAAGATACTCACCACTCCTTGTTCCCCCGCTGCTCCGGTCTCTGCAGCGCATCTTTTGATCCTCTTCATTGCTCAGCACAGTCGACGTGTTGTAATGAAGTCATTGTTCCTGCTGCGCTGAGACATCAGACACAGAGGTAGAATCTTGGTGGAGGGAGCAGGAAAAATATACTCACCCTGTGGGCCAGAGTTTGACATGTGTGCTCTAAATGGAACAAACTGAATGTTCGGAAATGTGAACTTAGCTTTATTTTAATCACACACAAATCATGTGCCTGGAGAATAAGGGGTTTAATATTAGACTGGTGAGACTCGGGGGGAATTAATGTCCACACGTTACGGAGTGCAAAATACTTGCCTTGCACCGAACGCGACCCAAGCTATGCTGCTGGTGGAACATCATCAATGAGACCTCGTTTTGGGGATTTTTAGAACTGGCCCCACATTCCCTGCTACTGAGCAAATGTGAAATCAGGATGAAAGGAACAGCTAAAAGGGCGAAAGACAAGTGAGGGGTTTACAGAGCGGAAATAATGCTATACAACTAATAGTAAGGCGTCTAAAGAGCCCTTGAAGACCCCCTAATCCTGGCCCTGCTGATTACCCGTGAGCATGCAGTACATATATGGATTATCTGCCACATGTGAATTCACTCTTTATTCTGAAATGTCACATTCTCCTGCTTCGCTACATAAAGCCAGGCTGCTGGGAGAATCGCCCTCGTGATCAGCAATGTGCTGAGTCACAGTGACAATATGGCTGCATGACGTGATTCAGCAGTAGGGGGAACGAGACGGGGCTGCTATTCAGATGACCTTAATCCTCAGGTGTATACACTAAAGGGTAACGCTTGGCTGGAGTGATATACGGTACCTGCCAATGTGTACGATAAAGAAGCAGGTTGCCGAGTCACAGTGACTTCTGCAAAGCTGGAGGACAATCAACTTTCTGTCCTTTACTGTGCTCCCTTTCTGATTGCGCACTCCTCCCATCAGCCTAAGGCCACGTTCACACGTTCAGTATTTGGTCAGTTTTTTACCTCAGTATTTGTAAACCAAAATCAGGAGTGGGTGTGTGTCGACCCGCCACCACAATTGTGGGTTACCAGGGCAATGGGGTACTCAGAGCCGAGCCCGTAGAAGTCTATGGGGATTGTCACAGGTAGCTGTGGCTCGGTCTGTGGCCCTGGCGGTCTGGCGTATGTTGGGGGAATATTTACAGGGGATAGATTTATATACAGTTCGTGACGCCACCTGTAGTATTCTGGTAATTTGTACCAGCGCTGCTATAGATCTCTGAGGGGATGGTGATGCAGCTAGATGTCGGGTCCCCTACAGGTGGGACTCTTCCCTCAGGTCGGTAGTTAGGTAGGGATTGTGCAGGCATGCAATAATAACTCAGTCTCACACGGTCAGCGTCTTTCCATACCTTTACTTGTAAGATGGTAAGGCAGGTCCCAGGGAGGCTGATGGGGTTGATGGAGGATGAGCTTTGAGGCAACGGTTAAGCAAGTTAGGGGCCTCCTTTACTTTCCAATGAAGCTGAGTACGACCAGCCTGAAGCGTAATCCTCTCTATGATTCCAGCTAGTCTTTAGCTGTTCTGCCCAGTCAAATTTGTGTTAGAAGCCTTCCTGCGAGGGAGCTGAATCCTTTTCTTGTCGTGCACAACTCAAAGTCTTCACACCCCCTGACTCCAGCTACGTTCTGACTATAAAGGGGCTTGTCTGCCGCGACCTAGGGTCCGGTAGATTCCTGGTTTTCTCTTCACTATGCTGTACAATAGTGATCCTTCGGTCCCCAGTAACCGGTTGCAACGTGCAGGACTTTTCCAAGTCAAAAGCACTTTTCCAATTACCTTCCTTCCACTTTGCCCTTCGCCTTGCTTGTCTCTTAATAGATAGTTCAGTCTTTCTTCCAGTGGGGCACAGCTCTGACTAGACTAAGGTGTATACAGACACCTACACCAGACTCCACTTTCTGAACTGATGATAGACTTAAACTGGACACGTCTACTCTGTCCAAGGACAGGAAACTGACTTCTTACTCTGAAGTCCGGACACTGACTGACTAAATCACTCCCTTCCACACCCCTGCTGGGTGTGTCAGAAGTGTACATGATGTCATGAAGAGACCTTAACTGTTACCTCTCCACTCATCCTCCTGGTATTGTGTACCAGGGCTACACATTCCCCCATGGTAAACGACAGCACTCCCGGGCTGTAAAATACAAAAGACATTTTTGTTTATGCAATAAACATTGAAACAATAACATCTTCCCATCCGGGAGGTGAGAACACCTTGAACGTTACGAACAATAACATTTTACATATAGAAATACAAAAGTATCAAGTAGCATTTAATAAATATATATACAAGATACTTGTGAAGGACCCGCACCAAACCTTCAACGTGGGTCCTGGGTGGGCTGCAGGACATCCAAATGCAGACCTCACTCAGTGCCACACCACACGGGTTTTTGGTTCAGAGGTGAGTCAAGGGTTCATGTGAAACCATTAAGAAGGCACTTTAGTGCAACTATGTACAGGATACAGTTTTTGGGCTGGCTCAGTCCTCAGCCTCTGAGTCCATTGTTAAACGAAGACATAATAGGGAAAACACATTTATATATACAGACTTTTACAATGTTCACATAAATTCGTTATAACTACTGCTGATATCTAATGGGTAATTTCCCTTTTGTGATTCTCTCTGATCTACGTGGTGTAGTTTCAGGTATAACAAGTTGCGATCTGTCTGCACTGCGTAACGGCAAACTATAGAACTGCCTTAACCTTTCTATGGATCTGGCAAGCGTACTGATGGCTGGGCGGTGTGAGTCAGCTTCACCAGGAGATCCCATAGTATGAGGCGCTGCTTCAGATGATCCATCTTGAGGTTCCACAGGTTGAGGTGTTGCTGGGATGGGTAACTCCTGAGCGGGCTCAACTGGCACCACAGGCACAACTGGAGGTAGAACTTCCTCTTGTGGCTGATAAAACTGCAACACTGGAATTATCACAGCATCTCCCAGTCGGGGCCAATCCGCAGGAAAATCTCCCAGATCGGTGTGTATGACCTCTTCCTTTCTTTCTCTTTGATTGAGGACAGGGTTCTTTTCACAACTCTTTAAGTGTTCTGGACACAACTTCAAATGATCTCTGGACACAGTGGTCGTTGTTCTTCCTCCGTCTTTACTGACGACACAAACTTTTCTGTTGTCGTATTTAGAATCTTGTATGACGTAGGGTTCTTGCTCCCACTGATTATCCAGTTTATGCATCTTTCTTTTTCTTTTTAATACTACCTCTCCAGGCATCAGAGGCTTGGCAGGAGCATTTCGGTTGTAAACATCTTCCTGTTTCTCCCGTGCCTTATTGAGACTTTCCTCCACACAGATTTGTACTCTTCTGTATTGCTCTTGCCGATTGACGTCCCAGTTCTCAACAGCGTCGTCTGCCTCCGGTTCTACCACTCCAAGTTCTAGATCCATTGGTAGTTTTCCGGGCCTTGCTCTCATAAGATAGGCTGGAGTGCAGTTAGTTGAGCTTACAGGTATATGGTTGTACAAATCAACCAAATCAGGTAGTAAATCCGGCCATCGATTCCTGTCTTCCAACGGTATGGATCTCAACAAGTCAAGGACAATATGGTTCATCTTTTCACAAAGACCGTTGGTTTGAGGGTGATATGGTGTTGTTCTTATTTTCTTGCACCCGTACATATGACAGAATTCCTTGAATAAATCAGCTTCGAAAGCAGGTCCCTGATCGGTTAAGACTTGCTCGGGATACCCATGCGGTCTGCAGAAGCTTGCTTGAAAGGTCTTCGCGGCCGTCACTGCGGTCTGGTCTTTCACTGGAACGACTACCAGAAATCTGGAGTAATGGTCCACCATGGTCAAGGCGTATGAGTATCCAGATCTACTCGGCGACAGTTTGACGTGGTCCAGGGCCACAATCTCCAGGGGACGAGTCGTCCGAATAGGTTGCAGGGGGGCCTTTTGACTACCGTAGTCCTTTCTTCTGAGACCACAGGGTCCACAGTTCCGACACCACCTCTCGACAGAGCTGCGCATCCTACCCAGTAGAACCGGCATCTCAACAGGGTCTCCAGCTTCCTCCAGCCAAAGTGTCCTGCTTGATCGTGGTACGCTTCCAACACCATTGGGACGTCTGCCTTGGGGACCACTATTTGCCAGACCATCTCATGGGTTCTGGGGTTGACGTATCTCCTGCACAACTTCTCACGGTATAGGAACAACCTGCTTTTCTCGTTCCACAGGAGCTTGGCTGACATAGGTGCATCCTTTTCCAGAGAGGAGCCTTCCTGACTTAACAACTCCTTGATGCGGCTGACCACTGGATCACTGTCCTGAGTCTCTTTCCAGCTGTGATGGGGTAAAGGATTTAATGTTGCACCATACTGCTTTCTGTGAACTCGATGCTCATGGACTACCCCATTTCGATGGAACGCGGGTAGCTCAATTTCTTCCAGGTCGTCCGATTCTTCTTCCGTATCAGAGTCATGCGGCATTCGGGACAACGCATCAGCATTAGCATTCTTTCGACCTGCCCGGTACTTGATAGTAAACTGATAATTGGACAACCGAGCCATCCATCGCTGCTCCATGGCACCCAGCTTGGCGGTTTCCAGGTGCGTTAACGGGTTGTTGTCTGTGTACGCCGTGAACTTATTGGAGGCCAGATAGTGCTTAAATCTTTCAGTAATGGCCCAGACCAGCGCCAGAAACTCTAGCTTGAAGCTGCTATAATTTTCCGGATTCCTTTCAGTTGGCCTGAGTTTTCTGCTAGCATAAGCGATGACTTTTTCTTGGCCATTCTGCTTCTGACTGAGAACTGCTCCCAGCCCTTCATTACTGGCGTCGGTGTACAACAGGAACGGTTGGCTGTAATCAGGATAGGTTAAGATCTCATCACCTGTCAGGATCTCTTTCATCTTTTGGAATGCTTCAGCCTGTTCTTTACCCCAATTAAAGGGAGGGTTTCTGCTCTTTAAGGATTGTCCTACCAGGAGGTCCTGTAAAGGAGCTGCCTTCTTCGTGTAATCTTTCACGAATCTCCTGTAGTAACCCGTTAGTCCCAGGAACTGTCGCACTTCCTTAAGGTTTTTCGGCTCCGGCCACTTCTGGATGGCAGTGACTTTCTCTGGGTCCGGCGCTACTCCTTCCGAACTGACGATGTGCCCCAAGTATTGTACCTTCTGCTTGAGTAGATGGCATTTTGAGGGTTTTAATTTCATCCCGTACCTGGACAGGGACTCAAACACTTCTGCCAGGTGCTTCAGATGGTCCTCATATGTCTTGGAATACACGATAACGTCGTCTAGGTATAGCAGCACGGTTTCAAAATTGAGATGTCCCAGACAGTTTTCCATCACTCTCTGAAATGTTCCTGGGGCACTACTGAGCCCAAACGGCATTCTGTCGAACTCACAGAGCCCCATTGGGGTGGTGAAAGCCGTTTTCTCACGATCCTCCTCAGCCACAGCCACTTGCCAGTAACCACTAGTCAGATCAAGGGTAGAAAAGTAGTTAGCCGTTTTCAGAGCAGCTAATGATTCCTCTATGCGTGGTAGCGGGTATGCATCCTTGTGTGTTATGCGGTTCACCTGCCTGTAATCCACACACATTCTCATACTACCATCTTTCTTTTTAACCAGAACTAGAGGGGCTGCCCAGGGACTACAACTATCCCTTATCACCCCAGCTTTCTTCATATCATTCAACATTTCTTTAGCCTTCTGATAATGAGCTGGAGGTATGGGCCTATACCGCTCTTTGATGGGAGGATGACTGCCTGTAGGAATATGATGTTGTACTCCCTTAATTGTCCCAAAATCAAGTGGATTTTTGCTAAACACTTGGGCGTACTCTTGCACCACCCGTAATACCCCTTGCTTCTGGTGAGCGGGAGTGGTGTCCGTCCCAACATGGAGTTGCTGACACCATTCCGCCACCTGGGTTGCTGGGTCATTGTCCTCCTCTATTTGACAGGAGTCTAAGGACTCAGCCGGGAGAATAGAATTATTATCAACAGCATGAAGTTTAGCAATGGTTGCATAACGGGGTAAATTTACCTCATCATCTCCCCAATTGAGAAGCCGTACCGGAACTCTTCCATTCACCACTTCTACTACTCCCCTAGCAGTCATAAGTGTAGGTCTATGTTCTGAATGGTGGGGTTCTACTACAGCTTGGTAATTCTGTCCCCTCAGACCTATGGCCGCCCTGCACCAAATGATCATTTCACTCATTGGGGGTATCACAATAGGATCTGAGTCAGTGACCCGTACATTACCAATTTCGCCGTCGGTAAGCTTCGCTTGCTGCTGACACACCAGGGCCCGGATCTCTCTTTGGATTACTCCTCTCTGCCTTGGTCGGGCAATCTCAGCGAGCTGTTGGAGCAAGAACACAACTTCTCCCAAACAATTACCGATAATGTTAGTACCCAAAATGATATTTAAACCGTTCTCCTCATTTACAGTCTTTACTACCAGAAGCCCTTGGTCTTTCAACTCCTCTCTGCCCACCTTTACATCTACACATTTTGTTCCGAGTACTTCTACAGGAAGACCATTTGAAGCATACACAGTAAAGTCAAGGCTCGGAGGTTTAAGACTGTCCATTGACCAGTACTTGGTATATAGAGCATCAGGTATTAGGGTCACCTGGGACCCAGTGTCTAACAATGCTGGAACAGCAATACCATCTAGAATAATAGACAGGTAGGGTCGCCCGCCCACATACCTTCGGTTCCAGTCTAGGGGGCCTGACGGGTATTCTCCTGGGTGTTGGCCCTTGGACCCAGGTTCTGCCCGTTTAAAGGACACTGTGTAGACAGATGACCTTTCCGGTTGCAGCGATAACAGATGATCTCTCGACGAGAAGGGTGTTGATCAGAGGTTGCTCCTGGGGGTGGCGTTGTCCTCCTCCGGGGGGGCGACGTCTTCTTTCTTCTCCGGTGCATCCACGGAACATCCTCCGGGCAGTCAGCTAACAAGATCTTCCCTTCCTCCTCTTTCCGCAGCTGTAGGGCACTCATTACAGCGGCCAGATTTTTAGTCAGCTGGCGCACCTCTGAGCGCAGACAGTCCAATTCACTAGGAGGTGTCACCTGCGTTTTGGTTTCTGCCACTAGCGGGGAACAGGGGGTTACTGCCGGTTCCAGAGTGACTTCACCCTGATGATGTTGGGTGGACACCTCAGGTTTGCCCAGGGGCCGCAGCCCTTTTATTGCCATGTCCTTTAGGGCATCAAAGGTAGCATCCGGATGATCTAAGGACCACCAATTTACAGTTCTGTGTTCCTCTGGGGATCTCAATCCCTGTATAAATTGTTCTTTCAGCATTCTATTCTCGTCGATAGCATTTAAATTGTTAATTTGCTTGAGGGCTCTCAGGGCTCCCTGTAGTCGGCAAGCATAGTCCCGGATGCTGTCACCTGGCTGTTGTGAACAGTGATAGAAGGCCATCCGGAGATCCGTTTCTGTGCGGTCTTCAAATATGGCATGTAGCTTAAGGAAGATCGCAGGTACCGACTCCTGATCAACGGTATCCCAAGTCTCCACTTCCCTCTCAGCAGCGCCAGTTAGCTGCCCTATTAGCACAGCAGCTTTTTGTCTCTCAGGCATGGAGTACATTTCTAGGATGCTGCATAACTTCCGATTGAAGCCTGCTAATGTGCCTGGCCCACCGCTGTATTGGGGAAGCCATTTCGCCCCAGGCATATATGGGAGCGTTAGTGGCATAATCGGGACTACCGGACTGGGTGCTGGACCTGCACCCCCATCTGGCGCTACAATACCAGACGGTGCGGGATTGGGGCCTCCGGCCGGGGCCGCACTATCAGCCGGTTGTTGTGACATCTTAGCGCCCCCTTGGTTAAACGGAGCCTACCGGTTTCAGATGCTGCTACTTCACAGGCACCGCAGTGGGAACAGGACCTTCGTCGCAGGCGCTCTGATGTCAGAGCGTTCACTTCCTGTCGCAGGACCTGCAGCTCTATTTTGCGATGCAATTTGCGATGCGGATTGCAATGCAGATTGTGATGCAGTTTGCTATGCGGATTGTGATGCAGATTGCTATGCAGTTTGCGATGCGGTTTGCGATGCGGTTTGCGATGCGGTTTGCTATGCAGTTCGCGATGCGGTTTGCAAAGCAGATTGCTATGCAGTTTGCGATGCGGTTTGCGACGCAGATTGCTATGCAGTTTGGGGTGCAGGTTGGGGGCGTGTCCAAGACTTTGCGCGCTTTTTCAGGTCCGCCCACCTTCTTCTCCAGCGCCTGAGGGCGCGAATATGGCGGCAAAATGGCGGATTTTAGCGCCAAACAATTGCAACAGTCTTTTTCATCAAAACACTCCACAGGCACACAGGGCTCGCAATGCTGCAAGTTTCGGATCCTGTTCGTGACGCCAAATTTTTGTGTCGACCCGCCACCACAATTGTTGGTTACCAGGGCAATGGGGTACTCAGAGCCGAGCCCGTAGAAGTCTATGGGGATTGTCACAGGTAGCTGTGGCTCGGTCTGTGGCCCTGGCGGTCTGGCGTATGTTGGGGGAATATTTACAGGGGATAGATTTATATACAGTTCGTGACGCCACCTGTAGTATTCTGGTAATTTGTACCAGCGCTGCTATAGATCTCTGAGGGGATGGTGATGCAGCTAGATGTCGGGTCCCCTACAGGTGGGACTCTTCCCTCAGGTCGGTAGTTAGGTAGGGATTGTGCAGGCATGCAATAATAACTCAGTCTCACACGGTCAGCGTCTTTCCATACCTTTACTTGCAAGATGATAAGGCAGGTCCAGGGAGGCTGATGGGGTTGATGGAGGATGAGCTTTGAGGCAACAGCTAAGCAAGTTAGGGGCCTCCTTTACTTTCCAATGAAGCTGAGTACGACCAGCCTGAAGCGTAATCCTCTCTATGATTCCAGCTAGTCTTTAGCTGTTCTGCCCAGTCAAATTTGTGTTAGAAGCCTTCCTGCGAGGGAGCTGAATCCTTTTCTTGTCGTGCACAACTCAAAGTCTTCACACCCCCTGACTCCAGCTACGTTCTGACTATAAAGGGGCTTGTCTGCCGCGACCTAGGGTCCGGTAGATTCCTGGTTTTCTCTTCACTATGCTGTACAATAGTGATCCTTCGGTCCCCAGTAACCGGTTGCAACGTGCAGGACTTTTCCAAGTCAAAAGCACTTTTCCAATTACCTTCCTTCCACTTTGCCCTTCGCCTTGCTTGTCTCTTAATAGATAGTTCAGTCTTTCTTCCAGTGGGGCACAGCTCTGACTAGACTAAGGTGTATACAGACACCTACACCAGACTCCACTTTCTGAACTGATGATAGACTTAAACTGGACACGTCTACTCTGTCCAAGGACAGGAAACTGACTTCTTACTCTGAAGTCCGGACACTGACTGACTAAATCACTCCCTTCCACACCCCTGCTGGGTGTGTCAGAAGTGTACATGATGTCATGAAGAGACCTTAACTGTTACCTCTCCACTCATCCTCCTGGTATTGTGTACCAGGGCTACACAGGTGATGTGGAGGAGACTAAGCTGCACAATAAAAAAAATGTTCATTAAGCAAGATTTAGCTTTCCACTGAAATAATTATCTTTTTCTTCTGTTTTTTTTTTTAATTATATCTTTGTTGTTGCAGTCGCTAGGTTCTCACTCAGAGCGCAGCAGTTCAACTGACTTTTTCACCAGCTTCCGGACCGTGCTTTCACATTGCAATTTGTTGCCGCAATTTTCAAATATCGCTACAAAAATGTATTGTGTGAACATGTGTTAAGAATTGACATGCTGCTTATTGTTTTTATTAAATAAAACATTAAAAACTTCACCATAGGTCAGAAGAACACAAGGAAAAAAATGCGCCATCTGAATGAGATTTATAAATCTAATTTATTTTGTGGTTTGGCTAGATTTTGAGGCAGATTAACTTCAAACCCCACATCAAGACCCTATTCTCTGCCTCCACATGTCAGTGTGTCCGGTTCGTGTGGTGACAGCTTTCACAGGCACCAGAGACACTGACGCATATAACTCACAGCCGGTACCGGAGACACTTACACAGGTAGACCTATTCAAGTGAATAGGTCTGTGCGCATGTCAGTGTGTTTCCACGGACCGTGTGGCAGTGGGTAAAAAACTTTGACATGTCCATTTTTATCAGCAGCAAGGGCCGTAAAACGTCCCGCACACGTGCACATTGATCCATGTGTCATCAGTATGATACATACCGGCACCTGGGAAGAAGCGGTACTGTTCACGCTGTTCAGCTTTCCCTCTGCTGGTTATGATAATTATGCGCCATTTTAAAAAAAAAATTATTGATCTTATATAAGATGTACACGGCGAGTGCTGAATACAACTCCCTTCATTGTTGCTGGTCACTCATGGATCTCAGGGAGACCAGGCGACAATGATGAGAGCTGCCTTCAGCACCTGGCACCTGGGAACAGCGCAGACTGTACTGCTTTTCCCAGGCGCCGGTACATGTCATGTTGATGCGGCACACGGATACCACACATATACCACACGTATGTAATACACAGACACGGATAGCTCTGGTACTGGTTTTTCCAGTGCCGTAAATATCAGGACGTGAAGTCTGTCACCTCAAAATACAAATTCACATGCAAATGAGGGTGCTTCGGTTTTCTCTTGGCGTGGCCAATTGCTCAGTGCCCTATTACGGTTTCCATTGTGAATATTTAGCATTGACCCTTACAGAGCCGGTGTCAGCACCTGGGCAAGTGTCGGGGCCCTGAGCAAGCAGGGGCCCACTCGCCATTGGGGACACCGGAGAGCTATGGAGGTTCCGAGCCTGTGCCAGTGTCAGTGCCTGCGAGGGGGCCTCCCACCGCTTGCTCAGGGCCCCGGGACTTGCAATACTTACCTCTCCCTGTACCTCCACTAAGGCGCCTTCCGTGTTCTCTGATTGTGACATTTCAGGTCAGTGTCGATGACAGTACGTCTGTGCTCGCTCTATCTGAACAGTCACAGTGCAGAGAGCCGGAAGATGCTGACGCTGAGAAGTCCGGAGCAGAGCAGTGGCCAGCGACGAGAGGTATTTTATTTTTTATTTTTTTTATGTTTGGAGCAATATATAGGGCCCATCATACATTGGAGCATCATATATGGGGCCCACTATAAATGGAGCATTATACGGGACCCATTGTATATCGAGCATTATATGGGCCCCATTCTGTTTGGAGAAAATATATGGGGCCCATCATATACTGTATGGCGCATTTTATGGGACTCATTATAATGGATGGTGCAATATATGGAGCTCATTATTCTGTATGAGTGCCAACATATGCTGTATGGAGCATTATATGGGACTCATTATACTGTATAAAGCAATGTATTGGGCTCATTATACTGTATGGGGCCCATCCTATACTGTATGGAGCATTATATGGGGCCCATTATGTATGAAGCAATATATGGGGCTCATTATTCTTTATGGAGCATTATATCGGGCCCCCTTATACTCTATGGATAAATATATGGAGCTCATTATACTGTATGGAGCAATGTATGGGGCTCATTATACTATATGAAACGCTATGTGGTGCCCATAATACTGTATGGAGGACTATACTGTCCAGTTTCTGAGCTATTGATATCACTCGTAATGTAAGAAGTGAAATATTTGGCATTGTACAATACCTATAGTTCTCTGCAGTATCTGTGCATCGTGAATTGTGGTATGTGTTAAAGGGGCCCACTAAGACTCATTCGCCAGGGGCCCACGAAAACCTGGAGCCAGCACTGGTCCCTAATCTTGATTGACAGCATTAGTGTTCTCACAATGAGCGCTCCCTAAACTCAAATCTATGTTTCTGTATACGCGCACTGACACGGGAGGAGCCAGTGCAACGCTCACAGTGTCATGGCGGAAGCTCATTCAGTGTGCATCTGGGCATGCTTTGATTTCCAGCTCCTGTCAGTTTGCGGCTGCTGCTAGCTACACAGAAGTATAGCAAATGACTTAAGAAATGAGTCAGAGAAGAAAAAATGTAATTCTATTTTGCATATGAATAAAAGAAGATTTTCATAGCAAGGGAGCATAAGGTAGTGACAAAAAAGATATCCTTGGAATGGTTTTTCACTTTTCTAGGCTGCAATACCTCTAATTCCCTAGGGCAAATCTTACTGATGAATTCACTATAGGGATGGCTGATTATGAGATGGGTGCTTAAAAATCGGCATAGTCTGTGTGTCATGTGATTTTTTTTCTCGCACCCATTAATTTACATTGGCAGGTCTCATTCGATGTATGCGACCACTCGCAGCATGCTGAGATTTTTTTCTCAGTCCGATCCAAACTGAGAAAAAAAATCGCACGTAAACACATAATCATTCAATAAAATTAGTCAGACTGCAATCTGATTTTTCATCAGATTGCACTCGTCCATTTTAAATGTAGATGAGTATGAGCCCTTAAACGGCTGACTATGCAGAGTGCAGCAGTCAAATCATAACCGGCTGCTGCACTCTGGCTTTGCATAGTGAACACTCTGAGCTCAGCTTTGTAAGTTCAACTACTGATTCTACAGACCGCAGCAGGTGAGCTGATTTTGTCACTGGCTACTGCATTCTGTACATTGAAGTTGAATGTTCAGAGTGTAGTAGCTGTAATGGACTGGGTGGTGATCCGAGGAGAGCCAAGAGGGGCGTGACCAAGTGACTCGCCAAGTCCAACCTCAGGTGCACGACAGCTGACAACACAGCGATCTGGGGAAGAATGAAGGAGTCAGAACCAGGTGCTACTCCAGGATTGACCTGGGGTGGGTGGCAGCTGACCACAAGGGACAGGAGGCAGAAACGGCCAGGAACAGTAGACTTGGCAAGTACTGGCTGGCACAGCTGGTATAGTGATTGGCACAACAGACATGTAGGCAGGCCGGTACTGGCAGGCAAGACTGGTATCTTGGCAGACAGGTGCAGGCGTGCATGGCTGATGGACAGGCAAGCGAGCACGGATGATTGACAGGCAGCCGGGCTTGGCTGATAGATAGGCAGGTAGGCAAAGCTGATAGACAGGCAGATATACCAGGATACAAGCACTAGGACCTAAGAACTTACAAGTGTGTTTTAGAAACAATCAAACAAACAACATTGCACAGGCACCACCCATCAGGTGGAAGTGCCTTAAAAAATAAGTGTCACCCAGCCATTGGCTGGGACCTTTAGGAAGGTGTGCACTGTCCCTTTAAGAAGGCGGCGAGCCTAAGCACAGTGCCTGTGAATCTGCCAGCCATGCGCAGACCCCGGGCAGCAGTAGGAGTAGGAGGAGGGAGTGCGGGGCTGCAGCGGTTAGTGGGTCGATGTTCCTGCCACCCCCTCTTTTTCAAGCGCTCAAGAAATCTCTCCAGGAGGAGAGGGGCATAGATGTTCTCCCTGGGCTCCCAGGACCTCTCCTCAGGACCGAACCCCTTCCAATCCACAAGAAAATGTCTTCAGTGCTGACTGTAGCAGGAGTGATACCAGGATCTTTGAAAAAAGGACTGAGGATGACAGGATTGAGGAGAGACATATGAAGGACTTGGGGATCCGTAAAAAAGCCAGGAATTTGAGCTTGTAGGCTACTTTATGAATCTGCTTTAAAACCTCAAAGGAACTGATAAAGCGAGGGCCCAGTTTAAATGAGGGTACCTTGAGACGGACATACTTGGACAACAGCCAGACCTTGTCCCCAGGACAAAACAGAGGTGGATCCAGACGTCTCTTGTCTGTGTGTCTGTTCATCCATTCAGAAGACTTCAATAAGGTGGACTTGGTGTCCTCCCAGATTTCAGAAAAATCCTTGACGAGGGATTCAGCAGCAGGAATATTGGAGGTGCTAGAAATAGGGAGCGGAATATTGGGATGCTGACCATAGATCACAAAGAATGGAGATTTGGCAGAGGATTCGCTCATATGGTTGTTGTATGAGAATTCGGCCTAAGGCAGGAGTTCGGCCCAGCCACTGTGGTGGGCATTGACAAACTGCCGGAGGAAATTAGTCAGGATCTGGTTGACTCACTCTACCTGACCATTGGACTGAGGATGGTGAAAAATCCAATGTGACATTTAGTAGCTTGCAGGTGGCCCTCCAGAAGAGAGAAGTAAACTGGACGCCTCTATCTGAGACAATATCAAGCGGTAGACCATGGAGGCAGAAAATGTGTAGAATAAACTTCTCTGCAACCACTGGAGCAGACAGAAGACCGGTCAGTGGAGTGAAATGAACTATCTTGGAGAGTGATCCCAACCACTCAGATAACGGTACACTGGCTGATGCTGTAAGATCAGTGACAAAATCCATTGCGATTTGCTGCCAGGAAGCAGATGGTATGGGCACAGAAAGTAACCGACCAGTCGGAAGACGTTTCGGAGTTTTGTTATGGGCACAAGAGGGACAGGAAGAGATGAAATCTACAATATCTTTGAGCAAGGAAGGCCACCCATAGTGTTGGAAGATGAGGAGAGCCGTCTTCTTCTGTCTTGCATGGCCAGCACACTTAGAGTGACTCCAAAAAAGAACCCGCTTCCAATCAGGTTGAGCAATGTAGGTACTTCCGGAGGGGAAATGAGACAAACCCAAAGAAGCGACCATAAAAACTGGAAGGATTCAGAGAGAGTGTCTGCCTTGACATTCTTATCTGCCGGCCTAAAATGGAATGTGAAGTTGAAGCGGGCAAAAATAGCGACCACCTGGATTGCTGTGCAGATTGCAGATATGCTAGATTCTTGTGGTCCATGTATATAACCACCGGATGCATAGCTCATTCTAGCAAGAGGCACCACTCCTCCAGAGCCAGTTTAATCACCAATAGGTTTTGATCACCTATAGAGTAATTGTGATCTTGGAAAAGAAGCCACAGGTCACCATGCAGCCGTAAGAAGACTTGTGGTTAAAAACGGCTTCGGTCCCAGAAGAAGAAGCATCCACATCCAGAAAGAACTGCTTGTTATTGTCCAGACGATGCAGCACAGGAGCTGAAGAGAAGGCCTGTTTTAAAGACACAAAGGCCTCTGGAGTCCATTTCTTAGGATTGGCCAACTTGGGGGTCAAGGGGGAAATAAAAGCAACCTGAGAGGAGAAATGTGGGCTAAACTGGCGGTAATATTTTACGATTCTGAGAAACCACTGAATGACTTTCAGACCGTTTGAACCGTGCCACTTTAAAATGGCGGATACCTTCTCAGTTTCCATTTTCAAGCTTGTCCCAGAGAAGATGAACCCAAGAAACGGAAGAGAGGTGTGCTCGAAGACGCACTTTCATATTTGGCATACAACCGGTTCTTCCTTAATCTCTGCAGGACCTGGCGAACATCCCTTCGGTGTGAAGGCAGGTCTGGAGAGAACACCAAGATGTTGTCTAGGTATATTACCACACACAAGTAGAGTAGGTCCCGGAACATGTCATTCTCCAGTTCTTGAAAGACTGCTGGAGCATTACAGGGACCAAAGGGCATTACCCAATACTCATAATGGCCATCTCAGGTATTAAAGGGCGTCTTCCATTCATCTTGTCAGTATATTCGTACGAGGTTGCATGCCCTGCAAAGATCGAACATTGTGAAAACTCTGGAACCTTTAAAATGATCTAACAACTAGGAGACGAGAGGCAGAAGGTATTTATTCTTGATAGTAATTTGGTTGAGACCCCTGCAATCAATACAAGGTCGCAGAGAACAGTCCATTTTCTTCACGAAAAAAAAACCTGCTCCAGCCCAGGAGGAAGATTTCTGGATAAATCCCCTGGCAAGAGTCTCTTCAATATACTTGGACATGGCAGGAATCTCAGCCTGCGACGGGATAGATTCGGCCTCGTGGAGCGTCATGAGCTGGGGGTGTAGAGTTGCTCCCAGTTCATCAGGGATTTCTTATATCCCACTTTCCAGTCTGGTTAGGAACTTGCAGCTCTCTGGCGCCCCCCTTAACCTCAGTTCAGTCAGGGAACTACACCTAGAAGCAGTCGCCAGAGACAGGCAGTGGACACAGCTGACAGGCAGGCAAGTGGGCACACCTGATAGACAAGCAGGCAGGCACAGCTGATAGACAGGCAGCCGGCATGGCTGATAGACAGCCAGATATACTGGGATATGAGCACTAGCCCTGAGAACTAGCAACTGTTTGAGAAACAGACAGTGTTTCACAGGCAACTCCCATCAGGTGGAGGTGTCTTAAATAATAGTGTCTGCCAGCCATTGCTAGGACACTTTAGGATGGCACGTGCGGTCCCTTTAAGAAAGGGGAGACTGCTCGCGCCCTAAGCACAGTGACCGGAATCTGAGGTGTGGCAGACCCCAGGCCAAAAAAAAAATTTTGGGGGGAAAAATTTTTTTTTTAAAAAAACCCCCCCCCAAAACCTTTTTAAAGGGTTTAAACCCTTTTTTTGAAAATTTTTTTTTTTGAAAAATTTTTTTTTCCCCCCCCCTTTCCGGGGGAATTTTTTCCCCTTTATTGGGGGCCCCACCCCCCTTTTTTTTTGGGGGGGGGGTTTTTCCCCAACCCCCCCCGGGGGCCCCCCCCCCCGGGGGGGGTTTTTTTTCCCCCCAGGGAATGGGGGGGGGGGGGTTTTTTCCCCCCTTTTTTTTTTTTGGGGGGGCCCCCCCCCCCCCAAATTTTTTTTTTCCCCTTTCCCCCGGGCGGGAAAACCGGAAAAAAATTTAAAAAACCCTTTGGGGGAAACCAAAATTTTCCCCCCCCCGGGGGGGGGGGTTTTTTTTTTTTTGGGGTTTCCCCCCGGTTTTTGGTTTTTTGGGGGAAAATTTTTTTGGGTTTTCCCCCTTTTAAATTTTTTTTTAAATTTTTTTCCCCCCTTTTTTTTAAACCCCCCCCCGGGGGGGGGGCCCCTTTTCCCTAAAAATTTTTTTTAAAAAACCCCCCAATTTTCCCATTTTAAAAAAACCCTGTTTTTTTTTTTGGGGGGTTTTTTCCCTAAAAACCCTTTTTTTAAAAAAAGGGGGGGGAAAAAGTTTTTTTTTTCCGGTGAAAAAAATTTTTTAAAAAACCCCCAAAGGGCCCCACCCCCGGGGGTTTTTTTTTTTTTGGGAAAGGAAAAAAAAACCCCCCTTTTTGGGGGCCCCCCCCTTAAAATTTTTTTTTTTTGGGGGGCCCCCTTTAATTTTTTTTTCCCCTTTTTTTTTTTTCCCCCAAGGGGTTTTTTTTTTTGGGGGGTTTTTTTTTTTTTCCCCGGGTTTTTTCCCCCCCCGGGGCCCCCCCCCTTTTTTTTTTTGGGGGGGGTTTTTTTTTCCCCAATTTTTTCCCCCCCCCTTTTTGGGTTTTTTTTCCCAAACCTTTTTGGGCCCCCTTTTTGGGGCCCCCGGGGGGGAAACCCCCCCGGGGTTTTCCCCCTTTTTTAAAAAAAAAACCCCCCCCCCCCAAGGGGTTTTGCCCCCCCTTCATTTTTTAAAAAAAGGGGGGAATTGGGGCCCAACCTTCGGTTTTTTTTTTTTTTTGGGGGGTTTTTTTTTGGGGGGGTTTTTTTCCCCCCTTATTGGGGGTTTTTTTTGGGGGAAAGGGGGGGGGGAAAAAAAAACCCCCCCCTTTTTTTAAAAAGGGGCCCTTCCTTGCCCAAAAAAATTTTTTTTCTTTCCCCCCCTTTTCCCCCAAAAACCCCCTTTCCCCCCCCCCCCTTTTTTTTTTTGGGGGGGGGAAATTTTTGTACCCCCCCCCTTTTTCCCCTTTTGGGGGTTGGTTTCCAAAATTTTCCCCCCCAAAAGGTTTTTTTTGGGGGGCCCCTTTTTTCCCCCCCTTTTCCCCCGGGGCCCCCCGGGGCCCCCGGGGGGGCCCCCTTTTTGGGGGGGCCCCCCCCTTTTAAAGAAAAGGATTTTCCCCCCTTTTTTTTGGGGGGGGGGGGGGAAAAAAAATTTTTCCCCCCCCCCGGGGGGCCCCCCGGTTTGGCCCCCCCCCAAAAACCTTAAAAACCCCTTGCCAAACCCCCCCCCTTTTGGCCGGGCCCCCCCCCCCTTTTTCCAAAAACCCCCTTTAAAACCCCGGAAATTTTTCCCCGGGGGGCCCCCCGCCCCCGGGGGGGGGGCCCCCCCCCCCTTTTTTCCCCCTTTTGGGGGCCCCCCTTTCCCTTTGCCAAAAGGCCAATTCCCCTATTTCCCCCCCCTTTTTTTTGGGTTTTTCCCCGTTTTAAAAACCCCCCCCTTTTTTTTTTTAAAAAATTTTTTTTAAAAAATTTTTTTTTTTCCTTTTCCTTTTTGGGGGGGGGCCCCCCCCCCCCAAAAGGGCCCCTTTTTTTTTTGGGGGGGCCCGGCCCCCCCCTTTTCCCCCCAAAATTCCTTTTTTTTTCCCCCCTTAAAAGGGGGGGGGGGGGGGCCCCCCCCGGGGGCCCCCCCCCCCCCCCCCCCCGGGGGGCCCCGGGGGGGTTTTTTTTTTCCCCCCTTTTGGGCCCCCCCCTTTTTTTTTTTTCCCCCCCAAAAAAAAAAAATTTTTTTTAAAATTGGGGGTTTTTTTAAATTTTTTTTTTTTTAAAACCTTTAAAGGGGGGGGGTTTTTTCCTTTTCCCTTTTTGGCCCCCCCTTTTTAAGCCCCCCCCCAAAAAAATTTTCTTTTGGGGGAACCCCGGGCCCCTTCCCCCCCCCAAAAAACCCCCCCCCCGGGGGGGGCCCCCCCGGGGGGGAAAAAAAATTTTTTCCCCCCAAAAACCCGGGGGCTTTTCCCCCCCGGGGGGCCCCGGGGCCCCCCCCCCCCCCCCCGGGGGGAACCGGGTAAAAGGGGGGTTTTTTTTTTAAAGATTTTTTTTTTTTAAAAGGGGGAGTTTTTTTTTTTTTAAAAAAAAAAAAAAACCCCCCCAAAAAAATTTTCCCCCTTTAAAATTTAAAGCCCCCCCCTTTTCCCTTTTAAAACCCAAAAACCCCCCAAAAAAAAACCCCTTAAAAAAAAAACCCCTTTTTTTGGCCCCCCCTTTTCCCTTTTGGGGGCCCCCCAAAAAACCTTTTAAAAAAAAAAAAAAAAAAAATTTTTTTTCCCCCTTTTTTTTTAAAGGTTTGGGGGAAAAAATTTTGGATGGGTTTTTAAAAAAAAAAAAAGGGGGAAGGGGAAAAAAAAAGGGCCCCAAAAAAAAGGGGGGGGAAAAAATTTTTTAAAAACCCCCCCAAAAAACCCCCCCAAAAGCCCCAAAAACCCTTTTAAAAAAAAATTTTTTTTAAAAAAATTAAAAACCCCCTTTTTTTTTCCCCAAAAGGGGTTAAAAAATTTTTTTTTTAAAAAAAAAAGGTTTTTTTTTTTTTTTAAAAATTTTTTTAAAACCCCGGGGGGGACCCCCCCGGGGGGGGGGGGTTTTTTTTGGGGGGGGGGAAAAACCCCCCCTTTTGGAAAATTTTGAAAAAAAGGGGGGGAAAAAAAAGGGGGGGCCCAAAATTTTTTTAACCCAAAAAAAAATTTGGGCCCCCAAAAATTAAAGGGGTTTTTCCCCCCCCCCTTCCGGAAAATTTAAAAAATTTTAAAAAAAAAAAAAACCCCCCCAAATTTTTAAAAAAAACCCGGGGAAATTTTTTTTCCCCAAAAATTGGGGGAAACCTTTTTTTCCAAAAAATTTTTCCCTTTGGTTTTTTTTTTTTTTTTCCCCAAAAGGGGTCCAAATTTTCCGGAAAAGGGGTTTTTTTTAAAAAAAAAAATTTTTTATTTTTTTAAAAAAAAAAATTTTTTTTTAATTTTTGGTGGGCCCTTTTTTTTTAAAATTTTTAATTTTTTTAAAAAAAATTTTTGGCCAAAACCCAAATTTTCAAAAAGGGCCCCTTTTTAAATTTAATTTTTTAAATTTTTCCCCCAAAAAATTTTTTAAAAAAACCCCCCCCTTTTTTTGGGGGGTTAAAAATTTTTGTTTTTTTTTGGGGAAATTTTTTTTGGGGGGGGAAAAAGGGAAAAAAAAAAAAAAAACCCCCCGGGGAAAGGGGGGGGGGTTTTTTGCCCCCAAAATTTGGTTTTTCCCCGGGTTTGGGGGGGGGAAAAAGGGGGGGGGGGGAAAAAAATTAAAAAAAGGGGGGAAAAATTTAAAGGGGGGGGGGGCCCCCCCGGGGGGGGAAGGGTTCCCCCCCCACTAAAGGGGGGTCCCCTTTTTTTTCCCCAAAGGGGGGGGGGGGCCCCCCCCCCCCCTTTTTGGCCCGGGGGGGGGGTTTTTTAAAAAAAAAAAAGGGAATTGGGGGTTTTCCCCCCAAAAAGGGGGAAAATTCGGGGAAATTTTTTTCCCCCCCCCCAAAAAAGGGGAAAAACCCCCCCCCGGTTCCTTTTTTTTTTGGGGGGGGAAATTTTTTCCCCTTTTTTTAAAAACCCCCCCCGGGGAAAAAGGCCCCCCGGGGGGGTCCCCGGGGCCCCTTTTGGGGCCCTTTTTTTCCCCCCCAAAAAAAAGGGGGGGGGTTTTTTTTTTTTTTTTAAAAAAAATTTTTTTTTTTTGGGGGTTTTTTTTTTCCCCCCCCCGGGGTGGCCCCCCAAAAAACCCCCCCCCCCCGGGGGGTTTTTTGGGTTTTTTTGGGGGGCCCAAGGCAAAAAGTTTTTTTGGAAAAAATTTTTAATTTAAAAAATTTTTCCCCCCCCCGGGGGGAAAAAAAAGGGGGGGGTTTTTTTTTTTTTAAAAAAAACCCGTGCCCCCTTTTTGGTAGGTTTTTGGGGGGGCCCCCCCCTTTAAAAATTTCCCCCGGGCCGGAAAAAAAAGGGAAAAAAAAAAAAAATTTTTTTGGGGGGGGGGGGTTTTTTTTAAAAAAAAAAAAAAAATTTTTAAAAAAAATTAAAAAATTTTTTTTTTTTAAAAAAAGGGGTTTTAAGGTTTTTTTTAAAAAAAAAAACCCCCATTTTTTAAAAAAAAAGGGGCCCAAAAATTTTTTTTTTAAAATTGGGAAAAAAAAAACCAAAAAATTTAAAAATTTTTTTTTTTTTTTCCCCCCCCGCCCCCCCCCTTTTTTAAAAAAAAACCCCGGGGGGGGGTTTTTGGGGGGAAAAAATTTTTTTGGGGGTTTTTTTTTTTTGGTCCCCCCCAAAATTCCCGGCCCCCCCGGGGGGGGAAAAAAGGGGAAAAAAAACCCCCCTGTTTTTTAAACCCCTTTTTTTTGGGGGGGTTTTTTGGGGGGGGGTTTTTTAAAAAAATTTTCGCCGGGGGCCAAAGGGGGAAGTTTTTTTCCCAAAAAATGGGGGGAAAAAGGGTTTTAAAAAGGGGGAATCGGGGGGGCCCCAAAAATGAAACCAAAAAAAAGGGGGGAAAAAGGGGGGGGTTTTTTTTTTTGGGGGGGTTTAAAAGGGGGGGGCCCCCCCTTTTTAAAAAAAAAAAAAAAGGGGGTTGGGGGCCCCCCTTTTTCCCGGGGGGGGGTTTTTTTTTTAAAAAGGGAAAAAAAGGGGGGGGGGGGAAAATTTTTAAATTTTTTTTTTTTCCCCTTTTTTTTAAAAAAGGGGGGGCCCTTTTTTGGGTACTTTTTTGGGTTTTTCCCCCCCCTTTTAAAATTTTTTTTTCCCCAAAACCCCCACCCCCCGGTTTCCCGGGGAAAAAGGGGAAAAGGGCCCGGGGGGGGAAAATTTTTTTTTAAAAAACCCCCCCCCTTTTTTTGGGGGGCCCGGAAAAAACCCCCCCCCGGGAAAAGGGTTTTGGGGGGGGTTTCTTTTTTCCCCCTTTAAATTTAAAAATTTTTTTAAAATTCCCCCAAACAACCCCCCGGGGGAAACCCCCCGGTTCCGGGGGCCCCAAAATTTTTTTGGCCCCTTTTCCCCCCCAAAAGGGGGCCCCCCCAAAAATTTTCCCCCCAAAAAAAAAAAAGGGGGGGCCCCCCGGGTGCCGGGGGGTCCAAAAATTTTTTTGGGGGTTTTTTGGGTTTTGGGGGTTTTTCCCCCTTTTTTTTTTTGGGGGGGGGGAACAAAAAAAAAAGGGGCCCCCCAAAACCCCCCCCAAAAAAATTTGGGCCCCCACCCCCCAAAACCCCTTTAAAAAAAAAACCCCCCCCAAAAACCCCCCCCCAGCCCCCCCTTCCCCCCCCCCCCAACCAAACGGAAAAAAAACCCCCCCCCAAAAAACCCCAAAAAATTTGGGGGGAAAAATTTAAATTTCGGAGGGGGGAAAGGGTCCCCCCCCCCCGGGGGGGAAAAATTTTTTTCCCCCCGGGGGGGGGGGTTTTTTCCCCCCCAAAGGGGAAAGGCAGGACCCCCCCCCCACCCTTTTTTTTGGCCCGGGGGGCCCGGTTTCCCCCGGGGGGTTAAATTTCCCCGGGGCCCCTTTGGGGGGGGGGGGGAAAAAAGGGGGGCCCCTTTTTTTTTTTGGGGGTTTTTGGAAAAAGGGGGGGTTTTTTCCGGGGGGGAAAAATTTTTTTTTAAAAAAAACCCCCTTTGTAAAAAAAGGGGGGGCCCCCTTTTGGGGGTTTTTTTTCCTGGGTTCCCCCGGGGGGGAAAATTTTTAAAAAAAAAACCCCCCTTTGGTTTAAAAACCCCCCCCCGGGGGGTTTTATCCCCCCGGGGGGGGCCCGGGAAAAATTTTAAAATTTTAAATTTTAAACCAAAAAATTTTTCCCCCGGGTTTTTTCCCCGGGAAAAAAAATTAAAGGGGGCCCGGAAGGGTGTTTTCCGGGGGGAAAAAAAAAAATTTTTTTTTTTGGGGGGGAAAAAAACCCCCCAAATTTTTTGGGTGGCATTTCGGGAAGGGGAAAACCCCCCCCCCCCCCCCCAAAAAAAGGGAAAACCCCCTTTTTTTTTTCAAAAGGGCCTTTCCCCGAAAAAAACCCCGGGGGAAAAAAAAAATTTCCGGAAAGGGGGGGGGGTTTTCTTTTTTTGGGCCCAAATTTTCCTAGGCCCCAAAAAAAGGGGGGGCCCCCCGGGGGGGAACCCCCCCACCCCCGAAAAAACCCCTTTAGGAAAAATTTTTTCCCCAAAAAAAACCCCCGGGGGTTTAAACCCCCCCAAACCCCCCCGGGGAAAAAAACCCCAAAGGGGGGCCCGGGGGAAAAAAAAAGGGGGGGGGGGGCCCCCCGGGGAAATTTTTGATTTTTTGGTTTTTTTTTTGGGGGGAAAACCCCAAACCTATGCTTTTTTTTTTTTGGGGGTTTCCCCGGGTTTAACTTTCCCCCCCCCCCCCCCAAAAAAAACCCCCTTTTTTAATTTTTGGGTGGGGGGGGGGTTTTTTTTTGGGGGGGAAAACCAAAAAGGGGGGTTTTTTTTTTTAAAAAAATTTGGGGTTTTTTTGGGGTTTTTTTTCCCCGGGAAAATTTTTTGGGGGAGGGGGGAAAGGGGGCCCCCCCCGGGGGGGCCCCGGGGCCCCGGGGGGGGAAAATTTCCTTTGGAAAAATTTTTAAAAAAGGTTTTGGGGGGGTTGGGGGAAAGGGTTTTGGAAAAAACCCCCCCCCTTTTGGGAACCCCACCCCCTTTTTCCCCCCCCCCCCTTTTTGGGGGTTTTGGGGGAAAAAGGGGTTTCCGGGGTTTTTTTTTTGGGTTTTACCCCAAATTTTTAAAAAAATTTTTTTGGGGGTTTTTTTTCCCCGGGAAATTCCAAACCCCCCGGGGGGGCCCCCCCAAAAGGGGGGTTTTGGGGGGGCCCCTTTTTTGGGGGAAAAAAAAGGGGGGGGAAAAAAAAAAAAAAAGGGGGGGTTTTTTTTAAAAAAAATTTTTTTTTTAAAAAAAACCCAAAAAACCCCCTTCCCCCCCCCCCCTTTTTTTATTTTTCCCCCCGGGGGGGGTTTGGGGGTATAAAAAAATGGGGGGGGGGGGGCCCGGGGGTTTTTTGGGAAAAAGGGGGGGTTTTTTTTTGGGGGGGCGGGTTTCCCCCAAAAAAAGGGGGGGGTTTTTTCCCCCAAAACCGGGGGGGGGGGAAAATTTTTCCCGGGGGGTTTTGGTTTCCCCAATTTGCTTTTAAAGGGGGGTGGGGCCCCTTTTTCCCCCCGGGGTTTTTAAAAAATTCCCTTTTTGGGGGGTTTCCCGGGGGGGGTTTTTGGGGGGGTTTTTTTTTTTTTCCCCCCCCCTTCCCGGGGCCCCAAAAAATTTTTTTCCCTTTTCCCCCCCGGGGGTTTTTCCCCGGGGGGGGTTTCCCAAAAAAAAAAACCCCCAGGGGGGGGGCCCCTTTGGGGGGGGGCCCCCAGGGGCCCCCCTTAAAAAAGGGGGGGAAAAAAAAATTTGGGGGGGAAAAAATTTTCCTTTTTTTTCCCCCAAATTTTTTCCAAAAGGGTTTCCCCCAAACCTTTTTTTCCCCCGGGGGCCCCCCTTTTTTTAAAAAAAAATTTTTTTTTTTTTGGGGGAAAAAGGGTTTTTTCCCCCTTTTGGGGTTTTTTTCCCCCTTTTTTTTGGGGGGGTTTTTGGGGGTTTTTTTTGGGGGGTTTTTTTTGGTTTTTTTTTTCCCCCCGGGAAACCAAAATTTGGGGTTTTTGGGAATTTTGGGGGTTAAGGGTTTGGGGGTTTTTTTTTGGGGGGCCCCCCCCCCCCCAAAAAAAATTTTTTGGGGCCCCCGGGGTTTTTTTGGGGGGGGGGGTTTTTTTTTTTTTTTGGGGCCCTTTTTTTTTTGGGGGTTCTTTGGGGGGAAAAAAAAAAGGGGGGCCCTGGGGGGGAAAAAAGGGGCCCCCTTTTTTAAAAAAAACGGGGTTTGGGAAAATTAAACCCCCCCCCCGGGTAAAACCCCCCCCCCCCCCTTTTTTAAAAAGGAAAAAAATTTTTAAAAAAAGGGAAAAAAAAAAATTTTTGGAAGGAAAAAAAGGGTTTTTTTTAAATTTGTTTTTTTTTTTTTTCCCCCCTTTTTTGGGGGGGGGGGCCCCCCCTTTTTGGGGGCCTCCCAAACGGGCCCCGGGGGGGGTTTTGGGTTTTGGTTGGGGGGGGGAAAACCCCTTTTTTTTTTGGGGGAAGGGTTTTTTTAAAAAAAAAAGGGTTTTTTTAAAAAAAAAAAATTTCCCCCCCGGGGGGGTTTTTCCCCCTTTTTTCCCCGGGTTAAATTTTTTTTTCCCGGGGGGGTTTTTGATTTTTTTTTTTTTGGGGGGGGGGAAATTTTTTAAAAAACCCCCCAAAAATTTTTTGGGAAAAATTTTGGGCCCCCAAAGGGGAAAAGGGGGGGGGGGTTTTTGAAAAAAAAACCCCCCAAAAAAAAATTTTGGGAAAAAAAAAATTTTTAATTCCCCCCCTTTTGGGCCCCCCTTTTTTAAGGCCAAACGATTTTTTTCCTTTTTTGAAAAAAGGGTTTTTTTTTCCCCCCCCCCTTTTTTGGGGGGGGGCCCGGAAACCCAAAAATTAAAGGGGGTTTGAAAAAAATTTTTTTGGGCCCCCCCAAAAAAAAAAAAACCGGGGGGGTTTTGGGCGGGGAAAAAACCCCCAAAAATTTTTTTAAAAAAGGGGGGGGTTGTTTTAAAAAAAAAAATAAATTTTTTTTTTTCCCCCCCTTTTAAAAAAAAAAAATTTTTTTTTAAAACCCGGGGGAAAAAAACCCCCCCGGTTTTTCAAAAAAAACCCCCAAAAGGGGGTTTTTTTTTTTTAAAAAAAAAAAAAGGGGTTTTTTTGGGTTTTCCCCTTTTGGGGGGGGTTTTTTTTCCTTTTTCGCCAAAAAAAACCCCTTGTTTTTCCCCCCCCCCCCCGGGGGGACCCCCCCCCCCTTTTTTTTTGGGGTTTTAAAAAAAAAATTTTTCCCCCCCCCCCGGGGGGGGGGAAAAAAAACCCCCCAAAAAATTTTCCCCCCCCCCCCAAAAAAAAAACCCCCTTTTCCCTTTTAAAAAAAATTTAAAAAAAAAACCCAAAAAAACCCAAAAGGGGAAATTTTTTTTTTGGGAAAAAAAGGTTTTTGGGGTTTTTAAAAAAAAGGGGAAAAAAAGGGGCCCCCCGGGCCCCCCCTTTTTTTTCCCCAAAAAAATTTCCTTTTTTTAAAAAATTTCCCCTTTTTTTAAAAAACCCCCCCGGGGGGGGGGGGAAAAAAAGGGGGGCTTTGGGGGCCTTTTGGGCCCCCCCCGGGGGTCCTTTTTTCCCTTCCCTTTTTTTTTTTAAAAAAATTTTGGGAACTTTTTTTTTTTAAAAAGGTTTTTTAAAGTTTTTTTTCCCCCAGGGGAAAAATTTTGTTTTTTTTAAAAAAAAAATTTTTTTTGGGGTTTTTGGGGGGGGGTTTTTTTTTGGGGGGAAAAGATTTTTTAAAAAATAGGGGAAAAAAACCCCTTTTCCCCCCTTTTTCCCCCCCCCCAAAAAGGGGGGGGAAAGGGGGTTTTTGGGGGGGGGTTTTTTTAAAAAAAATTTTTTCCCCCCGGAAGAAAAAAAATTTTTTTTCCCTTAAAAATTTTTGGGGTTTTTTTCCCAAAAAAAGGGGGGGGGGGCCCCCCAAAAAAAAACCCTTTAAAAAAAGAAAACCCCGGGGGGGTTTAAAAAATTTTTTTTGGGGGTTTTTAAAAAAAAAAACCCCCCCCAAAAAATTTTTAAAAAAAAAAAACCCAAAAACCCAAAAAGGGGCCCGGGAAAGGGGGAAAAGGAAAAGGGGGGGGGTTTAAAGGGAAAAACCCCGGGGGAAAAATTCCCCTTCCCCCCCCCAAAAAAAAAAGGGGGGGAACCCCCCAAAAAAGGGGGAAAAAAAATTTTTTTCCCCGGGAAAAAATTCAAAAAGGGGGGGGGTTTTTCCTTTTTTTAAAAAACCCCCAAAACCCCCCCCCCCCCTTTTTTAAAAAAAAAAAATTTTGGGGGGAAAAATTTTGGGGGGGTTTTTTTAATTTTTTAAAAAAACCCCCCCAAAAAAAACCCCCAAAATTTTCCCCCTTTTTAAATTCAATACCCCGGTTTTTTAAAAAAAAGGGGGGGGCCCCCAAAAAAAAACCCAAAAAACCCCAAACATCCCCCCGGGGGGAAAAAAAAAACCCGGGGGGTTTTTTAAAACCCCTTTTTTCCCCCTTTTACCCCCCCCAAAAAAAAATTTGGGGGGGGGAAACCCCCCCCCCAAAATTTTTTAAAAAAAAAAAACCCCCCAAAAATTCCCCCTTTTTCCCGGGAAAAAAATTTTTTTCCCCAAAAGGGGGGAAAAAAAAGGTTAAAAAGGGGGAAAATTTAAAAAAATTTTAAAAAAAAATTTTTTAAAAAAAAAAGGGGTTAAACCCCAAACCCCCGGGGGGAAAACCCGGGGGAAAAATTTAAAGGGGAAAAAAAATTTCCCCAAATTTTAAAAAAAGCCCCCCCCCCCCCAAAGGGGCCCAAAAACCCCCCCAAATTTAAAAAAAAAAATTTTTGGAAAAAAAAAATTTTCCCCTTTCCCAAAAAAAAGGGAAACCCGGGAAAAAAACCCCCGGGGGGGCCCCCCGGGCCCCCAAAAAAAATTTGAATCCCTTTTCCCAAAAAAAAAACCCCCCCCCTTTTTTTCCCCCTTTTTCCCCCCCCCCAAAAAAGGGGGGGCCCCGGGCCCCCAAAACCCCCCGGGGCTTTTTTCCCCGAAAATTTGGGGGGGAAATTTTTTTAAAATTTTTGCGGGGCATTTTTTGGCCCCCAAATTAAAAAACCCTTAAAAAAAAAAATTTTTTAAAAAAAACCCGGGGCCCAAAAAAAAATTTTTTTTAGGAAAAGGGGGGGGGAAAAATTTTTTTTTTCCCCCCCCTTTTTTTGGGGTTTTTAAAAAAATTTTTTAATTTTCCCCGGGGAAAAAAAAGGGGATAAAATTGGCCCCCAAAAACCCCCCGGGGGGGGGGGGGAAAAACCTTTTTTTGGGGCCCCCCCCTTTTTTTTTTTAAAAAAGGGGGGGAAAAAAAATTTTTTTTAAATTTTTTGGGGCCAAAAAAAAAAAGGAAAAAGGCCCCCCCCAAAAAAAACCCCCCCCCCTTTTTTTTTTTCCCCGGGTTTAAATTTTTTGGGGGGTTTTTTAAAAAGGGGTTTGGGGGGTTTTTTTCCCCCCAAAAATTTTTAAAAACCCCCTTTTCCCCCAAAAAAAAGGGGGGGCCCCTTTAAAATTTTGGCCCCCCCCCCAAAAAAATTTTTTAAAAAAAAAATTTTTTTTTTGGGGGGGGCCCCCCGGGGGAAAAAAAAAAAGGGGGGCCCCGGGGGGTTTTTAAACAAAAAAATTTTCCCCCCCCAAAAAAAAATTCAAAAAAAAAAATTTTTTTTAAAAAAAACCCGAAAAAAAATTTTTTTAAAAATTTTGGTAAAACCCCCCCCAAAACCCCCCCCGGGGTTCCCCGAACGAAAAAAACCCCCCCAAAAAAATTTAAAAACCGGGAAAAACCCCCAAAAAAACCCCCCCAAAAAAAAAAAAAAAACCCCCCCCCTTTTTTTCCCCGGGGGGTGGGGAAAGGGTTTTTTGGGGAAAAAAACCCCCCCCTTTTCCCCCCCCCCCAAAAAAAACCCCCCCAATAAAAAAAAAACCCCCCTTTTTTTTTCCCCCCGGGGAAAATTTTTTCCCCCCCCCCCCGGGCCCCCCCCCCCTTTTCCCCCGGGGGGGTTTTAAAAAAGGGGGGGTTTTTTTCCCCAAAAAGGGGGGGAAAAAAAAGGGGGCCCCCCCAAATTTTTTTAAAAAAAAAAAGGGGCCCCCCAAAGGGGAAAACCCCCCCGGGGGGGGCCCCCCCGGCCGGGGGAAGGGGGGAAAAAGGGGTTTTTTTTTTCCCCCCCCCGGGGGGGGGCCCCCCCGGAAATTTTTTGGGGGTTTAAAAAGGGGGTTTTTGGGGGGGGCCCCCCCCCTTTTTTAAAAAATTTTAAAAAAAAAAAAACCCCCACTTTTTCCTTTTTAAAGGGGGGCCCCCAAAAATTTTTTTTAAAAGGGGGGTTTTTTTTTAAAATTTTTTTAACTTAAAATGGGGGGCCCGGGGTGGGTTTTTTAAAACCAAAAAAAAAAGGTTTTTTTTTTTTTTTTTTTAAAAAAAGGTTTTTTTAAAAAAAAATTTTTTTTCCCCTTTTTTTGGGCTTTTTCCCAAAAATTGGGGTTTTGGGTTTTTTTTCCCGGGGGTTTTGGGGGGAAAGGCCCAAAAATTTAAAAAAGGGGTTTTTTTTTTTTCCCCTTTTTTGGGAAAAAAACCCCCCTTTTTTTTCCCCCCCAAAAATTTAAACCCCCCCGGGTATTTAAAATTTTAAAGGGGGGGCCCCCCCTTTTTGGGGGAAAAAAAAAAATTTCCCCCTTTTTTTTTTGGGGGGGGGGGCCCCCCCCCCGGGTTTAAAACCCCCCCGAAAACCCCCCACCCCGGGGGGGCCCGGGGCCCACCCCCAAAAAAAACCCCCCCCCCCAAAAAAATGGGGGCCTTTTTTTTAAGGGGCCCCAAAAAAAAACCCCAAAGGGATTTGGAAAAAAATTTAAACAAAAAAAAGGGGCCAAAAAAAAATTTTAAAAAAAAAAAAACCCCCAAAACCCGGGGGGGGGGGGGGAAAGGGGGGAAGGGCCCCCGGGCCCCCCAATTTTTAAAAAGGGGGGGGGGAAAAATTAAAAATTTTTTTTTAAAAAATTTTTCCCTTTTTCCCCTTTTCCCCGGGGTTTTAAAAAAAAAACCCCCCCAAATTTTTTTTTTTTTTCCCCTTTTTTTAAAAGGGGAAAAATTTTTTCCCCCCCTTTTTTGGTTTTTTAAAGGGGGTTTTTTTTTTTTGGGGGTTTTAAAATTTGGGGCCCAAAAACCCCAATTTTTTTTTTGGGGGGTTTTGGGGGGGGGTTTTTAAAAAAAGGGGGGGGTTTTTTAAAAAAATTTTTTTTAAAATTAAGGGGGTTTTTAAAAACCCAAAAGGGGGGCTCCCCCCAAAAAATTAAAAACCCCCCCAAAGGGGGGGGGAAAAAAAAAAAACCCCAAAAGGCAAAAAAAAGGGGTTTTTTTTTTTTTTTCCCCCCCCCCCGGGCCCCCTTTTTAATTTTAAAAAAAATTTTTTGGGGGTTTTTTTTTCCCCCCCCAAAAAAAAACCTTTTTTTTAAATTTTTTTTAAAAAAAACCCCCCCCCCTTTTTTTTTTTTTCCCCCCCTTTTTTTTTAAAAAAGGCCGGGAAAAAGGGGGGGAAAGAAAATTTTAAAAACCCCCCTTTTTTGGGCCTTTTTCCCCCCCTTTTTTGGGTTTTTTTTTTCCCCCCCCCGGGGGGCCCCCCCAAAAACCCCCCTTTTTTTCCCCCGGCCCCCCCAAAAAAAAGGGGGGGGGGAAAAAATTTTTTTTAAAAAAAACCCAAAAAAAGGGGGCCCAACCGGGCCCAACCCCTCAAAAAAAAAAAGGTTTTTTTAAAAATTTTTTTTTTTTAAAAATTTTTTTCCCCCCCCGGGGGAATTTTTGGGAAAAAATTTTCCCCAAAAAACCTAAAGGGAAAACCCCCCAACCCGGTTTTAAAAGGGGAAAAATTTTGGGGCCCCCGGGGGTTCCTTCCTAAAAAACCCCGGGGAAAAAACCTTTTTTTTTAAAAAGGGGGGAAAAAACCCCCCGGGAAAGGGGGGGCCCCCCCCCCGGGGGGGGGGAAAAAAATTTTTTTTGGGGCCACTTTTGGGGGGCCCCCCCGGGGGGTTTTTTTAAAAAAACCCCCCCGGGGGGTTTTTTTAAAAAAACCCCCAAAAAACCCCAAAAAAAAGGGGAATTTTTGGGCCCCCCCCCCGGGGGGGGGGGGGTTTTTTAATTTCCCCCCCTTTTTTTGGGGTTTTTTTTTTTTTTTCCCCCCTTTTTTTGGGGGCCCCTTTTAAAAGGGAAAAAAAATTTTTTTTCCCCCGGGGGGGTTTTTTTTTTTTTAAAAAAAAAACCCCCTTTTTTTTTTGGGGGGGAAAAAAAAAAAAAGGGCCCCCAAAACCCCACCCCAAAAACCCCCTTTGGGGGAAAGGGCCCCCCCAAAACCGTTTTTCCCCTTTTGGGGGTTTTTGGTCCGGTTTAAAAAGGGGGGCCCCCCTTTCCCCCCTTTTTTCCCCCTTTCCCTTGGGGCCTTTAGGGAAGGGGAAAAGGGGGGGTTTTAAAAAAAAAAGGGGGCCCCCAAAAAACCCCCAAAAAAATTTCCAAAAAAAGGGGGGGTTTTTCTAAAAAGGGAAAAAAAACCGGAAAAAAAAACCCCCCCCCCTTTTTCCCCCGGGGGGGAAAAAAAAAGGGGGGGAAAAAAAAAAAAGGGCCCCCTTTAAAATTTAAATTTTTTAAAAAAAAAAATTTTTTTTAAAAACCCCCCGGGGGGGGGGTTTTTTTGGGGAAAAAAAGCCCGGGAAAATTTTTAAAAAAAAATTTTAAAAAATTTTTTCCCCCCCGGGGCCCCTTTTTTTTTCCCCCCCGGGAAATTTTTAAAATTTTTTCCCCCCCCTTTTGGGGGTTTTTTTTTAAAAAAAATTTCCCGGGGCCCCAAAAGGGCCCCCCAAGGAAAATAAAAAAACCCCAAAAAGGAAAACCCCGGTTTAAAAGGGTTTCCCCCGGTTTTAACCCCTTTTTGGGGAAAAAAAAATTTTTTTTGGAAAAAGGCCCCTTTTAAACCCTTTTAAAACCCAAAGGGGAAAACCCCCGGGGTTTTTTTTTGGGGGGAAAAAAAGGGGGTTTTTTTTTTTTTAAAATTTTTAAAAAAAAATTTTTTTTTTTTCCGGAAAATTTTTTTTAAAACCCCCCCCCTTTTTTTTTTTTTAAAAAAACCCAAAATTTTTTTTTTTTTCCCCCCCCTTTTTAATTTCTTTTTCCCCGGGGGGTTTTTAATTTATTTTTTTGGGGGGCCCCCCCCGGGGGGGTTTTTTAAAAAATTTTTTTTTTTTTGGGGGGTTTTTTTTAAAAAAGGGGGGGGGGAAAAAAGGGGCCTTTTTTGGGGGGCCCTTGGGGGGGTTTTTCCCCCCCCCCAAAAAACCCAAAAAAAAAAATTTTTAAAAAAAAGGGTTTAAAAGGGAAAAAGGGGTTTTTTTCCCCCCCAAAAAAAAGGGGGGGGTTTTTAATTTTTTTTTTTTTTTTTCCGGGGGGGGGGCCCCCCGGAAACCCCCCGGGGGGGGGGGGAAAAAAAACCCCCCCCGGGGGAAAAAAAGGGGGTTTAAAAAACCCCCCTTTAAAGGTTTCCCCCCCCCCAAAAACCCCCCTTTTTTTTTTTCCCCGGGGGTTGGGCCCCAAAAATTTGGGGAAAAAAATTTTTTCCCCAAAACAAAATTGGGCCCCCTTTAAAAGGGGCCCCCCCCAAAAATTTTAAACCCCCCCCCAAAACCCCCCCCCTTTTTTGGGGAAAATTTTTAAAACCCAAAAAAAAAAGGGGGGAAAATTTGGGGGGGGGCCCCAAAAAAAAAAAGGGGGCCGGGAAAATTTCCCGGGAAGGGGTTTTAAACCAAAAAAAACCAAAAAAAACCCCCGGGGGGGAAAAAACCCCCCCCCCCGGGGGGGGGGAAATTTTTTTTTTGGGGGAAAATTTTTTTTTTTGGGGGGCCCCCCGGGGGGTTTTTTTCTCCCTTTTTTCCCGGGGCCGGGGGGGGCCCCCCCCCTTTTTTTTTGGGGGGGTTCCCCCCCTTTAAAATTGGAAACCCCCCCCCTTTTTTTTTCCCGGAAACCCCTTTTAAAGAAAGTTTTCCCGGGGGGCCCCGGGGGGCCCCCCCCCCGGGGGGGGCCCCTTTGGTTCCCCCGGGGGGGGTTTTTGGGAAATTTTGGGCAAAATTTTTATTTTTTGGCCAAAAATTTTTGAAAAAGGGTTAAAAGGAAGTTTTTTTTAACCCCCAAAAATTTAAAGCCCCCTTTTTTTTTTAAAAAAATTTATAAATTTTTTTTTTTTTTTTTTTAAAAAAAAAAAAGGGTTTTTTTGGGGGCCCCCCCCGGGGTTTTTGGGGGGCCCCAAATTTTTTTTAAAAACCCTTTTAAACCCAAAAAGGGTTTTTTTTTAAAAGGTTTAAAAGGGGGGAAAAAATTTTTTTTTTTCCCTTTTTTCCCCCCTAAGGGGCCCCCCCTTTTAAAATTTTTTTTTTTTTGGGGGGGGGTTTTTTGGGTTGAAAATTTGGTTGGTTTTGGGAATTTTGCCTTTTTTGGGCCTTTTTTCCCCCTTTTTTCCCTTTTTTTTTTGGGGGGGAAAACCCGGGGGGGGTTTTTTTGGGAAAAAATTTTTTTGGGGTTTTTTGGGGGGCCCCTGCCCCCTTTTTTGGCCCCCCCCCAATTTTTTTTAAATTTTTTTAAAACCCCCCCTTTTTCCCCCCCTTTTTTTTTTTTTAAAATTTTTTTTGGGGTTGGGGGGGGGGGGCCCCTTTTTTAAAAATTTTTTTTTTCCCCCCCTTTTTTTTCCCCCCCCCTTTTTTTTTTTGGGGGGGAAAAAAAAAAAAAAAAACCCCCCCCCCGGGAAAGGGGGGGTTTTTAAAATTTCCCTTTTTGGTGAAAAGGGGCCCCCCCGGGGGCCGGGCCCAAACCCCAAACCCCTTTTTTTTTTTAAAGGGGGGCCCTTTTTTTCCCCTTTTTTTTTTAAATGGGGGAAAAAAATTTTTTTTTTTCCAAGGGGGTTTTTTTTTAAAAATTTTTTTTTTTTTTGGGGGGGGAGGTG
>JARQOD010000004.1:508007667-508131418 GCA_033576555.1 Oophaga sylvatica
CACCCCTCAAGGTGCTCAAAACCACATACATGAAGTTTATTAACCCTTCAGGTGCTCACAGGAATTAATGGAATGTGGAAGGAATAAAATCAACATTTAACTTTTTTCACAAACATTTTATTTTTAGACCCAAATTTTTTTTTACTTTCACAAGGGTAACAGGTAAAAATGGACTCCAAAATTTGTTGTGCAATTTCTCCTGAGCACACCAATACCCAATATGTGGAGGAAAACTACTGTTTAGGTGCACAGCAGGGCTCGGAAGGGAAAGAGCACCATTTGACTAATTGAATGCAAAATTTTCTGGAATTATTAGCGGACGCCATGTCGCATTTGGAGAACCGCTGATGTGTCAAAAGAGTGGAAAACTCAGACATTTGCCCCATTTTGGAAACTAGACCCCTCAATGAACTTATCTAGATGTTCGAGCATCTTGAATCCATAGGTGTTTCACAGAAGTTTATAACGTTGAGACATGAAAATAAAAAATCTAATTTTTTTCCCACAAAAATGTTTTTTTAGTTTTTTTTTTTTCTCACAAGGGTAACAAAAGAAAATGCTCCATACAATTTGTTGTGCCATTTCTCCTGAGTAACGCAAAATACCCCATATGTGGTGAAAAACTACTGTTTGGATGCACAGCAGGCTTATAAAGGATGGAATGTGTTTTGCAACTCAGATTTTGATGGATATTCTGAGGGTGTCACATTTGGAGAGCCCCTGATGTGCCTAAACAGTGGCACTATCCCACAAGTGACCCCATTTTAGAAACTACCCCTCAGGGAATTATCTAAATGTGTGCTGAGCACCTTGAACCCACGGGTGCTTTATAGAATTTTACAATTTTAATCTCTGAAAATGAAAAAATATATATATTTTTCCCACACAAATGTTTTTTTAGCCCCAATTTTTTCATTTTCACAAGGATAGCAGGAGAAAATAGACAGCAAAATGTTTTTGTGCAATTTCTCCTGAATACCCAGATATTCCAAAGCTCAGAAGGGAAGAAACGTCATATTGGAGTTCAGATTTTTGCTGAACTGGTTTGAGGGTGCCATTGTACACTGGTAGAGTCCCTGATGTGCCAGAACAGCAGAAACCCCCCATACGTGACCCCATTTTACAAACTACATCCTCAATGAAAATTAATCTAGAAGAGCAGTGATCCTTTTTGACACCACGGGTGTCACAAATTTTATACCATTGGGCACTTATGAAAAAATAATTGCATTTTACTATGTTGTTTTAGCCCCAGTTTTTACATTTTAACATTGAAAATGGGTAAAGATGGGTAAAGATTGCAAATAAATTTGTCTCACAGTTTCTGCTGAATGTAGAAATTATCTGATATGAGCGTACAGTAGTGCTTAGACATACGGCAAAGACTCAGGAGGGACGAGCACTATTTACCCTCCTTGTGCGCAGATTTTCCTAGAATAGTTTGCGGACTCCATAACAGAGCCTCTAAGTTCTAGAAGAGCAAATCCCCCCTCAAGTGATCCATTTTGATCCTATTTTGGAAATTATACCTCATTGGGAATTTATCTACCGGTGGTAGTTGACAATTTTTGAATCAATGGATGTTTCCAGAAACAAGCAGCAGTGGAGTTGCTGAGTGAAATTGCAAACTCCCATTGTTAGTGCCCATTTCGTTTTAATGATCCATACATTGTTAGTGCCTGTACATTGTGGTGCCCAGCTCATGCCTCTGGAGGACATGCACTTGTAAATTAGGTGGGCTGTTGAATTTCTTTTGGGGAGGCAAGGAGCTATAGCACTTTTCCAGAGCCTTTGTGCTTACTAGTAACATGGAAGCCCCCTATATTTCCATTAACAGATGACGGACCTCAGTGAGGATTTACTTTTTTTTTTGTGGATTGAGTAGAAATTTTTGCTTACATAACATTTGGGATCGGCATTTATTTGCAGCTCTATACTGAGCACTTATATTGAGGCTTACTCTAAATCTCCAAGTGACAGGATTCGATGAAACCCACGAGGGATCCATTCATTATAATGAGGCAGCAGAGTTACTCTGGACTCTGTCTGGCCTCTGTTCAGTGGGCTCCTTCTTTTCAGAAGTGCACAAAAATGTGGCGGACCGCGCTTTTATGCACATATAAAAAGAAGGACACCGCCGGTTCATAAGCCAGACGGCATCCACAGTGCCTCCATCTGCCTCATTATAGGACTCTTCCATCGAGGGTTCCATCTGAATCACGTATTTCAGAGATTTACAAGGAATCCCGAAAATAAGGCTCAGCGTAGTGCGCAGGATAAATGTGAGCCGAGCCTTTCTGCATCTTTGGGAGGTAGAATGAAAAAATCACATCAGATGAAGAATTGGTTTTATTCTTATTTAGGGCCGTTCCTCATACTGTATAAGTGATTAGGCGACTTTATTCTTTGTGTCGGTGCGATTACAGAGATATCAGATTTATATCTGATTTTTATGTTTGGTTGCTGTCACACACTAAAAGACGCTTTTCTATTCCAAAAATAAGTTTTGCATCCACATATTTGGATAGCTATAATTTTCCATTATTTCGTCTGAAAGAATCATGTGACGGCTTGTCAGAGAGGTCCGGCGCCTGCGCACTGCAGTACTCTGCTCTGCCCTCACCAGGGCAGAACAGTGCGCCTGTGCCGGAGCTGCGACAGGAAGCTAAGAAGAGGATGTCTTCACTAGAAGATGGAAGGCGCCGGACCGGTCCGCGACGCCCATCGGACCGTGACGCCCATCGGACGGCGGACCGCCCCGGGTGAGTATAATATAAACTCGTTTTTCTTCTCTTTCAGGTGACATCGGGGGCTTATCTACAGCATTACAGAATGCTGTAGATAAGCCCCTGATGGGTGTGGCCGCAGCTGATGGTCGAAAATGGGGTGACAGATTCCCTTTAAAGATGATACATATCCTTTATATTTTTAGGAAAAAATATTATAATTGTCATTTTTACACTTTAAAACTTACAAAAAGGAAAATGGACAGATGCAAAATGGATTTGTGTGCTCAGATAACTTTGACCAAGGTTTCAGACCTTAATTAGCCTGTTAGGGTTATTGCTTGTTCACTCTCATCGTTAGGAAAGGCCAGGTGGGCAAATTTCCCAGCTTTATAAAAAACCCAGCCTCCTCTAACCTTGTGTCAAAAACAGCAGCCATAGGATCTTCTAAGCAGCTGCCACTCTGAACTTGAAAATGGTGGAGCTCCACAAAGCATCAGAAGACTACAAGAAGAGAGCAAAGCGTTTTTCAAGTTTCCCTTTCCTCAGTTTGAAATGTAGTTAAGAAATGGCAGTTAACAGGAACAGTGGAGATCAAGATAAGTTCTGGAAGACTAAGCAAAACTTCAGTGTAAGCGCTCACAGGATTGCTAGAAAGTCAAATCAGAACCCCCGCTTGACTGCAAAAGAGGTGGTACATTGTTCTTCTGTTCAGAGACATCTGCACAAATATGGCCTCCATGGAAGAGTCATCAGAAGAAAACTTTCTGCGTACTCACCATAAAATTCAGCGACAGAAGTATGCAAAAGAGCATCTAAACAAAGCTGATGCATTTTGGAAACAAGTCCTGTCAACTGATGGGTTTAAAATAGAACTCTTTGACCACAATAATCAAATATATGTGTGGCGAAAAAAGGGCACAGAATTTCAGGAAAAGAATATCTCACTAACCATTAAGCAAGGGGGTGGATCAATCATGCCTTGCGGTTGTGTTGCAGCCAATGGCACTGGGAACATTTCAAGAGTAGAGGGAAAAAATTGATTCAATGAAACTTCAACAAATTCTTGACGCAAACTTTACACTGTATGTAAAAAAGCTGAAGTTGAAAAGAGGAATGGCTTCTACAAATGGATTAATGATCCTAAACACACGTCAAAATCCACAATAGACTATCTCAAAAGGTGCAACTGAAGGTTTTACAATGGCCCTCACAGTCCCCTGATCTGAGCATCATTGAAAATCTGTGGCTAAACCTCAAAATAGCAGTGCATGCAAGACAACCCAGGAATCTCACAGAACTGGATGAATATCCAAGGCAGAACGGATTGAAATCTCTCAAACAAGTATTGAAAGACTCTTGTCTGGCTAAGAAAAGTGTTTACAAGTTGTGATACTTTCAAAATTGGGTGCTACTAAGTACTAACCATGCAGGGTGCCCAAACTTTCCATAGGCCCACTTTATTTTTTGTAATTTTTAAAATGTAAAAGATTAAAATATATATATTTTTGTATAAAAAACAAAGGCAATGTGTCATCTTTAACTTTAGGGCCTAGAGATCATTTTACTTCAATTTGCTTAACTGTTCACAATAACAGTAATTTTGATCAGGGATGTCCAAACTTTTACATACAACTGTGTACTGTATATGCCCTAAATATGTATATGCAATATATGAGTCGCCCTCCAGAGCAATGGGAACTCGGATCTGAGCCTATAGACTACTATGGGGGATGTCCGGCGACACAGTCTCAGTCCGTGGCTCTGGTGCTCATTCTTTAAAATGTGGGATATTTACAGGTGAATTGAATATTGGTATGGGGATTCGTGACGCCACTTATGGTACCTGGTCAGGATGACCAGCGCTGCTATGCAGATCCACTGAAGGGTTAATATTGTGCAGCTAGATGTTACAGCCTTCCACAAGTAAGGCTGAGTCCTTCAGGGCAGATAGAGGGGTGCAGAACGGACGGGGACCCGCAGTGAGGGGTAGTAAGGTAGATACACGCACAAGTCACTTTGGTACCTTTACTGAAGATGTTGCAAGCACTCCCCGGAGCACTGTAGGGTGAAGGGTACACATCCAGATTCCTCCACTGAGTAGGTGTGTGGCCTCCTGTTCCTTGCCTTTATGTGATAAAGTCCTGACCTGCTTGTAGATAGGCCTAACTTGGTCTCCGTCTTGCACCTGGCTGACCTTGTGGTTGGACCCCTTCTTGAAGTACACAGTCTATATTTGCAGTACACGGCTGGACTCCGTCCTCCTGGTCCAGTTACGTATCAGCTCTGAGGTACTCCTGGGACTTGTTGTCCTCCAAGAACTCCGGTGTTCTCCTAATGGGTCGTGGAGATCCCTATAGGCTCGGACCCCGGTGTCCGGTCAAAAACTTGCTGAGGTAAGCTGTAAAGGCTTTTCTACCTCCGTTACTGCTCTTTCCACTCGCCTTCAGCCTACCCGGGCCCTCACACGATCACACACTGGCAGTTGGGGGGCTGCCTCTTCGCCGCTCTCTAAGCGTCGGCACGCTTCTCTCACTGAGCTGCACTCAGTTGGCTCAGTTCTGACCAGGCTGGAGTGGCTTTGGTTCCACTTGTACTGGCCTCCACTCTCTCTTGAACTGAATGGCTCTGCAGCCTCTCTCTCTCCTCAGAACGCTCAGTGAGCTAGTCTGCACAAACCGAGCTCAGTGCTCTCACCGTCTACACTCTCTGAGGTGACTGGCTTGAGTGGCTTCACTGGCTGAATGCCTTGATGTTTCTGTGTTCACTCTGCTTTTATATGTCTAAACAGCTCCCTCTGGTGGTCTTTGGGATAGGTGAACGTGTGTGGGATGTGTATAATGACCTCTAGTGGTGTATTCTTTCAGTGCACCCTTCTGGAAGATATGGATCCAGTTGCAGCTGGGCTCCACATTCCCCCCTAGTAAAACTCAGCACTCCGGGGCTGAAATACAAAAACAGAGAACAATAAACAATTTTATAAATTAACTCTTCCCTTACGGGAGGTGAGGATCTTGCATAACAGATGAATGAATAACTATAGACATTAGCACAATGAGGAAATGAGCAACCATAAAAAGTCCCAGTCTCTTTTGGAAAAAAGATGCTCCAAGGGGTAGAGGGAACAAGTAAAAATGTCCATTCCACTTGTTCCGTATCAAAAAGGGGAACGGATAAATAAATAACGTTATATTCAGGCATATTATAAGCAACATTTTTTACATTTTATGTACAATGACTTAGACAATTATTTACATTTGTTAGGTCCTTACTCTCTGTACCTAACAGGTAATTGCCCCTTGTTATGCGTACTGACCTACGTGGTGTAGTGGTAGGTGAGGTGTCAGTTAACCTGTTTGTCCTGCGTGCAGGTAGGTTGTAGTACTGCCTTAACCCTCTAGGGATCTGGCAAGTATCTTCCAGCTGGGTGAACTGGCTCTGTCTAAACAGGGGATTCTTCTTCCTGAGATTCAGCTTCTTGAGAATCTGTTTCTTGGGATTCCACTTCTTGGGGTTCTGCTGGAGCGGGTTCCTCTGGAACTGACTCTTCTGCAACAACCGGCTCAACTGGGTGTAGTAGTTCTCCTTGTTGCTGATAGAATTGTAATACGGGAATGATTACAGCTTCTCCAAGGCAAGGCCAATCTGCGGGGAAGTCTCCTAAGTCTGTATGTATGACTGCTTCATCACGCTCTTCCTTATTGACAACAGGTTCTTCCTCTTGAAGCTTTAACAGATCCGGACACAACTTTAGGTGATCTCTGGATACAGTTGTAGTCGTTCTTCCTCCATCTTTACTAATTATACATGTTTTCTTGTTGTCAAACCTTGAATTCTGTACGATGTAGGGCTCTCTTCCCATGATCGTCGAGTTTGTGCATCCTCCTCTTTCTTTTCAGCACGACTTCACCAGGTGCGAAAGGTTCAGCTGGGACACTTTTATTATAGTGATCTTCTTGTTTGTTCCTTTTCTCGATTGAGACTATCTTCAACGCAGGCCTGTACTTTTCTGTACTGTTCCTGTCTGTTGGTGTCCCAGTCTTCTGTAGTCACATCTGCTTTGGTTCTACAACACCAAGCTCCAGATCCATGGGCAGCTTTCTGGTCTGGCCCACATGAGGTAAGCTGGGGTGCAATTGGTGGAACTCACAGGTATGTGATTGTACAGATCTACCAGGTCAGGTAGTAAGTTGGCCACCGATTTCTCTCCTCAAGTGGTACAGTCTTCAGCAGGTCAATGACGATGTGATTCATCTTCTCACAGAGACCATTGGTTTGGGGGTGGTACGGTGTGGTTCTTATCTTCTTACACCCGTACAAGTGACAGAACTCTTTGAACAATTCGGCCTCGAAGGCTGGGCCTTGGTCAGTTAGCACCTGCTCAGGATATCCATGTGGTCTGCAGAAATATGCTTGGAACGTCTTTGCTGCTGTCTCTGCCGTCAGATCTTTGACAGGGGCGACCACCAGGAACCTGGAGTAGTGATCCACAATAGTCAGGGCATAGGAGTATCCTGACCGGCTGGGTGACAAAATTGACATGGTCCAGGGCCACGATCTCCAAGGGACGAGTCGTCTTGATGGGTTGCAGGGGTGCCTTCTGACTGCTGTAGTCTTTTCTTCTGTGGCCACAGGGTCCACAGTTCTAGCACCACCTCTCAATGGAGCTGCGCATTCCCACCCAATAGAAACGACACTTCAACAGGGTCTCCAGCTTCTTCCAGCCAAAGTGTCCCGCTTGATCGTGGTAGGCTTCCAACACCATCTGGATGTCTGCTCTGGGGACTACTATCTGCCATACCATCTCATGGGTCCTTGGGTTGACGTACCTCTGGCACAGCTTCTCACGGTAGATAAACAACCGGCTTCTCTCATTCCACAGCTGCTTTGCTTGTAGAGACGCATCCTTCTCCAAGGAGGAACCTTCCTGATTTTATCAGCTCCTTGATTCGGCTGACAACTGGGTCGCTGTCCTGAGTCTCCTTCCAGCTGTGGTGAGGTAAAGGATTTAATGTCTTACCACGCGGCCTCCTGCAGGCTTGTTGCTCGTGGATCATCCCATTCCTGTGAAAGGCAGGTAGTTCAATCTCTTCCAGATCATCCACTTCTTCTTCTGTGTCCGATTCATGAGGCATCCTGGGTAGGGCATCAGCGTTGGCATTCTTGCGGCCCGCTCGGTACTTGATTGAGAATTGGTAGTTTGACAGCCGAGCCATCCAGCGTTGTTCCATGGGTCCCAGCTTAGCTGTTTCAAGATGCGTCAAGGGGTTATTATCAGTGTAGGCAGTGAACTTGCTGGAGGCTAGGTAATTCTTAAACCTCTCTGTAATGGCCCAGACCAGTGCCAGGAACTCCAACTTGAAGCTGCTGTAGTTCTCTGGGTTCCTCTGTCGGGCGGAGCTTCCTGCTTGCATAGGCGATGACTTTCTCCAGGCCATTTTGCTTCTGACTGAGGACAGCTCCCAATCCTTCATTGCTGGCATCAGTATACAGCAGGAACAGTTGGCTGTAGTCAGGGTAGGCTAGGATCTCGTCACCTGTCAGGATCTCCTTCATTTCCTTGAATGCCTCAGCCTGTTCTTTACCCCAGTGGAATGGAGAATTCCTGCTCTTTAGGGACTGTCCCACCAGGAGGTCTTGCAGAGGCGCTGCTTTCTTGGTGTAGTCCTTTACAAACCTCCGGTAGTATCCTGTCAGTCCTAGGAACTGTCGCACCTTCTTCAGATTTTTTGGCTCCGGCCATTTCTGGATGGCGGTGACCTTCTCGGGGTCTGGCGCTACTCCTTCTGAGCTGACAATATGCCCCAGATACTGTACCTTTTGTTTGAGCAGATGGCACTTTGAAGGCTTCAGTTTCATCCCATACTTGGACAGTGACTCAAATACCTCCGCCAGGTGCTACAGGTGGTCTTCATACGTCTTGGAGTACACAATTACGTCATCCAGGTACAGCAACACAGTTTCGAAGTTGAGATGTCCCAGGCAGCACTCCATCACTCTCTGGAACGTTCCAGGGGCACTGCTGAGTCCAAACGGCATTCTGTCAAACTCACAAAGTCCCATCGGGGTGGTGAAAGCCGTCTTCTCCCGATCCTCCTCAGCCACAGCTACTTGCCAGTACCCACTAGTGAGGTCAAGGGTGGAAAAGTAATTAGCAGTCTTTAAGGCAGCTAAGGATTCCTCAATGCGTGGTAAAGGGTATGCATCTTTATGTGTAATGCGATTTACTTGTCTGTAATCTACACACATTCTCATGCTTCCATCCTTTTTCCTGACTAGGACTAGAGGTGCTGCCCAGGGACTACAACTATCCCTTATCACCCCTGCTTCCTTCATATCACGCAACATCTCCTTGGCTTTCTGGTAGTGTGCTGGTGGTATAGGCCTGTACCGCTCTTTAATGGGAGGATGATTGCCTGTAGGGATATGGTGTTGCACTCCCTTAATTGTCCCAAAGTCAAGTGGGTGTTTGCTAAATATCTGTGTGTACTCCTGTACCACTCGAAGTACTCCCTGTTTCTGGTGGGCTGGAGTGGTGTCCGTCCCGACATGGAGCTGTCGACACCAGTCCTCCACCTGGGTTGCTGGGCCGTTATCCTCCACTGGTTGTGGGGAGGCTAAGGGCTCCGTTGGGTGAATGGAGTTATTATCCACAGCATGTAACTTAGCAACAGTGGCATAACGGGTAATTTGACTTCATCCTCTCCCCAGTTGAGAAGATGCACTGGCACACTCCCATTATGTACCTCTACTACCCCTCTGGCAGTCAAGAGTGTAGGTCTGTGCTCCGAACAATGGGGCTCTACTACTGCTTGGTAGTTCTGTCCTCTCAGACCTATTGCTGCTCTACACCAAATAAGCATTTCACTCATTGGGGGTATCACAATGGGGTTCGGGTCTATTACCCGTACATTACCAATCTCACCACCGGTCAGTTTCACTTTCTGCTGGCATATCAGGGCCCGGATCTCCTTCTGGATCACTGCCTTTTACTTTGGCCTGACAACATCGGTGAGGTGTTGGAGTAAAAACACAACCTTCTCCAAACAGTTACTATAATGTTAGTGCCCAAAACCACATTCAACCCATTTTCCTCATTAACAGTCTTCACTACAAGAAGTCCCTGATCCTTCAGCTCCACTCTCCCCACTTTTATGTCTACATTTTTAGCCCCAAGTAGGTCAAGAGGGAGGCCATTAGAGGCGTATACTGCAAAGTCAGGATTTGGGTTTGGAGACTGTCCATGGACCAAAATCTACTGTAGAGAACATCAGGTATGATGGTTACCTGAGATCCAGTGTCCAGCAGGGCAGGGATTGCGATCCCGTCCAGTATGATGGACAGGTATGGTCTTCCTCCCACAAACCTGCGGTTCCAGTCTGAGGGGCCTGAAGAGTCTATTCCTGGGTGTTGGCCCTCGGACCCAGGATTTGCTCGTTTAAAGGACACCGACGTGCTGGGTGACCTTCTCTGTGGCAGCGGTAGCAGATGATCTCTCGGCGAGGATGATGCTGGTCGCGGGTCCCTCCAGGGGGTGGCGTTGTCCTCCTCCGGTGGGGCGACGTCCTCCTTCTCCTCCGGTTCATCCAAGGGACATCCTCTGGGCAGTCAGCTAGCAGGATCTTTCCTTCTTCCTCCGTCGGCAGTTGCAGGGCACTCATTACAGTGGCCAGGTTTTTGGTCAGCTGGCGCACTTCTGAGCGCAAACAGTCCAGCTCAGTAGGGGGCGCCACCTGCGTTTTGGCTTCCGCAAACAGCGGGGAAAAGGTGGATGCTGCAGGCTTTAGAGTGGCTTTTACAGCGCTATAGCTTGCAAACACGAAATATGAAAAATGAATTGCATCACTGCCTTAGAAATATGAAAAATTGAGAAGTCTTAGCGCATAAGATGGCCAAATTATGTGAGCCTGATAGCCACGTCAAGGCTCTTCTCGTATATCAGGTCTTAACTAATGCCAATCCTTGCTTAGAAAAGTCTGTCTGCATGGGAACATATGAATCCTCTCTTAAGACTAAAATCTACATCTCTGTGGAGAGGTAATGAACCTGGTGTAATTAAAAAGCCTTCTCAGTTTTTCATATTTCTAAGGCAGTGATGCAATTCATTTTTCATATTTCGTGTTTGCAAGCTATAGCGCTGCAGTGTGCTACCCTTTTTTCTTGTATGTGCGTGAGTTGGTGACTCTGGGTTTAGCACCTGTTCACACTGGATCTATGTCTGGATGTGCCGGTCAGTTTTTTGATATGTATTCATTTACCTTCTACCTGAGCACTCCACCTGTTGGTCACAGGCTTTTTAATTACACCAGGTTCATTACCCCTCCACAGAGATGTAGATTTTAGTCCTCGGTTTAAAGTGGATGACTTAGTTTGGTTGTCCTCAAAGAATATCTCTATGAAGGTTGCGTCTCCAAAGTTTAAGCAAAGGTTCATTGGACCTTATAGGATCTTGGAAGTCCTTAATCCAGTTTCTTTTCGTTTGGCTCTTCCTGCGACGTTTAAGATTCATAACGTCTTCCACAAATCTTTATTGAAAAGGTTTGTCGAGCCAGTGGTTCCTATGGCTGCGCCTCCTGAGCCTGTTTTGGTTGAGGGCAATCTGGAGTATGAAGTGGAGGAGATATTGGATTCTCGTTTGGCTAGACAGAGACTTCAGTACTTGGTTAAGTGGAAAGGTTATGGTCAGGAGGACAATTCTTGGGTGTTTGCTTCTGACATTCATGCGGAGAGACTGGTTCGTGCCTATCACCGAGCTCATCCTGATCGGCCTGGTGGTGCAGGTGAGGGTTCGGTGACCCCTCCTCAAGGGGGGGGTACTGTTGAGAGCATGTTGGAAATGATTTCTGTGTAGAGACTCGCTCTGGTGGTTGCTGAGGGTGTTGAACCAGTGTTGAATAGTTGAAGTTCATCACCTGCGAGCGATGACAGTCAATCAGAAGAGACTGACTGGGCTGATATAAGTGAGCTGCCTTCCCATGATCCTCGCTGGTGATCAATTGCTGTTTCCTGGTTCATTTGGAAGTCAGCTGGTGTCTTGCCTTCGTCTGCTACATTCATATAAGATATTTTCTGCTTGTTTCTATCGTGTTTGCAATTTCCATTTTTTTGTCTGCACTTTTGTGGGAGGTTAGCCGGGTTCCCCTCCAGGGGCCTGTGCTACTCTCTGTTTTTCAGTAGCCACTGTTTATTTGTTCCATTGCTCTGTCCCTGCTATTTGAGTGGCTGTGGGTTAGCCGCTTGGTCACACCAGAGATCTGATTTAGCGGGTGGCGAGATCGTGTGATCTCAGCATTTTTTGAAATCAGAAGTGTTGGAATTTTCTAGGGTTTTGCTGGGTTGCAGATAGTATTCTGTCCTGTCCTGTCCTATCTAGGCAGTATTTAGCCCCAGCATTTGCTCACTCTATTTTCTGCCTGTGTTTGTGTTTCTTCTTGTCTAACCGCCATTATATTTTTGGGGGCTACCTATTCCTTTGGGGCTCTACTCCGGGGCAGTTAGCTTTCCTGTTTCTATATTCAGTTGTAGCTAATCTCTCCGGCTGTGCCGAGGCGTCTAGGTCACCGTAGGTACGTCCCACTGCTGCTTCTAGTTGTGCGGTTAGCTTAGGGATCTGCAACCCATTAGTTCCCAACCTCTCTGGGTGTTTGGCTGCCTTCGTTGTTTTTTGCTCCTGTCCTCGGCTACCAAATCATAACAGATGCCCCTTGTCCCCGTCACAGGTCTAAGAGTTAAAAGTTCATTAGAAAGGTCTTTGTACTGTCCCCTCATATATTTATACATTGTAATAAGATCACCCCTAAGCCTTCGTTTTTCTAAACTAAATAACCCCAAGTGTAATAACCTGTCTTGGTATTGCAGACCCCCCAGTTCTCTAATAACCTTGGTCGCTCTTCTCTGCACCGGCTCCAGTTCAGCTATGTCTTTCTTATACACCGGAGACCAGAACTGCACACAGTATTCTAAGTGTGGTCGCACCAGTGACTTGTATAGAGGTAAAATTATGTTCTCCTCATGAGCATCTATGCTTCTTTTAATGCATCCCATTATTTTATTTGGCTTTGCAGCAGCTGCCTGACACTGGCCACTAAATGTGAGTTTGTCGTCCACACATACACCCAGGTCTTTTTCAGTGACAGTTTTGCCCAGTGTTTTACAATTGAGCACATCATTATGCATCTTGTTTGCTCTACCCAAGTGCATGACCTTACATTTATCCCCATTAAAGCTCATTTGCCATTTATCAGCCCAAGCTTCTAGTTTACACAAATCCTCCTGTAATATAAAATTGTCCTCCTCTGTATTTATTACCCTGCAGAGTTTAGTGTCATCTGCAAATATTGAAATACTACTCTGTATTCCCCCTACAAGGTCATTAATAAATATGTTAAAGAGAAGCGGCCCCAATACTGACCCCTGTGGTACCCCACTGCTAACCGTGACCCAGTCCGAGTGTGCTCCATTAATAACCACCCTTTGTTTCCTATCCATGAGCCAGTTCTTAACCCACTTACACATATTTTCCCCTATCCCCATTGTTCTCATTTTATGTATCAACCTTTTGTGTGGCCAAACTTTTGGTCTGTACTGTACATGTCAATTGTCTTCAATCCTTCTCATCAGAAGTTGCTCCTTTTTAGGTGTTAAATCTTATGGTCAGCCTTGATGTCCATAAGATCGTCATTGTTTCATCTTGGTTAAATTTTTGTATCACTTTTGTTACAGTATTCTGATTGATATGTAAAACTTTGCCGATCTTCTTGTAGTCGTCATCGTTCTTGTGTAAAAAAAAATATTTTCTTTCTCAGGTCTGTTGACATATCTTTATCCATTTGGTGGCATTGCTGACAGCTTAAAACGGGAAAGGGTATTATTTGTTAAAGATAACCTGACAGCTGATACATGCTGCCTAATCCAACGTAGGGGGGAAGTGCTGGGTGTCAGACCCTCACCAAACCTGTCATAAGGACTAGTAACTGAGGTTTCCCTCAAATACCATTTATCACCTATTCACAGGATAAAACTCAGTTCCACTTAATTCTGACCACGGTAAGGGGGTACAATGGATCAGATCTCCCCGTATTGCATTTAGTGGAAGTTCCAGGAGTCAGATCCCCCAGTAATCAGACATTTATCATATGGATAAATGATACTTGTCATTCAATGGTTCGTGTTTAGTGCTGAGTGAGTATGCTCGTTGCTCGGGTTTTCCTGAGCATGCTGGGTGGTCTCCGAGTATTTGGAAGTTTCTCGGAGATTTAGTTTCTGTTGCTGCAGCTGCATGATTTGCGCCAAATAGCCTGAATACATGTGGGGATTGCCTGTTTGTTAGGGAATCACCACATGTATTCAGGCTGTCTAGCAGTCGCAAATCATGCAGCTGCGGCGTCATAAACTAAATCTCGGAGCACTTCCAAATACTCGGAGACCACCCGAGCGTGCTTGGGAAAACCTGAGCAACGAGCATACTCACTCATCACTATTCGTGTTCCCTTGATATAACCTTGTTGGTCTGCCTACAAGCAGCCGTTTGTCAAACACCGTGTGACGCTTTGTATACAAATATCCGGAGTTCATGGACACGGATTTACAATTGTCTTGTGTTTAGATACCGTGTTATAGTAGTATCGCTACCAGAGGGTGTGTATCAGGAAACCTCCCACTGAGTGACAGCGCCAGACACTTATCTAATGGCTAACACAGGCAGGTGTGCAAATACAGCATGGAAAAAGCTTATGTAACCTTACATCATTAAGAGCCGTACTTTTAGAAAACAGTAATGTTAAAGTAGATTAGTAATAGTTTTACCTTAGAGGGAAAAATATATAGATTGCAGGTATATATCTATGTCAGTACAGAGACAATTTGTAGAGATGCCATTGCATAGTGGCTTTGACAGAGATGGATACAGAGATTCCACTCTTCTGGGAAGATTTTCCATAAAATTCTGAAGGGTGTGGGAATTATTAACCATTCATCCAGAATAGCATTTGTGAGGTCAGACACTGATGTTGGAGGAAAGAGCAAGGCTCACAATCTCTGATGTAGTTAATTCCAAAGATGTTGGATGGGTTGAGGTCAAGAATCTATGTGGCCAGTCATGTTCTTTCACACCAGGCTGACCCCCAAAAACAATTTCATAACATTATCCCTGTCATGCAATGCCTTGAGACTTTGGGCGCTAACCAGGTCCCTAGAACTAGGTCACCCTAATTTATCCATGCCCACACGGATTACTCCTAAAGGTGGAGACGCCAGATTCACGTACCTTGCTATGCTCCTATATCAACTCTTATCTGTTCCCTCCCCAACCCAGGGAGGTGGGAAGCCGAAGTGTATAGAATAACACTAACCATCCAAACAAGGGAAGACAGACAGGGATAAATGAAAATAACAATCATAAAAAATACACTCACCAAACAACAGAGTGGCACAAAGGGGATAAAAGGAAGGAGAGGACGAGGATGTGCACAGAAACAAAACTCCAAGCAACAATCTCCTGACTAAATCTCCAAACACCAACTCCAACCACGAACTACATCTCCAACTCCAAACCCGGTACTAAGAACTAACACTAGCAATTTCTAAGTGCCAGAGGCGAGCATATATAGCAGAGGGAAGTGGCAAACACTGAACAGCTGAAATAATCCAGGTAGGAAAGCTCCAACTGAACAGATTAACCCTTGCACTGCAAGCAAGGAAAAAACCTGCACAGTTTAATACGATGGTGCAGTACTTCTAACCAATGTAGGAGTACATGAAACCAAATGCCGCAATCTTCTGGCAGCTCCCTGTCGTGGTATTGCTGTGACAATCCCTCTATCAATTTTACAGCTGGCACAATGCAGTTAGACAGATAATATTCTGGCATTGACCAAACTCTTCCATCAGATGAAAGATAGAGAAGTGTGATCTGTCACTCCACAGAACACATTTGAAAGTGTTTCCTTTCAATGTTAATTCTCTTTGCTGTTCAGATGTAGAGTTTTTTGAGCGATAATTTTGCCTATTTAAGTATTGAAAAATGTCTGGTGTGAAAAAAAAATTAAGCTTATCCTGAAAGAAAAGGCTGCAAAAAACAAAGACACTTCAAGAACAAAACAATCTTCCAAAACCACTTCAGGAAATGATTTAGGAAAAGAAAAACTCTGAAAGCTTCTTCAAAAAGAACATTTTCTGAAGAGGTTTCCAGCTGAAATATAAGTTATTTTTGAACATCTCAAAAATGAAACCCTACATCTGCTGAAGGTCCCCCAGGTATGTGGACATTTTATTGCTCAGACTGATTGACTGTCACAGCTTGGTACAAACTTATTTATACACTATCTGCCCGTAGGTGCTGGGACTATGGTGCTAACTTGAGAGCTTCTCCACCCACCACAGCTGGGAGTTAAAATAAACCTGCATAATGGGACTTGGGAAAAAAATTGAAAAAATTGTATGTAGGGCCATGTATGAAATAGAGTTAGAAAAGTATGGAATTTATCAGAACCAGAAGCAGAAGACTAAAGCCAGATTTAAGGGATTTTACAATTAGAAATAATGTCCTGTAGCCATTGCTTTCTGACTTGTGAGGCCTGTACAATCCTCAAGATGAACCAGGGCTTAGTAGCTGTCCAATCAGGAGACCCCCTGTCCAAGTAGTCTATTGGGGCACATGGATATCACAGAGAGAAGGGTATGACTAGCTTAAAGCTCTTTTCCCTTAGTATATGTGTGGCAATAACCCGATAATCAGCTTTTTTCTTACTGGTTGTTTGATAATCTGTACTTTAGAATCACTCTGTCATTGCTGTAATAGAAAGCAGCTCTGCAAGCACTGACGTCCTACTGAGCCTGTGGTAGACTTCAGTTTATACACAGCAGCTAATCGGGGAAGGCCGTGCAACAGTGGGATGTGACTGAACAGCAGCCTATAGCAATATTATCCTCAAACTCAATGTGGACAAATCTAAACTCATCGTCTTTCCTCCATCTTGCATATCTACCCTACCTTACCTATCTATCACAACAAACGACATCACACTTTTCCGTGCACCGGAAATCCGTTGTCTTGAAGTAACCTTTTACTCTCCCTGTCATTCAAACGCACATCCAAGGTCTTTCCACCTCCTGTCGCCTTCAGCGCAAAAATATTTCCAGAATCCGTCCTTTCCTCAACCTTCAATCTACAAAAATTCTTGTGCATGCCCTCATCATCTCCCGCCACAACTACTGCAACATCCTCCTTTATGGCCTCCCTGCTAACACCCTCGCACCTCTCCAGTCCATCCTTAACTCTACTGCCCGACTAATTCATCTCTCTCCTCGCTATTCCTCCGTGTCTCCCCTCTGCAAATCTCTTCACTGGCTCCCAATCCCTCAGCGTATCCAGTTCAAATCACTAATACTGACCTACAAAGCCATCCTTAACCTGTCTCCTCCATATATCTCCAAACTAATCTCCCGATACCTTCCCTCATGCAGTCTCCGGTCCACCCAAGACCTCCTTCTCTCCTCCACACTTATTCGCTCCTCACCCAACCGCCTCCAAGACTTCTCCTGAATATCCCCCATCCTCTGGAATTCTATGCCCAACACATCCGACTATCAACCACATTAGGATCCTTCAGACGGAACCTGAAAACCCATCTTTTCAAAAAAGCTTACAGCCTGCAATGACCACGCTGCCACCTCAACTCCATCGGAGCTACTGCACCCCCCGACCTACTGTCTCCTTCCCCACCATCCTGTAGAATATAAGCCCGCAAGGGCAGGGTCCTCGTCCCTCTGTATCAATCTGTCATTGTTAGTTTGTCTACTGTAAGTGATATCTGTAATTTGTATGTAACCCCTTCTCATGTACAGCACCATGGAATCAATGGCGCTATATAAATAAATAATAGTAATAATATTATGATAGTAGGTGTGTCTCAGACTACCACATACTCCTGTAGGCAACGTAGCTAAACTACAGTCACAGATCAAAGCTGTGTCCTAGTTGAGTTGAGCCAAAAAGCAGATGTTAGGGCTCATTCAGATATAAGATTTTCTCACATACGAGAAAAACGGATTGAGAGTGTTCACCGAGTGTCAACCATTTTTCTCATATGTGGAGGAATAATAAAAAAGTTTCTCCACCTTTTCCTTTCTGATAGTCCGTGAACATCGGACCGCACTCGAAACTCTGATATTATCCGAGTTCGGTCAGATTTTTCACTGACCCATTGACTTGCTTGACAATTTTGATACTTTCAAAATCGGACATATCTCTGATATATTCTGAGGACAACACGGCCCAGGGAAAAATTCTGACACATCCACAGGCCAATAGAATATCATAGGTATGAGTGCTATCCGTGAAAACCACAGATTTCATTTGTATGCAAAAATCAGACGTGTGAATGAGCCCTCAATATAATGAATGACAAGAGAAGACTGAGAGGAGACTTAATAGCTGTCTACAAATATCTCAAGGGCTGTCACATTGTAGAAGGATCATCTTTATTCTCATTTGCACAAGTGTAACACCCCTTCAGGGCTACCACGGTACGCTGGGTGTTATGGGGGGTCTCACCTCTTTAGGGCGCAGTGCCTCCACCCGAATCTTGATTGGAGCTCTCTCTAGGACTGCAGAAGGACTGTTATCTTCTGCCAGGGACTGATTCGGGAAACCCCTGCCTATAGCTCAGTACACACTCACCCAAAACAGGAGTAAAACTGTTTAACTGGTTTATGGATATGCAGCAGAAATGAAGTGTATTTAAAGAAACAACATGCAATACAGGTAACGGTGCTCTATAAAAATCATATACACATCACAACCTAATTCTTTCCCCAACCCTACAAATTTAACGTAGCAGGGTTCCCCTTTTCTTGTATTAACCCAGTCCAAACGTTGGGGCCCAGTTGCCGCGGATGTTGGCGCTCAAATTTATAACCGTTGGTGCACTTAGATGCTCACGAAGGTAAATAGTCTGGGGCGTAGTGTACTCACTGTAACGGGCTGGTTGAACCACAAGTCTCGAAAAGGGGCACTCACGGTGCGTCTCCACCGGTGGTAGTTTTCCCTGGACCCCAACTGGGGGCGGCAGGATTCAGGCCTTTATACGGTGGGAGTGCCGGTAGAACTCTCCGAGTCCTTAATGTTGCTTGCTTCACCTGATGACCGGGCTGCGCTCTCTCCAGATTCGCAGGTATATCAGAGGGGACTGGAACGCTCCGCTCTTTAGAGGAATACAAGTCCACAGCGCTCCATCTTTTACATGAACCATCCGCTCTCTCACTTTCTTTCACTTCCTCCCCAGCTCCCTCCCCCAAGTTCCTCCTCCCTCCTATCCCTCCAAGCTGTGTCATCTGACTGAAACAAGGGTCCATGGGAATTGTAGTCCCCCGCAGCTCAGGGAAAAAAACATTAATGTCTGAAGGTCCCTGTTTAACAGCAGCTGCAAAACTCTTCTTAGTGTCTGTAAATCCCAGTATACCAGTAGCTGCTCTGACAGTTCCATGTGCAGGTGTTACACAAGGAAAGACTAGAAGCAATGGGATGAAACTGAATGGGAGGAGACACAGATTAGATATTAGAAAAAACTTTTTGGCAGTTAGGGTGATCAATGAGTGGAACAGGCTGTCACGAGAGGTGATGAGTTCTCCTTCAATGGAAGTCTTCAAACAGAGCCTGGACCGATATCTGTCTGGGATGATTTAGAGAATCCTGCTTTGAGCAGGGGGTTGGACCAGATGACCCAGGAGGTCCCTTACAACTCTACCATTCTATGATTCTAAGCATTCACCATAAGGCCTCTTTCATGTATGAGAAAAACGGACCGATTATTTTGATCAGATTGTGATCCAAGTATCATCAGTTTTTCTTGTATGTGAAGAAATTAAAAAAGTTTCTCCATCTTTACCTTTTTGACAGTCCGTGAAAATTTCACTGCACTCGGATGTCATCTGAGTGCGGTCCAATTTTTTTCACAAACATATTAACTTGCACGGCCGTTAGATCAGATCCGTGAACCAAAATTGGATGTGACTTCACGATTTTCTACGGACCTCCCGGTCCCCAAAAACTCATGGACATGTGAATGGCCCTATAGACTATCACAAGTATGAGTGCTACCCGAGAAAAGCACAGATAGCACTCGTATGTGAACAGTGGATGTGTGAATGAGCCCTTAATCCTACTTTACACTATTTTTTCCTCAGACCCAACCGTACATGTACATGCGTAGTTTGCATGTTTATTTCAGTGTGAAAAAATGAGACTAGCCAGGGATAGAACAGAGGCCTACGCATAGAATTTGTCCCCCAATGGGGAAGCCACCATGGAAATTAAAATGTTGTTTTTGGCAGATAATAGTGGGATCAGCTGACAATAATCTAATAGGTATGGGCAATGTAAAGGGGTCTTTCTGAGTTTCTGCAAATAAATGCTATTCTATTAGAGCCTAGGAAGTTATGCAATTTTCACATTTACCCTCTGTATTCATTTCTGATGGTTTTGATTTCATCCAGTAGGTGCTGATATTTTTCATTCTTGATGTGATCTCCATATCTTTTAGATTCCGGGATATTTACTTATTGTGTTTTGTATAGGTTATTTATTACTATCTTCAAATGGGATTCACTAATCATTACCTCACACAGGATGCGTTTTAAGAGGTAACCTCAGTAACAAGAATCATGTCTAAATATTTGAGAAGAACAGAACAAAGTGAGAAAAAGTCAATATCACCATAAAAAGAGTATAATTAACCAGATCCTATAGATCTCTTCCCTGTCCTAGGAATCCGGTGATTTCTATACTGAGAAGTGACAATTATATAGTGCACAAGTACAGGAACAACCATAGGTGAACCAGACTGCGAAGGTTTGAGACAAATCAGGTACTTTTAGGACTAGAAGTCATAGATTACATGTCTTAGGGTCAAAAGAAAGCATTAATACGATTTTCTTTTCTCCAGTAAAGTAGGGTTGCGTATCTTATAACAAGCTAGCAGACATGTGAGCACGCTATCCTACGTCCTGGAGCTGCATATAATAAGTGCTACTTTGTACTAGTTTTTCCTTTAATCACTCTTTAATTTTTCCTTATTTAAGAGGGTTGTCCACTACTCAGAGAACCTCTTCTCGAATCCTATGTTTCCCCCTTCTAACATGATAACACTTATACTCATCTCCGCTGCCGGCGCTGTTCCAGCGGTGTCAGCAATGTTCCAGCGGTGTGGACGCTGATCTCCAGGGGATTGTATGACATTGTGATGTCAAGTGATCACTGTAGCCATCAGCTGCCACTTCACCCTCCCCACCTTCGGGCGTATCACATACATCTGGAGGAAGTGAGAGCTGCTCTACACAGTTATGCATACAAAGCTGTAGGAGTTATAGGTCCACCCTTCCCAAAGTAATGTCCCCCTTTGCTTAGTGCTTCGGGGGTGTCTTTATTCCTAACATATTGAAACCAATGTACCCAAGTTACGCTGCTTTGATGATCTGGGGGCAGAGTCAATTAGGGATGAAGTATGAATATGCCAAAGAAATTACTTAACCCCTTCCCGACCCATGACGCCTACGTCGGCGTCATGAAAACCAGTGGCATCCCAACCCATGACACCTACGTAGGCGTCATGCTATAAATCATGTTCCTGCAGGTCGGGTGACCGGGGTCACTAAAAGGTCACCCGACCCGCAGGAACATGATTTATAGCATGACGCCTACGTAGGCGTCATGGGTCGGGATGCCACTGGTTTTCATGAGCCGACGTAGGCGTCATGGGTCGGGAAGGGGTAAAGGGGGTGTCTCATCAAGACAGACCTTGTCCACCAGTCTTTTTAGGATGTTTAGATGTGACAGTGGGTTCAGGGATGGGGCTATTTACTAATAGTTAAAGTATAGGCATAATGAGTTTTGGATTTTCTAAATGCAATAAACGCCTCATTTTACAACATAGTTCAATTTACTTGTGGTCATTTTACTACATGTACTTTGTGTACAGCTCAGTTATGTAGCCGGCAGCAGCAAATGAAGATGACTATGAATTTAGAACACAGTGTTTTAAAGGGGATATTTACATCATCTATTCTAGGACGTTCCTCAGAGGTTTCCTTTCTCCTCACCCTGAGACAAGTCATGGCATGTTGTCATTTTTCCATTTCCATCTTTCCATTGCTCTTCAAAAAATAAAAATTTCAACTTCAAATAGGAAAGAATATCCTGAATCAATAGTGCTATTTTAAAGGGGCTTTCCAGTTAGAAAAAAAATACCTGTATCCGGACTGCAGTGTTAAAAAACAAACAATGCTTTATTCTCTCTCCCCGGCTCAAGCCTCCAGTCTCCAGGCTGCTCCCAAGGTCTGTTATTGTCGGCAGTACTGACGTCACGTAGACAGCGCTGCAGCCAATCACTGAGCTCAGTGGCACTGCACAAGTTGACAGTGTAACGAATGGAAGCGGAGGCAGAGGTGGTGAAGTTCACATTCGTTTTTATTTTTTAATGTGGAACCTCGAGACCGCGGTCCGGGGGCTCCGAAGGGGGCGTGACTAGTGAGCCCCGGGTACCCGTAGTAAGGCCCTGTGTAGCCCTGGTGTTAGGCACACGCAGTACCCTGGAGAATGTGTGGAGAGATAGCAGTTTAATGCTCAATACCCATTCACTCAACATACACTAGACACACCCTTAGGGTAGTGTAGTCACTTGTGAGGGAGTGGTCAGGGTGTATTGGTTGAGTGATTAGAGTAGTCAGTTTCCTGTCTTCGGACAGAGCAGACGTGTGGAGTCTAGCTGGGACCTGGAGGGAGGAAGCAGTCCAGCCTGGTTCTGCAGCAGTTCAGCAAGTGGAGGCCAGTAAGGGCGAGATATAGATCACCTCAGCCTGGTCAGAGCTGTACCTCACTTGAAGACACTGATTAAGAAAGAAGAGCTTAGTACAGAAATACTTCAGTCACCTGTCTCAAGGACAGTGAAAGGTTCAGAGACGTGCTCCTGCCTAGTGGATAACTGAGAGTCTGGAACTAACTCTAAAGGAAGAGAAGAAGGAAGTGATTACATGACTTTTTGCAAGTGTGAGTGTTTATGCTACCAGCGAGGACAAGGCGAAAGGCACAGTGGAAAGGAATATTTGAAAAGTGCTTTTGGATTGAAGAAGTCCTGCACATTGTAACCGGTCACTGGGGACCGAAGGATCACTATTAGCTTCAAGCATAGTGGTAAGAAAACCAGAGATTTACCGGACCTTAGGTCGCGGCAAACAGCCCCAAATAGTCAGTACGTAACTGGGGTCAGGGGGAGTGAGAACCTTGAGTCTCTGCAGGACAAGATAGGAATTCAGCTCTCTCACAGGAAGGCTCCTACCACAAAACTGACTGGGCAGTACAGCTATGGAATAGCTGGAGTTATAGAGGGAACTACGCTTCAGGCTGGTTGTACTCATCGTGTTGAAAGTAAAGGAGGCCCCTAACTTGTCCAGCTGCTATCTCAAAATACATTCTCCTTGGATCAGCCTCCCTGGGACCTGCCTGAACATCTTACAAGTAAAGGTATGGAAAGACGCTGACCGTGTGAGACTGTGTTATTTATCTGCACCCGACTTCACTAACTTCATAGACTTTGAGGGACCAGTCCCACCTGTAGGGGACCTGACATCTAGCTGCCTCACCATCCCCTCAGAGATCTACAGCAGCGCTGGTACAAATTACCAGAAGACTACAGGTGGCGTCACGAACTGTATATAAATCTATCCCCTGTAAATATTTCCCCAACATACGCCAGACCGCCAGGGCCACAGACCGAGCCGCCGCTACCTGTGACAACCCCATAGACTTCCATGGGCTCGGCTCTGAGTACCCCATTGCCCTGGTAATCCACAATTGTGGTGGCGGGTCGACACAAAAACTTGGCGTCACGAACAGGATGCGAAACTCGCAAAATTGCGAGCCCTGTGTGCCTATGGAGTTGTTTTTGTGAAAAGAACTGTTTGCACTTTTGGCGCCAAAAATCGCCATCTTTGTCGCCATATTCGCGCCCTCAGGCGCTGGAGAAGAAGGTGGGCGTACCTTCGTGGGCGTGTACCCCCCAGTGGCGCGAAGAAAATGCCTGCCCTCTCAAAGTGCTACTACAACATGCGATCCTGCCCTACAGCAAAGGAGGTCCGCCTCCTCTTCACCTTCCCTGCGAGGAGGAGGAGACGCAAACCCCGCCTCCACGGAAGAGACCGGATGTCTCTGGAGGAAGAAGAAAGAATCTTCTGGAACATCATGGAAGCAGGACGTGTGCAGCCGAGCAGGGAAGCGGAGGAAGGCAGGCCCCGTGCCCCAGCCAAGCTGCCACCAGCACCGGAGTCATCCGTGGTCCTGCACCTGCAGCAGGCGTTGCTAGAAATAAAGGAAGAGAATGCACGCCTGAAGAAGATGATTTTGCCACAACCTGGATTTGAAGAGATCGAGAGACGCCGGCGTACCCTGGAGCAGCGGAGGCTGTGGGACGCGGTGATCTCTCCCTTCGATGATCCCCTACGTCTGGAGTTACCAAAACTTCTGCTGCCCAAGGCAAAGGAGCAACCGGAGGCTGCCCCCGAAAGTACCAATCCTGATCCCACCGGTGAAGCGGTGGAGGCGAAGGAGGTTGAGGAGGTACCGCCAGTTCCGGAACTCCCGCCCGGCCAGGAGGCCGCAGCAGATGATCGAGCCCCGGCAGGGACACCGGAGGGGTCCTGTCCGTCGTTACCAGACGTCGACTGGGACGAGATGGCGCGCCTGGATGACGTCGCCTACACCGCCCAGTGGGAATATGAGTGGCAGCGTCGTGAGGAGAAGCAGAAACGCCAGCAGGAGGAAGAGCGGGAAGCTCAGCGGAACCGGCAGCGGCAACATGCAGAGCTGATCGCGGACAAGGAGAGTGTCCGGAGAGAGAAAGGTACTCTGAGGGAACCGCGGCGGCAGGGGTGTGTGACTGAGTTCCAGCTCCGGAAGGGCTGGGGCTTCATCCGTGAACCGGGCCTCTACCCAGGGGTCTTTGTTAGTCGCAGGGACGTAGAATCCCACCTACCGCAAGGCCATCCCGGGAGGGACTTAGTTAATGGAGACATTGTTACATACACACGGCACTGGGGAATGAAGGGATGGTATGCCCTTAACGTCACCATCGTCCGTGACCCCGTCCCAGACGCAGGTAACGTCACCACTACCGCAGCGTCCCCGTCTCCAGCTCAAGCAGTATCCGGCCGTGCCCCAGCATCGCCCCCTACAGGCTCATCGCAAATGAAAGCAACATCTACATCGCAACATGCGACCCAGTTTCCATCGCAATCTATGACACGATCAATATCGTTAACTGTGACTCAGATTGAAACGCAATCGGTGTCTCGCAAGGAGAAGGTACCCGTTGCGCCCCTAGAGGTTCGCACGAGAACTGTGGCGACCCAGACCCTAATAGCAGCACATGACTTGTTAGTTATGGGATCTAGGGACCATCGCATTGTTCCAGCCCCCGGGGTGGAAAATGTATTTGAAATAAATGAATAGTAAAAAAAAAAAAAACCGGTGAGATCCAGATAGGGGTCTACCATAAGTAAAGTTGTAAAAAGTTTAAGAATGTTTGCCAATTTTTGCACAAGTTAAACGAGTATATAATACATTTATATATTGCTAACAGTAGAATGCCCGGCTGGGTAAATAGAGAAAAAGTTTTGCACTTTATTATTATTATAATGTGACATAATATGTCTTCGTTTTACAATGGACTTAGAGGTTGAGGACTGTGCCAGCCCAGAACTTATTTGTATATAGTTGCGCTTCGGTGCTTTATCTTGGTTTTACATAAAACCAGCACAACTACCTCTGAATACAAAACCCGTGTGGTGTGGCACTGAGTGAGGTCTGCATTCGGATGTCCTGCAGCCCACCCAGGACCCACGTTGAAGGTTTGGTGCGGGTCCTTCACAAGAATACTGTGTATTTATTGAATGTTTTGATGCCTTAATACTTTTGTATTTTTCTATATTCAATGTTTTTGTTTTGCAACGTTCAAGACATCCTCACCTCCCGGATGGGACGAATTAATGTTTAATGTTGATGTTTTTCATGCATAAACAAAACTGTCTCTTTGTATTTTACAGCCCGGGAGTGCTGTCTTTTACCATGGGGGAATGTGTAGCCCTGGTGTTAGGCACACGCAGTACCCTGGAGAATGTGTGGAGAGATAGCAGTTTAATGCTCAATACCCATTCACTCAACATACACTAGACACACCCTTAGGGTAGTGTAGTCACTTGTGAGGGAGTGGTCAGGGTGTATTGGTTGAGTGATTAGAGTAGTCAGTTTCCTGTCTTCGGACAGAGCAGACGTGTGGAGTCTAGCTGGGACCTGGAGGGAGGAAGCAGTCCAGCCTGGTTCTGCAGCAGTTCAGCAAGTGGAGGCCAGTAAGGGCGAGATATAGATCACCTCAGCCTGGTCAGAGCTGTACCTCACTTGAAGACACTGATTAAGAAAGAAGAGCTTAGTACAGAAATACTTCAGTCACCTGTCTCAAGGACAGTGAAAGGTTCAGAGACGTGCTCCTGCCTAGTGGATAACTGAGAGTCTGGAACTAACTCTAAAGGAAGAGAAGAAGGAAGTGATTACATGACTTTTTGCAAGTGTGAGTGTTTATGCTACCAGCGAGGACAAGGCGAAAGGCACAGTGGAAAGGAATATTTGAAAAGTGCTTTTGGATTGAAGAAGTCCTGCACATTGTAACCGGTCACTGGGGACCGAAGGATCACTATTAGCTTCAAGCATAGTGGTAAGAAAACCAGAGATTTACCGGACCTTAGGTCGCGGCAAACAGCCCCAAATAGTCAGTACGTAACTGGGGTCAGGGGGAGTGAGGACCTTGAGTCTCTGCAGGACAAGATAGGAATTCAGCTCTCTCACAGGAAGGCTCCTACCACAAAACTGACTGGGCAGTACAGCTATGGAATAGCTGGAGTTATAGAGGGAACTACGCTTCAGGCTGGTTGTACTCATCGTGTTGAAAGTAAAGGAGGCCCCTAACTTGTCCAGCTGCTATCTCAAAATACATTCTCCTTGGATCAGCCTCCCTGGGACCTGCCTGAACATCTTACAAGTAAAGGTATGGAAAGACGCTGACCGTGTGAGACTGTGTTATTTATCTGCACCCGACTTCACTAACTTCATAGACTTTGAGGGACCAGTCCCACCTGTAGGGGACCTGACATCTAGCTGCCTCACCATCCCCTCAGAGATCTACAGCAGCGCTGGTACAAATTACCAGAAGACTACAGGTGGCGTCACGAACTGTATATAAATCTATCCCCTGTAAATATTTCCCCAACATACGCCAGACCGCCAGGGCCACAGACCGAGCCGCCGCTACCTGTGACAACCCCATAGACTTCCATGGGCTCGGCTCTGAGTACCCCATTGCCCTGGTAATCCACAATTGTGGTGGCGGGTCGACACAGCCCCTCGAACAGGACCAGAATGGAATACCCGGAGGACACAGGTGCTACCTCCAGTTAGACCCCGGACACGTGGCAGCTGTCCCAGAGGGACCAAAAGGGTAACAGATATTTACAGAGTCCGTGGAGGGTTCTTGACGGAGAAGGGTAAGGTCCTGGTCCAGAACGGATGGTAGTAGGCTGGCGCCAGTGACCTTGTCACGGTCCACGGGTACGGATGGCTGATGGCGGAACGGGATGACACTTGCGCCAGTAATAGCCGAGATTGTCCAGGTTAGCCAGATACGGGTTAGCAATGATCTGAGGAGACAAATAGTATCAGCGAAGCACAGAGACTGCAGCTAAGTAAGAGAGAAAGGAACTACCGCAGTAATGCACACTACTCAGATAATGGAAAGTAGAAAAACAGTCAATTTTATTGGTATACAAAGAGTAAAGTAAAACACAAGTAAAATCAGAGTGACTCTGGTCCCAAACGCCCGCCCCTAACCATGATCAAGGTATATAATGAATAATGTCTCAAAAATAACAAAAACATGAAAAATAACTGGAAAAACATATGATCATAAAATAAACATTTGGAAATATGTAATGGTCCACCTATGATGAGAGAACCTGTATGGATAGCAGAAAAAATATTAATGATGCAAAAAATATATCAAATAATTATAAGCAAACCCAAATAAGGGGTAAAATAGTCCCCCACCTGTGAACTAAAAAGATGGCTCCAAATCAATAATTGTGAAGAGAAACAAAAGCCATGAAAAAATCACTAGCACATGATATAAACCAGAACAAACCTCATGATAAAGGAATGAGAGAGCAAACGGGCAGTCAGGACCAGAGGACACCAGCGCAGACAGATCAGGAACAGAACCGGATGTAGCAATGATAGAACACGTTGCTCCGGCACTCCCCTAATGGTGCAGTGACCAGATATAGTACTGAGTGCGCAGCCATTGGTTAATTAGCTATTTCAAAAAATGCACGCTGCCCTTTTAAGAGAGACGGTGGGCGCTGCCTCGCGTCCTAAGCAGACTATCTGGAGGCCTGCCAGCAGCGTGTCAGGAAGTGGAGGAGGACACAGGACGCCGAGGAGCAGATGGGACAGGTGAGTGAGCAGAACGGAGTGCAGAGCCAGCGCTGGGACCGAGTGTAACAGTATCCCCCTCTTTACACCCCTCTCTTTTTCAAGCCTGCGTGAAATCTTTTAAGAAGAAGAGGAGCCTGGATGTTCTCTTTAGGCTCCCAAGATCTCTCCTCAGGACCAAAACCTTTCCAGTCCACCAGGTAATAGATCCTACCTCTTACTCTCTTAGAGGCCAAGATATGTTTTACCTCAAAAACATCATCCTCAGAGACCGGATCAGGAGTGGTACCCGGGTCCTTAAAGAAGGAGCTCAACACTACTGGTGTGAGGAGGGAAACATGAAAGGAGTTAGGTACTCGTAGAGAATTAGGCAATTTCAGTTTATAAGAGACCGGGTTGATTTGTCTCAAGACCTCAAAGAGACCAATGAAACGGGGACCCAATTTGTACGATGGTAACTTCAGACGGATGTACTTGGAGGAGAGCCATACCTTGTCTCCTGGACGAAAGATGGGAGCCTCCAAACGTCTTTTGTCCGCTTGCATTTTCATACGTTGAGAAGCTTTCTCCAAAGCCGACCTGGTCTCTCTCCAAATGTCCGAGAAATTCTTAGACAAGGTATCGACTGCCGTAACATCAGACAATCCCGAGACAGGAAGAGGAATTCCGGGTTGCAGTCCAAACTGTAACGCTTCCCACGGCTGCGGGGCGTCGGGACATGGCATAGCTTGCCTAGCTAGCCAATGCTCCCACGCCGCCAGTCCACGACGACGTGAGGCATGGGTCCCAGATGGTAAGAGAATGTGGACCCACTGGACCACGGAGGGAGACCCGGGCCTGCCCGGACTAGGGAAGGGCAGCGACCGGGATCCGTGGCAGCTGAGCATGTGGGCAAGGTGGTGACCTGCAGGACTAGACAACACCACACAACTTCAGGTAAGAAGAAACATAAAGTTTACTTAAAGAAACACAGTACATAAACAGAACATATGACCGGGCTCCCGATTCCGCACATCAGAGAAGGTACACGACTCAGGATCACAGACGAGTACTGGAGGACATCACGGGTAGATGCAGTCCAGGGTTATCTGGCACGAGCATACTTGGGCGGCCTCTCTCAGGCCTCAGGCATAGCACAGGCTCAGCAGGAGAACATCAGTGTAAGGTTCTATGTATATATTCCTGAAACTCAGTTTGTTCGTCAGCCATTTTACTTTCTGTCTTGCTGCAGCTATCTTGCCCTCAGTCAAAATGGAGTTTCCAGCTTGCATGTTCCCGCCCTGATTCTCTCCTTTGCTTCTTAAGCAGCCACAGCTGAGCAATCAGTGCTTCAGAATCTAGCCTGCAGTGAACCTGTGACTTGACTCCTGTAAGCCTTGGACCTTGTACTCCAGCTATTCCTACTGAGGAACTCTGAAGCACTTGTGGACTCTGAACCCTGCTCTTTGAAAGACCCACGTTTGCATGGACTTACGGTAACAGAGAAGAAGATCCTGAATCTGTATTGGAGAGTGATTGCTGAGCTTGGATTACTCTGGCCTGCTGTGTCTCCTGTTTCTGTGTCTGCAAACTGTGTGACTATTTCTGCCAACTTGTATGAAGTAATACAGGACTTTTCTATATCAAACCTGTGACTCCTGTGTTTTCATCGCACCCAAGCACAAGACGCTATATGAACTGTACTACATACATTACAAGATTCTGAAGCCAAAACGTTAGTGTCTGCTGGGTCTGGAAAGGCTGTGTCTGCTGTACTGTGGATATCAGACGTCCGGTTGTACTTTCTGTGATGACAGTGGTTGTGACTTCTCACAACCATTCCAGGTGAGCAATTCCCTTAAGTTTTTTCTTTTTGCAGTGTTACCACAGGTAAACACTATTGTTTTTTTTTTTTTTCCTTTCTTTTCTCTTTTTTGTCTGCTGTAACTCTGGATATCAGATGTCTGGTTGAAACTTTCTGTGATGATAGTGGTTGTGACTTCTCACAACCATTCCAGGTGAGCAGTTCCCTTAATTTTTTTTTCTCTCTGCAGTGTTGCCACAGGTGAACACTATTGTTTTTTTTTCTCTCCTCTTCTTCCAGTAATCCTGTCTTAAAAGATCTGGAAAATGGAGGCCCGCATAAAGGAACTTTGCAGAGTGACTGATAATATCCTTGCAGATTTGCAGAATATAAAGACCCGTTTTACAAATCTACAGGACCTCAATAATCACAATTTGCAAGTGGTTGGACAGACTACCCAGGATTTGCGAGCCAGGATTGAGGTTCTAGAGGGGCGAGTCCAGGCTCCTGCCGTAGCCCCGAGTGCTGGGATTCCCAAGTTGCCCTCTTTTCGTTTTGGCGGTGAACGTGAGAAATTCAGGGGATTTATTAATCAATGCAATCTTTTTTTTTCTGCACATGCTTCACAATTTCCCACTGAACGATCTAAGGTGCTTACTATAATTATGTTGCTTACCAACAAGGCTTTAATGTGGGCAAACCCTCTGATTGAGACTGAGGATGATTGTTTGAATCACCTTGATAATTTTATTTCAGCCATGGGGAGGTGTTTGATGACCCCAATCGAGGTGCAACAGCTGAAGCAGCCATGTTAGCTTTGCGCCAAGGTAAGCACTCGGTAGCTGAATATGCCTTGGATTTCAGGAGATGGGCCCTTGATACCACCTGGGACAGTTCCGCCAAAAAATCTATTTTTCGAAAGGGGTTATATCCACTGATTAAGGATGAACTTGCTCGTGCCGACCCTCCCACTGCGTTAGGTGACTTTATTAACTACTGCATCCGTATTGATACTCGTCTGACTGAACGCAGGCAAGAGAGATGGTTCGAAAGCAATCGTACTAATCTTTTCCTACCTTCCTCTCCAGCTAAGGAACCTTTGAGTAGGATCACACGGGAACCTGAACCTGAACCCATGCAGGTAGACTCTTTACAACGACGGGTTAGTGATGCACGCAAGGAACATCGTTTTAAGGAGAATCTATGTTTCTATTGTGGTAAGTCAGGGCACTTCATTATAAACTGCCCCAGCCGTTCTCGTAAGACTACTGCAGCACTCATTCATTGTGAGTGTTGCGAGAGGGGGTCTGTCAGGTCCGAGCCTCAGGCTCCAGAGAGATCTGCAGCAACAGATCTTGATTTCTCGGACTTAAACTCCGTTACCTCTGAGGACGTTGACTGTGTAAATGCTGCCATTTTTCAAGTTTCCTCAGCGGTGTCCCAGCTGAGTTGTAAGAAAAACAATTCTCATTGCTTTCTTTCCATCAAACTCTGGGTTGACTCAGCTTGGGTGTCTAGCTCTGCTATGATCGACTCAGGGCAAGTGGAAATTTTATGGATGTCTCCTTTGCTCTGAAACAGGGAATACGTTCAGTGAAGAAGGCTACTCCAGTACAGATGAAAACTGTGGATGGCTCCCTGCTGACCTCTGGACCAGTGGATCAGGAAACAGAGCCTTTGAGGGTTCTTATGGGTAAAGATCATCAAGAGAAACTGTCCTTTATGCTTATCTCTTCTCCCCACTTTCCCATTATTCTAGGGCTACCATGGCTGCAGGCTCAGAATCCTACCATTAACTGGGAGACCAAGGAATTACACTTTCCAGAGAAACAGATGAGTCCAAAAGTTTCAGCTTGCTCTGTTCCTAAAGGAATCATGTCAGTCCCTGAACTACCAGCTGTATACCAGGACTATGTGGATTTTTGTGACAAGAAGAACGCTGACCAGCTTCCTCCTCACCGTCCATATGATTGTCCAATTGAATTATTGCCTGGAGCAGAGATACCTTTTGGTAAGATCTACCCCCTGGCGGGGCCCGAGCTAAAGGCTTTAAAGGATTACATAGATGAAAATCTAGCCAAGGGCTTCATCTCCTGCAGGTGCACCCATCTTCTTTGTAAAGAAGAAAGATGGATCTCTGAGACCATGCGTAGACTATAGGGAACTCAATAAGGTTACTATTAGAAACCGTTATCCATTGCCTTTAATCCCTGAGTTATTGGAGAGAGTGCGACATGCCAAAATTTTTTCTAAACTAGATCTTCGTGGGGCCTATAACTTAGTCCGTATTAGACCTGGGGATGAATGGAAGACTGCATTCAGGTCACGCTATGGACACTTTGAATATCTAGTTATGCCTTTTGGTCTGAGTACCGCCCCAGCCACTTTCCAACACTTGGTGAATGACATCTTCAGGGATCTCCTAGATACATTCGTGGTAATTTATTTGGATGATATTCTAATTTTTTGTAACTCCACAGAGGAACATCATGGACATGTGAGAATGGTCTTGGAACGTCTAAGACAAAATCATCTTTACATCAAACTTGAAAAGTGTGAATTCCATAGGACCGAAATTCAATTTCTGGGGTATGTACTGTCTACACAAGGAATTAGTATGGATGGAAGCAAAACCCAAGCCATCAAGGATTGGCCAAGTCCTAGAAATGTGAAGGAGGTACAGCGCTTCATCGGGTTTGCCAACTTCTATAGACGTTTCATTAGAAATTTCTCTGAGGTAGTGTCACCTATCACTCAACTTACCCGGAAAGAGTCTAGGTTTTCCTGGACTCCCCAAGCCCAGGAAGCATTTTCCCGTCTAAAAGATAAATTTACCACTGCACCTATCCTAGTACATCCCAACCCCGAGCTTGCCTTCATAATAGAGGTGGATGCTTCAGACTGTGCCGTTGGAGCTATACTCTCTCAGAGAACAGGTGAGAAGAATGTCTTGCATCCCTGTGCCTTCTTTTCCCAGCAGTTGTCTTCGGCTGAGAGGAACTACGATGTGGGCAATAGAGAGTTGTTGGCCATTATTGCCGCCTTCAAAGAATGGAGACACCTTCTTCAGGGAGCTGCACAGCAAATAGTCGTCCTGACAGACCATCGTAACCTTGAGTTTATCAGGTCGGCTAAGTGCCTGACTCCTCGCCAGGCTCGTTGGAATCTTTTCTTAAACCAATTTAATTTTATCATCTCTTATAGACCAGGATCGCGCAATGGAAAGGCTGATGCACTCTCTAGGATTTACTCAGCAGAGACACGTCCAATTACTCCTCCTAAGACTATTCTTCCTGACTCTAGATTCCTAGGAGTAATTCATAATCAAGACCTACTTAAGGACATCAAGGAAGCATACCATGCGGATTCCTTTTTGGCACAACCCCCAAGGGACGTAAGTCTTGTCTTTAAGAATGGTGTGTGGATTCAGGGACAACGTCTGTATATTCCTGAAACAGTCACATTAAGAGTATTGCAACTCATTCACGATTCCAAGATAGCTGGGCATAGAGGAATTCTAAAGACACAGGAATTTCTTTCTCGTTTCTTTTGGTGGCCCACTTGCAGGAAGGATGTTTTGAATTATGTCACTTCATGTGAGGTCTGTGCAAGATGCAAAACACCTCGCTCCTCACCAACTGGTCTGTTACAGCCTCTTCCCACCCCGTCCCGCCCGTGGGGATCCATTTCTATGGACTTCATTGTGGAGTTACCAACCTCTCAGGGAAGAACACCATTCTAGTGGTGGTTGACCGTCTAACAAAGGCAGCTCATTTTATCCCTTGTGTCGGCTTACCCACTGCAAAACAGACATCAGATTTGATGATTAAAGATGTGTTTCGCTTACATGGAGTACCGGATGAGGTTATTTCGGATCGAGGGGTGCAATTCACTTCTAGGTTTTGGCAAAATTTCTGTGCAGCATTGGACATTAAAGTAAACCTTTCTTTTGCTTTTCATCCCCAGACTAATGGACAGACCGAACGAACCAATCAAACCCTGGAGCAGTATCTCCGCTGCTTTATCTGCCACCTACAGGATGATTGGGTGGATCTACTTCCATTAGCTGAGTTCTCGTATAACAACTCTCAGAGTGCCTCCACTAAGCAGTCTCCTTTTTACTCTAATCTAGGTTATCATCCTAACATTCTACCACGATTTCCCATAGAAACGCCTTTACCAGCAGTGGCTGAAAGAATCACGTCTTTACAGAAGAATATGGATCTTCTAAAGGAAAATCTGGAATCGGCTCAAGAAAGGTACAAGAAAGCAGCAGATAAATTTCGTAAACCTGCACCAGCTTTCAAGGTAGGAGACTTGGTCTGGCTGTCAACCAGAAATCTTAAGTTAAGGATTCCATCGTCTAAGTTGGGACATAAGTACATTGGACCCTATAAAATCAGTAAAATTATAAGTGCCGTTGCTTGTCGTCTTCAACTGCCCAGAACTATGAGAATTCACCCTGTCTTTCATGTATCCCTACTAAAGGCTGCGACACCCAATACGTTTCCTGGACGATCCTCTCCTTGCCCTGACCCAGTGCTAGTCGATGGTCAGGAAGAATTTGTGGTGGAAAGGATTTTAGATTCCAGGTTGTATAGAAATCAGTTACAATATCTGATTAAATGGCAGGGCTACCCAGTGGAGGACAACTCATGGGAACCAGTCAATAACGTTAATGCTCCTCGCTTGCTCCGTCAGTTTCATCAGAGGTACCCACACAAGCCTGGTCTGAGGTCATCCGGAGGTTGTCCTTAAGGGGGGAGTAATGTAAGGTTCTGTGTACATGTTCCTGAAACTCAGTTTGTTCGTCAGCCATTTTACTTTCTGTCTTGCTGCAGCTATCTTGCCCTCAGTCAAAATGGAGTTTCCAGCTTGCATGTTCCCGCCCTGATTCTCTCCTTTGCTTCTTAAGCAGCCACAGCTGAGCAATCAGTGCTTCAGAATCTAGCCTGCAGTGAACCTGTGACTTGACTCCTGTAAGCCTTGGACCTTGTACTCCAGCTATTCCTACTGAGGAACTCTGAAGCACTTGTGACTCTGAACCCTGCTCTTTGAAAGACCCACGTTTGCATGGACTTACGGTAACAGAGAAGAAGATCCTGAATCTGTATTGGAGAGTGATTGCTGAGCTTGGATTACTCTGGCCTGCTGTGTCTCCTGTTTCTGTGTCTGCAAACTGTGTGACTATTTCTGCCAACTTGTATGAAGTAATACAGGACTTTTCTATATCAAACCTGTGACTCCTGTGTTTTCATCGCACCCAAGCACAAGACGCTATATGAACTGTACTACATACATTACAATCAGACACCGACCTCAGACAGACTTCAGACGATGGCGGGGTCATCACGGGTAGATGCAGTCCAGGAACATCTGGCACGGGCATACTAGTATGGCCTCACTCTCAGGCCTCAGGCGTAGCACAGGCTCAGCAGGAGAACATCAAACACCGGCCCAGGACGAACGTCAGACGATGGCGGGGTCATCACGGGTTGATGCAGTCCAGGGTCATCTGGCACGGGCATACTATGACGGCCTCTCTCTCAGGCCTCAGGCGTAGCACAGGCTCAGCAGGAGAACATCAGACACGGACCCAGGACAGACGTCATCACAGGGTAGACCAAGGAGGAACCGGCAGGACATCGGAACATCAGGAACACGGACTGGATCTCAGGGACACAGGAACACGGACAGGACATCGGGAACACGGATTGGAACATCAGGAACACGGATTGGGTCTCAGGGAGTCAGGAACATGGACAGGAACATGGATTGGATCACAGGAACACGGACTGGAACACAGGCATCGGACTCCGGACATCTGGCACCGATCAGCAGGCTCCGGACATCTGGCAACGATCGGCAGGATCCGGACATCAGGCAGGGAGGATAGGATCCGGACATCTGGAAGTGGTCGTCGGACATCAGGCCATGGTCATCAGGCATAGGATCCGGACATCTGGCAGCGACCTGAAAAGGAACCCCAGCGGTCTGGTGCAAGCCCCGCCAGGCTCAACGGGAGCTGGCCGGGGATTGCACAGAAGCTGAGCACAGAGTAACAGAAACTCAGCACACACCGGACTCCTCCTTCCAAGATGAACTCAGGTTATATAGCAAGGATTCACAGTCACTGGCAAAGAGTTCTGGACACAGCAGGATTTCAGGAACATAACACAGAGGACACAGTTCAGACAGTCAGGTACAGGATGCGATCCAGGATCAGGGGTTCAGGTAATTAGACACAGCAGGAACAGGCCTGGATATACAGCCTCCAGGAACGGCGATCTGGGTAATCAGCCCCCAGCATAGGCGGAAACACAAGACACAGTTCAGACATTCAGGTACCGGGTTAGATCCAGGATCAGGGATTCAGGAAACAAGATACAACAGGAACAGGCCTGGATATACAGCCTCCAGGAACGGCAATCTGGGTAATCAGCCCCCAGCATAGGCGGAAATACAGAACACAGTTCAGATATTCAGGTACCGGGTTAGATCCAGGATCAGGGAACAAGACACAGCAGGAACAGGGAATCAGCTCTCCAGAGCTGATCAAATTCAGAGCAGGAGCAGAACACACAACCACATACGGCTAGGTTCAGGGATTCAATGTGGACACAATGTGAAGCTCTGGCAACGCCCACTAGGGCTGGGGAACTTTATATATGAGCTGCTTCACAGCGATAGGCTGGAGCAGTAATTCTAGTACACACCCAATCCTCATACAAGCAAGACAGGTGTGGGCCGCGCCCCCTATGCAGAGCCAGACAACTCATTACAGAGGAACAACTGACAGTGGCTGCTGCCACACACGTAGTAAATCATGCACCATTGCAGAGGATTTTGCAACCTACGGATGGTCTTCACAGCAGGCCAGGCGCCTGACAGAAGCTGCTGCCACACACGTAGTAAGTCATGCATCACTGCAGAGGACTTTGCAACCTACGGATGGTCTTCACAGCAGGCCAGGCGCCTGACAGAAGCTGCTGCCACACACGTAGTAAGTCATGCATCACTGCAGAGGACTTTGCAAGCTACGGATGGCTTTTACAGCAGGTCAGGAACCGCACATGCGGGTGGTCATGCAACGCAGCGGAGACACTCACGCAAGTACGGCCACGCAGCAGAGCTGGGAACTGAGCAGCATCCATACAGGTAACAGACAACAGTATCCCAACTGGTTAGGGGGAAAGGAGCAAAAGGGTTAATGCAAAAGACATGCAGAGTAACGCTGGAAAACAAAGTACAGACAATACCAGCGTTACACAAACACAATCTGAAAGGGAGACTTTCCAGAAGATTCACTTACTTGGTTGTTGTAGGAGAATTCCGCCCAGGGCAGTAATTCTACCCAGTCATTATGATGAGCGTTGACGAAGTGACGCAGGTATCCAGCCAGGATTTGATTGATCCTCTCCACTTGCCCATTAGACTGGGGATGATATGCAGAAGAAAAATCTAGTTAAATTTTTACCATTTTACAGAGTCCTCTCCAGAACTTAGAGGTGAACTGGATGCCCCTGTCGGACACGATGTGGAGAGGAAATCCATGTAGACGGAAGATGTGCTGAATGAAGTGAGTGGCCAGTTCTGGAGCAGACGGAAGGCCAGATAGCGGAACGAAGTGGGCCATTTTAGAGAAGCGGTCCACCACAACCCATACCACTGAGCAGCCAGAAGAAATGGGAAGATCCGTGATGAAATCCATTGCGATGTGCTGCCAGGGAGCGGACGGAATCGGAAGAGGCAGAAGCCTGCCGGCTGGTAGATGTTTAACAGTTTTGTTACGGGCACATGAAGGACAGGCTGCGACGAACTCCTGGATATCCTTGCCCATGGTAGGCCACCAGTAATAACGGGAGATGAGTTGCTGCGTCTTTCTCTGACCAGCATGGCCAGCCAACTTAGAAGAATGACCCCAGCGCAGAACACGACTACGATCAGAGGCGGACACGAAAGTCTTCCCAGGAGGAAGCCGGGCCAGATCAGTGGAGGCAACAGAGACTAACTTAGAAGGTTCAATAATGTGCTGAGGTTCCTCCTCCAGTTCAGGAGGCAAGAAGGCTCTAGAGAGTGCGTCTGCCTTGATGTTCTTGTCAGCTGGACGGAAATGAAGTACAAAATTGAAACGGGCAAAAAATAATGCCCAACGGGCCTGACGGGGATTCAGTCTTAAAGCAGATTGGAGATAGGCAAGGTTTTTATGGTCGGTGAATATGATTACCTGGTGATGAGCTCCTTCAAGAAGATGTCTCCATTCTTGCAGAGCCAATTTGATGGCCAACAGTTCGCGATCACCGACAGAGTAGTTCCTTTCTGCAGGAGAAAAAACCTTGGAAAAAAAACCACACGAGATCATCCGCCCGGTAGACGACTTCTGGGTCAGAACTGCTCCTGCACCTATGGAAGAAGCGTCAACTTCAAGAAAAAATTGCTCACTTGAATTAGGACGATGGAGAACGGGTGCGGAAGCGAAGGCTTTTTTGAGAGAAACAAAGGCCTCTTCTGCCTCGGAGGACCATTCCTTAGAGTTTACACCTTTCCGGGTTAAGGCTGTGATTGGAGCCACCCAGGTGGAAAAGTGTGGAATAAATTGCCGGTAGTAATTGGCGAACCCGAGGAACCTTTGTATGGCTTTTAGCCCAGACGGACGAGGCCAGTTGAGAACTGCAGACAACTTCTCCGGATCCATCTTTAATCCTGTGGAAGATACAATGTACCCAAGGAAAGGCAAAGAAGATTGCTCAAAGAGGCATTTCTCATATTTGGCATATAGCTTTTCTCTCTCAGTCTTTGTAAGACCAGGCGTACTTGCCTCCGGTGTGACGTCAAGTCAGCAGAAAAAATCTAAATATCGTCCAGGTAAACCACGACACAAGTATAGAGCAAGTCCCTGAAAATGTCATTAACAAATTCCTGAAAAACCGCAGGTGCATTGCTTAGGCCGAATGGCATTACCAGGTATTCATAGTGGCCGTCACGGGTGTTGAAGGCTGTTTTCCATTCGTCCCCCTCTCTGACTCGGATCAGGTTGTAGGCCCCTCTGAGGTCCAATTTGGTGAAGATCTTGGCCCCTCGGAGACGATCAAACAGCTCTGAAATAAGAGGTAATGGATACCTGTTTTTTCCTGTGATTTGATTTAGACCCCGATAGTCAATGCAGGGCCGCAAGGATCCATCCTTTTTCTTCACAAAGAAGTATCCAGCTCCTGCCGGTGACGATGACTTTCGGATAAATCCTCTAGCCAGATTCTCTTGGATGTAGTCCGACATGGCCTGAGTCTCTGCCTGTGAAAGGGGATAAACTCTCCCGCGAGGAGGAGATGCTCCAGGAAGAAGCTCTATCTGACAGTCATACGACCTGTGTGGAGGTAGTCTCTCAGCCTCCTTTTTCCCAAAGACGTCAGAGAAGGACCAATAGATGGAAGGCAACCCTGGCAGGGTATCAGGCTGGACTGGAGGCGAAACAGGTTGAATCCGGGTTAAGCAACGATTCATGCAGGTATCTCCCCAACGCAGAACTTCTCCAGTTTTCCAATTAAGGACTGGTTCATGCATCTGGAGCCAAGGTAAACCTAAAAGCATGGGATGGGATAAACCGGGATATACATAAAATCGCATTAGTTCAGTATGCATTAGACCTACCCGGAGTTCCACCAACTCGGTTTGAAACTGGACGGGCTCGGTCAGCGGTTTGCCATCCACGGCGGACACCTGTAACGGATCAGGAAGACGCTGGACTCGTAAGCGGTAATGATCCACAACCGCCTGCTGGATGAAGTTCCCTGCAGCTCCAGAATCCAGTAGACAATGTTCGGAGAATTTTATTGCTCCATAGGACACGGAGACTGAGATGTGTAAACAGGGAGAGGACTGTTCTCTACCTAGGTTGGCCCCTCCTACCGGACCTAGGCACTGGAGTTTCCCGACTTTTTAGGACAGAAATGGATCAAATGTTCAGAACTACCGCAGTAGTAACAACTTCCCTCCTTGCGACGTGCCTCCCGGCGGCGGGTGGCCAAACTTACATGGTCCACCTCCATGGCCTCGGAGGCGGAGGGCGAAGTACCTGTTTTGTACAAACTAGAGTCCAGGTGATAGGACCTTTTGTCCCGCTTGATCTCCATGGAGCGCTCCTGAAAACGCAGGTCAATTCTGGTTGCCAAGGATATTAGCTCTTCCAAGAGGGTAGGTCTGTCCCGTCCCGCCAGCTCATCCTTGATTCTTCCGGATAGGCCTTCCCAGAAGTTAGCAACCAGGGCCTCATTGTTCCACGATAATTCAGACGAGAGGGTGCGGAATTTAACAGCATACTGAGCTACCGTGAGAGTACCTTGGCGCAGGCGGAGCAGAGCTGAGGCAGTCGAAGTGGTGCGACCAGGTTCATCGAAAGTCCTGCGAAAAGCCTCTAGGAAAGATTGAAGATCGTTAACCAGCGGATCCCCTCTCTCCCATAGCGGGTTTAGCCAGGCGAGGGCCTCTCCTCCCAGGTATGACATGATGAAGCCCACCTTGGCTCGGTCAGAAGCAAACATATGCCCCAAGATTTCGAAGTGTAGAGTGCACTGATTGAGGAAACCCCGACACAGAGTAGGGTCACCCTGGAAACGGGTAGGAGCTGCCAGACGGGGACCTTGAACAATGGGAACTGGTACCTGATTATTGATAGAAGAGTCAGGTGCAGACGAGGACCCTAAGGAATCCATGCGGGTAGACAAGCTGCGTAGATAAGTCGTGATCTTGTCCTGTTGAACTCCCAAACGGGTCACCTCCTGGCACAGATCCGTGGTCGGAGATCTCTGGGATCCAGCGGGTTCCATGGCCGGAGCAATCTGTAACGAATGGAAGCGGAGGCAGAGGTGGTGAAGTTCACATTCGTTTTTATTTTTTAATGTGGAACCTCGAGACCGCGGTCCGGGGGGCTCCGAAGGGAGCGTGACTAGTGAGCCCCGGGTACCCGTAGTAAGGCCCCTCGAACAGGACCAGAATGGAATACCCGGAGGACACAGGTGCTACCTCCAGTTAGACCCCGGACACGTGGCAGCTGTCCCAGAGGGACCAAAAGGGTAACAGGTATTTACAGAGTCCGTGGAGGGTTCTTGACGGAGAAGGGTAAGGTCCTGGTCCAGAACGGATGGTAGTAGGCTGGCGCCAGTGACCTTGTCACGGTCCACGGGTACGGATGGCTGATGGCGGAACGGGATGACACTTGCGCCAGTAATAGCCGAGATTGTCCAGGTTAGCCAGATACGGGTTAGCAATGATCTGAGGAGACAAATAGTATCAGCGAAGCACAGAGACTGCAGACGCAGCGCAGAGAGATCAGGAACAGAACCGGATGTAGCAATGATAGAACACGTTGCTCCGGCACTCCCCTAATGGTGGAGTGACCAGATATAGTACTGAGTGCGCAGCCATTGGTTAATTAGCTATTTCAAAAAATGCACGCTGCCCCTTTAAGAGAGACGGTGGGCGCGGCCTCGCGTCCTAAGCAGACTATCTGGAGGCCTGCCAGCAGCGTGCCAGGAAGTGGAGGAGGACACAGGACGCCGAGGAGCAGATGGGACAGGTGAGTGAGCAGAACGGAGTGCAGAGCCAGCGCTGGGACCGAGTGTAACAGACAGCATGAGGAACTCAGAGCGCTGAGCTCACAGATTAACTGCAGCGCTGTCTGCGTGACGTCAGCAATGCAGACATTAGACACCGAGGTCAGTAGCGGAGACTCACTGCTGGACCCGGGAAGGGTGAGTAAAGCATCAACAAAAAGCAGCCGGTGGACAGAGGTTTTTATTAACTCCCTTTAATGAGCTGAACTCTGAATTATCACAGAACCGTGCTTCCCGTAAAGTCTCAGACATGATTCATTTTAAAGGCAGAGGCCTAGGGGTAACTAGGCCTCTTTTGGCACAGAACAGGAAATTTGCTTCAAGGAGGAGGAAAAGCAGGGGGAGATCTGTATACTCCTTACAGAAGACCAGCATATTTCTTACTTCTAAGACCATCACAGTCTATATTATAAGAAATGCCCAGACCAATTCTTCAGTAATGAGATGATCCTTTTTCATATCTGTGTGAATCTGGTAAAAATTGAAAATACTGTTCTTCTGAGCAAGGCAAAGCACGATTAGGAACAGCAGAGTCAGACGGATTTCTGCTCTCTCCTGCATGAGTCTGTGTGACGCCTGTCATGAGCCAGAAAGTCAATAATAGTAGATTCTGCTCCAGGGTTTAAAAGTGGTAATGAGTTTAAAGTGCATATCAATCCAAAAGGAGAAAGATGTCCATGTTCTGCCTTCATACACGTTGACACGGTGTGCAATCTAGCATACAGCTAAACCATCATTCTATCTTCCAAATAAGGCCTCTTTCACATTTCCGGCGGCGCCTGGCGGCGCCCCCGGCATTTTGCCGCAGCGCCGCATGTGAAAACCTTTCACACTTCCGGCGGCCAAAATGCGTTTTTTTGCCGGATGGTTTCTGATGCTTGGAGAGATAAGAAACCATCCGGCAAAAACAAAAAACGTTACATGCAGCGTTTTTTTCCGGACGCCGCAATGTACATTTGCGCCGCATCCGGACAAAACCGCATGCAACGCATTGACATGTGGCGCCATACGGCGCTAATGCATGTCAATGCGAAAAAAGCCGCATGCGGCGCATCAGATTTTCAGATGCGGCGCTGCGGCAAAATGCCGGGGGCGCCGCAAGGCGCCTGCCGGATGTGTGAAGCCAGCCTAAGCAGACTGTCCTCTGTAGTCTAACTTGTTTATTGGTAAACAGTATAGAACATGCGCACGGTAAAACTATAAAAAATACAAATGACATAGATAAGTATTGGGCAATAATCACACAGTTGACACTTTACAATTAACAAGAAAGTATACAGTATGATGCAACTATAACATGAGAAAACACAGGATTCTAATAACATCTCCTATGCACTGTTGCTATACAGTTAATAGCCTCCTAAACCCGGCATTGCTAGAGAAGACATTGATCTTACCAGATATGCTTTACCAGGATAGCAAACTCAAGTTGGAGAGGTTACAGGAGAGCACATGAACACGCGTATTCCCTGAAGTACACAGAAGAAAATGGAGCTTCTTCTTCCCAGAATACCTTGCTTCAATCCCACAATGCAACACTCTATCTGCTTGTTAAAGACACAGGCTATAAATTCAGCCACCACTAAATGGTGCTATAACAAACAAAACCAGCACACAATAAGAAACATGCTGCCCAGTACTCAGAATGGGCAGAACACTCCCCGCTTGGCATCAACTGATGCCACATACTGGCTCTTTTGGCGAAAGCAATAAAATTAGTTCCGCAACTGGTCTGAGGAATAGTTTACTCTCCCCAGCCTTCCACACTTTGACCTCGACCTTGCGCACCTTCTCATCCTTGCTTGGGAATACCTTGGTGATGAGGCCTAGTGGCCACTCATTTCGGTGTGACTGGCTGTCCTTCATGAGCACAATATCACCTGGTTTGATGTTCGGCTTGTCGATCTGCCACTTCTTCCTAGGCGGTAAGGTAGAGAGATATTGTTTTCTCCATCTGTCCTAGAAAGTATTGGAGAGACTTTGAACTTGTCTCCATTGACGTCTGTAGAGGTCCTTGTTGCTGAAATCTCCCAGTGGAGCGCTGGGAGTGTTGGTTTTCTGAGTGAGTAACATGGCGGGAGTGAGAATGGTTGGATCAAGCTTTTTCAAGACACTATCTCTAGAAATGGGTTGTCCCTTGTTGAGGTTGTGTATTTCTCTGGGGTAGGTTTCCTTTTGCACAATACGAAGTATTGTAACCTTGGCTCTTCTCAAGTTGAGGGCGGTAAAAGCATGCTTACAGTGATGACAACCTTTACAAGATCTCTGGCTTGCAGGTAATGCTGACTTGTAGGACTGGACCACATGAAGTAGACAAGCAACGGCTCGAACAAGTGACTTCCAGGTTGAGAACCTGCTAAGCCGATGAGATTCCAGGTAATGACTTGAAATCCCTGTATGCAGAGCAGACACTCAAGGACGGAGCTCCTCATTGGCATCTGGATCCACCAGTTCAAACGTTTCAGGCCTGTCGATGTGGGGCATCGAACCGTACAAGGAAGCAGAGCCTGTGAACCAGGTAGAGTCCTTTAGATGACTTAAAGCAACGGATCTAGTCACATGGTCCGCAGGATTGAGGTGAGTAGGTACATAGTGCCACTGACTAGGGCAGGTAGATCATCTTATCCTCAGTATCCGGTTGCTGACGTAGACATAAAAGCGTCGCGTTTCATTGCAGATGTATCCCAGTACCACCTTGCTATCAGTGTAGAACTCTGCTTCTTTGGTCTCCAGATTCATTGCACCTGAGATAAACTCGGCCAACTCAACTGCGAGGACAGCAGCGCAGAGTTCCAGTCTGGGTACTGTGTGTTCGCGGAGTGGTGTCAGTTTAGTCCGGCTCATCACAAACCTGATGTGGCTCTGTTCATTGACATCTATGGTTTTGAGGTATGCTACTGCTGCGATTGCTTTGACTGATGCGTCGCAGAAGATACAAAGTCTTTGTGTCTTGACTTCTGTGGATGGCACAGGAGCATACGATATAGGAAAGATGTGTATCTTCGTACCGTGTTAGCCAGTAGATAGAAAAATATTTAGACTTGAGAGTCCTCAGTGGTTGATACCTTTTAATGGCTAACTGAAAAGATGGTAACAAATTGCAAGCTTTCGAGACTACTCAGGTCTCTTCATCAGCAAAGACTAATACAAAATCTGAAGAATCACATATTTATACACAACAGGACACAGGAATAATGCAATAGGTAAGACAAGTGACGTGAAGCAGAACTGTCATTATGGCAGAGGGATGAACATAAATTATTGGAACAGTTCATAGATAAGGAGTGAAAGTTTTATTACCCTCTGATTGGAGTCTGCTATTGTGTTTTGAAGCCCCTAGAAGGTCAGAGAAGCAGATTCCTTAATTGATGTAGAAAGACATGAATCCGTGTGATATATTCATTCCAGCATTAACCCCTTCACCCCCAAGGGTGGTTTGCACGTTAATGACCGGGCCAATTTTTACAATTCTGACCACTGTCTCTTTATGAGGTTATAACTCTGGAACGCTTCAACGGATCTTCGCGATTCTGAGATTATTTTCTCGTGACATATTGTACTTCATGTTAGTGGTAAAATTTCTTCGATATAACTTGCGTTTATTTTTGAAAAAACTGCAAATATGGCCAAAATTTTTAAAATTTTGCAATTTTCAAACTTTGAATTTTTATTCCCTTAAAACAGAGAAATATATCACACAAAATAGTTAAGAAATAACATTTCCCACATGTCTACTTTACATCAGCACAATTTTGGAACAAAATTTTTTTTTGTTAGGAAGTTATAAGGGTTAAAAGTTGACCAGCGATTTCTCATTTTTACAACAAAATTTACAAAGCCATTTTTTTTAGGGACCACCTCACATTTGAAGTCACTTTGAGGGGTCTATATGGCAGAAAATACCCAAAAGTGACACCATTCTAAAAACTGCACCCCTCAAGGTACTCAAAACCACATTCAAGAAGTTTATTAACCCTTCAGGTGCTTCACAGTAACTAAAGCAACGTGGAAGGAAAAAATGAATATTTTACTTTTTAGCCACAAAAATTATCTTTTACAAACTTTTTTTTTATTTTCACAAGGGTAAAAGGAGAAAATGGACAGATAAGGTTGTTATGCAATTTCTTCTGAGTACGCAAATACCCCATATGTGGGGGAAAACCACTGTTTGGGCACACGGCAGAGCTCGTAAGGGAAGGAGCGACGTTTGACTTTTTCAAACTAAAATTGGCTGGAATTTAGATTGGATGCCATGTCGCGTTTGGAGAGCCCCTGATGCGCCTAAACAGTGGAAACCCCCCACAAGTGACACCATTTTTGAAACTAGACCCCCTAAGGTACTTATCTAGATCTGTTGTGAGCACTTTGAACCCTCAAGTGTTTCACAAAAGTTTATAAAGCCTGGGTGTGAAAAAAAAAAAATCAATTTTCCACAAAAATGATTTTTTAGTCCCAAATTTTTGAATTTTCCCAAGGAAATTGGACCCCAAAAGTTGTTGTCCAATTTGTCCTGAGTACGCTGATACCCCATATGTGGGGGGGGGGAAACTGTTTGGGCGCACGGCATGGCTTGGAAAGGAAGTAGTAACGTTTTGGAATGCAGACGTTAATGGGGGTCATGTTCCGTTTGCAGTGCCCCAGATGAGCCTAAACAGTGGAAACCCCCCACAAGTGACCCCATTTTGGAAACTAGACCCCCTAAGGAACTTATCTAGATCTTTGGTGAGCACTTTGAACCCCCAAGTGCTTCACACAAGTTTATAATGCCCGGGCATGAAAATAAAAAATCCTATTTTTTTCCCACAAAAATTATCTTTTAGTCACTAATTTTTTATTTTCCCAAGGGTAACAGGAGAAATTGGACCACATAAGTTGTTGTACAATTTGTCCTGAGTACGCTGATACCCCATATGTGGGGGGAACCACTGTTTGGGCGCATGGCAGAGCTCGGAATGGAAGGAGCACCATTTGACTTTTTCCAACCAAAATTGGCTGGAATTGAGTTTGGATGCCATGTTGCATTTGGAGAGCCCCTGATGTGCCTAAACAGTGGAAACCCCCACAAATGACCCCATTTGGGAAACTAGACCCCCTAAGGAACTTATCTAGATTTTTGATGAGCAATTTGAACCCCAAGTGCTTCACACAAGTTTATAACGTAGAGCCGTAAAATTTAAAAATCACATTTTTTCCACAAAAATGATCTTTTCACCCCAATTTTTATTTTTCCAAGGGTAACAAGACTCCAAAAGTTATTGTGCAATTTGTCCTGAGTGCGCTGATACCCCATATGTGGGGGTAAACCACTGTTTGGGTGCATGGCAGAGTTTGGAAGGGAAGAAGCGCCGTCTGACTTTTTCAACGCAGAATTGGCTGGACGCCATGTCGTGTTTGGAGAGCTCCTGATCTGCCTAAACAGTGGAAACCCCCATAAATGACACCATTTTGGAAACTAGACCCCTCAAGGAACTTATCTAGATGTGTGGTGAGAACTTTGAACCCCCAGGTGTTTCACTAAAGTTTATAACGTACAGCCGTAAAATAAAAAATCTTTTTTTTTTTTTACAAAAATGATTTTTTCGCCCCCAATATTTTATTTTCACAAGGGTAACAGAAGAAATTGGAACGCAAAAGTTGTTGTCCAATTTGTCCTGAGTACACTGATACCCAATATGTGGGCGAAAACTACTGTATGGGCACACGTCGGGGCTCGGAAGGGAAGTAGTGACGTTTTGGATTGCAGACTTTGATGGAATGGTCTGGGGGCGTCATGTCACATTTGGAGAGCCCCTGATGCACCTAAACAGTGGAAACCCCCCACAAGTGACCCCATTTTGGCAAATAGACCCCACAAGGAACTTATCTAGATGTGTGGTGAGCACTTTGAACCCCGAAGTGCTTCACAGAAGTTTATAACGCACAGCCGTAAAAATAAAAAATCTTTTTTTTTTTTTACAAAAATGATTTTTTCGCCCCCAATATTTTATTTTCACAAGGGTAACAGGAGAAATTGGACCCCAAAAGTTGTTGTCCAATTTGTCCTGAGTACGCTGATACCCAATATGTGGGAGAAAACTACTGTATGGGCGCACGTCAGGGCTCGGAAGGGAAGTAGTGACGTTTTGGATTGCAGACTTTGATGGAATGGTCTGGGTGCGTCATGTCGCATTTGGAGAGCCCCTGATGCGCCTAAACAGTGGAAACCCCCCACAAGTGACCCCATTTTGGAAAATAGACCCCACAAGGAACTTATCTAGATGTGTGGTGAGCACTTTGAACCCCGAAGTGCTTCACAGAAGTTTATAACGCACAGCCGTAAAAATAAAAAATCTTTTTTTTTTTTTTGCAAAAATGATTTTTTCGCCCCAATATTTTATTTTTACAAGGGTAACAGGAGAAATTGGACCCCAAAAGTTGTTGCCCAATTTGTCCTGAGTACGCTGATACCCAATATGTGGGAGAAAACTACTGTATGGGTACACGTTGGGGCTCGGAAGGGAAGTAGTGACGTTTTGGATTGCAGACTTTGATGGAATGGTCTGGGGGCGTCATGTCGCATTTGGAGAGCCCCTGATGCGCCTAAACATGGAAATCCCCAACAAGTGACCCCATTTTGGAAAATAGACCCCACAAGGAACTTATCTAGGTGTGTGGTGAGCGCTATGAAGCCCCAAGTGCTTCACAGAAGTTTATAATGTACAGCCATAAAAACAAAAAAATAATTTTTTTTGTACAAAAATATTTTCGCCCCCAGTTTTTTATTTTCCCAAGGGTAACAGAAGAAATAGGACAAATTGCACAATAACTCTTGGGGTCCAGAGTACGCTGATACCCCATATGTGGGGATAAACTACTGTTTGGACGCATGGCAGAGCTCAGAAGTGAAGGAGCACCGTTTGACTTTTTCAACGCAGAATTGGCTGGAATTGAGATCAGACGCCATGTCACATTTGGAGAGCCCCTGATGTGCCTAAACAGCGGAAACCCCCCAATTCTAACTCCAACCCTAACCCCAACACACCCCTAACCCTAGTCCAACCCTAACCACAAACCTAACCCTAACACACCCCTAATCCCAACCCTAACCCTAATCCTAACTTTAGCGCCAACCCTAACCCTAACTTTAGCCGCAACCCTAACTCTAATGGGAAAATGGAAATAAATACATTTTTTTAATTTTATTATTTTTCCCTAACTAAGGGGGTGATAAAGGGGGGTTTGATTTACTATTTATAGCGGGTTTTTATGATTGGCAGCTGTCACGCTAAAAGACGCTTTTTATTGCAAAAATAGTTTTTTGCATCGCCACATTTTGAGAGCTATAATTTTTGCATATTTTGGCCCACAGAGTCATGTGAGGTCTTATTTTTTGCGGTACGAGTTGACGTTTTTATTTGTACCATTTTTGAGCAGGTGACATTTTTTGATCGCTTTTTATTTCAATTTTTGGGAGGTTAGAATGAACAAAAATCAGCAATTCATGAATTTCTTTTGGGGGAGGCGTTTTTATTGTTCCGCGTGTGGTAAAATTGATAAAGCAGTTTTATTCTTCGGGTCAGTACGATTATGTCGATACCTCATTTATATCATTTTTTTATGTTTTGGCGTTTTTATAGAGTAAAAACAATTTTATATAAAAAATAATTATTTTTGCATCGCTTTATTCTGCGAGCTATAACTTTTTTATTTTTTCGCTGATGATGCTGTATGGTGGCTCGTTTTTTGCGGGACAAGATGACGTTTTCAGCGGTACCATGTTTATTTATATCGGTCTTTTTGATCGCGCGTTATTCCACTTTTTGTTCGGCAGTATGATGATAAAGCATTGATTTTTTGCTTCGTTTTTTTTTTTAAGGGGTTCACTAAAGGGGTTAACTAGTGGGACAGTTTTATAGAAATGGGTCGTTACGGACGCGGTGATACCAAATATGTGTACTTTTATTGTTTTGTTTTTTTTATTTACAGGAAGAAATGAATTTATTGGGGAATATTTTTTTTTTTTTTTATTTATTTTGGATTTTTTTTTCTAACGTTTATTTTTATTTTTTTAACTTTTTTACTTTGTCCCAGGGTGGGACATCACTGTATTTTATCAAATCGCTGGTGTGACAGTGTGCACAGCACTCTGTCACACCAGCGATCGCTCAGGCATAGCTGCAGGCTTCTCAGTGCCTGCTCTCAGCAGGCACTGAGGAAGCCGCCTCCCTCCAGGACCCCGGCGCCATCTTGGATCCGGGTCCTGGGAGGGAGGAAGCCCTCAGAACAGCGCGATCACATCGCGCTGGTCTGAGGGTCTCAGGGGGGCGCGCAGGGAGCCCCCACCCTGCGCGATCCTCCCCTGTGCCCCCAGTACACCGCGATCATGTTTGATCGCGGTGTGCTAGGGGTTAATGTGCCGGGAGCGGTCCGTGACCGCTCCTGACACACAGTCACGGGTGTCAGCTGTGATAATCAGCTGACACCCGGCGGCGATTAGCTGCGCTCCCCTCAGGAGCGCAGCTGATCGCCTATGACGTACTATCCCGTCCATGGGCAGAATGGCACGGGTTTTATGGACGGGATAGTACGTCTAATGTCAGAGAGGGGTTAAGAGCGTCAAAGGTCATCATAAGTTTATATTCCCAAACCTTTCTATCTTTCTCAGATTTGAAGTTAGATTTTAATACAAGTAATTCCATATCCATCATGCAATGACCGGGCATACAAAAGTGTTTTGCCACAGGTAAATCCATTCTTTTTTCTCTTATTGTGTGGCGATGAGAATTCATCCTTGTTCTCAGTTTTTGCCCGGTCTCCCCCACATACAGACCCCCAGTTGGACATTTCGTACAAATAATTAGGTACACCACATTAGATGTGATGCAGCTGAAAGTACCTGGGATCTTGTAGTCCTGATGGGAGTTGGGGATCTTTATCTTGTCCGTGGTCATTATAGATGCACAGGTTTTGCATTTCTTCTGGTTGCAAGGAAAGGTTCCTGCAGCTGTTAGGGAGGACAGGGAGCTTCTGACAATGATGCTTCTTAGATTTGGGGGCTGCCTAAAACATAGTAGTGGGGGGTCTGGAAATATGGATTGTAATCGGGCATCTTTTTGTAGTAAAGGTTGTAGTTTCCGTGCAGCTCCCCTTAGCATCTCCAGATTTGGATTGTAGGTGACCACTAGAGGCACCCGGTTATTTTCTTCTTTAGCTTTGTAAAGTAGCAGGTGATTCCTTGATATTCTGGTGGCTCTTGTAATTTGGTTTTCAATTGTTCTTGGATGGTAGCCCTGATTCAAAAAGGTCTTTCTGAGGCGAATAAGGTGCTCATCTCTATCCATAGGGTTGGAACATATACGATTGTATCTGATGGCTTGGCTGTAGACAATAGAGTTTTTTATGTGTTTTGGATGGAAACTGTCCCATTTAAGGTATGTTGGACAGTCGCATACGGTCGTTTCACACGAAGGTCGGTCAAGGCCTCGAGAGACCTCTTCCACTCTGCCCACAGGTCTGCCTTTTCTGCTGGCAGTGGATCATCCCAATCAGATGTGTCTTGGGTGAAGTCTCTTTGCATCATTTTTCCTTGGACAGTAACTGGAGCTACGAATCCCAGGGGGTCGTATAGACTATTCACGAAAGAAACAACTCCTCTGCGTGTGAAGGGTTTCTCGTCTTTACTGATCTGAAAGGTGAAGGCATCCGTCTTCAGATCCCAAAGCAATCCAAGACTCCGCTGCATGGGAAGAGTGTCGATGCTTAGGTCTAGGTCCTTTAGATCGCTGGAATAGTCTTGAGAGGGAAATGCTTCCATCAACTCTCGACTGTTGGAGGAAATCTTGTGTAACCTTAGGTTAGACTGAGCGAGCATTTCTTGAGCCCTTTTTAGTAGACTGATTGCAGCCTCATTTGTTGGTGTGGACATCAAACAGTCGTCTACGTAGAAGTCCTTTTCTACGAAGGATCTGACGTCTGACCCATATTTTTCTTCGCCTTCTTTGGCAGAATTACGGAGGCCGTAGATAGCGACTGCTGGGGAAGGGCTGTTCCCGAAGATGTGTACCCTCATCCGGTACTCTGTGATGTCTTTGTCTGGGTCATTGTCATGGTACCAGAAGAACCTCAAGCAGTTTGTGTTCCTCTTTGACGAGAAAACAGTGGAACATCTGTTGTATATCAGCCATAAATGCCACCGTATCTTTGCGGAAAGAGAGTAGTACTTCCAGAAGTCTGTTGTTGAGGTCTGGGCCTGACAGTAGGACATCATTTAATGAGACATCTTCACATTTGGCACTTGAGTCGAATACCACTCTTATTTGACCTGGCTTCTTGGGATGGTATACTCCGAAGATGGGCAGGTACCAACACTCCTCTGAGGGCTGAAGTGCAGGTGCAATCTCTGCGTGGTGGTTCTGGAATATCCTTCCCATGAAGGTAAAGAAGTGTTCCTTCATCTCAGGTGACTTCTTAAGCTTGTGCCTGAGGGAGATAAATCGGCTGTAGACCAATTCCCTGTTTTTGGGTAGGCGCCTTCTCTTAGGTCGAAATGGTAAAGGTGCGACCCAACTGTTCGATTTGTCTTTGACTATTTTTATATCCATGATGTCCAGGAACATCCTATCTTCTATGGACATCGCTACCTTGTCGTCTTCCTTTGTCCTGTGGAAACTGTACATCCCATGTGGTCTTGTTCACCTGCACAGGCGTGGTCTTCGTTGGTAGGTACTGAGAAAGGGCACGGAAGGGGAGTGCTGTTTGGTAATTCCTTTACCAGCAGACTGTTGTGACATGGCAGGAAGAGAGCCGGACGTCCATTTTCTAGTGTGCTGGTGAGCATACTGTTGACTGAGGCTGGCTTGTGTGCTTCTCCTAGACAGACGTCTCCTATGATGACCCATCCAAAGTCGAGCCTCTGAGCATACGGAGCACTTCTGGAGCCATTTATATATTCTCTAGTCTTGTGGACTCGTAGTATATCTCTTCCCTGTAGTAGAGCTATTGGGGCTTCTGAATCCAACTTAGGTATCAGGTGGGCTATATGTATCGCCACCTCTGGTGAAGGTATCTCTGACCTGTTGTCGGGAATCTGGTTGCACTCCAGGATGGTTGGTAGCGATAGGCAGGTTTGACCATCTATGGACTCCTCCTTGTATCCGGTTGCTCTTTTCTCCCCGCCGTCTCAACGGTACCTGAACACGTCCTCAGGGAGTAGGGAGAACCAGGGCCTACAATGCTGAAGTTGTCAAAGAAGATGGATCTGGCTAGAGACCAGTTACTTTGGTCATCCAGGATTGCATACATCTTGAGGGCTTTGTCCTTGTAGCCTGCAGGATAGACTCGGACAAGGCAGATTTTTGAACAGGACCTTCCTCCTGTGAGTCCCTTACAGATCTCCATACATTGAGAGCTGACCACAGGGGTATCTTCATCAGTGTTCTTCTCCTTCCCATCGTGCTCCTCTGCTTGTGACAATACTCGTGGAGGTGGTCCAGGGTGCAAGGCTGTATTGTGATCCGTGCTGCTGCATTCTGCACATTTCACGCTAGCTTCTCAGTTCCTGGCGAAGTGAGAGGTTGTGGCACAACATTTGAAGCAGATGTTGTTCTCTTTGAGGAAACCTTTGCGATCCTCCAAAGACTTCTCCCTGAAGGCTCTGCACTTTAGTAGAGGATGTGGTTTCTTGTGTAGAGGACACTGTTTACTGACATCCTGAGGCTTGTTCTCGTCTGGAGTGGGTTTACTCGCATTGTGAGGAGGGCCTGTGGAAACAATGTTAGTTTTGTGTACTGCCACGGGTGTCCTACTGGTTTTGACACCGGGGGCAGTGGAACATGACAGAGTGAAGTCAAAACTAGGGTAATTTCTGATCTTAGCTTGTTGGGCGACAAATTCTACGAATACAGTGAAAGGAGGGAATGGTACACTATGATTTTGTTTATACCGTGAACCATATATAACCCATTTTTCTTGTAGGTTGTAAGGAAGTTTTTGCATTACCGGATTGACACCCCTAGCGGTGTCTAAGAATGCCAATCCGGGCAAGTCTCCTTCCTCCTGGGCAACCTGTAACTCTATCAATAAATCACTCAGTTCTCTAAGCTTTTGATAACCTTTAGGTCCTATCTTAGGAAAATCATTAATTCTTTTGTATAAAGCATTCTCTATGACTTCTACTGTCCCATAGCATTCATCAAGTCTTTCCCACACTTTGCGCAGACCTGTGTGGATGCTTTATATTGATGTCTCTTAGTATTTTGGCATGCTCAACCGACTCACTTCCGAGCCACTTTACAAGGAGATATAACTCCTCACTACTAGAAAGTGACCATGAATGGCTTTCCGGAACGAGGCTCGCCATGACCTATAGTTCTCGGGTTTATCAGTGAACTTTACAAGTCCTTTTGTAACCAGTTTTTGGCGGGCAAGGAACTTTGCAAAGTCTATGGTGGCTTGGTTAGTGCTGGCACGAGCTGGTGTGTTATAGTCATGTCTAGTGTGTGGTGTATCACCATACCTGTGAGACGCTTCTGACTTCGTATAGTCTGTGCAGTACCTTTTCGGTCCAGAAGGTGTCTCTTTAAGGCGGGATAGGAGCTGTACCTTCCGCTCAGTGGAACAGCCGCTGTGGTCGACATCTCTGCGCTGGACGACTCCTTGTTTGTTGTAACGAAGTTCGGGGTTGGATCGCTGGTAGCTGGCGTAGGCTGGCCGATGTGGTGCATCAGGGCTGTCATCCATGCCGGTATGTTGACGGACGTACTCTGCGACGCGCTGCGCTGGATCTTGCTGTTCTAGATCTGGTCCGGGAAAGTTGCTGCGTCTCTCACAATCAGGATCCTTCATAGCTTCCAAATAATCTGCTTTAGCAATTGCAGCTGCTGTGTCTTTGTCTGCCGCAAGTTTTTCTAGCTCTGCTTGCAAACGTGCAGTTTCGGCCTCTCTCTCTGCTTGCAAACGTGCATTATCTGCATCTTGCTCCGCCTGTCTCAGCTTTAGGTGCATCTCTCTTTCATCTCTGCTAATGACGACCTGCTGGAGCTTGCTCGTGACCTCGTTTTGAGTGAGGATGTGCTGTTTTGAGACATTGTGCGCTTAGCTGCGTACTACTGAGTATATTAGCGGGAAACAGTCTATGTGCGGCGACTTATGCTTGGCGGGAATGATGAAGCACTTGATGGCGGGCTGCACTCTCGGTACTTGTGACTGTATGGCGGCCACTGCAGTATCCGCAGGCAGTGCGGTGTGGGTTCAAGCAGCTTCTTAAGGCGTATTCACTATCGCAGGTGTCTAGCATCTGTTTTACTGTTCTGCCTTCATACACGTTGACACGGTGTGCAATCTAGCATACAGCTAAACCATCATTCTATCTTCCAAATAAGCAGACTGTCCTCTGTAGTCTAACTTGTTTATTGGTGAACAATATAGAACATGCGCGCGGTAAAACAATAAAAAATACAAATGACATAGATAAGTATTGGGCAATAATCACACAGCTGACACTTTACAATTAACAAGAAAGTATACAGTATGATGCAACTATAACATGAGAAAACACAGGATTCTAGTAACATCTCCTATGCACTGGCTGCTATACAGTTAATAGCCTCCTAAACACTGCACTGCTAGAGAAGATATTGATCTTACCAGATATGCTTTACCAGGATAGCAAACTCAAGTTGGAGAGGTTACAGGAGAGCACATGAACACGTGTATTCCCTGAAGTACACAGAAGAAAATGTAGCTTCTTCTTCCCAGAATACCTTGCTTTAATCCCACAATGCAACACTCTATCTGCTTCTATCTGCTTGTTAAAGACACAGGCTATAAATTCAGCCACCACTAGATGGTGCTATAACAAACAAAACCAGCACACAATAAGAAACATGCTGCCCAGTACTCAGAATGGGCATAACCGTCCATGTCCAGAAGCATAATCTGAAGTTCTTGGGTCTTAAATCAAAATCTGTAATATGGCTCTAATCTACCATGTGTCATGCCTTTAGCCTGCATTGGATGCAGCCCATTTGGGCCACCTGCTAAACTTATTCCCAGAACCCAGACGAATCACATAAGGCCGGGGTCAGACACAACTACAAAAAATCGGACCGTTTTAGTCGGTCGATTATCGGAGCAAAATTTAAACATCACACATCCACCTGGCATCCGATTTTCCTTCAAAGATGCGATTTAGTCGCATGTGTGTGTACCTTGTAACATCCGATTTTCATCCGACCACCGTTTTTTTGTTGCAGCTTACCAAAAAGGACCAATAACGGTTTTGATAGAAAATGAACTCGGCACTCAACTTTAGTATAGTGAGAATAAAGATTTTTATTCACAGTAGTAACACGAAACGTTTCGGTCCTATATCATGGACCTTCATCAGTCACAGATACTACTGGGAAGGGGGTTGATCCACATAGGGAAGAAAGAAAGGGCTGGATATAGCCTGTGTTGGTGGGGTGAGATGAGGAAGAGGACAATGCCTCTATTGCACTAGTAACCTGTTGTGAAGGAGTCCGGTAGTGAGGATAGGTCTCTGCATTGGCACTCAGACTAGCGGTGGACACCGCGTCCAATGCAGAGACCTATCCTCACTACCGGACTCCTTCACAACAGGTTACTAGTGCAATAGAGGCATTGTCCTCTTCCTCATCTCACCCCACCAACACAGGCTATATCCAGCCCTTTCTTTCTTCCCTATGTGGATCAACCCCCTTCCCAGTAGTATCTGTGACTGATGAAGGTCCATGATATAGGACCGAAACGTTTCGTGTGTTACTACTGTGAATAAAAATCTTTATTCTCACTATACTAAAGTTGAGTGCCGAGTTCATTTTCTATTAGATACGGTTTGGGAACCTACTCTGGCACCTTCTTGGTTGTGCACACGGTTATTTTTTCATACAATAACGGTTTTGAGGCCTGATACTCATTTAAATCATCAGCCAGAGCTATATTTAAGTGATCTGCTACAGCTGTGACTCTCCCACCTTTGCACTGGTGTCATTTTGTTCCTTGTGCTTAGTGCTATCTAGCTGCTTTATCCAAACATGAGCGACACACTCAGATTTACTCCCACTGAGCGTGTGCTGTTCCATTGCGTTATATCCAGACGTTTTGGGGAGCCATATCCTGTAATAGCAGATCCCAGAAGACGCAGAAGAATGTGGGTACATCCACTTTTGACAAGAAGGATAACTAAAGGCCATTTTCACCGCCTATATTTGTCACTGCGTAGGCATGGAGATAAGTTTTTCCAATATTGTCGAATGAGCATAGCTACCTTTGATACGTTGCTTGACATTGTGCGCCCTGGGATCACATTTCAGGACACCAGGATGAGAAAAGCAATTTCTGCAGAGGAACGCCTTCTCCTAACAATAAGGTATGTGTGTCAACGATATGTTGATGATGTTTGCCTCGACATAGTCACTTTGCAAGTGTTGTAGCACACTTCTTGAAACTTATAATGTGAGTAATGTATTTCTCAAGCTTACCTATCGAAATGATTGCCTTTGGTGTATTTCACAGAAGGCATGGCTTGTAATCTAATTTCCAGCATGTGTGGTCTAAGAAACTAAAGCATTGTAAGTGTTGTGAATGCTGTGTTTGTTGTTTTTTGTGCTGATTTCTCCATGTTCTATGTGTGTTACAGGTTCCTTTCTACTGGCATGTCCTACGCTGCTCTGCACTTAGAGTTCTTAATAGGGCGATCAACAATTTCAGGCATTGTGCGGTCAACTTGTGTGGAAATTTGGACCAGACTACATGAAGACGTCATGCCTGAGCCAAAAATGAGTGACTGGTTGAGGATAGCACAGGGTTTTGCCGAAAATTGCCAGTTTCCACACTGTATAGGAGCCCTGGACGGCAAGCACATACGTGTTCGTAAACCTCCTAACTCAGGCTCCCAATTCTTCAATTACAAACAATATTTTTCAGTAGTTTTGTTGGCCTTAGTCGACACAAACTACAGGTTTATAATTGTAGACATTGGGGCCTATGGAAGGACTGGAGACTCAAGAGTCTTCAATACTTCCATCATGGGTAGGCGGATACGCAATAACCAACTGGACCTACCACCAGCAAGTCAACTTACAGACTCTATTCCAGAACATGTGCCTTATGTTATACTTGCAGATGAGGCATTTCAATTAACCCGTAATGTTATGAGGCCATATCCCCGTCGCTATCTCACCCATCGGCGTAGAATATTTAATTGTCGCCTGTCACGTGCTCGTCGGCTGGTGGAGTGCACATTTGGAATTCTTAGTGTTAAATGGCGGGTACTTCAATCTGCAATTCAACTCAGTGAAGACAATGTTAATGTGGTCCTCAAAGCATGTGTGGTCCTACATAATTTTTGTAGAATCCATGAATGCTCCTCTCAACATGTGGGTGAATTAGCCTCTGTGAATGTGTCTTTGCCTATGTCACCACCCATCCATCCCCGTCGTCCACCTTCAGGCCTAAAAGTACGTGATGTGTTCACTCAATATTTTGTGTCCCCTGAGGGTGCTACTGCCTGGCAAGAGGAGGCATTATTACACATGTAGTGTGCCTATGTTGCTCTGTCATAAAGATATTTATGCTCACTTAATTGTATATGGTGTCATATTGTGTGTAAGTTAGGCAGCCCATCACGTATTTAACTAAACAGCTACATATTGAAATAATCACATACAATCAATGCGACTCAAAACATTTTTTTATGTATTAGGTCATGTTTTGTCGCTGTAAACATAATGAAAAATGACTAATGTGTCATAAACTGTATTAAACATATTTCCTGAGAAACTTGAAGCAGTAAAACAAAGTAAAATGTTCATAACTTCAAACAAATAACAAAAAAATACATTACACCTATAACTGGTGGTAGGTGTGGGGTGGTGAAGGTGGAGGGCCAGATTGTGAGGGCTGCCTAGACTGCTCCCCAGCCACTGTGTCACCATGAGTGGTGGCTGAGTGTGTACTTTTCTGGCTGCTTGTTGCTTGCTCTGTATGGGGATTTGGGTAAGGGAAGGTTGGGAACTGTTGTGGGTAGTCATAATATGACTGCCCACTTACACTGTAGCCCCCAAAATGCCCATGTCGACCATACCCATGTTGTGGCCAGCATTGAACATTGGGTATGGTCGAGTGGGCATATTGTGAATGGCCACTGTGTCCCATGTGTGGTACATGTTGTGAGACACTTTGGTAGGACTCACTTAGAGGAGGAGGAGTTGGTCTCTGTGGTCCACAAGGAGGAGGTGGAGGAGGAGCATGATGATGAGGAGGAGGCTGATCAGAGGCTGATGCACACTCCCCTTGCTGGGTTCCCATCAAACGAAGGAGATTTTCACTGGAACGTTGCCACCTTTCCAGTAAATCTAGAAAGTTGTTGGGATCATTTGGTGGGGTTCCTGCATCCAGCACAATTTGTACCCCAGCTCTGATCCGCAGTCTGTGCTGTCGGGCAATGGCCCTGAGGTACCGAGCCAGACTGCGTCCAAATACCTCCTCCCCATCATCATGGGCAACAGTGGACAAGTAGTCAAGAACTCCTCTGTCCACCTGCCTCCTTGTGCCAGAACCAACTCCTCTTCTACGCCTGGCTCGCCGTGACACAACTGCAGGAGGCGAAGCCACATCCTGGGGCCTACCAGGGCTGCTGCTGAGGGGAGGGTCTTGGGACTCTAGAGGCAAGCTCTCTGACTCCACTGCTGGTGGTGGTGGTGGTGATGCTGCTGCTGCACTTGCTGATGATGACGGCCAGCCTCCTCAACATCCCCCACGGGGTCGATCACTGCCTCTGAGTCAGAAGCTGGCTCTCTCTCTGTAAGGTTTGACTCGGTGCTAGAGAAGAAAATAATTTTATTACAATTTATACGAAAATATAGCAATACACTTTGTACAGACATTAACTTACGGTCGCACATCCATAGCTGGAGCCAGAAAATTCAGTCTATCATAATAGACATATTTTCTTTTGCTGCTTGCTGCTGCCCCACTGCGCCCCCTCAGCTGTCTCTCTCGCCTGTAGCAGTCTCTACAGCTGCGCCAACGCCTTGTAACATCTGACACTGAAAAAGTAACGGATACAATCCAAAATTATACTTATCTGCCCTTGTAATGTAGTAAAAACAGAAGTACCGTACACCAGCAATATTATCATTTTTTGGCGTGTTAGGGGTACAGAACACCACTACAAATTGTATGTAGGTAATATAACAAGTTAATATTACAAGGGTTCATACATACAAAGCTCTATGAGATATGTGTCACAATAATAAGCATTTATTTGGGACACAGCGATGGGATTACCAAAAGGGACACATATTAAGTACTTCACCTACGCATTTATTGCGTAGGCAAACATTTTTAAGGTTAACTTGGCGACCATTGCAGTTGGAGCTAAATATTAGAATGTGCTTGGAGTACTGACATAGCACTGGGAGTTTGAACAGTCATAACTGTATTTTTGGCCACATTTCTGTTTCACATATAAGGGTAGAGGGACATTATAACACATTGTTGTTGGTAGATACTGAGTAGTCATACATATTGTAAGCGTTTTCAAGACGTTACTTACTGATGCGTTCTTGGTCCTCCCTAGACCTGTCGCCAAAATCAGGAAACATCTGGGAACATATTCTCCGCCAAGCCGCGTCCTTCCGCAACCGGTTGGAATAATTGGGATCCCGCTGGTCCCAAAGTTCTGGTCTCTCCTGGACCAGAACGATCAACATCTCAACATTGATGTGACTGGCCATGGTTCTGGACTCCGTGGAGGCGGTTTCCTGTTTGGGTTTGAATTTTCGTAGCCTAATTAGCATGTCAGCCCTTATCCTGATGCAATTTCCTGTCACCTGGAATAGTGGTGATTTATCGGAAGTACACGTGCGGTCCGTTTGTAATCCGATTTTTCATCGCTCCCATAGACTTGCATTGGCGATAGTCGACCCACAATCGGTGACAATCGCAGCATGCTGCGATTGCACTCGGACGATTAAAACGGACTACAAAAAATCGGATACTGGGAGCTGCTCCATAGATCAACATAGGGCAGACTGCAATGCGATATTTCATCGTATTGCAGTCGTCCGATTCTGTCGCTAGTGTGACGCCGGCCTAACAATCAATGTGGCACCTCTGCTTCCGTTTGCATCAGTAATGAATCATAGAATGTTAGAGTTGTAAGGGACCTCCAGGATCATCGTGTCCAACCCCTGCTCAATGCAGGATTCTCTAAACCATCTCAGACAGATGTCTGTCCAGCCTCTGTTTGAAGACTTTAAGATGTTATCTGAGCATGCTCGAGTGCTAATAGAGCATCTTCGGCGTGCTCTAATATTATGTTAGAGTCACCGTGGCTCTTCAACAGCCGTAACAAATGCAGGGATTGCCGAACAAACATCGTGATTGATATATATAATAAGTGCTTTGCCTGTGTAGCTTACTGTACATGTATTTTATTAATAAATAAATTATTTTCTGAAAAAAATGGTGTGGGGTCCCCCAAAATCCAAAATTTTATTAACCAGCAGGGGGAAAGCAAACAGCTGGAAGCAGATGTTTATAGCCTGGAAAGGGGTAATACCCTGTAGCTTCCAAGGGTATTAATATCAAACCGCAGCTGTCTGCCTAGATATTGCTGGTTATTAATTATAGGGGGACTCTACATCATTTTATGGGGAGGGTCCCCATCTTAATAACCAGTAAAGGCTTAGTATACAGCTGTAAGCTGATACTAATAGCTTGAGAAGTTACATGGGTATTACCCCCTTCTCAGGCTATAAACATCAGCCCCCAGCTGTCTGCTTTCCCTCTGTTGGTTAATAAAATTTCTGGGGATCCCACGCCATTTTTTTCAGAAAATAATTTATTCAGTAATAAAATTTATGTACAGTAAGCTACACATGCACCGTACTAATTATGTATATCACTAACGTCCGTATATCTATTTATTCTATGTGTACAGTGGGGGAAATAGTTTGTATTAATTATAATTTATACAATGTGATTTTCTGGATTTTATTTTTGATATTCTGTCTCTCAATGGTAAAATTAACCTACTCTTAAAATTATAGAATACAGATGTCTTTGTCAGTGGGCAAACTTACAAAATCAGCAAGGGATCAAATACGTATTTCCCCCACTGTAGATATTTTCATAAGAAAGGCAAAACCTCACTTTTACTTTCTTAACCCCTTTGTGCTGGAGCCAATTTTCATTTTTGCGTTTCTGTTTTTCACTCCCCTTCTTCCCAGAGCCATAACTTTTTTATTTTTCCGTCAATATGGCCATATGAGGGCTTGTTTATTGCAAGGCGAGTTGTACTTTTGAACGACACCATTGGTTTTACCATGTCGTGTACTCAAAAATGGGAAAAAAAATTCCAAGTGCAAAAATAGTGCAATCCCACACTTGTTTTTTTTTTTCACCATGTTCACTAAATGCTAAAACTGACCTGCCATTATGATTCTACAGGTCGTTACGAGTTCATAGACACCAAAAATGGCGCCATTTTCCGAGGCCCGTAGCGTCTCCATTTTTCGTGCCGAGCTGACGTTTTTAATGATACCACTTTTGTACAGATACGTTCTTTTGGTTGCTGTTATTGCATTTTAATGCAATGGTGCGGCGACCAAAAAAACGTAATTCTGATGTTTTGAATTTTTTTGTCGCTTCGTCGTTTAACGATCAGGTTAATCCTTTTTTTATATTGATAGATCGGGTAATTCTGAATGCGGCGATACCAAATATGTGTATGTGTGATTTTTTATTGTTTTATTTTGAATGGGGTGAAAGGGGGGTGATTTGAACTTTTGTTTTTTTTAATTTTTTTAATATTTTTAAAACCTTTTTTTTTTTTTTTACTTTTGGCATGCTTCAATAGTCTCCATAGCTCGATCACCTCTGCTACATACAGGCGATGCTCAGATCGCCAGTATGTAGCAGAATTACAGCATTGCTTTGAGCGCCGACCACAGGGTGGCGCTCATAGCAATCTGTCATCAACAACTATAGAGGTCTCCAGGAGACCTCTGGTTGTTATGACGATGCAGCGATGACCCCCGATCACGTGTCGGGGGTCAGCGGTGCGCGTATTTCCGGCCCGGCGGCCGCAAGTGCTTGTTGAATGCCCCTGTCAGAGTTTGACAGTGGCATTTAACTAGTTAATAGGCGCGGGTGGATCGCGGTTCCTCTTGTGCCTATTGCGGGCATATGTCAGCTGTTCAAAACAGCTGACGTGTCCCGGCTTTGAGGTGGGCTCACCGCTGGAGCCCACTTCAAAGGGGGAGATGCGACATGCGCCGTACTAGTACAGCGCATGTCGCAAAGAGGTTAAATATTCAAGTTTCAGGTTCATTAACCTTTTGAATTGACCGACAGCATTGTGGTTGCTCAATAACAAAATTAATCATCAAAAATATAAATTGCCTAATAATTGTGCACACAGTGTAGTTGAGGTATGTGGTTTTTACGACACAGTGCCCACACACTTGGATCCTGATTCAGTGGTGGAAACAGACAGAAAAGGGCTCATGTGCAAGAACCATAAATGGGCCCTTTGCTGTACAATAGTTTATTACAATAATCCTCTTTATGCTGCTTTGGAGGTGGAAGTGGTCTCTCCTCTTGGAGCCCTGTCTGGCTACACAAGTTACACTATTGGTATGTCCGACCCGTCTTTTAGTACTGCCAAAGCCTTTATATGGCTGGGATCACACTTGCGAGAAACTCGCACGATTCTCGTGCAAGTCTCTCGCATGAACACCCGGCACTACTGCCGGCACTCGGACCGGAGCGTGCGGCTGCATGTATTTCTTTACAGCCGCACGCTCTGGTCCGAGTGCCGGCAGCAGTGCCAGGTACTGATGCGAGTTTCTCGCAAGTGTGATCCCGGCCTAAAACTGTAAAAAACTTTATCATGGACTTTAAAGGGTCTCCCTCTTTTTTGGAAAAACAAACCGAACACCTTAGGAAACTAAGTTTAGCAAGTTTACCATCTGATATACAGTTTTGAATATCTAAGGCCATGGGTGACCTATGCATAAATGGCACGTGTCTGGACTTTATGTTGAAGAGCTCATGATTTTCCCTGCTTATGTGCTAAAAAAATAATTTGCCGACATTCCACCTTGTGGTACCAAGCATTATTAAAAACCTTTCCACTATCTGATTTCTGCAATAACGCAGGAATGGCTATGTAACCAATATGCAGGACATGTAAAATCCAGGAGCAGCGTGGAACCAGAACCATTGAATCCGAATGTTAAAGCTCTGTTCACATCTACATCATTACTTCTGTTTTTCTATTCCGTCATAGAAGAAGAAGAAAAACAAAAATGATGGAAAGTTGGATTTGTAGCATTATGAATGGCATGGACTTATTTTGTTGTTCCTCGAAAATTATCGTAGAATTTGCCACATGATGCAAATAGTGAAGGTATGAAGCGAGCCTAATGGTGTGTTCACATTAAGCCTTTTCACATCATTTTTGAAGCATAAACACTTCTAAAATACGCTCCATAAATGGCCAAAAGACTGTATTTATAATTTCTTTGAAAAACATCTTGCTTTTCATACTTGTCCGTTTTGGAGCGTCTTTTAAAAAGCTCAAGCTTGCAAAGACGACAAATGCTTTTTCAATAGATTTCAGCTTTTATGGCACTCAATAAATTACAATGCAAGTCAATCAGTGATGGATTTAGTGGGGCCCCTGGTGAAGTCCACACGAGAACATCAATATGTATTGGTGGTCCTGGATTATGCTACCCGGTACCCAGAGGTAGTACCCCTAAGAAATTCCTCCGCAAAGTGTATCTCTCAGGAGCTGCTCCATATCTTCTCTTGACGGATCAAAGGACCCCCTTCATGTCGAAGGTCATGAGGGAATTGTGCAAGACACTGCAGATTTCACAACTCAGAACCTCAGTGTACTTTCCCAAGATGGACAGACTGGTGGAGAGGTTTAACAAAACTTTGAAGGCCATGAAGTTGAAAGCAGTAGAGAAGGACGACCAAGACTGGGACTGTCTGCTTCCCTACCTGTTATTCTCCATCAGCGAAGTTACCCAACCTTTCACAGGTTTCTCCCTGTTTGAACTACTCTATGACCGACTACTCGAGGACTCGTGGATGTTGCGAACGAGTCCTGGGAAGCTGAGACCACACCCTATATAATCTTGGTGGAGCATGTTGCCCAGATGCAAGAAAGGATTGCCAATGTGATGCCCATTGTGAAGGAGCAATTCCTCAAGGAACAGCACAGAGTGTATAATAGAGCAAACAGAAATTGCCTGGCGGCAAGAACAAAAGGTGTTATGTTTCGGTAGCTGAGGAGAAATAGCAAAAATAGCAAAGTAGCAATACACCAGAGAGGCTGGAAACTATTGGGTTGCAGGACCCTAAACTAACTGCAACACTAGAAGTAGCCGTGGAGCGTACCTACGGTGATCCTAGACGCCTCGTCACAGCCGGAGAGATAGCTACACCTAAAGGCAGAAAGTCAAAATCCATCAGGTTAATAGCTGCTCCTGAATCAACAAAAGCCTGAGCCGAAAATGTGGACAGGGAGCAAATCAGGGTAACAGTCAATTTAGTCTGAACGCTACCCAAGACAACTGAGCGCGCAAAACGTGTTCCCCGCTTAGGGCAGACGGAAATAGCATGAGAGGCGTCACCACAGTAGAAACATAACCCATTGCGCTTTCGAAACTCATGACGCTGAGCCCCAGAAGTCACTCCATCATACTGCATGGGCTCAGGAGCTGGCTCACAAGGCAACACTATCTCATGCATACCTCTGCGCTCACGCAAACATCTGTCAATTTGAATAGCCAAAGACATAGAATCATTGAGACCAGAGGGAACAGGGAATCCCACCATAACGTCCTTTACATTTTCTGACAGACCCTTCCGAAAAAGGGCTGCCAAAGCATAATCATTCCATTTGGTCAGGACTGCCCACTTTCGGAATTTCTGACAGTATAGCTCAGCGTCTTCACGACCCTGATTTAATGCCAACAAGGTCTTTTCAGCTTGATCAGTGACATTAGGTTCATCGTACAATAACCCCAGAGCCTGAAAAAATGCATCAATATCATTCAAAACAGGATCCCCAGGTGTCAGGGAAAAAGCCCAATCCTGAGGGTCGCCGCGCAGCAGAGAGATGACAATTTGAACCTGCAGTGCTGCGTTCCCTGAGGACTTAGGCTTCAAGGCAAAAAACATCTTACAGTTATTTTTGAAATTTAGAAATTTAGACCGATCCCCAAAAAATAAATCTGGTATGGGAATCCTAGGTTCCACAACCGGCAACCTATCAAGATAGGTAGCAATACTCCGAACTTCAATGGCAAGCTGATCCACACGGCCAGACAACTGTGCAAACTCCATTGAGGAAAACAAAAAAATTCCTCCTCAGTACCCAGAGAAAAAGAGGGAAAAAATGCAACAAACAGAAAAAAAAAATTCTGACAACTCCCTTTTTCTTTTTCCTTTTTTACTATTTTTCCCTTCTGTTGAGTACCATATAATTTTCAGTATGGCCGGTAATACTGTTATGTTTCGGTAGCTGAGGAGAAATAGCAAAAATAGCAAAGTAACAATACACCAGAGAGGCTGGAAACTATTGGGTTGCAGGACCCTAAACTAACCGCAACACTAGAAGTAGCTGTGGAGCATACCTACGGTGATCCTAGATGCCTCGTCACAGCCGGAGAGATAACTACACCTAAAGGCAGAAAGATGAAAACTAACAGCCCCGTAGCAGAACCCCCAAAGAAATAGGAAGCCCCCAAACATGTAATGGCGGTTAGACAAGAAGAAAATACGAACACAGACAGAAAATAGAATGAGCAAACGCTGGGGCCCAATTCTGTCTAGATAGAAAAGTATAGGAAAGAATTCTGACTGCAACCCAAAAAAAAACCCTGACAAAAATACCAACACTTCTGATTAACAAAAAACCTGAGATCACACGATCTCTACCACCTAAATCAGATCTCTGGTGTAACACACAGCAATTCAGCAAATAAAAGTGCCACAGGAACAGAGCAAAAGTGCAAACACAAACTGAGCACAATTGCAGCGCCAGGTGTTGTGAATAGGCTGGAAATGAGTTCTGAGCAGAAGCTCCCTCTGGTGGTTACAAACGGTACTGGACTGTCCAGTGAAGATTGTGAGGATTGGGAATCAGGTGTTACTAACTGGTCTTATATAAGGGAGTCTGTTGTGAATAGGCTGGAAATGAGTTCTGAGCAGAAGCTCCCTCTGGTGGTTACAAACGGTACTGGACTGTCCAGTGAAGATTGTGAGGATTGGGAATCAGGTGTTACTGACTGGTCTTATATAAGGGAGTCGCCTTCCCATCAGGGTTGCCGGTGATCAATTGTTCTGGTCTCAATCCTTGATTCCTGTTTCCTTGGTAGCCTGCTGTGTCGTGTCTGAATCTCCTGCTTACAGATAAGACATTTTCTTCTTTTAGTTTTTGTGCTTGATTTTTGCATTTTGTCCTGCACTTATGTGGGGGCCTTCAGGGTCCCCTCGGGGGGCGTTTGCCCTCTCAGTTCAGTTCAGCCACTGATGTTTGTACATTTGCTTTTTCCAGTTTTTTCAGTGGCTGCTGTTTTGATTTTGGTTACACCAGAGAACTAATTTAGGTGGTAGAGGTCGTGTGATCTCAGGTGTTTTTGAAATTAGTAGAGTTGGTGCTTTTCAGGGTTTTTTGGGATTGCAGTAAGTGCCCTTCCTATCCTTTTCTATTTAGTAAGTTTGGGCCCCAACGTTTGCTCATACTATTTTCTGTCTTTGTCAGTATTTCTTCTTGTCTAACCGCCATTACATGTTTGGGGGCTTTCTATGTTCTTTGGGGATCTGCTCCGGGGCAGATAGCTTTCCTCTTTCTATCTTTAGGTGTAGTTAGTTTCTCAGGCTGTGACGAGGAGTCTAGGACCAACGTAGGAACGCTCCACGGCTGCCTCTAGTTGTGGTGGTTAGTCAGGGTACTGCAATCTCATAGTTTCCAACTGCTCTGGTGTATTGCCTTTTTTACCTGTACTCCTCAGCTACTGAAACATAACAGTATCACCGGCCTAACAAATTGAAAATTATATTGTACTCACAGAAGGGAAAAAAAAATATTGTTAAAGAAAAAAGTTGTCAGAGATATTTTTTTTTTTCCCTCTGTATCTCTGGGTGCTGGGGAGGATTTTTTCTTTTCTCTCAATGGAGTTTGCACGGTTGTCTGGCCGTGTGGATCAGCTTGCCACTGAAGTTCGGATTATTGCTGCCTATCTTGCTAGGTTGCCTGTTGTGGAACCTAGGATTCCCATGCCAGATTTGTTTTTGGGGGATCGAGCTAAGTTTCTGAATTTCAAAAATAACTGTAAATTGTTTTTTGCCTTAAAATCTAAGTCCTCAGGGAGCGCAGCACAGCAGGTTCAAATTGTCATCTCTCTCCTGCGCGGCGATCCTCAGGATTGGGCTTTTTCCCCGACACCTGGGGATCCTGTTTTGAGTGATGTTGATGCATTTTTTCAGGCTTTGGGGTTATTGTACGATGAGCCTAATATCACTGATCAAGCTGAAAAAACTTTGTTGGCATTAAATCAGGGGCTTGAGGACGCTGAGTTATACTGTCAGAGATTCTGTAGGTGGGCAGTCCTGACCAAATGGAATGACGACGCTTTGGCAGCTCTTTTTCGGAAGGGTCTGTCAGATAATGTAAAGGATGTTATGGTGGGATTCCCTGTTCCCTCTGGTCTCAATGATTCTATGTCATTAGCGATTCAAATTGACAGACGTTTGCGTGAGCGGAAAGGTATGCGTGGAATAATGTTGCCTTGTGAACCTGCTTCTGAATCCATGCAGTGTGATAGAGTGGTTTCTGGGGCACAGCGTCATGAATTTCGAAAGCGCAATGGGTTATGTTTCTACTGTGGTGATGCCTCTCATGCTATTTCAGTCTGCCCTAAGCGGGGAAGACGTTTTGCACGCTCAGTTGTCTTGGGTAGCATTCAGACTAAGTTTTTATTAACTGTTACCCTGATATGCTCTCTGTCCTCATTTTCTGCTCAGGCCTTTGTTGATTCTGGAGCAGCTATTACCCTGATGGATTTTGATTTTGCTAAACGTTGTGGGTTTCCCTTGATACCCCTAAGGAAGTCTATTCCCCTACTGGGGATCGATTCTACCCCTTTGGCTGAGAATAAACCTCAGTTCTCTACTCAGGTGATAATGAGGGTATAACCTGATCATCAGGAGAGTTGCAAATTTTTGGTTCTGTATAATCTGCATGACATTATCGTACTGGGTTTCCCTTGGTTACAGTCTCATAATCCTGTTTTGGATTGGAAATCTGTGTCTGTTTCCAGTTGGGGCTGCCAATGTGTTAATACCAACACTCCTGTTTTTTCTGCCTCCCCCCAGGCTCAGGATGTTCCTGACTTTTTGATTGATTTTTCTGATGTGTTTAGCGAAAGTAAATCTGCATCCTTGCCTCCCCATAGGAGCTATGACTGCGCTATTGAATTAGTGCCTGGTAGTAAATTCCCTAAAGGTCGCCTTTTTAACTTGTCTGTACCTGAACATGACGCTATGCGGTCTTATATCAAGGAGTCATTGGAGAAGGGTCATATCAGACCATCCTCTTCACCCTTAGGTGCCGGTTTTTTCTTTGTGGCCAAAAAGGATGGTTCATTAAGGCCGTGTATTGATTATCGTCTCTTGAACAATATTACTGTGAAATATCAATATCCGTTACCCTTGATCTCTGACCTGTTTTCCAGGGTGAAAAACGCTACTTGGTTTACCAAGCTTGACCTCAGGGGGGCATATAACCTTATTCGCATTAAGCACGGGGATGAATGGAAGACGGCATTTAATACCCCTGAAGGGCATTTTGAGTACCTTGTGATGCCCTTTGGGCTCACTAATGCTCCTTCTGTCTTCCAGTCCTTCATGAATGACATTTTCAGGGATTTTGTGGATAAATTTCTGATTGTTTATTTGGATGATATCTTGATTTTTTCCAATGACTGGGACTCTCATGTAAAACATGTTCGGACTGTGTTCCAGATTTTGAGAGAGAATGCTCTGTATGTGAAGGGATCAAAGTGTCTTTTTGGCGTTCAGAGGATCTCATTTCTGGGATTCATTTTGTCCCCATCTGTTATTGAAATGGACCCGGTCAAAGTTCAGGCCATCTGTGATTGGGTCCAACCTACTTCATTAAAGGCTCTTCAAAGATTCTTGGGTTTTGCCAATTTTTATCGTAAATTTATTGGTAATTTCTCGGTTATTGTTAAACCATTAACTGATTTGACCAAAAAGGGTTCTGATGTGGTGAATTGGCCTCCTGAGGCAGTCTCTGCATTTCAGGAACTTAAGCAGAGATTCACTTCTGCTCCTGTTCTACGGCAGCCTGATGTTTCTCTACCATTTCAGGTGGAGGTTGATGCCTCTGAAATTGGGGCAGGTGCCGTTTTGTCCCAAAGAGATCCAGAGACCTCTAAAAGTAACCCTTGTGCCTTTTTCTCTCGAAAATTTTCTCCTACTGAACATAATTATGACGTGGGTAATCGGGAGTTATTGGCCATGAAGTGGGCTTTTGAAGAGTGGAGACATTGGCTGGAGGGAGCCAAACATCAGGTGGTGGTCCTTACGGACCATAAGAATCTAGTTTATCTGGAATCTGCCAAGCGACTTAATCCTAGACAGGCCAGGTGGGCCTTGTTTTTCACACGTTTTAATTTGTGGTTTCATTTCTTCCTGGCTCTAAGAATGTTAAGGCGGATGCCCTCTCGAGGAGTTTCCTGGTGGACTCTCCTGAGTTATCTGATCCTTCTGTTATTTTGAAAGAGGGTGTAGTTCTTTCCGCCATCTCGCCCAATTTGAGACTGGCTCTGGAGGGGTGTCAGGAGGATAAGCCCGAGCGCTGCCCTGTTGGGAAATTGTTTGTCCTGGACCAGTGGAAAAAGAGTGTAATGTCTGAGATTCATTGTTCCGCTTTGGCCGGTCATCCCGGAATTTTTGGTACCAGAGACTTGGTTAGTCGGTCCTTTTGATGGCCTACCTTGTCTCGTGATGTCAGGGAGTTTGTGCAGTCCTGCGGGACTTGCTCTCGCTCCAAGCCTTGCTCTCGTTCTAGTGGTTTGTTGATGCCATTACCTGTGCCCAAGAGACCATGGACCAATATCTCTATGGATTTCATTTCCAACCTCCCTGTTTCTCAGAGAATGACCGTCATCTGGGTGATTTGCGATAGGTTTTCCAAGATGATACATCTTGTGCCATTACCTAAGTTGCCTTCCTCCTCTGAATTGGTGCCTTTGTTCCTTCAGCATGTGGTTCGTTTACATGGCATTCCTGAGAACATTGTGTCTGACAGAGGAGTCCAGTTTGTTTCCAGATTTTGGAGGACCTTTTGTTCTAAAATAGGTGTTCAATTGTCTTTCTCCTCGGCGTTTCATCCTCAGACCAATGGTCAAACTGAGAGAACAAACCAGACATTGGAGACTTATCTAAGATGCTTTGTGTCTGCTGATCAGGATGACTGGGTCTCTTTTTTGCCTTTGGCTGAGTTTGCTCTTAATAATAGGGCTAGCTCTGCCACTTTGATGTCTCCATTTTTCTGTAATTCTGGGTTTCACCCTCGATTTTCTTCAGGACAGACGGAGGCTTCTGTCTGTCCAGGTGTTGACTCTGTTGTGGAGCGTATGCAACAGATTTGGGACCAGGTAGTGGAGAGGTTGTCCCTCTCTCAGGAGAGGGCCCAGCGGTTTGCTAACCGGCATAGGACTGATGGTCCTCGGTTTAAAGTGGGGGACTTGGTCTGGTTGTCCTCAAGAAATATTCCTATGAGAGTGGCATCTCCTAAATTTAAGCCTAGGTTCATTGGACCTTATAAGATCATGGAGATTCTTAATCCTGTTTCTTTTCGTTTGCTTCTTCCAGGGACATTTAAGATCCATAACGTGTTCCACAAGTCCTTGTTGAAGAGGTTTGTTGAGCCAGTGGTTCCTACTACTGTGCCTCCTGACCCTGTTTTGGTTGAGGGCAATCTGGAGTATGTGGTTGAGAAAATATTGAATTCTCGTTTTTCTAGACGGAGACTCCAGTATTTGGTTAAGTGGAGAGGTTATGGTCAGGAAGACAATTCTTGGGTGTTTGCTTCGGACATCCATGCTAGGAGACTCATCCGTGCGTATCATAGAACTCATCCTGACCGACCTGGTTGCTCAAATGAGGGTTCGGTGACCCCTCCTCAAGGGGGGGGTACTGTTGTGAATAGGCTGGAAATGAGTTCTGAGCAGAAGCTCCCTCTGGTGGTTACAAACGGTACTGGACTGTCCAGTGAAGATTGTGAGGATTGGGAATCAGGTGTTACTGACTGGTCTTATATAAGGGAGTCGCCTTCCCATCAGGGTTGCCGGTGATCAATTGTTCTGGTCTCAATCCTTGATTCCTGTTTCCTTGGTAGCCTGCTGTGTCGTGTCTGAATCTCCTGCTAACAGATCAGACATTTTCTTCTTTTTGTTTTTGTGCTTGATTTTTGCATATTGTCCTGCACTTATGTGGGGGCCTTCAGGGTCCCCTCTGGGGCTTTTGCCCTCTCAGTTCAGTTCAGCCACTGATGTTTGTACATTTGCTTTTTCCAGTTTTTTCAGTGGCTGCTGTTTTGATTTTGGTTACACCAGAGAACTAATTTAGGTGGTAGAGGTCGTGTGATCTCAGGTGTTTTTGAAATTAGTAGAGTTGGTGCTTTTCAGGGTTTTTTGGGATTGCAGTAAGTGCCCTTCCTATCCTTTTCTATTTAGTTAGTTTGGGTCCCAACGTTTGCTCATACTATTTTCTGTCTGTGTCAGTATTTCTTCTTGTCTAACCGCCATTACATGTTTGGGGGCTTTCTATGTTCTTTGGGGATCTGCTCCGGGGCAGATAGCTTTCCTCTTTCTATCTTGAGGTGTAGTTAGTTTCTCAGGCTGTGACGAGGCGTCTAGGACCAACGTAGGAACGCTCCACGGCTGCCTCTAGTTGTGGTGGTTAGTCAGGGTACTGCAATCTCATAGTTTCCAACTGCTCTGGTGTATTGCCTTTTTTACCTGTACTCCTCAGCTACCGAAACATAACAGCCAGGCCCCAAAAGGGGACCAGGCCAAAGTCTACTGCTAAGCAGCAAACCAGCAAGGAAAATCCAACCAGAAGAAAAAAAGCAGCAAATCACTTATCTGAATGAGAGCAGGAATGCAAGCTGAGCTCCTAGCAAGACCAGGAAGAACAATAGATTACCGGCAAGGCTGATGGGAACTCAGGTCACTTATATCAGACCATTCAAAGCCAGCTGAAGGCCATTCAACAATTGGTTCATTACCCTCAGCAACCACCGGAGGGAGCCCCAGCTCAGAAGTCACCTCCAGAGTATTCACAACAAAAAGGTGTACTAGTCCATGAAATAGATTTAAATAGCAAATTCATTATTAAAATACATATATCAAATTTAAGCTCACAAAAAAGACACAGGGAATACAACAAAATGAAGAAAAAAATAAAAAAAAACAAATTATGTGCAAATGTATCAATAGTATTTCTGTAAAGACAAAAGGCGCACTACCCAAACTGGATTAGTCCCAGGAGCAAATAATGTGGGCTGTTAAGAATTACACACAAATGTCAGTGTGCATAAAGGCATAAAAAAATTCTTTTTAACACCTGAAAACACTATATCGCCATAATGGAATAGACGGTACAATCCGATAGTAAATAGTGTAGGTGTAAAAGGCAGTTAGTAATACATAATAATTACCTCGCACACAGGCACAGGGTGGCTCCAACAGAGGACAGATCCAGGAGGGTATGTGCGCCCTCCCCAATGCGCATTTCGGCCTCAGTCTTTTGATGCCTTTATGCACACTGACATTTGTGTGTAATTCTTAACAGCCCACATTATTTGCTCCTGGGACTAATCCAGTTTGGGTAGTGCGCCTTTTGTCTTTACAGCAATACTATTGATACATTTGCACATAATTTGTTTTTTTCATTTTTTTCTTCATTTTGTTGTTTTCTCTGTGTCTTTTTTGTGAGATTAAATTTGATATATGTATTTTAATAATAAATTTGCTATTTAAATCTATTTCATGGACTAGTACACCTTTTGTTCTTGCCGCTAGGCAATTTCTGTTTGCTCTATTATGCACTCTGTACTGTACGTCCTGTTCCTTGAGGAACTACTCCTTCACAATGGGCATCACATTGGCAATCCTTTCTTGCATCTGGGCAACATGCTCCACCAAGATTATATAGGGTGTGGTCTCAGCTTGCCGCTAGGCAATTTCTGTTTGCTCATTATATATGGTTGGTGTGTCCAATAATATGATCCGACACACATAATATAGTGGTATATGCTCAGAATGATATTGATAAAACGTTTGTGGTTGTGGAATATTTCATTATATGGAGTGTATAATAGGTCAGCCAGATTAAGACAGTTCAACCAGAGGATCAAGTATTTGTGTTGGTACCCATGGTGGAGAGCAAGTTCCCGGCCAAGTGGCAGGGCCCCTATGAGATGATAGAGAAAGTTGGTGAAGTCAACTATAAAATGCACCAACCAGGAAAAAGAAAGCCCTACAAGACGACCATGTCAACCTGATTAAACCATGGCAGGACAGAGAATCCATGGAAGCTCCTTGTCTGGTGGCCAAGTCCGAAGTCAGCGTGGAAGATGTTAAAGTGGCAGACACCTTGTCTTGCTCACAGATACTGCAATGTCGGTAGATGTTTCAGAGGGATAAAGACCTACTTTCTGAGTTACCAGGTCTCACTCAGGTCATAGAGCATGAGGTACTCATAGAACCTCATGTACGAGTCAACCTGAAACCGTGTCGGATTCCAGAGACCCGCCAAGAAGTGATCTCGAAATAGGTGAAGCGGATGCTGATTCTAGGAGCCATTGAAGGGTCCAAGAGTGACTGGTCCAGTCCCATAGTCTTGATGCCAAAACTAGATGGGGAGTGGTAGTTCTGTAATGACTACAGGAAGCTCAACGAGGTCTCGAAGTACCCAATTTCCAGGATAGATGAAATTATTGAAAGGCTAGGGCCGGCCAGATACATTATCACCCTTGACCTCACGAAATGGTATTGGCAAATTCCCATGTCCCGAGATGTCAAGGAGAACACGACGAACACGACCCTTCTCAACGCCAGATGGTTGTTTCCAGTACACAAGGATGCCGTTTGGGTTGCAAGGAGCGCCGGCTACCTTCTAGAGCCATGGACCAGATCCTAGCTGCCCACAGGAAGTACACTGCGGCCTACCTAGATGACATTGTGATCTACAGCCAGGATTGAAGAAGCCATCTGAGCAAAGTCCAGGCAATACTTGATGCTCTACAGAAGGGGGAGTTTTCTATAAATAGGAAGAAATGTGCCATGGGCTTCGAAGAAGTTAAAGACTTGGGCTATGTTGTAGGCAGGGGCAAAATAAAACCCCAAACAATTAAAGTTGTCGCGATCCAGAGTTGGCCACAACCTCTCTCAAAAAAGCTGGTCAGGACATTCCTGGGCATTGTGGGCTACTACCGCATCCCTAACCATGATAGCCGCCCCTTTGATGGACCTCCTTAACCCCTTAGTGACAGAGCCAATTTGCAGCTTAATGACCGGGCCAATTTTTACAATTCTGACCACTGTCACTTTATGAGGTTATAACTCTGGAACGCTTTAACGAATCCAGCTGATTTTGAGACTGTTTTTTCATGACATATTGTACTTCACGTTAGTGGTAAAAAATGTTTTATATGACTTGCTTTTATTTATGAAAAAAACGGAAATATGGCAAAAATTTTGAAAATTTAGCAATTTTCAAACTTTAAATTTTTATGCCCTTAAATCAGAGAGATATGTCACACAAATTTCTTAATAAATAACATTTCCCACATGTCTACTTTACATCAGCACAATTTTGGGAACAAAATTTTTTTTTGTTACGAAGTTATCAGGGTTAAAAGTTGACCAGCGATTTCTCATTTTTACAACACCATTTTGTTTTTAGGGACCACATCACATTTGAAGTCACTTTGAGGGGTCTATATGATAGAAAATACCCAAAAGTGACACCATTCTAAAAACTGCACCCCTCAAGGTGCTCAAAACCACATTCAAGAAGTTTATTAACCCTTTACGTGCTTCACAGGAACTAAAGCAATGTGGAAGGAAAAAATTAACATTTAACTTTTTTTGCAAAAACTTTACTTCGGAACCTATCTTTTTTATTTTCACAAGTGTTAAAAGAAAAAATGAACCACAAAATTTGTTGTGAAATTTCTCCTGAATACGCCGATACCCCATATGTGGGGGTAAACCACTTTTTGGGTGCATGGCAGAGGTCGCAAGGGAAGGAGCGCCGTTTGACTTTTTCAACGCAGAATTGGCTGGACGCCATGTCGCGTTTATAGAGCCCCTGATGTGCCTAAACAGTGGAAACCCCCAACAAGTGACCCCATTTTGGAAACTAGACCCCTTAAGGAACTTATCTAGATCTGTGGTGAGCACTTTGAACCTCCAAGTGCTTCACAGAAGTTTATAACGTAAAGCCGTGAAAATAAAAAATCATATTTTTTCCACAAAAACGATCTTTTCACCTCAATTTTTATTTTCCCAAGGGTAACAAGACCCCAAAAGTTTTTGTGCAATTTGTCCTGAGCATGCTGATACCCCATATGTGGGGGTAAACCACTGTTTGGGTGCATGGCAGAGCTTGGAAGGGAAGGAGCGCCATTTGACTTTTTCAACGCAGAATTGGCTGGATGCCATGTCGCGTTTGTAGAGGCTCTGATGTGTCTAAACAGTGGAAACCCCCACAAGTGACCCCATTTTGGAAACTAGACCCCATAAGGAACTTATCTAGATGTGTGGTGAGCATTTTGAACCCCCAAGTGCTTCACAGAAGCTTATAACGCCCGGGCGTGAAAATAAAAAATCATATTTTTTCCACAAACCTGATCGTTTAGTCACCAATTTTTTATTTTCCCAAGGGTAACAGGAGAAATTAGACTACAAAAGTTGTTGTCCAATTTGTCCTGAGTAAGCTGATACCCCATATGTGGGGGGGACCACTGTTTGGGCGCACGGCAGGGCTTGGAAGGGAAGGAGCGCCGTTTGACTTTTTCAAACCAAAATTGGCTGGAATTGAGATTGGACGCCATGTCGCGTTTGGAGAGCCCTGATGCGCCTAAACAGTGGAAACCCCCCACAAATGACACTATTTTGGAAACTAGACCCCTTAAGGAACTTAGCTAGATGTGTGGTGAGCATTTTGAACTCCCAAGTGCTTCACAGAAGTTTATAACGTAGAGCCATGAAAATAAAAAATATTTTTTTTTCCTCAAAAATGATTCTTTAGCCCGCTATTTTTTTATTTTCCCAAGGGTAACAGGAGAAATTGGATCCCAAAAGTTGTTGTGCAATTTTTCCTGAGTACGCTGATACCCCATATGTGGGGTGGAACCACTGTTTGGGCGCATGGGAGAGCTTGGAAGGGAAGGAGCGCCATTTTGTAATGCAGACTGTGATGGAATGTTCTGCGGCGTCATGTTGTGTTTGCAGAGCCCTTGATGTGCCTAAACAGTAGAAACCCCCTGCAAGTGACACCATTTTGGAAACTAGACCCCCCAAGGAGCTTATCGAGATGTGTGGTGAGCACTTTGAACCCCCAAGTGCTTCACAGAAAAAATGCAGAGCCGTGAAAATAAAAAATCATTTTTTTCCTCAAAAATGATTTTTTTAGCCAGCTATTTTTTATTTTCCCAAGGGTAACAGGAGAAATTAGAACCCCAAAATTGGTTTGCAATTTGTTCTGAGTACGCTGATACCCCATATGTTGGGGTAAACCACTGTTTGGGCGCACGGCAAGGCTCGGAAGGGAGGGAGAGCCATTTGACTTTTTGAACGCCACGTCATGTTTGGAGACCCCCTGGTGTGCCTAAATAGTGGAAACCCCTCAATTCTAGCTCCAACCCTAACCCCAACACACCCCTAACCCTAATCCCAACCCTAATCCTAACCCTAACCCTAATCCTAACCCTAATTGTAACCCTAGCCCTAATTGTAACCCTAATCCTAATTGTAACCCTAACCTTAACCCTAATTCCAACCCTAACCCTAATTATAACCCTAACCCTAAGGCTAGGTTCATATTGAGTTTTACCAGCCCGTTCAACACATAGCGTTGATGGGCTAGTAACGGTATAGCATAATGCAATCGCGTTATACTATACCCGCTAGAGCAGAGGAATCAGCAGATGATTCATCTGCGCTAGCGGTGACGGAGCCCAGACGCTGCAGGCCGCGTCCGAGGCTCCGTCACTGAATGACGGCACATCGCAAATGCATGCCGCTTTACGGCATGCGTCGCGATGCGCCCTCAAATGGGGGTGAATGGCAGCATTAACAGACTGCGTTACACCGCGTTATACTGCGGTGTAACGCAGTCCATCTAACGGACTGCCATAACGCAGTATGAACCCAGCTTAACCCTAACCCTAATTCAAACCCTAACCCTAAAGGAAAAATATATAGTCTACCAGCATAGTCTACCGCTATTATAGGTACTGATAATCTTATATTCTATGGTGGGATTCCATTAATTGTCCATTCTCTTTCATGTACATGGTCTCCGCTTTTAGAAGCAGATGGAAGATACAAGTTTGTTGATAAGATCAGTTCCTTGCTATAAATCAACTGGCACGGACAGCAGATTGTGACGTAAAAATATATATAATCTCTGTTTTTCCTCCAGCTCCGGCCAGTTTGATTCCATCTAGACGTCAGTTTCTTGCCCCGGAGCTCTCCGGATGTTCCCGAACGTATGAGAACACCCTGTGCCAAGGTTCTCTGATTCTCATCTCTGTACGCCAGGATGCATGAGGTGAATTATCGGGTTGCCCAGAGCATAAACAGAGGCTCTTGTTCAGGCTGATAACTTCCATAGTCAGATCATGAACTCGGCTGTGGATACTGGCGGAGATGCTGGGGCGACAGTGGGGATACCATCGCCATAGCAACTAGCCATCTGGTCCAGGCTCCATGCAGGCCTCTGCCTCATCCACAATACATCACTTGTCCTGTGTTTGCAACGTAGCACTCGAAATCCATTTTCTAGCATCTTCACAAGCCTCCTTCAAGTAGTAATAAACAGTTTCAAGCAGCATCTTAGCAATATCTATTTCGTGGAAAGCTGGGTGCCAACAAATATAATCATCACTACCGTTCCTTTCATAGTTGGCTTGGCTGCCCCACACTCTTAAATCATACTGTAGCTATTTATGTAGCTTTTTTTAATGGTCTCAAAGTACTGCACAAATTAAAAAAATATATTATCTACTCGATGAAACACTGATCTTCCACACAGACAAAAATGTGAATTCTGCGAATGATCAGTAGCCGCTGATTGCCTGCAGCGGTCATGAATTTATGCAGAACTCAAGGGCCATTAATTAATCGTTGTCCAGAAGAAGACAAGACTTTTAAAGTAAAAATAACTGTATTGTCTTAGCCAGCAGATAAAAAATATAAAAATACAGAGACCTCAGTAATGGATACTGTTCAATGATCACCAAAAGAAAACGTTCAAAAAGGTTGTCTGGCCTTAGTGTACAAGTCTGCAGTCACTCTATGTGACTGCAGACTTGTGAATCCTCACATCGCACACGCTGCCAGAAGCGGGGTGTCATGTGACCTCAAGTGTACGAGTTGCATACTTACAGCCACATGCTAATTAGATGTTCCGAGCCTCGCTCAGTACACTTGTATTGAGCAAGGCCTCACATGTCTAGTTGGCGTGTGACTACAAGTATGCAAATCACATACTTGCAATCATGTGTTCGCTGCTCCTGGCACTAGGGAATCCTCACTGCTGGTAGTATGCGCGATGTGAGGATTTACAAGTCTGCAGTGACATAGAATGACTGCAGACTGGTACCCTTTGGCCGGACAACCCATTTAATGGGGGTTTTATCGTGTAGGACATTTCTGGCATATAGCTATAATAATAAACTCGAGAATGGGGCTCTGGTGCACACACTCATAGACAGGTCCGCCATCAGGGCATTAATGCCCTTACTGGAATATGGGACCCGATGAGCAGCAGGCCCCCTCTCTTCTGCTCACCAGGCCCCAGCGGCAGGATCCTGCCACTTCAGTAACTGATCCGCAGACGCACGATCAGTTAAAATCTGTTGCCGTGCAGGAGGTTGAGGTGCAGGAGATTCCTGCACCTCAATTCCTCAATCATAGATTGGCAGCTGATGTCAGCACGCACGTCACCGACATATGACATCACTGTCATGTGCCGGAATGACGCTGCGCTGAATCGTAGGGGAGGACACCACTGGACCTCGGCCATGTAAGGAGAAACTTTTTTTTTCTGTAAAGCTGCAGTATTGGGTGCATTATACTGCTATGGGGTGCATTATACTATATATGACAAGGGGGTGCATTATACTATGTATGACAAAAGGGTGCATTATACTACTATAGGGGTGCATTATACTGCTATGGAGTGTATTATACAGCTATGGGGTGGATTACACTACCATGGGGGTGCATTATACTGCTATGGGGTGCATTATACTATGGGGGTGCATTATACTACTATGGGGTGCATTATACTGCCATGGGGCTGCATTATACTATGGGACTGCATTATATTACTATGGGGGTGCATTACACTGCTATGGGGTGCATTATACTACTATGGGGCGCATTATACTACTATGGGGGTGCATTATACTATATTTGAAAAGGGGGTGCATTATACTAGGGGATACATTATACAACTATGGGAGTGCATTATACTATATATGACTATGGGGGTGAATTATACTACTATGGGGTGAATTATACTATATATGACCATGGGGTGCATTACACTAATATGGGGGTGCATTATACAACCATGGGAGTGTATTATACCACCATGGGGGTGCATTATACCACCATGGGGGCATTATACTGCTATGGGGATGCATTATACCACTATGGGGGTGCATTATACTACCATAGGGGTGAATTATACTACTCTGGGGCTGCATTATACTGGTATGGGGCTGCATTATACTGGTATGGGGGTGCATTATACTATGGGAGTGCATTATACCACTATGGGGCAGCATTATATCACCATGGGAGTGCATTATACTACTATGGGGCTGCATTATACCACTATGGGCGTGCATTATGCTACTATGGGAGTGCATTATACCGCTGTGGGGGTGCACTATACCCTATGGGGGTGCATTATACCGCTATGGGGCTGCATTATACTACCATAGAGGTGAATTATACTACTATGGGGCTACATTACACTGGTATGGGGCTGCATTATGCTGGTATGGGGCTGCATTATGCTGGTATGGGGCTGCATTATACTGGTATGTGGGTGCATTATACTATGGGAGTGCATTATACTGCCATGGGGTGCATTATACCATGGGGTGGATTATACTGGTATGGGGCTGCATTATACTATATATAGCTGGGGTGCATTATACTACTATGAGGGTGCATTATACTATATATGACTATGAGGTACATTATACTATTATGTATGACTATGTGGGCAATATGGAGACACATGGGGAAGTACGGAGAGACATGAGGTAGAATGGGAGGACACGTGGCATCCAGAATGGGATAAAATGTGGAGTCCAGAATGTGGGATATTTTTACTGTAGGAGCTAATTAAAGGATATAAGTTTTGAGGCTACTGTTTTCAGTGTGGGGGAGGAGAGGTCCTCTTACTGTGCAGGGCAACACGATTGCTTTTTTTCTTCATTTGGTATAGTGTAGAGGTTGGGGAATGTGCTCTAGATAACTGTATCATTTTCTGCAGAGACGAGTCCTGGCTGGAAGAAGTGATGGCGGTGTGCGCTGGATGAAGATGAAAAGCAAAGATGAAGGACTTCAACTAGAGATGTCACCGGTGAGTTAGTGTTACCTGTACACTGACACGCTACACTGGACACTATATGCAGAGCTCATGTGTATAATGTTACCGGTGATCACTGTATTACCTGTACACTGACACTATATACAGAGCTCCCGTGTATGTCACCAGTGATCACTGTATTACGTGTACACTGACACTAAACACTGTGTACTATACACAAAGCTCCTGTGTATAATGGTGCCTATGTTAAAATTAGTATTTTTTTTTAATAATGATCAGTATTGTAGTATTCAGTCACTATGTGGTTGTAATATGTGGTCCGGCTATGGTGTGGCTGTATTTGTCCCTTGTATGTGGTATTATTTGGTCACTATGTGGTGGTAATATGTGGTTTGGTCATGGTGTGGGGGTATTTGTTCCTTGTATGTGGTATTATTATAGGTCACTACGTGGTGGTTATATGTGATCTGGTCATGGTGTGACGGTATTTGTCCCTTGTATGTGGTGTTATTGTTCATTTTAAAAATTGTATGTGACTCATTCCCTTAAAGAAACATAAATAAAATTATACCTAAAAAGAGAATTGGAAATTTTAACAGATATTTAATAGGTTAGAGTAGAGTAGTAACCGGCCAAAAGAGTCTACCTAGTCATGGTGGCGGCTTAAAAAAATCTTTTAGCCAAAACAAAAGCTGCTGGCTATGTACAGTATGTGATAATGTGATATGGTGTTAGATGGGAACTGATAATGTGTGATTGGTGAGGACGTGGTGCAAATGTGGAGTTTTTCTATGAGTGGGCGGTGGAACTGTGGAAGGTTGGAGGCGGAGCTGGGGTTGAGCCTGGGTGGAGTCTCAAGGGGCCCCGAAAATTTTGCCAGTATGGGTCCCCGAAATTCCTCGTGGCAGCTATGCTCATAGAACTGAGAAATGGCTGTGTATCAGGCCCGGATTTAGGGGGGAGCCCAAGGGGCCTGGGCCCTGGGCCACCCACCAAGCGGGGGCATCCCACCAATATAGGGATAAATATCTCAAAACATGTAAAATACACGTCTCTTTGCTGTGAACCGTTTCTAATGATAAGGAATATTTAACAAAAGAGAAACTATGAGGCTAAGTGCACACGATCAGGAATAATTGCGTTTTTTTCGCGGTTTTTCCGCGGTTTTCCGCGGTAAAAACGCGATAAAAACGCAAGCATTAAGCATCCTATACATGTTAATTGATTCCGCATGTTTTGGCCACATGTTGCGTTTTTTTCCGCGAAAAAAACGCTTCGCGGAAAAAATAGCAACATGTTCATTAATTTAGCGTAATCGCGGTGATTCCGCCGCCATAGGAATGCATTGAACCGCTTACTTTCCGCATGTGGCTATGCCCACCATGCGCAATGTAAGCGGTTCATGTGCGATGGTACCCAGGGTCTGGAGGAGAGGAGACTCTCCTCCAGGCCCTGGGTACCATATCCCTGGTAAAACAATAATTAAAATAAAAAATAATGATATTCTCACCTTCCGGCGGCCCCCGCAGCCTTCCCGCGGCCCCCGCAGCCTTCCCGCCTTCAGCGACGCTCCCGGCAACTTCCGGTCCCAAGAGTCCTTTGCGAGAATCACCCAGATGGCATAGCGGTCTCGCGAGATGCTACGTCATCGGTGTGATTTGTCGCAAAGCACTCCTGGGACCGGAGTTGCCGGGAGCGTCGCTGAGAGGCGGGAAGGCTGCGGGGCCGCCGGAAGGTGAGAATATCATTATTTATTATTTTTTTTATTATTTTTACATTAGATCTTTTTACTATTGATGCGACATAGGCGGCATCAATAGTAAAAAGTTGGTCACACTTGTCAAACACTATGTTTGACTCGTGTGACCAACCTGTCAATCAGTTTTCCAAGCGATGCTACAGATCGCTAGGAAAACGCTAGCATTCTGCAAGCTAATTACGCTTGCAAAACGCTATTATTCTGGTGGGAATCAGCATACAAAAAACGTGCGTATTTCCTGCGGGAGAAGTGCGGGATTGCCGCGGAAATTTCCGCGGCAATTCCGCAACGTGTGAACTTAGCCTTAAAAGTGTAGGGAGCTGGCTATGGTCCTACATCTCAGTGGCTGGCACAGAGCTGCAGAATCATGGCAGCTGACCTGCGTCAGCATCCACTGACCTGGCTAGCCAGACTTCCTTAGTACCCTGTACCTAATGCTTAGCTTATTGTCACGCTGTCTAATGATATGTATACAATGTCAGTAAACTATTAATACAGGAACAACACTCTATACAACAACTAGTATAGCAACATCAGCATGTAAGTATAGAATAGATTTACCTGACACGATATCTGCTGAACTCAGGGTTAATCTTGAGGACTTGATGAGCTGAAACAGGAAAGAGGTGGACCGGGATCTAACCTGACCCTAAACTGGGGTCCTAACTAATCCCTCACCTTGGAGGTACTGATAATGGTTCAGAGGTCCAAGTCTCCAACCTAACCCTGTCTCCTATCAGACCCTGAACCCTGTAATCAGTCCTAAGAAGGATCCTGACTACCACCAAAGGGATATGGGCTGATCTCAGCTAAATACACAGATTAGACATATAAGACAGACAGGATAACACTCGCTTGCATACACACTCAAACACCAAAGGAACATAAATGGTCTGGGAAATAAACTCTAACCAAGTTGAGCTTAGAACAACTAAGGAGCTCACAACTAAAGTCTATACAGATTCATTCCTATCTGTGGTCTGCATGAAGGTTTCACTGGCAACTCCCCAAGCAGACAACCAGGAATTTAAAGGAAACCAATCAACAAATAATCAATTGCAGCCGGGAGAAACTGCACCCAGTCCCAGCACCGAGCACAGACAGAATTAACTCCCTAGCTGCCAAACACAAAGAAACAGCAGATCAGCTGTGAGAAGTCAAAATGTGCAACCGCGACGATCTTCGTGGCAATGCACACATGACAGTACCCCCCCTTCTACGAGGGGCCTCCGGACCCTCAGGGCCAGGCCTGCCCGGGTGAGTTCTGTGGAAGGTCCGAACCAAACGATCTGCGTTAACATCAGACGCAGGGACCCACGTCCTCTCCTCTGGACCATACCCCTTCCAATGCACCAAGTACTGAAGGGACCGGCGATTCAGACGTGAGTCAATGATCTTTGATACTTGAAATTCCAAGTTACCATTGACCAACACAGGAGGAGGAGGTAGAGGTGACGGTATGACTGGTGCCACATACCTTTTAAGTAATGACTTGTGGAACACATTATGAATTTTAAACGTAGGAGGGAGGTCCAGACGAAATGCCACAGGATTAATTATGGAACTGATCCTGTACGGCCCGATGAATCTGGGACCCAGTTTCCAGGAGGGCACCTTAAGTTTTATATTCCTGGTAGACAACCATACCAGATCGTTCACATTCAGATCTGGACCAGAAACTCTCCTCCTATCAGCCATACGTTTGTAACGGTTCCCCATCGCACTCAGATTATTCAATACACCTCTCCACACAGAAGCAAGTGACGACGAGAAACGCTCCTCCTCAGGAACCCCAGAAGGGCCCCCCCCATTGAAAGTACAAAACTGGGGATGGAAACCATATGCCCCAAAAAACGGGACTTACCAGTGGACTCGCTCCGCCTGTTGTTAAGAGCGAACTCTGCCAGAGGCAAGAAAGAAGACCAGTCCTCTTGGTTCTCTGAAACAAAACACCGAGATATGTCTCTAAGCTCTGATTCAGACGCTCTGTCTGACCATTGGTCTGCGGATGAAAAGCCGAGGAAAATGACAATTGCATCCCCCGACGTAAACAAAATGCCCTCCAAAATTTGGACACAAACTGAGACCCCCTATCTGACACCACATCAGAAGGCAACCCATGAAGTCTAACGATCTCCCTAATGAACACCTGCGCCAGAGTTTTAGCATTAGGGAGTGCAGGAAGAGCAACGAAATGTGCCATCTTACTGAACCTGTCAACAACCACCAGTATGACAGTATTCCCTGACGACGGAGGAAGGTCCGTAATGAAGTCCATAGATAAATGAGTCCATGGACGCTCCGGAAGTTTCAAGGGTAAAAGGGTCCCAGACGGACGGGTATGAGGGGTTTTAGAGCGAGCACACACCCCACATGACGCGACAAAAGTTATAACATCTTTATTAGCATTAGGCCACCAAAACCGGCGAGAAAGGAGATCTAAAGTAGCCTTACTCCCTGGATGTCCTGCTAGAGCAGAATTATGATGTGCCTCAATAACCTTTTGTCTCAACAGATTTGGGACAAACAGTCTCCCTGGAGGTCCTGCAGGGGCGTCCCCCTGAGCCTCTAACACCTCCTCCTCAAGCTCAGAAAATACAGCCAACACTACCACCCCCTCCTGAAGGATAGGACTCGGGTCATCCGTTTTCCCGGCCCCTGGGAAACTGCGAGACAAGGCATCAGCCTTTACATTCTTAGACCCCGGGCGATAAGTGACGACAAAATTAAACCTGGTAAAAAACAACGACCATCGAGCTTGTCTGGAATTCAGACGCTTAGCGGATTCCAAATACAACAGGTTCTTGTGATCAGTAATAACGGTAACCGGGTGGACTGCCCCCTCCAAAAAGTGACGCCATTCTTCAAAAGCTAACTTAATGGCCAAAAGTTCCCTATTGCCGATATCATAATTCCTTTCGGCGGACGACAATTTCTTAGAAAAGAAAGCACACGGATGCCATTTACCAGGGGACGGACCCTGGGACAATATAGCACCCACCCCTACGTCAGACACATCCACCTCCACAATGAACGGCTGAGATGCATCTGGTTGGATGAGAACGGGTGCCGAAGCAAAACATTTCTTCAAAGAGGAAAAGGCTTGGCAAGCTTTGTCCGACCATTTAGAAAAATCCGTCCCTTTTCTTGTCATGTCAGTGAGAGGTTTGACGACAGATGAGAAATTACAAATAAATTTCCGGTAGTAGTTAGCAAACCCCAAAAAACGCTGCAGAGCCTTAAGATCCCCTGGCTGATCCCATTCAAGCACTGCTCTCACCTTTTCAGGGTCCATACGGAAACCGGAGGCTGACACCAAAAAACCCAAAAACTGAAGTTCCTGTACGGCAAATACACACTTCTCCAGTTTGGCGTATAGTTTATTGTCTCGCAAGATCTGCAACACCTGTCTCACATGCTCCTGATGAGACACAAGATCTGGCGAGTAAATTAAAATGTCGTCCAAATATACAACCACAAACAGCCCCACAAGGTGACGAAAAATGTCATTAACAAAATGTTGGAATACTGCTGGTGCAGTAGTCAGACCAAAAGGCATGACAAGGTTCTCATAATGTCCCTCCGGCGTGTTAAACGCCGTTTTCCACTCATCCCCCTCTTTTATCCTAATCAGATTATACACCCCCCTGAGATCCAATTTAGAGAACCATTTGGCGCCAACAATTTGATTGAAGAGATCAGGAATAAGAGGGAGTGGATACGGATCTCGAACAGTAATCCGATTAAGTTCGCGGAAATCCAAGCAAGGGCGTAGGCCTCCATCTTTCTTCTTCACAAAGAAGAACCCCGCGGCTACTGGGGAAGATGAAGGTCTAATATGCCCTTTGGCCAGACTTTCAGAAATATAATCTTTCATAGCCTGCCTCTCAGGACCAGAAAGATTATACAACCTAGCTTTAGGCAACTTAGCATCAGGAAGGAGATTAATAGAGCAGTCATACACGCGATGAGGAGGCAACTCCTGACACCCCTCCTCAGAGAAAACATCCCCAAAATCCTCCAAAAAAGGAGGCAATGTACTAGGCACGACCGCACTGATGACTGTGTTCATGCAGTTGCTTTTGCAAAACTCACCCCATTGGCTTATTTCTCTGGACTGCCAATTAATCACAGGGTTATGTTTAACCAACCAAGGAAGTCCCAACACAATGGGAGTAGGTAGACCCTCCAACACATAACAAGATAATTGTTCCCTATGTATTGCCCCTACCCGAAGGTCAATGACTCCGTCCTCCTGGCCCGGTTACGTATCATCTCTGTGGTACTCCTGAGACTTATAGTCCTCCAGGAACTCCGGTGTTCTCCTAATGGGTCGTGGAGATCCCTATAGGCTCGGACCCCGGTGTCCGGTTGTAATCATTGGGATGAGCTGATTAGGCTCCTCTATCCCTCACTTGCTCCACTCGCCTTCGGCCTACCCGGGCCCTCACACGATCACACACTGGCAGTTGGTAGGCTGCCTCTTCGCCGCTCTCTAAGTGTCGGCACGCTTTCTAAGCTTCACTCACTTGCTTCAGCTCTGACTAGGCTGGAGTGGTTTCCGTTCCATCTTTACTAGCCTCCACTCTGTTGAACTGAACTGCAGGCTGCAGTCCTCGGACTCCTCAGCTACCAACTGAGCTCTCCTCAGAACTAACTCGCTTCTGCACTCTCTGAGGTGACTAAACTTCACTGAACTCTTCTTTCCTGTGTTCACCCTCCTTTATATGTCTAAACAGCTCCCTCTGGTGGTCTTTGGGATGGGTGAAGGTGTGTGAATGTATATATTGGACCTCTAGTGGTGGTTACCTTCAGTGCACCCTTCTGGGAGATATGAATCCAGTCGCAGCTGGGCTCCACAAATGGATCTTCAGTCACTGAAGATCCAGAGGTGAAGTGGTTCAGTCTTCACAGTGTCGCAGTGGGTGAGTATGATCTCTGTCTGTCTGTGTGTGTGTCTGTCTGTGTGTGTCTGTCTGTGTATCTTTCTTGTCGCTCCTGTCCTACACAGTACCATACTGTATATACAGGTCCACACTATATCCTGCATTACAGTGAGTGTCTGTATACTGTATGTATATAGTGTGGACCTGTTTACAGTATAGTGCTGTGTATACACTTTATATGTCCCCTCAGCCTCTATTCTATATACAGCCAGCACAGCAACAGCCTCTGATATATACAGGTAAACAGCCTCTGATATATACAGCCCGGCAGCAGCCCCTCATATACATACAGCCCAGAAGCAGCTTCTAATACTGTACACACAGACCAGCAGCAACCCCTCATCTGTATATACAGCCCAGCAGAAGCCTTCATATATATATACAGCACAGCAGAAGCCTCTCATATATATATACAGCACAGCAGAAGCCTCTCATATATATATATATACAGTGCCTACAAGTAGTATTCAACCCTCTGCAGATTTAGCTGGTTGACACATGCAGAATTAACTTGGCATTGTGACATTTGTACTGTAGATCAGCCTGGAAGTGGGAAATGCACTGCAGCAAAAATTTTGTTTTAATTTTTTTTTTTAAAAAAAAAAAACGTTAAAAGTTAATTCAGAGTGTCATTTATTATTCAACCCCTCAAACCACAAGAATTCTGTTTGGTCCCCCTAAAGTATTAAGAAGTAGTTCAGGCACCAAGAATAATGAGCTTCACATGTGTGGATTAATGATCTCTTTTGCCAGCCTATTCTGACTATTTAAGACCCTCCCCAAACTTGTGAACAGCACTCATACATGGTCAACATGGGAAAGACAAAGGAGCATTCCAAGGCCATCAGAGACAAGATCGTGGAGGGTCACAAGGCTGGCAAGGGGTACAAAACCCTTTCCAAGGAGTTGGCCCTACCTGTCTCCACTGTTGGGAGCATCATCCATAAGTGGAAGGCTTATGGAACTACTGTTAGCCTTCCACGGCCTGGACAGCCTTTGAAAGTTTCCTCCCGTGCCGAGGCCAGGCTTGTCCGAAGAGTCAAGGCTAACCCAAGGACAACAAGGAAGGAGCTCCGGGAAGATCTCATGGCAGTGGGGACATTGATTTCAGTCAATACCATAAGTAACGTACTCCACCGCAATGGTCTCCGTTCCAGACGAGCCCGTAAGGTACCTTTACTTTCAAAGCGTCATGTCAAGGCTCGTCTACAGTTAGCTCATGATCACTTGGAGGACTCTGAGACAGACTGGTTCAAGGTTCTATGGTCTGATGAGACCAAGATCGAGATCTTTGGTGCCAACCACACACGTGACGTTTGGTGACTGGATGGCACTGCATACGACCCCAAGAATACCATCCCTACAGTCAAGCATGGTGGTGGCAGCATCATGCTGTGGGGCTGTTTCTCAGCTAAGGGGACTGGCCATCTGGTCCGCATCCATGGGAGGATGGATAGCACGGCCTACCTGGAGATTTTGGCCAAGAACCTCCGCTCCTCCATCAAGGATCTTAAGATGGGTCGTAATTTCATCTTCCAACAAGACAACGACCCAAAGCACACAGCCAAGAAAACCAAGGCCTGGTTCAAGAGGGAAAAAGTCAAGGTGTTGGAGTGGCCTAGTCAGTCTCCTGACCTTAACCCAATTGAAAACTTGTGGAAGGAGCTCAAGATTAAAGTCCACATGAGACACCCAAAGAACCTAGATAACTTGGAGAAGATCTGCATGGAGGAGTGGGCCAAGATAACTCCACAGACCTGTGCCGGCCTGATCAGGTCTTATAAAAGACGATTATTAGCTGTAATTGCAAACAAGGGTTATTCCACGAAATATTAAACATAGGGTTGTATAATAATTGACCCACACTTTTATGTTTAAAATGTATTAAAATTCAACTGAGCAACATAACTTTTTGTTTTGTAAGATTTATGCTTCTGTTAATAAATCCTACTCTCGTTTGCAGTTTGAAGGCTCTAACTTATTTGCATCTTATCAAACCAGCTAAATCTGCAGGGGGTTGAATACTACTTGTAGGCACTGTATATACAGCCCAGCAGAAACCTCTCATATACAGTATATACTGCGTGAATTGGACTTTAGTGACATGATTAGTGATTTTGCAGCACGAAAATCAAGGAAAGTGCCTGGATTATAAAAAATGAATGATTTTACCTGAATTACTCTGCGTAAATGATTTTTGTAAATAAACTTGTGTTCGTTTCATTTTGTGTTTTTGCATTACATAGTGCAACACCTTGAAAAATGGGCCTCCCTCCAAAATGGGCACCGGGCCACCCACCTCTTAAATCCTGCCTTGCTGTGAATGTCTAACTCTCTTCAGAGTTGAGAGTCCTCAGTGGTTGATATCTTTTAATGGCTAACTGAAAAGATGGTAACAAATTGCAAGCTTTCGAGACTACTCAAGTCTCTTCATCAGGCTAAACTAATTAGCCTGATGAAGAGACCTGAGTAGTCTCGAAAGCTTGCAATTTGTTACCATCTTTTCAGTTAGCCATTAAAAGGTATCAACCACTGAGGACTCTCAACTCTAAATATTTTTCTATCTACTGGCTAACACGGTACAAAGATACACATCTTTACTGTAACTCTCTTCATTCATGTCTATGGAAGCAACGTTTGGAAATTAGGGAATGGTTATGCCCCGTTTTAAAAATACTTAAATACTTCCAAGAGGAATAACAGAGGAGTGACTCGAGACTGAGTTCTCAGAAAAGATCCACCATTTGTATTTCATGGAAATACAAGTCTGTTACTAAACACAGGTCAGGAGAGTTCACCAGTCCTGACATTATGTAACACTACATAATGGTGTTGTGCAGGATTGTGCAATGAATGTGGGTCTCTTATCAAGTTGGTATCAAGAAAAAAAGCAAATACAAATGAGGGAAGGAAGTAAAAGGCACCTAAAAATTGGTGTATGATAATGTTTGCTATCATTTCTGTCCTGTTTTCTAGGACTATAGAGTAATGCAACATTAGACAAGAGAATGGCAGCCAGCAAGAAGCTTGTGATACAAAAGTATGAAGATACCATGAAAACACATTGATGTATTTTTTTTTTCAACTGATGTGAATGCTGCTATTTTCCTGAATCTGCTGTTGCTTTTCTTTTGTTCTTGCGCCTCTCCATTACTGAGATATGGCCATTTCTTCCCTGTATGTAAATTTAGTCTTTTCAACTCATCTCTGTGAGAGTCTTCTTGGGGACCACGCCCACTTGGATAACAAGACTTGATTTATATACAGGGAAGAATAGAGAAGCACAGAAGTAAAAGGAAATTAACACTGGATTCAGGGGAACACAGGAATTTATACCAAGTACAAAACTACATACTTGTGGCAATTGCTAGGTCCTCCTTAAATTAATGCAGCAGAAGATACCTTTGTCGTCACTGCTTGTCTCGTTAACCCTTTCCTCCTCGGAATGTGGTACCAGAGAGAATAAGACACAGACACAGAGTATGCGTCAATAAACTCTACTCTTTATTGCTGGATACGGGATTTATATACACCCCTGAAGCAGGAAGCGGAATTACCATATATGGCGGTTAATACAACTTATCACTAAACACGTAGAATACTGATTTTAACCGAAAACTCCATTCTTGCCCTTGTCTCCCAGAACTACTCAGGCGGGCGGGGGTGTATTGACTAAAATGAGGAACATCTTATCTTGACTTCTGGTACGCATCAGCCTGTCTAAAAGAAAACAAGGCCTCTGAACTTTAAAAAAATGCTGGTTCAGCTCTAACACCTTTGAGGGGAAATGGACGAAATTCAGGGGCAGATTAAGGGCAGCCAGACTGTGAGGGCGCCCTGAGTCACCTGATGTGTCATATGATGGATTTCTTGATGAGGGCAGTCACATGAAAGAGGGTCACTTGATTAACACCGTTGTACAGGCGAATGTTTGCAAGACAATAAAACCCCAGAAAGAAACGTTAGCACATAGCACACCGCAAACATTTTTTTTGCATTCTGCATTACCCTACATAAGTATTTACCGCCAGGGAATGAATACAGACCACACCCCAGACTACTAAAAAACACATATAGTGGCACCAGTTACTGTTTATAGTAAGGGAGGACACTGTAATAATGGATAAAATTCAGTAGATAAAAAGGTGGAACTGTATAAATAGGGATTGGCGCTATACATAAGAGAGGGCACTACCTAATATGAGATGGCATTATACATAATTAGAGAGGACGCTATGTAATAAGGGTCGATGCTATGCATAAAAAGGGAGGACACGATGTAAAAGTGTCCCACACTGTGTCCCTGAATACAAATACAATATAAACTATTAAATAGAACCTGCCAGCTGTTTTTACCTTTGTATACTGCTGCCACAACCTTTCATGCATCACAATGCATGTTGCTACAACCCTTTAAATATTCAAATACCAACGGCAGCACGACATAACCTTGTAAAAATACGTAAATAAATAAAGGTCCTGCGCTGCATGAAAATGTGTGCAAAGTGGACCAATGAGTGTCTCTTGCCCGCTCTCGGCACCACCTCTTGGAGATACCCAGAAAGGAGAAACCTGCTGGCCGGTTCCCTGTAATATATAATTTGCAACCGTGTCTCCCACCATTCCTTACCCAGTGTGCCTCCCCTTATTTAATTACTCACATTGCCTGTGCCTCTTTCTTCTTACCCATTTGGTGCAGAGGGAGTAAAACAAACAATAAAAATAACACTCACCTCCTACCGTTTCCGTGTGGCACCTCTTCAGGATGGGATCCTGCTGAATGATGTAGGTGGCACAATGACATCATCGCACATTCTGCATCATCGAGAGGGTGCCAGTCAGGGACCCTACCTAAGTAGCAGATATAACTGTATATAACATGTAGTTGTAGCAGTGGTGTGGGCTGGTGATTTTCTCCCTGACAGTCCAAGGGTTAAATGAATTTGATGTTTATGTATGTTATAAAAGGATAATACCCACTGGGCTGCAGTTAGCTTAGACAGGGTTAACTGTAATGGAAGACCTAGTTTGGGAGGGGGGAACTGAGAGTTAGTGGCAAGTTCAAGAAGTGACAGGGCCAGTAAGAGTGTGGAGAGCAGTGTGTGAAGTAGCAGGCCTGCGTCAGAGGCGGTTAGGGACAGCGTGGGCCTAATACTTGGGGCAGTGGATTGCTGAAAATACCCTTCCATGTAATTTCATCTAGTGGCCTGGGGCAACCTTGAGATGGACGTCGAGGGCATGGGGCGAACTCAGCCTATAAAACTACAGGGAAAGATGGACTACATGGGGCAGAAGGCATTGCAAACCGAATATACTGCTAGTGGTGGAGAAGACTTCCTAGCGCTAGAGAAGCCCGTCAGAGGGACATTCTACCTATACTGAGAACCAGGGCTGAAGTTGTATCCGGTACCTGTGGGAAAGCTAACAACCCTTTGGACCTTATCCTCTACATCTGCCTGTAAATTCTGTAAATATTGCTATTCACCAAGTAAAATTTTGGTTGTTTTTAAGAATCTCGTGTCTCCTGGATTATTTGCTGCCTGGTTCCAGAAGAGGGATTCCTGGACTCAGAAGAAGAGGCCTGCAGCCCTAAAGTAAGTGTTATGCACCTCACACCAAGCAGCATGCCGGGACTGGGACACGAGATGTCTGTAGGATGCCAGAGCGAGTGGGAACAGAAGCTCGTCCACGACCACCTCACTTGGGCATCTTACACATTGGAGTGACAGAAATCTACCCATTTCTTCTTGCCATACTGGCACTTCAGATTATAACTGGCAATCTGGCCATGGGCTTCCTCAGTGAGTCCCAGGCGGTAGCCCAAATTAGCTTTATTATATTCTACCCTAATCACTGGTGTAGCTATTGTCGTTACAGAGACATCCACAAGGACTGGCATTTGGGACCTTAAGGGAACCAAAAAGACCCCTCTGCCACAGAATTATCAGTACTATAAATAACACAAGGCTGATAGGGCTCATTTTGCAGATTTTTTTATTGGTGCTCTGAAACTACAACTTTCCTAATAAAGCTTTATCCAATGTTTAAAATATGGAATTATTTAATTGTCTCTAAATCGCAATGTAAAATATACTGGCCATAACACCTATGTAACCAGCGTACGTATCCGCAATAAAGTCCTTGGCCTGAGCTGCATTTTTCCTCTGCCACATGGCCAGTGATCTTGCTCTTTGAAAAATATTTAGACTTGAGAGTCCTCAGTGGTTGATACCTTTTAATGGCTAACTGAAAAGATGGTAACAAACTGCAAGCTTTCAAGACTACTCAGGTCTCTTCATCAGGCTAGACTAATACAAAATCTGAAGAATCACATATTTATACACAACAGGACACAGGAATATTGCAATAGATAAGACAAGTGACGTGAAGCAGAATAGTCATTATGGCAGAGGGATGAACATAAATATTGGAACAGATCATAGATAAGGAGAATATATCACACGGATTTATGTCTTTCTACATCAATTAAGGAATCTGCTTCTCTGACCTTCTAGGGGCATCAAAACACAATAGCAGACTCCAATCAGAGGGCAATAAAACTTTCTCTCCTTATCTATGAACTGTTCCAATATTTATGTTCAGCCCTCTGCCATAAGGACAGTTCTGCTTCACGTCACTTGTCTTATCTATTGCATTATTCCTGTGTCCTGTTGTGTATAAATATGTGATTCTTCAGATTTTGTATTAGTCTTTGCCTGATGAAGAGACCTGAGTAGTCTCAAAAGCTTGCAATTTGTTACCTTTTCAGTTAGCCATTAAAAGGTATCAACCACTGAGGACTCTCAAGTCTAAATATTTTTCTATCTACTGGCTAACACGGTACGAAGATACACATCTTTCCTTGCTCTTTGACACACTTTCTCAGGCCTCAATGATAGCATGCCTCATTGAAGCCCTCTCCTCTGGAGACTGATCACCCAGGGCCATAATCTAAGAATAAGTCGACTCTGCCTTCAAACACACCATGGATATCATGCCCAGATATGACTCCTCTTCCCCTGAAACGTGGCTAACATCACAGAGGAATGCGGAGTCTTTTTTTGTATGGAAGCGAAGTGGATCATCTTGCATTAAAAAATTCCGAACAATCAGAGCATTGCATATTCCATCAATATTGTGCATGGTTAGTACAGCTTAGGCCTCATTCAGATGTCAGTTTTTTTGTATGGTTTTCACAGACAGCACTCGTATCTATGATATTGTATGGAACTGTTCACATTAGTTTTTTTCCTCGAACAGAGTGATCCGTGCAAAATATTGGCGACATGTCCCATTTTGATCCAAGTGTCAGATCAAAATCAGCAATGGGGTCTGTGTAAAAAATCAGACAGCATTCTGATGCCATCCAATGAGGTCCGATTTTCCTGGACTGTTGGAAGAAGGTGGAGAAACTTTTTTTTTCATGTACGAGAAAAACTGATGAAACTCTGACCAAACTCGGATGAAATCACTGATGAAAGTTGGTTTCTCGCACGTGAAAAAAAAACTAACGTGTGAATGAGGAATTATGAATGCAGCCAAATAGTACAGATCCAGGTGTTCAGCCTCCAAGCAGAATGACAAATATTACCCCCTTTATCTTGGCATTTTGGTGACTTACTGACTCACATGAAGCTCCTGCACTGAGGAGAGGGCCCCATAATGTGAAGATAAGCTGGTACACACCACAATCAATACCCACATCATGGGACAAAGGCCCGATGATACTTTAATCCCTGTACCTAGCTATCTCTTTCAATTTTTTTTTCACTTGCGAAAAACACCATGCATTTCAATTTTTTAAAGTTTGATAGTGTTTTTTTATTGTTACATTTATACCATGCATTTCTTTCTTGCATGTATCAAAACCTTGGCTCAACAGACATTTCTTCTGTCACGCTATGTGACTGTAGATTGTCGAATCCTGACTGTGTGGAATAAAGACACTGTCAGGATTCCCGTCTATTTTGGGCTGGCACATGATCTCTTTATTGCGATTTGCATAGTGGCGGTCATGTGCTGAATATCCACTTTTTCTGCTTCTCGCAATGTTTTATTGAGAGAAGAGGATGACAAGCTACAAAATATGAGACGTCATGTACAGTAACAGCTCAGTCTAGATGGAAATAGAGGGGAATTTTGACACTGTGCACATTGGACGCTATCATAATTAAAAAAAATTGCAGTCACTTAAAGAGACTGCAGAACTTTATGTTGACCCTAGAAAACCTCTTTAAGGTTATGTCCACATTTTGATACTTACAAGTGCTTCTCTCAAAATTTGAATATCATAAAGAGTTAATTTATTTCAGTTCTTCAATACAAAAAGTGAATCTCATATATTATACAGAGTCATTACAAACAGAGTGATCTATTTCATGTGTTTATTTCTGTTAATGTTGATGATTATGGCTTACAGCCAATGAAAACACAAAAGTCATTATCTCAGTAAATTAGAATACTTTATAACACCAGCTTGAAAAATGATTTTAAAATCTGAAATGTTGGCCTACTGAAATGTATGTTCAGTAAATGCACTCAGTACTTGGTCGGGGCTCCTTTTGCATCAATTACTGCATCAATGCAGCGTGGCATGGAGGCGATGAGCCTGTGGCACTGCTGAGGGGTTATGGAAGCTCAGGTTGCTTTGATAGCAGCCTTCAGCTCGTCTGCATTGTTGCGTCTGGTGTCCCTCATCCTCAGATTCTCTATGGGGTTAAGGTCAGGCAAGTTTGCTGGCCAATCAAGCACAGTGATACTGTTGTTTGTAAACCAGGTATTGGTACTTTTGGCAGTGTGGACAGGTGGCAAGTCCTGCTGGAGATTGACATTTCCATCTCCAAAAAACTTGTCGGCAGAGGGAAGCATGAAGTGCTTTAAAATTTCCTGGTAGACGGCTGCGCTGACTTTGGTTTTGATAAAACACAGTGGACCTACACCAGCAGATGACATGGCTCCCCAAACCATCACTGACTGTGGAAACTTCACACTAGACCTCAAGCAGGTTGGATTGAGGCCTCTCCACTCTTCTCCAGACTCTGGGACCTTGATTTCCAAATGAAATGCAAAATTTACTTTCATCTGAAAACAACACCTTGGACCACTGAGCAACAGTCCCGTTCTTTTTCTCCTTGGCCCAGGTAAGATGCTTCTGGCGTTGTCTATTGGTCATGAATGGCTTGACACAAAGAATGTGACACTTGTAGCCCATGTCCTGGATACGTCTGTGTATGGTGGCTCTTGAAGTGAGTCGCCCGCCAGGGCCTGTGGGGTACTCGGCACCGAGCCCATTCACTTCAATGGGGGATGTCACGGGTAGCACAGCTCGGTCCGTGGCCCTGGGCGCTCACTTAAAAGGGGGGATATTTACAGGGGATTATAGGTTTGTGGAAATGTTCGTGACGCCACCTGTGGTGCCTGGTCAGTGTGACCAGCGCTGCTGTGTAAATCCACTGAGGGGTTGTTTCTGGGCAGCAACGTGTTAAGTCTACCACAGGCAAGACTGGGTCCCTCAGGGTGGTTGGTGGTGTAGGGGTGCAGGACGGAGAAGGGGAGTTCAGCCGCAGGAGCAATAATACAGACACACACACGAAAGTCTCTTTCTGTACCTTTACTGATGTAGTTGCAGGAACGTCCCGGGATGCTGGCAGGGTGGAGGATGCACGTCCAGTATTCCCACTGAGTAGGTGTAGGGCCTCCTTACTCCTATGGTGTGAGTTTCTGACCTGTATGAAACGAAGTCTAATTCTGTCTTCACTTATACGCCCGGCTGACTTTGTGTGGAGCCTTCTCTTGGATAGAACAGTGTCTCTGAATGCAGCGTCCTGCTAGACCCCCGTCTTCCTGACCCCGGTTACGTATCAGCACTCCTGGGCCCCTGCGACCTGTAGTCCAGCAGGGTCTCCGGTATCTCCTACTAGTCGTGTAGATGCTAGCAAGCTCGGACCCGGTGTCCGGTATTCAGAGTAGAGGTAAGCTATCAATGCTGTTTCAACCTCTATTACGCTCTTCTTCTCTTCCACTCGCCTTTCGTCCTACTCCGACCCTTAACATAAGCACACTAGCAGTAGATAGCTGATTCTTCTTTCTCTTCACCGCTCTCAAAACGTCGGCACGCTTACTCCCTGAACTGAACTCAGTTGACTCAGTTTTGAGCAGGCTGAAGTGGCTATCTTTCTCCACTTGTACTAGCCTCCACACATTGAACTAAGCTCAAAACTGCAGTCTTCAGGTTCTCTGAACAACTGTTGTTCTCTTTCCTTCTTCCTTTCTAATGCTCTGTCTGAAGCAGCTAACAGGATTTCCGTCCACTGATCTGTGCACACTTCTAGAGCTAACTCTCCAACACTCCAAGATAACTAACAGCTTCTCAACTTTCTGAGGTAACAGCAACAACGAACTACGCTTGTTCTGAGCTCTCTGCTGTCTAAGCGTAGACTGAACTACCTGCTGTGGCTTCACCATCCATATATACTCTCAAAAAGGCTCCCTCTGGTGGCTTTAGGGATTGGTGAAGCTGTGTGAATGAATATCAGGTCTCTTGTGGGTGTTACCTTTGGTGCATCCTCCTGGGAAATGTGATTCCAAGCGCAGCTGGGCTACACATCAGCAGTGACTCCAGCAGCAGTCCACTCCTTGTGAATCTCCCCAAAATTGTTGAATGGCCTTTTCTTAACAATCCTTTCAAAGCTACAGTTATCCCAGATGCTTGTGCACCTTTTTCTACCACACTTTTTCCTTCTACTCAACTTTCCGTTAATATTCATGGATACAACACTCTGTAAACAGTCAGCTTCTTTAGCAATGACCTTTTGTGGCTTACCCTCCTTGTGGTTGTGTGTCAATGACTGCCTTCTGGACATCTGTCAAGTCAGCAGTCTTCCCCATAATTGTGGAGTCTACTGAAACAGACTATAAGTGACCTTTTTAAAAGCTTAGGAAGCCTTTCCAGGTGTTTTGGCTAATTATTCTAATTTACTGAGATAATGACTTTTTGGTTTTCATTGGCTGCAAGCCATAATCATCAACATTAACAGAAATAAACACATGAAATAGATCACTATGCTTGTTATGACTCTATATAATACATGAGTTTCACTTTTTGTATTGAAGAACTGAAATATATTCACTTTTTGATGATATTCTAATTTTGTGAGAAGCACATGTAGATGCCAGCCTAGCTGATGAGTTTTCCAGGCGTAGCCTCTTCAGGAAAATATTGACAACATTTCTCCTGAGGTGGCTTCACAGGCGGCTTTGCGTCGTTCCATTGGTTTTGACTCTATACTGTTAAGTATAGAGAACGGCCATATGCTGAGCCGAAGCCACCTGAAGAATGAGCATGGGATTTCTTTTAACCACCTCAAGGTTTTCGAACTCTGAAGTGATATAGGACGGAACATGCGCACAGCAAGTCGTTTTGACGTAACTGTGCACCATGTTAATTTTATGGAGGACTTTTGTGGTCCTTTTTTGGAAGGAATCCACCTTACAAAGACCCTGTGTGCACATACCCTCATGTTATCCTACTGTTTATGGCAATGGTCTACAAACTGTGGCTCTCCTGCTGACTATGGGTTTGTGGAATATTTTTGGACTGCTTGAAATATATGATATACCTTGTATGGTCACTGACTACTTCCTGCTTAATAAATAATGTATGATATTACTATTATATATCACAACAATTGCAATTAAGTGTCACACAGAATATGTAAAGGCTCTAATATGAGCAATTCTGATGAACGGGAGTTAATATATTTTGCAGAGGGTGACTGATAAAGGGTTAAATCCGATTGATGTCACACTGCCACGTGTCGCTCCATAGTATACCTGGAATTACTCTTCCTCTAGATTTGCATCACCTCGCAGAAGGAATCAGATTACTCAGGTGACAGGACAGGGTTAACCATGGTTTCCAGCACAGATTACTAGAAATCCAAAGTGCACAAAGAACACTTTTCTAGTGCCGATGAGCGGATTCACGAGCTGTGGCGCACGTTTCACAGGCTGCTTTCTATGGTGCAAAGGTTACTTTATACAAGAGGTGTAGTGCTTGTTTGTTTTCAAATCTATTCACCTGTCCTGATCCCCGAACTGAACTTTAGTGCCCTCATTATACCGCGGTAATAACTAGAGATGAGCGAATATTTCAATATTTGGTTCGGGTTACAATAGCCGATTTTGCAATTTTCGCCGAATTATTCACCAAATATTCACCGAACACAGCCAAACGCCACTGGAGTCAATGGAAGACAAAAATAAATGCATACCCAAAGCCTTCAAATGGGCCCAAAAGCTGCCAAAACACATCAAATTAAGAGCAGACACCAGGAAAGTGACCTAAGTGACCCACAGTACAAATTTTAGAATGGCACAGCAGCAATCAGCCAAACAACATGTATCAGGGTCTGGGCCAGTACTTACAGCTTTGAGTTGAACTTCAAATTAAGATGAGGTGTGTGAGGGATCAGTGTAGGCCTCCTGTCCTGGGAGCCCTGAAACCACATGCAACAACTCAACCTGCTTTTATGCTCAGCCACACTCAGGTGACACAAATATCAGTTTCATAGACTACCATTGTCAGAAAAATATAAGGATAGTAACACGGGTAGTTGACTCAGTTAGCAGAGGTCTGCCGGTCTCGGAGGCCTACTGCTACAGGCAACACACATGAAGGAGACCCAACCAGGGGCCTACACATTTCCAAAAATTAGTGCCAGACACTACCAAGTGGCATCAATTTCACTAGAGTACAACTAGTATAATGGGGACAGATACCTCTTCCACTACAGCCAACCCAGCAGATGGAGACTTTAACGGGCAAGGTGGTGGAACCACTGTGCCGTAGCCCTCGGAAAGTCTGGATGGGCATAACTAGGAGGTCTACCAAATGCAACCTCGGATAAGCGGAAGCAGGCGACACCGCGACCCAAGGAGGTGGCACCAGGTGCTACTCCAGGGCTGACCTACAGATGGTGGCAGCTGACCCCCTAGAGTGGGTAGGCTGGAATGGCCCAAAGGAGAGATGAAGAATGCAGGCAGGCACTGTAGGGAAACTGGAACCATGTGTGCAGATGGGACCGGCTGAGGAACAGAAAAGCACTGACAGGTGTGGACTGGACTGGCTGTTAGACAATTGAGCATTGGTAGGTGTGAGCTGGACCAGTAGTAAGATAGATGAGCACTGACAGGTGCAGGCTGGACCGGCTGAGGAACAGGAGAGCTCTGCCAGGTGCGGATGGAACCGGGTGTTAGATAGGCACTGGCAGTCGGGGGCTGGACCGGGTTTTGAACAGATGGGCGCTGGCAGGTGCGGGTTGGACCAGGTTTTTGACAGAGGAACACTGCATGTGCAGACTGGACCAGGTGTTGAACAGATGGGCACTGGCAGGTGCAAACTGAACCGGGTGTTAGACAAAGGAGAACTGGCAGGTGCAGACTGGATCGGGTGTTGAACAGAGGAGCACTCGCAGGTGAAGGCTGGACTGGGTGTTAGACAGAGGAGCACTGGCAGGTGCAGACTTATGGGGTATTGAACAGATGGGCACTGGGAGGTGCGGGCTGGACCGGGTGTTAAACAGATGAGCGCTGGCAGATGCAGGCTGTATCGGGTGTTAGACAGAGGAACACTGGAAGGTGCACGTTGGACCAGGTGTTAGACAGAGGAGCGCTGGCAGGTGCAGACTGTAACTGGTGTTGAACAGTTGGGCACTGGCAGGTGCGTGCTGGACCATGTGTTAAACAGAGAAGCATTGGCAGATGCAGACTGGACCGGGTGTTGAACAGGTGGCCACTGGCAGGTGCGGGCTAAACCTGGTGTTTAAACAGAGGAGTGCTGGCAGGTGGGGGTTGGACCAGGTGTTAGACAGAGGAGCACTAGCAGGTGCAGACTGGACCAGGTGTTGAAAAGATGGGTCCTGGCAGGTGCAGGCTGGACCGGGTGTTAGACAGATGAACTCTGGCCGCTGCAGACTGGACCAGGTGTTGAACAGATGGACTCTGGCAGGTGCGGGCTTGACCGGGTGTTAAAAGGAGAACTAGCAGGTGCAGGCTGGACAAAGTGTTAGACAGAGGAGCACTGGCAGGTGCAAGCTGGACCAGCTGATGGACACAAGAGCACAGATAGGTACGAGCAAGTGGGTACAGGGTAGACAAGAATACATGCGAACCTGGGGAACCTGACAACTAGCAAGCATGCAAGGCAAACTAACAACGTTGCTCAGGCACCTCCATATTGGAGGATGAGTCATAAATAGAAGGTGTCGTCTAGCTACTGGCAGGGGACACCTTAGGGTGACGTGCGCGGTCCCTTTAAGCGGGAGGGAAAGCGCATGCCCTAAGCACAGTGCCTGGGGACATGCGAGCGGTGCACGCACCCCGGGCCTGGGCAATCGTGGACGAAAAAGGAAGTGCGGGACAGAGGCTGTGGTGGTGAGAAAATCGGCGTCTCTGCCAGGAGATTGAGTCAAAAGGCAGAGATGCCAGCACTACAGAGACCCAATCAGGAGTCTCCACATTTACAAAAATTAGGGCCTGACACCACTAAAGTGGCATCAATTTCAACAGAGTAGAAATAGTATAATGGGGACCGACACCTCTTCCACTACAGCCAACCCAGCAGATGGAGACCCAATTGTGAGTCTTCAAATTTTCAAAAATTAGAGCCTAACACCACCAAAGTTGCATAAATTTAATCAGAGCAGAAATAGTATAATGGGGCCTGACACCTCTTCTGCTACAGCCAACCCAGCAGATGGAGACCCAATCAGGAGTCTCCACATTTACAAAAAATGGGGCCTGACACCATCAAAGTGGCATCAATTTAAGCAGAGTAGAAATAGTATAATGGGGACGGACACCTCTTCCACTACAGGCAACCCAGCAGATGGAGACCCAATCAGGAGTCTTCAAATTTCCAAAAATTAGGGCCTGACACCACCAAAGTGGCATCAATTTCACTAGAGTAGAAATAGTATAATAGTGACTGACATCTTTTCCACTGCAGCCAACCCAGCAGATGGAGAGACCCAATCCGGAGTCTCCACATTTACAAAAATTAGGGCCTGACACCACTAAAGTGGCATCAATTTCAACAGAGTAGAAATAGTATAATGGGGACCGACACCTCTTCCACTACAGCCAACCCAGCAGATGGAGACCCAATCATGAGTCTTCAAATTTTAAAAAATTAGAGCCTAACACCACCAAAGTTGCATAAATTTAATCAGAGCAGAAATAGTATAATGGGGCCTGACACCTCTTCCGCTACAGCTAACCCAGCAGATGGAGACCCAATCAGGAGTCTCCACATTTACAAAAAATGGGGCCTGACACCATAAAAGTGGCATCAATTTAAGCAGAGTAGAAATAGTATAATGGGGACGGACACCTCTTCCACTACTGCCAACCCAGCAGATGGAGACCCAATCAGGAGTCTTAAAATTTCCAAAAATTATGGCCAGACACCACAGAAGTGGCATCAATTTCACTAGAGTAGAAATAGTATAATGAGGACCGACATCTCTTCCACTACATCCAACCAGCAGATGGAGAGACCCAACCCGGAGTCTACACATTTACAAAAATTAGGACCTGACACTACCAAAGTCACCAAAGTGGCTTCAATTTAAGCAGAGAATAATTAGTATAATGGGTACCGACACATCTTCCACTACAGCCAACACAGCAGATGGAGACCAAATCAGGAGTCTTCAAATTTCCAAAAATTAGGGCTTGACACCACCGAAGTGGCATCAATTTCATTAGAGTAGAAATAGTATAATGGGGACCAACACTTCTTTCACTACAGCGAACCCAGTAAATGGAGACCCAACCAGGAATGTTCACATTTCGAAAAATTTGTGTTAACATCTGCATCAACAGCAGCCACAGCAGCCACAGAAGCCACACTAAATATATCACAGACTGCAATTACGCGAGATCAATGCAGCACACTAAAACTACAACTTCGCCTAGTCTGTACAGTCTGTGATTGGGATGCAAAAGTCCTTCGAGATCCATCACTAGTTAGGCGGTCTACAGTTTGAGGGGACTGCCGCCTGTGCTTTTCCGTCAGGACACCACCAGCAGCGCTGAAGACACGTTCTGAGAGAACGCTGGCTGCCGGGCATGATAAAACCTCCAAGGCATGACAGGCGAGTTCAGGCCACTCATCCATTTTTGAAGACCAAAATGCAAAAGGATCCAAACCCCCCCTGATGGTTTGATATTGAGTTCTAGATACTCCTGCACCATCCTCTCCAGTCGTTCACCACGTGTCAAACTTTTACCCTGTTGTGCTGGTGCACGAGCTGGTATAAAAAATGTGTCAAAGGATTCACAGAAATTGTTTCTGCCACTTACACTGCTGTTGCTAATGTTTTGGCATTGACAAATTGACGTGTCGAAGGTTGGAAGTCTAGAGCTGCGTTGCACACTGTGTGCCTCACTGCTGCCTTGGGAAAACCTCTGTTAAGGTTGTGTAAAAGCATGTTTCGATACTCCAGCATTATAACGTGGATCTAACAGAGTGGCAACCCAGTAGACAGCACTATTTTGAATCATAACTATAGGGAGATCATCTTGCAGATAGTGCAGCAAGAAGACACTCATATGTCAGGCTCTTCCATGAGGTCCAAGCCCATGCTGTGTTGGTGGATGGGTAACAGTGATGCTTGTTTTCTCCGTCCCCTCCCGCCAACCACGAACAACAGAGAGGGGATGATTATCCTCTTCATCTCCTGAAAGTTGCTTGCCCATCACCTTTTCCTCCTCCATTTGTTCCTCGGCTCTTGCACCTTCACCAACAGTTTGTCTAGTATCACCAGCCCCTCTCAATCGCAGTAATCCACCCTCCCTTGCACCCACCTGTGTAACGACAGTCTGGAACTTTGAGACATTGTTTTCCTTTCTACATACTCCTCTACTTCCTCCTCTTACTTTGAGACCACTAACTCCTCCCACAGGCTATTCAAAGTCTGCTCCAGCATGTAGATGACTGGAATAGTGATGCTGATGATGGCATCATCAGGGCTAATCATCTTAGTAGCCATTTCAAAACTGTGCAGAAGTCCTTAACTGGTGCCCACTCTGTAAATGTGATATGCGCCACGTCCGTACTGCGTTGGTTCAGGCTATTTGACATGACATACTGCGTCAGTACTAGTTGCTGCTGTTAGTCCCTGCGAAATGTGCAGAGTGGAATTCCACCGTTGTAAGGTTCTTTGTCTCTTTTGACATGTTTCTTGAAACACAGTTTTTTCCGTCAGCCATTTTGCTTTTTGTCTTGCTGCAGCTAACTTGCCCTCAGTCAATATGGAGTTTCCAGCTTTCATGTTCCCGCCCTGATTCTCTCCCTCTTGCCTCTTAACCCCTTCACCCCCAAGGGTGGTTTGCACCTTAATGACCGGGCCAATTTTTACAATTCTGACCACTGTCTCTTTATGAGGTTATAACTCTGGAACGCTTCAACGGATCTTCGCGATTCTGAGATTGTTTTCTCGTGACATATTGTACTTCACGTTAGTGGTAAAATTTCTTCGATATAACTTGCGTTTATTTTTGAAAAAAACGCAAATATGGCGAAAATTTTTAAAATTTTGCAATTTTCAAACTTTGAATTTTTATTCCCTTAAAACAGAGAAATATGTCACATAAAATAGTTAAGAAATAACATTTCCCACATGTCTACTTTACATCAGCACAATTTTGGAACCAAAATTTTTTTTTGTTAGGAAGTTATAAGGGTTAAAAGTTGACCAGCGATTTCTCATTTTTACAACAAAATTTACAAAGCCATTTTTTTTAGGGACCACCTCTCATTTGAAGTCACTTTGAGGGTCTATATGGCAGAAAATACCCAAAAGTGACACCATTCTAAAAACTGCACCCCTCAAGGTACTCAAAACCACATTCAAGAAGATTATTAACCCTTCAGGTGCTTCACAGGAACTAAAGCAACGTGGAAGGAAAAAATGAATATTTAACTTTTTAGCCACAAAAATGATCTTTTACAAACTTTTTTTTTATTTTCACAAGGGTAAAAGGAGAAAATGGACAGATAAGGTTGTTATGCAATTTCTCCTGAGTACGCCAATACCCAATATGTGGGGGAAAACCACTGTTTGGGCACACGGCAGAGCTCGTAAGGGAAGGAGCGCCGTTTGACTTTTTCAAACTAAAATTGGCTGGAATTGAGATTGGACGCCATGTCGTGTTTGGAGAGCCCCTGATGCGCCTAAACAGTGGAAACCCCCACAAGTGACACCATTTTGGAAACTAGACCCCCTAAGGTACTTCTCTAGATCTGTTGTGAGCACTTTGAACTCCCAAGTGTTTCACAAAAGCTTATAATGCCTGGGTGTGAAAAAAAAAAAAAATTTTCCACAAAAATGATTTTTTAGTCCCAAATTTTTGAATTTTCCCAAGGAAATTGGACCCCAAAAGTTGTTGTCCAATTTGTCCTGAGTACGCTGATACCCCATATGTGGGGGGGGGGAACTGTTTGGGTGCACGGCAGGGCTTGGAAAGGAAGTAGTAACGTTTTGGAATGCAGACGTTGATGGGGGTCATGTTCCGTTTGCAGTGCCCCAGATGAGCCTAAACAGTGGAAACCCCCCACAAGTGACCCCATTTTGGAAACTATACCCCCTAAGGAACTTATCTAGATCTTTAGTGAGCACTTTGAACCCCCAAGTGCTTCACACAAGTCTATAATGCCCGGGCATGAAAATAAAAAATCCTATTTTTTTCCCACAAAAATTATCTTTTAGTCACTAATTTTTTATTTTCTCAAGGCTAACAGGAGAAATTGGACCACATAAGTTGTTGTCCCAATTTGTCCTAGTACGCTGATACCCCATATGTGGGTGGGAACCACTGTTTGGGCGCACGGCAGAGCTCGGAATGGAAGGAGCACCATTTGACTTTTTCCAACCAAAATTGGCTGGAATTGAGATTGGATGCCATGTTGCATTTGGAGAGCCCCTGATGTGCCTAAACAGTGGAAACCCCCCACAAATGACCACATTTTGGAAACTAGACCCCCTAAGGAACTTTTCTAGATCTTTGGTGAGCAATTTGAACCCCCAAGTGCTTCACACAAGTTTATAATGTAGAGCCGTAAAATTTAAAAATCATATTTTTTCCACAAAAATGATCTTTTCACCCCAATTTTTATTTTTCCAAGGGTAACAAGACTCCAAAAGTTATTGTGAAATTTGTCCTGAGTGCGCTGATACCCCATATGTGGGGGTAAACCACTGTTTGGGTGCATGGCAGAGTTTGGAAGGGAAGGAGCGCCGTCTGACTTTTTCAACGCAGAATTGGCTGGACGCCATGTCGTGTTTGGAGAGCTCCTGATCTGCCTAAACAGTGGAAACCCCCATAAATGATGCCATTTTGGAAACTAGACCCCTCAAGGAACTTATCTAGATGTGTGGTGAGAACTTTTAACCCCCAGGTGTTTCACTAAAGTTTATAACGTACAGCCGTAAAATAAAAAATCTTTTTTTTTTTTACAAAAATGATTTTTTCGTCCCCAATATTTTATTTTCACAAGGGTAACAGAAGAAATTGGAACCCAAAAGTTGTTGTTCAATTTGTCCTGAGTACGCTGATACCCAATATGTGGGAGAAAACTACTGTATGGGCGCACGTCAGGGCTCGGAAGGGAAGTAGTGACGTTTTGGATTGCAGACTTTGATGGAATGGTCTGGGGCGTCATGTCACATTTGGAGAGCCCCTGATGCACCTATACAGTGGAAACCCCCCACAAGTGACCCCATTTTGGCAAATAGACCCCACAAGGAACTTATCTAGATGTGTGGTGAGCACTTTGAACCCGAAGTGCTTCACAGAAGTTTATAACGTACAGCCGTAAAAATAAAAAATCTTTTTTTTTTTTTACAAAAATGATTTTTTCGCCCCCAATATTTTATTTCACAAGGGTAACAGGAGAAATTGGACCCCAAAAGTTGTTGTCCAATTTGTCCTGAGTACGCTGATATCCAATATGTGGGAGAAAACTACTGTATGGGTACACGTTGGGCTCGGAAGGGAAGTAGTGAAGTTTTGGATTGCAGACTTTGATGGAATGGTCTGGGGGCGTCATGTCGCATTTGGAGAGCCCCTGATGCGCCTAAACAGTGGAAATCCCCAACAAGAGACCCCATTTTGGAAAATAGACCCCACAAGGAACTTATCTAGATGTGTGGTGAGCGCTATGAAGCCCCAAGTGCTTCACAGAAGTTTATAATGTACAGCCGTAAAAACAAAAAAAATATTTTTTTTTGTACAAAAATGATATTTTCGCCCCCAGTTTTTTATTTTCCCAAGGGTAGCAGAAGAAATAGGACAAATTGCACAATAACTCTTGTGGTCCAGAGTACGCTGATACCCCATATGTGGGGATAAACTACTGTTTGGGCGCATGGCAGAGCTCAGAAGTGAAGGAGCACCGTTTGACTTTTTCAACGCAGAATTGGCTGGAATTGAGATCAGACGCCATGTCACATTTGGAGAGCCCCTGATGTGCCTAAACAGCTGAAACCCCCAATTCTAACTCCAACCCTAACCCCAACACACCCCTAACCCTAGTCCCAACCCTAACCACAAATCTAACCCTAACACACCCCTAATCCCAACCCTAACCCTAATCCTAACTTTAGCGCCAACCCTAACCCTAACTTTAGCCGCAACCCTAACCCTAACCCTAATGGGAAAATGGAAATAAATGCTTTTTTTTAATTTTATTATTTTTCCCTTACTAAGGGGGTGATAAAGGGGGGTTTGATTTACTATTTATAGCGGGTTTTTATGATTGGCAGCTGTCACGCTAAAAGACGCTTTTTATTGCAAAAATAGTTTTTGCATCATCACATTTTGAGAGCTATAATTTTTGCATATTTTGGCCCACAGAGTCATGTGAGGTCTTATTTTTTGCGGGACGAGTTGACGTTTTTATTGGTACCATTTTTGAGCACATGACGTTTTTTGATCGCTTTTTATTTCGATTTTTGGGAGGTTAGAATGAACAAAAATCAGCAATTCATGAATTTCTTTTGGGGGAGGCGTTTATACCGTTCCGCGTGTGGTAAAATTGATAAAGCAGTTTTATTCTACGGGTCAGTACGATTATGGCGATACCTCATTTATATCATTTTTTCATGTTTTGGCGCTTTTATAGAATAAAAACAATTTTATATAAAAAATAATTATTTTTGCATCGCTTTATTCTGCGAGCTATAACTTTTTTATTTTTCGCTGATGATGCTTTATGACAGCTTGTTTTTTGCGGGACAAGATGACGTTTTCAGCGGTACCATGTTTTTTTATATCGGTCTTTTGATCGCGTGTTATTCCACTTTTTGTTCGGCGGTATGATGATAAAGCATTGATTTTTTGCTGCTTTTTTTTTTTTTTTAAGGGGTTCACTAAAGGGGTTAACTAGTGGGACAATTTTATAGGGGGGGTCGTTACGGACGCGGCGATACCAAATATGTGTACTTTTATTGTTTTTTTTTTTTTTATTTATAGGAAGAAGTGAATTTATTGGGGAATATTTTTTTTTTTTTTTATTTATTTTGGATTTTTTTTTTTACACATGTTTATTTTTACTTTTTTAACTTTTTTACTTTGTCCCAGGGTGGGACATCACAGTATTTTATCAGATCGCTGGTGTGACAGTGTGCACAGCACTCTGTCACACCAGCGATCGCACAGGCATAGATGCAGGCTTCTCAGTGCCTGCTCTCGGCAGTGAGGTAGCCGCCTCCCTCCAGGACCCGGAGCCATCTTGGATCCGGGTCCTGGGAGGGAGGAAGCCCTCAGAACAGCGTGATCACATCGCGCTGCTCTGAGGGTCTCAGGGGGGCGAGCAGGGAGCCCCCACCCTGCGCGATCCTCCCCTGTGCCCCCAGTACACCGCGATCATGTTTGATCGCGGTGTGCTAGGGGTTAATGTGCCGGGAGCGGTCCGTGACCGCTCCTGACACACAGTCATGGGTGTCAGCTGTGATAATCAGCTGACACCCGGCGCGATTAGCTGCGCTCCCCTCAGGAGCGCAGCTGATCGCCGATGACGTACTATCCCGTCCCCGGTCATACGGGCCCAGGTACCATGGACGGGATAGTACGTCCGATGGCAGTAAGGGGTTAAGCAGCCTCAGCTGAGCAATCAGTGCTTCAGAATCAAGCCTGCAGTCAGCCTGTGACCTGACTCCTGGAAACCTTGGACTTGGTACTCCAGCCATTTCCTACTGAGGAACTTTGGAACACTTGTGGACTCTGGAAACCTGCTGTTTGATAAATCCATGTTTGCAAGGGAATTACGGTAACAGAGAAGAGATCCTGAACCTGTTGTGGAGAGTTATTGCTGAACTTAAAGTTACTCTGGCCTGCTGTGTCTCCTGCCTCTGTACCTGCAAACTGTGTGACCCTTTTGCCTACTTGTACGAAGTAATACAAGTCCTTCCATATCAAACCTGTGTCTCATGTGTTTTCCTCGCACCCAAGCACAAGACACTATATGAACTGTACACCATACATCACAAGATTCTGAAGCCAACGTTAGTGTCTGCTGGGTCTGGGAAGGCCGTGTCTGCTGTGACTGTGGATATCAGATGTCCGTTTATACCTCCTGTGATGACAGTGGTTGTGCCTTCTCACAACCATTCCAGGTGAGCGCATTCCCTTAATTTTACTCTGGAGTGTTACCACAGGTAAACACTATTGTGTTTTGTTTTTTTTCCTTTCCTCTTCTCCTTCCAGTACTTCTGCCTTAAAAGATCTGGAAGATGGAGGCTCGCATAAAGGAGCTTTACGGAGTGACTGATACAATCCTTGCAGATGTACAGACTTTAAAGACCCGTTTTGCAAGCCTACAGGACCTCACTAATCACAATTTGCAAGTGTTTGGACAAACTACCCAGGATTTACGAGCCAGGATTGAGGCTCTAGAGGAATGAGTCCAGGCTCCAGCCATAACCCCGAGTTCTGGGATCCCGAAGTTACCCCCTTTTCATTTTGGCAGTGAACGTGAGAAATGCAGGGGATTTATTAACCAATGAAATCTATTTTTCTCTGCACATGCTTCACAATTTCCCACTGAACGATCCAAAGTGCTTACTATAATCATGTTGCTTACCAACAAGGCTTTGATGTGGGCAACCCCTCTGATTGAGACTGGGGATGAATGTTTGAATCATCTTGATGCTTTCATTTCAGCCATGGGGCAGGTGTTTGATGACCCCAATCGAGGTGCAACAGCTGAAGCAGCCATGTTAACTTTGCGCCAAGGTAAGCGCTCAGTAGCCGAATATGCCTTGGATTTCAGGAGATGGGCCCTCGATACCACTTGGGACAGTTCCGCCAAAAAATCTATTTTTCGGAAAGGGTTGTCTCCACTGATTAAGGATGAACTTGCTCGTGCTGACCCTCCCACTGCGTTAGGTGACTTTATTAACTACTGCATCCGTATTGTTGCTCGTCTGACTGAACGCAGACAAGGGAGATGGTTCGAAAGTAATCACACTAACCTTTTCCTACCTTCCTCCTCAGCTAAGGAACCTTTGAGTAGAATCACACGGGAACCAGAACCTGAACCCATGCAGGTGGACTCTTTACAAAGACGGGTTAGTGATGCACGCAAAGAACATTGTTTAAAGGAAAATCTATGTTTCTACTGTGGTAAGTCAGGGCAGTTCATTATAAACTGCCCCAGCCGTTCTCGTAAGACTACTGCAGCAGTCATTCACTGTGAGTGTTGCGAGAGGAGATCTGTCATGTCCGAGCCTCAGGCTCCAGAGAGATCTGCAGCAACAGATATTGATTTCTCTGACTTAAACTCCGTTACTTCTGAGGACGATGACTGTGTAAATGCTGCAATTTTTCAAGTTTCCTCAGCGGTGTCCCAGCTGAGTTGTAAGAAAAACAATTCTCATTGCTTCCTTTCCATCAAACTCTGGGTTGACTCAGTCTGGGTGTCTAGCTCTGCTATGATCGACTCAGGGGCAAGTGGAAATTTTATGGATATCTCCTTTGCTCTGAAACAGGGGATACGTTAAGTGAAGAAGGCTACTCCAGTACAGATGGAGACTGTGGATGGCTCCCTGCTGATCTCTGGACCAGTGGATCAGGAAACGGAGCCTTTGAGGGTCCTTATGGGTAAAGATCATCAGGAGAAACTGTCCTTTATGCTTATCTCTTCTCCCCACTTTCCCATTATTCTAGGGCTACCATGGCTGCAGGCTCAGAACCCTACGATTAACTGGGAGACCAAGGAATTACACTTTCTGGAGAAACAGATGAGTCCAGAAGTTTCAGCTTGCTCTGTTCCTAAAGGAACCATGTCAGTCCCTGAACTACCAGCTGTATACCAGGACTATGTGGATTTATGTGACAAGAAGAACGCTGACCAGCTTCCCCCTCACCGTCCATATCATTGTCCAATTGAATTATTGCCTGGAGCAGAGATACCTTTTGGTATGATCTATCCCCTGGCGGGGCCCGAGCTAAAGGCTTTGAAGGACTACATAGACGAAAATCTAGCCAAGGGCTTCATACGCCCCTCTTCATCTCCTGCAGGAGCACCCATCTTCTTTGTTAAGAAGAAAGATGGATCTCTGAGAACCTGCATAGACTATAGGGAACTCAATAAGGTTACTATTAGAAACAGTTATCCATTGCCTTTAATCCCTGAGTTATTGGAGAGAGTGTGGCATGCCAAAATTTTCTCTAAACTGGATCTCTGTGGGGCCTATAACTTGGTTCGTATTAGACCTGGGGATGAATGGAAGACTGCATTCAGGTCACGCTATGGACACTTTGAATATCTAGTCATGCCTTTTGGTCTGTGTACCGCCCCAGTCACTTTCCAACACTTGGTGAATGACATCTTCAGGGATCTCCTAGATACATTCGTGGTGATTTATCTGGATGATATTTTAATTTTTTCTAACTCCACAGAGGAACATCATGGACATGTGAGAATGGTCTTAGAACGCCTAAGACAGAACCATCTTTACATCAAATTTGAAAAGTGTGAATTCCATATGACCGAAATTCAATTTCTGGGGTATGTACTGTCTACGCAAGGGATTAGTATGGATGGAAGCAAGACCCAAGCCATCAAGGATTGGCCAATTCCTAGGAATATGAAGGAGGTGCAGCGCTTCATCTGGTTTGCCAACTTCTATAGACATTTTATTAGGAATTTCTCTGAGGTAGTGTCACCTATCACCCAACTTACCCGGTAAGAGTCTAGGTTCTCCTGGACCCCGCAAGCCCAGGAAGCATTTTCCCGTCTAAAAGATAAATTTACCACCGCACCTATCTTAGTACATCCCAACCCCGAACTTGCCTTCATAATAGAGGTGGATGCTTCAGACTGTGCTGTTGGAGCTATACTCTCTCAGAGAACAGGTGAGAAGAATGTCTTGCATCCCTGTGCTTTCTTTTCCCAGCGGCTGTCTTCGGCTGAGAGGAACTACGATGTGGGCAATAGAGAATTGTTGACCATTATTGCCGCCTTCAAGGAATGGAGACACCTTCTTCAGGGAGCTGCACAGCAAATAGTCGTCCTGACAGACCATCATAACCTTGAATTTATCAGGTCGGCTAAGTGCCTGACTCCTCGCCAGGCTCGCTGGAATCTTTTCCTAAACCAATTTAATTTTGTAATTTCTTATAGGCCAGGATCGCGCAATGGAAAGGTTGATGCACTCTCTAGGATTCATTCAACAGAGACCCGTCCACTTACTCCTCCTAAGACTATTCTTCCTGACTCTGGATTCCTGGGAGTGATTCATAATCAAGACCTACTTAAAGACATCAAGGAAGCATACCATGTGGATTCTTTGTTGGCACAACCTCCAAGGGACGTGAGTCTTGTCTTTAAGAATGGTGTGTGGATTCAGGGACAACGCCTGTATATACCTGAAACAGTCAAATTGAGAGTATTGCAACTCATCCACGATTCCAAGATAGCTGGGCATATAGGAATTCTAAAGACACAAGAATTTCTTTCTCGTTTCTTTTGGTGGCCCACTTACAGGAAAGACGTTTTAAACTATGTCACTTCATGTGAAGTCTGTGCAAGATGCAAAACACCTCGCTCCTCACCAACTGGTCTTTTGCAACCCCTTCCCACCCCGTCCCGCCCGTGGGGATCCATTTCTCTGGACTTCATTGTGGAGATACCAACCTCTCAAGGGAAGAACACCATTCTAGTGGTGGTCGATCATTTAACAAAGGCAGCTCATTTTATCCCCTGTGTCGGCTTACCTACTGCAAAACAGACATCAGATTTGATGATTAAGAATGTATTTCGCTTGCATGGAGTACTGGATGAGGTCATTTTGGATCGAGGGGTGCAATTCAGTTCAAGGTTTTGGCAAAATTTCTGTGCCGCATTGGACATTAACGTAAACCTTTCTTCTGCTTTTCATCCCCAGACTAGTGGACAGACAGAACGAACCAATCAGACACTGGAGCAGTATCTCCGCTGCTTTATCTGCCACTTACAGGATGATTGGGTGGATCTACTCCCACTGGCTGAGTTCTCTTATAACAACTCTCAGAGCGCCTCCACTAAGCAGTCTCCTTTTTATTCCAATTTAGGTTATCATCCTAACATTCTTCCTCGATTTCCCATAGATACGCCCTTGCCGGCAGTGGCTGAAAGAATCACTTCTTTACAAAAGAATATGGATCTTCTAAAGGAAAATCTGGAATTGGCTCAGGAAAGGTACAAGAAAGCAGCAGATAAATTTCGTAAACCTGCACCAGCTTTCAAGGTAGGAGACTTGGTCTGGCTGTCAACCAGAAATCTTAAGTTAAAGATACCATCATCTAAATTGGGACATAAGTACATTGGACCCTATAAAATCAGTAAAATTATGTAACGGGTCTGGGAGGCGGAACCTCTGAGCTTTATTATACAAGGAGGCTTTCCTTGTAAAGGAGCGGGTGGCGCCCGGGGAGACGGACAGGAAGTCACTGCAAGTGACAGGGGCAGTCTCTGGACAGACAGGTGGGAGGTCACGGCAAGTGACCGGGGCAGTCCCCGGATAGACAGGTGGGAGGTCACGGCAAGTGACCGGGGCAGTCTCTGGATAAACAGGCGGGTGGTCACGGCAAGTGACCGGGGCAGTCTCTGGGTAGACAGGCAGGTAGTCACGGCAAGTGACCGGGGCAGTCTCTGGGTAGACAGGCAGGTAGTCACGACAAGTGACCGGGGCAGTCTCTGGGTAGACAGGCAGGTAGTCACGGCATGTGACCGGGGCAGTCTCTGGATAAACAGGCAGGCAAGGGGCCGGGGCAGTCTCTGAATGGACAGGTATATACGACCTGAGATGGTGGAGCCTCCCGGTAGGCTAGCAGGCAGATGACAGATGAGCGCCCCCAAGTGAGCAGGCGAGAGTCTCTGGAATAGCCGATGGACACCGCAGGTGATGGCCGAACCTCCAGGTAGGCTTGCAGGCAGATGGCAGATGAGCGCCCCCAAGTGAGCAGGCGAGAGTCTCTGGAATTGCCGATGGTCACCGCATGTGACGGCCGAACCTCCAGGCAGGCTTGCAGGCAGATGGCAGATGAGCGCCCCCAAGTGAGCAGGCGAGAGTCTCTGGAATTGCCGATGGTCACCGCATGTGACGGCCGAACCTCCAGGCAGGCTTGCGGGCAAGTAGCAGAAAGCAAACTGGCAGGAAACAGGCAGGTAACTGGTAACGGACCCTGAGGGCTGAAGCAGAGTTAAACAGTGCAACAACAACATTGCTCGGGCACCTCCATTAAGGAGGAAGTACTTTATATAGGGTGGAGTCCTCCGGCATTGGCCGGGGACTTTTTTTGAAAGATGCGCGCGGCCCCTTTAAGGGCGGGGGAGCGCGCAGGCGCGCGCCCTAAGACCAGCAGCAGGGAAGGAGCGCGCGGCCCCAGCAGGGCGGAAGGAGGACGCTGAGCGCGGGTAAGGGGGGCGACGTCCCTGCCTGGCAGAGGACGCTGTCGCAGGGGAACAGCGTCCCTGCCTGGCAGAGGGCAGGAACGCCGGTGCTACAGTACCCCCCCCTTTAGGCCCCCCCTTTTTTAGGCCAGAAAGAAATTTAGCTAGGATGAGAGGGGCATGGATGTTCTCCCGAGGCTCCCACGTTCTCTCCTCAGGACCAAACCCCTTCCAATCCACCAGAAAATAGGTCTTTCTTCCTACCCTTTTGGTGGCCAGAATGTTCTCTACCTCAAATTCGTCTTCAGCAGACACAGGAGCAGGAGGTGTACCTGTAGATTTGACAAAAGAGTTAAGTACCACCGGTTTGAGGAGAGATACATGGAAGGAGTTAGGAATCCGCAAATTGGCCGGGAGTTTCAATTTATAGGACACCGGGTTGATCTGACTGATGATCTCAAAAGGACCGATGAACCGAGGGCCTAACTTGTAGGAAGGAATCTTGAGCCGGACATACTTGGACGAAAGCCAGACCTTATCCCCAGGACGGAATTGAGGAGGATCCAGACGTTTTTTGTCAGCATGTTTCTTCATGCGCTCGGATGACAGAATGAGTGCGGACCGGGTACTTTCCCATATGGAGGAAAATTCGTTAACCAGAGATTCCGCAGCTGGATTGTCCACAGAGATGGAGACAGGAACAGGGATCCGAGGGTGTTGACCGAAGACTACAAAAAACAGAGATTTGGAGGAAGATTCGCTCTCGTGATTGTTGTAAGAGAATTCGGCCCAAGGCAGGAGATCCACCCAGTCAGAATGGTGGGCATTAACGAAGTGCCGGAGATAACTGGTCAGATTCTGATTGACTCGCTCGACTTGTCCATTGGACTGCGGGTGGTAAGCGGAGTAGAAATCCAAGGTGACAGCTAGCAACTTACAAGTGGCTCTCCAGAAACGTGAGGTGAACTGTACCCCACGATCCGACACAATGTGACGAGGCAGACCATGAAGACGGAAGATGTGGCGGATAAAGTCTTTAGCCAACTCGGGTGCAGACGGAAGCCCTGGCAGGGGAATGAAGTGAGCCATCTTGGAAAATCGATCAACGACCACCCAAATGACCGTACAACCGGCAGAGACGGGCAGATCTGTTATGAAGTCCATGGCTATATGCTGCCAGGGGGCAGCGGGTACAGGAAGCGGAAGAAGACGGCCGGCAGGCAGGTGTCTCGGAACTTTGTTGCGGGCACAGGAAACACAGGCAGAAACAAAGTCTATTACGTCCTTGTGCAGGGTAGGCCACCAGTAATGCCGAGTAATGAGCTGGAGGGTCTTTTTCTGACCAGCGTGGCCAGCTAGTTTAGACGAATGACCCCAGTGGAGGATCCTCTCCCGATCGGTTACCGATACGAACGTCTTACCAGGAGGGAGACGATTTAGACTCACGGGAGCCACCTGCATCACTCTGGCGGGATCGATGATATGTTTAGGTTCCTCCTCGAGATCCGACACCAGGAAGGACCGGGACAAGGCGTCCGCCTTGATGTTCTTGTCGGCCGGGCGAAAATGTAAAAGAAAATCAAAGCGAGCAAAAAACAAGGACCACCGGGCTTGGCGAGGGTTAAGTCTCTGGGCATGCTGGAGATAAGCCAGATTTTTGTGGTCAGTGTAAATGATTACCGGATGAAGAGCCCCCTCGAGTAGGTAACGCCACTCCTCCAATGCCAGCTTGATGGCCAATAACTCTCGATCTCCTATGGAGTAATTGCGTTCAGAAGAGGAGAAGAGTTTGGAGAAGAAGCCGCAAGATACCATCCTCCGGATGAAGATTTTTGCGTAAGTACCGCTCCGGCTCCAGAAGAGGAAGCATCCACCTCCAGGAAGAACTGCTTGTTGCCGTCCGGACGATGCAGCACTGGAGCGGAAGAGAAGGCCTGTTTTAAAGAAAGAAAGGCCTCCTCTGCTTCGGGCGTCCACTGTTTGGGATTAGCATCCTTGCGGGTGAGCGCGGAGATTGGAGCAGTCCGGGAAGAGAAGTGCGGTATGAAAAGGCGGTAATAATTGGCAAATCCCAGGAACCGCTGAATGGCCTTCAACCCCTCCGGTCGGGGCCATTTCTCGATGGCAGACAGTTTCTCCGGATCCATTCGTAGGCCTGTCTGAGAAATGATGTAGCCCAAAAACGGAAGCGAGGTCTGCTCAAATAGGCACTTCTCATATTTGGCGAAGAGGTGATTCTGCCTGAGCCTGAGCAGAACCTGACGAACATCCCTCCGGTGAGACTGGAGATCCGGAGAGAAGACCAAGATGTCGTCTAGGTACACCACAACGCAGGAGTAGAGAAGGTCCCGAAAGATGTCATTGACCAACTCCTGAAAGACTGCTGGAGCATTACAGAGACCAAAGGGCATCACCAAATACTCGTAGTGGCCATCCCGGGTGTTGAATGCCGTCTTCCATTCATCTCCCCGACGGATACGGACCAGGTTATATGCCCCACGAAGATCCAGTTTGGTGAAGATTTTAGCCCCCCTCAGACGATCAAACAATTCTGGAATGAGCGGAAGAGGGTACTTATTCTTCACCGTGATCAAATTTAGGCCTCTGTAGTCAATACAATGACGGAGAGAGCCGTCTTTCTTTTTTACGAAGAAGAAACCTGCTCCCGCTGGGGAGGTGGATTTCCGGATGAATCCCTTGGCCAAATTCTCCTCGATATATTCGGACATCGACCTGGTCTCAGCAGCGGACAATGGGTAAATACGCCCACGGGGAGGCGTAGTACCGGGTAGCAGGTCGATCGGGCAATCATACGGTCTATGAGGGGGTAATGTCTCGCTGAGGGGTAATGTCCTTTTTATTAAAGACATCAGCGAATGACCAATATGGAATCGGGAGCCCTGGTAGATTGGTTGGTGTAGGAGAAGGATGGACGGGATGAACAGGAACCAAACACGTTTTATGACAGTCCTGTCCCCAGCGAAGGATCTCTCCAGTCTGCCAGTCGAGCACGGGTGCATGCTTTTGGAGCCAAGGCAGACCTAGTAAGAAAGCGTGAGAGAGTCCAGGCAGAACATGAAACAAGATGCTCTCAGAATGCAACATTCCCACCTGCAGGGTTATGGCTTCAGTGATAAGTTGGATGGGACGTGGTAGGAGACCCCCATCCACAGCAGCAGCAGATACTGGTTCAACCAGAGGTTTGGTAGGAATGCAATATTTTTCTACTAGAGCCTGTGAAACAAGATTCCCGGCTGCTCCAGAATCAAGTTGGGCTAGTTCGAAGTAACGGTTCTCACCGAGGAGAATTGAGACTGACAGCAGCAGAGATGAAGAGGATTTATTTTTGTCTAGGTGGACCTCTCCGAGCGAACCTAGACACAGGCGTTTCCCGACCTCTCTGGGCAGGTACGGATCCGGTGCTCCTTACTGCCACAGTAGAAGCAACTCCCCTCGGCACGGCGTAAGTCCTGACGAGCTTTGACCATCTTGGTCTGGTCGACTTGCATAGGCTCAGAAGAGTGTACCTGAGGAGAAACGGAAGGAGTTACAGGTCTCTGAAAAGAAGGAGCTAGACGAGGAAACCTTCTCTCACGGGTGACCTCTTTAGCGCGCTCCTGGAACCGTAGATCAATTCGATTGGCAAGAGTTATTAGGTCATCGAGAGTGGTTGGAATGTCCCGACCGGCAAGTTCATCTTTTATACGGCCGGACAGACCCTCCCAGAAGACAGATATCAGAGCGTTATTATCCCAAGCCAGCTCCGAGGCAAGGGTACGGAACCGTATGGCATATTGACCAACGGTGAGACTTCCCTGACGGAGACGCAGCAGAGATGATGCAGAGGAGGTCTTCCGTCCGGGTTCATCGAATACCTTCCGGAAGGCTGAGAGAAAAGCAGACAGGTCAGACACCAGAGGATCTTCTCTCTCCCAAAGAGGATTTAGCCAGGCCAGGGCCTCTCCGGTGAGATGGGACATGATGAAGGCAATTTTGGCCCGGTCGGAGTTAAACTGGTGTGCCAGGAGCTCAAAATGCAGGGTGCACTGGTTAATGAAACCCCGAGCCAGCGCAGGGTCGCCTCCAAACCGAGGAGGAGCTGAAAGTCGAGGTCCAGGAACGGAAACCACAGAATTGGTAAGCAGCGGAACTGCCGGATTGCGAGTCATGTCGCCCGCGGTGGTTGCTGGTGAAGTAGTCAGGGTGTCCAGGCGGGAATTAACATTCCGCAGGTGACCCAGGATAGACTCCTGTTGAGACCTCTGACGAGACAGTTCATGACACAGATCAGAGAGCGAGGGAGTTTGGGTGCCACCGGGTTCCATGGCCCGAGCAAACTGTAACGGGTCTGGGAGGCGGAACCTCTGAGCTTTATTATACAAGGAGGCTTTCCTTGTAAAGGAGCGGGTGGCGCCCGGGGAGACGGACAGGAAGTCACTGCAAGTGACAGGGGCAGTCTCTGGACAGACAGGTGGGAGGTCACGGCAAGTGACCGGGGCAGTCTCCGGATAGACAGGTGGGAGGTCACGGCAAGTGACCGGGGCAGTCTCTGGATAAACAGGCGGGTGGTCACGGCAAGTGACCGGGGCAGTCTCTGGGTAGACAGGCAGGTAGTCACGGCAAGTGACCGGGGCAGTCTCTGGGTAGACAGGCAGGTAGTCACGGCAAGTGACCGGGGCAGTCTCTGGGTAGACAGGCAGGTAGTCACGGCATGTGACCGGGGCAGTCTCTGGATAAACAGGCAGGCAAGGGGCCGGGGCAGTCTCTGAATGGACAGGTATATACGACCTGAGATGGTGGAGCCTCCCGGTAGGCTAGCAGGCAGATGACAGATGAGCGCCCCCAAGTGAGCAGGCGAGAGCCTCTGGAATAGCCGATGGACACCGCAGGTGATGGCCGAACCTCCAGGTAGGCTTGCAGGCAGATGGCAGATGAGCGCCCCAAGTGAGCAGGCGAGAGTCTCTGGAATTGCCGATGGTCACCGCATGTGACGGCCGAACCTCCAGGCAGGCTTGCAGGCAGATGGCAGATGAGCGCCCCCAAGTGAGCAGGTGAGAGTCTCTGGAATTGCCGATGGTCACCGCATGTGACGGCCGAACCTCCAGGCAGGCTTGCAGGCAGATGGCAGATGAGCGCCCCCAAGTGAGCAGGTGAGAGTCTCTGGAATGCCGATGGTCACCGCATGTGACGGCCGAACCTCCAGGCAGGCTTGCGGGCAGGTAGCAGAAAGCAAACTGGCAGGAAACAGGCAGGAAACTGGTAACGGACCCTGAGGGCTGAAGCAGAGTTAAACAGTGCAACAACAACATTGCTCGGGCACCTCCATTAAGGAGGAAGTACTTTATATAGGGTGGAGTCCTCCGGCATTGGCCGGGGACTTTTTTGAAAGATGCGCGCGGCCCCTTTAAGGGCGGGGAGCGTGCGGGCGCGCGCCCTAAGACCAGCAGCAGGGAAGGAGCGCGCGGCCCCAGCAGGGCGGAAGGAGGACGCTGAGCGCGGGTAAGGGGGGCGACGTCCCTGCCTGGCAGAGGACGCTGTCGCAGGGGAACAGCGTCCCTGCCTGGCAGAGGGCAGGAACGCCGGTGCTACAAATTATAAGTGCGGTTGCTTGTCGTCTTCAACTGCCCAGAACTATGAGAATCCACCCTGTTTTTCATGTATCCCTACTAAAGGCTGCAACACCCAATACGTTTCCTGGACGTTCTTCTCCTTGCCCTGACCCAGTGCTGGTCGATGGTCAGGAAGAATTTGTGGTGGAAAGGATTCTAGATTCCAGGTTGTACAGAAATCAGTTACAATATTTGATTAAATGGCAGGGCTACCCAGTGGAGGACAACTCATGGGAACCAGTCAATAACATTAATGCTCCTCGCTTGCTCTGCCAGTTTCATCAGAGGTACCCAGACAAGCCTGGTCTGAGGTCATCTAGAGGTTGTCCCTAAGGGGGGAGTAATGTAAGGTTCTTTGTCTCTTTTGACATGTTTCTTGAAACTCAGTTTTTTCAGTCGGCCATTTTGCTTTCTGTTTTGCTGCAGCTATCTTGCCCTCAGTCAATATGGAGTTTCCAGCTTTCATGTTCCCGCCCTGATTCTCTCCCTCTTGCCTCTTAAGCAGCCTCAGCTGAGCAATCAGTGCTGCAGAATCAAGCCTGCAGTCAGCCTGTGACCTGACTCCTGGAAACCTTGGACTTGGTACTCCAGCCATTTCCTACTGAGGAACTTTGGAACACTTGTGGACTCTGGAAACCTTCTGTTTGATAAATCCATGTTTGCAAGGGAATTACGGTAACAGAGAAGAGATCCTGATCCTGTTGTGGAGAGTTATTGCTGAGCTTAAAGTTACTCTGGCCTGCTGTGTCTCCTGCCTCTGTACCTGCAAACTGTGTGACCCTTTTGCCTACTTGTATGAAGTAATACAAGTCCTTCCATATCAAACCTGTGTCTCATGTGTTTTCCTCGCACCCAAGCACAAGACGCTATATGAGCTGTACACCATACATCACAACCGTGTTGGCACGTCGCATATCAACCTGTTAACTGGCATGGACAAAGACCTCTGCATCGATGCAAGTCGATGACCTGAGGGGTACGAATGGCGGAAGTGAGCACACAGCTTCCGTGCTTTCTGTGGCAGCCTATCCAGGCCAGGATAGTGGCGGAGACATCGCTGTACCACCAGGTTGAGAACGTAAGCCATTCAAGTCACATGTGTGAGCTGGCCTCGGCATAGGGCTGCCACCATGTTTGCACCATTATCAGATATGGCCTTCCCTGGATCCAGGTTCAGTGGAGACAGGCATTGCTCAAACTCAGACTGGAGAGCTGTCCACAACTCTTCAGCTATCGGAAACCGTTTGTATCTACCAAATAGAAACGCAGCATTTCTGTGGTCAACAGATTAGCTTTGTCATGTGTAGGAGGAAACAATCCTTTACGTGACCACAACGGCAGGACTGAGGGTTAGCTGCAGTGCTGAGAGAGGGCGGAGTATTGTGAACAAGACAAACTGCAGGACTGTGAGTGAGGTACAGGTGGAGATGTTACGGTGCATTGATAAAGTTGTGATGTGCTCGTTCTCTGACATCAGTCAAAAACAGCAGGCATGTCTGCTTCCGTTACAGCTGACGGGCTCTCACTCAGCCTGACTGGATCGGGTAAAGAACTGGAGGTTCTGTTTATGTAATGTATGAACCATCCCCGCTTTCTCCTATGTGATGTATGCGCCATCCCCGCTGTCTCCTATGTGATGTATGCACCAGCCCTGCTGTCTCCTCTGTGATGTATGCACCTTCCCCACTGTCTCCTTTTGTGATGTATGCACCATTAACGATGTCTCCTATGTGATGTATGCACCATCCCCGCTGTCTCCTTTTGTCATGTATGCACCATCCCTACTGCATGACAAAACTTGGCAAGGTAACAGAGGAGGAAGGAGCAGCAGATGCAGTTGATGGGGTGGCTGATGGTTGTTGAGGTCCGCTGGTCTGCATTTTATTTCAGTGGGATTGCCAGAGTAACTCATGTTGATTGCGCATGTAAAGGG
>JARQOD010000004.1:508131518-508416530 GCA_033576555.1 Oophaga sylvatica
CCCCAGGTACCATGGACGGGATAGAAACGCCCGTTTGGCGAAGGGGTTAACGCCTCAGCCGAGAAAACAGTGCTTAAAGAATCAAGCCTGCGGGGGGCCTGTACCTGACTCCGGGAAAACCTTTGGGTTTTTGGGGTTACTCCAGCCATTTCCCCACTGAGGAACTTGGAATTTTTGGGGGACGGGGGAAAAAACCCCTTCGTTTGATAATCCATTTTTTCAAGGGAAAAAGGGGTAAAGAAGGATCCTGAACCTTTGGGGAGGTTATTGCTGAATTTAAAGTTCCCGGGGGCCTGCTGTGTCCCGGGCCCTTCAAAAAACCCTGAAAACTGTTTTTGACCCTTTTGCCTACTTGACGAATAATACAACCCCTTCCTAAAAACCCCTGGTCTCATGTGTTTTCCCCCGCCCCCAAAAGCAAAAGACATATAAAACTGTAACCATACATACAAATTAAACCCCCAAAACGTTAGTGCTGCTGGTCGGGGAAGGCCGTGTTTTCTGTGACTGTGGATATCAGATGCCCCTTTTTTATCCCCCGTGATGACAGGGTTGTGCCTTCTCACAATTTTTCCCCAGGTAGCGCTTCCCTTTAATTTTTTACGGGGGTGTGTTACCACAGGTAAACATATTTTTTTTTTTTTTTTTTTTCCCCTTTCCCCCTTTTCCCCTCCGTCTTTTTCCCCTTAAAAAAAGGGAAGATGGGGGGCTCGCATAAAGAGTTTACGGAGTGATGATAAAAGGTTTACAGACTTTAAAGCCCCGGGTTTTTGCAAGCCCCCGGACCTCAAAACAAATTTTGGGAAATGTTTGGACAAAAACCCAGGATTTCGACCCAGGTTTGGGGCTCTGGGGGAAAATGATCCAGGTCCACAAAACCCCGAGTTGGGGGGACCCGAAGTTACCCCCTTTTTCTTTTTGGCATAAAAACGTGAGAAATGGGGGGGGTTTTAAAAAAACCCAAAATGAAATCTATTTTTCTTGCAATGTTTAAAATTTTTTATGAACGACCCAAAAAAGGTTTTAAAAACGTTGTTTACCAACAAGGTTTTTAGGGGCAACCCCTCGGGGTTTAGCTGGGGGGGAATTTTTAAATCCTTGATCTTTTTTTCCCCCTGGGGCAGGTTTTGAAAAACCCCCCGGGTGAAAAACAGCGAAGAAACCATTTTAACTTTGGCCAAGGAAAAACGCTAAAACCGAAAATCCTTGTTTCAGGAGATGGGCCCCTACCACTTGGGCCCATTTTTTCCCCCAAAAAAAATTTTTTTCCCGGAAAAGGGGGTTGTCCCCCCTTTTAAGGATAAATTGCTCGTGCTAAACCCTCCCACTGCTTTTGGTGACTTTTTTAACACTGCATCCGAAATTTTTTTGGGGGGCTAAGAACGCAGAAAAGGGGGAAAGGTTCGAAAAAAAATCCCCCCTAACCTTTTCCTCCCTTTCCCCCCAGCAAAGGGGAAAAACCTTTGAGTGAATCACAGGAAACCCAAACCTAAAACCCCTGCAGGTGGACTTTTTTCAAAGAGGGGTTTTATTGATGCCCCAAAAAAAACCCTTTTTTTAAAAGGGAAAAAACTATGTTTCTCCCGGGTAAGTAAAGGGGCTTTTTATTATAAACGCCCCGGCCGTTCTCGAAGAACTGCAGCAGTATCCCCTGTGAGTGTTGGGGAGGGACTGTCATGTCCGACCCCCGGGCCCAGAGGATCTGCAGCAACAGATATTATTTCTCTGATTTAAAAATCCTTTACTTCCCCAGGACGAGACTGGTAAAAAGCTGCAATTTTTAAAATTTCCTCAGGGGTTGCCCCCCGTTTGAGTTGTAAGAAAAAAAATTCTCATTGTTTTCCTTTTCCATCAAACTCGGGGGTTACTCAGCCCGGGGGGTCTAGCTCTGCTAAAGACGACTGGGGGGAATGGAAATTTTATGGATTTTCCCCTTTTTGCTCTGAAAAAAGGGGAAACTTTAAAATGAAGAAGGTACTCCATACAGATGGGACTGGGATGGTCCCTGCGTCTCGGGGCCCTTGGATGGGGGAAAAAGGGCCTTTGGGGGGCCTTAGGGGGAAAAAACATCAGGAGAAACTGCCCTTTATCTTTCTCTTCTCCCCATTTCCCTTTAAATTTTAGGGACCTGGCTGCGGGGAAAACCCCAAACGATTAATGGGGGGGCCAAAGGGAAATTTAACCTTTCGGGAAAACAGATGATCCAAATTTAGTTTTCTCTTTCCAAAAGGGGAAAATGTCAGCCCCCCGAACTACCCCGTATACCAGGACATGTGGATTTAATGACAAAAAACCTGCCCCCTTCCCCCCCCACCCCCCCAAAACATTGTCCAATTGAATTATTCCTAGCAAGATACCTTTTGGAGAACTACCCCCCGGGGGGGCCCCCAAAAGGGGGTTTTAAGGTAATAACCAAAAAATTGCCAATGGCTTCATACGCCCCCCTTTTTCTCCTGCGGAAAAACCCCCCCTTTTCTTTTTTTAAAAAGAAAGATGGATCTCTGAGAACCTGAAAAGAAAAGGGGGGAACTCATAAGGTTACTTTAAAAAAAATTACCCAAATTCCCTTTTAAAATCCCGATTTTTGGGAAAAGGAGTTTTGAAACCCAAAAATTTTTCTCTAAACGGATCTCGGGGGGGCCTAAACGGTTCGTATTAGACCTGGGATAAAGGAAAAAGACGCTTTAAGGTCACGCTATGGAAACTTTGAATATTAGCCAGTTTTTGCTGTGTACCCCCCCGCCCCCTTTCCAACATTTGGGTTAAATCCTTTTTCCCTAGAACACGTTTGATTTATCTATGTTTTTTTAAATTTTTTTTCTAACCCAAGGGGAACATCGGGAAAGGTAAATGGTCTTAGAACCCTAAGACAAACCTCTTTACATAAAATTTTTAAAAGTGTGAATTCCAAAAAGACCAAAATTTCAATTTTGGGTATGTTTTCCCCGCAAGGGATTTTTATGGAGGGAAAACAAGACCCAACCCCCCGGGGGTTTGGGCCAAAACCTGGGAAATTTTGAAGGAGGTGCAGCGCTTATCTTTTTCCAACTTCTATAGAAAATTAAAAAATTTTTCTGGGGAGTGTCCCCCACACCCAATTTCCCGGAAAAGGGGTTCTAGGTTCCCCCGGACCCCGCAAGCCCAAAACTTTTTTTCCCCTTAAAAAAGAAAAAAATTTTCCACCGCATTTTTTAGTAAAACCCCAACCCCAATTTCCCTTCATAATAGAGGGGGTCTTCGACTGTGCTTTTTGGGGCTATCTCTCTCAGAGAATTTTGGGGAAGAAGTCTTGACCGGTTTCCCTTTTCCCACGGCTGTCTTCGGCTGAAGGAAAAACGATTGGGAATAGAGAATTGTTGACCATTATTGCCGGGGTTTTTGGGGGAAAGGAAAACACCCTTCAGGGGCTGCACGCAAATCCCTCCACAGACCATATAACCTGAATTTATCGGGGTCGGCTAAGTCCCCTTATTTCCCCCGCCGGGGTCCAAAAAATTTTTTCCCAAACCCAAATTTTAAATTTTTTTGAAATTTTTTTATAGGCCAGGACGCGCAATGGAAAGGTTGCCCACTCTCGGATTCATTCAACAGAGCCCGCCTTTTTCCCCCTCCTAAGACTATCTTCCGACCCCGGGATGGGGGAGTGATTAAATAATAAAGCCCACTTAAAGACTTTCAAGGAAGCAAAACCATGGGTTTTTTTGTTGAAAAACCCCTCCAAGGGACTGATCTTTTTTAAAAGAATGGTGTGTGGTTTCAGGAAAACTTTTTTTAATCCCTTTGAAACGTCAAATTAGAGTTTTTTGAACTCTTTCCACTTTCCAAAACCTAGGGGGGGAAATTTAAAAAAGACAAAAGAATTTCTTTCCTTTTTTTTTGGGGGGCCCCTTTTTAAAAGGGGAAAGATTTTTAAAACCCTATGTCATTTTCATGTGAAGTCTGTGAAAAGTTTGAAAAACACCTCGCTCCTCACCAACGGGGTTTTTTGAAACCCCCCTTTCCCCCCCCGTCCCGCCCTGGGATTTTTTCTCTGGACTTCATTGTGGAGATCCCAAACCCCAAAGGGGGAAGAAAACCATTCTAGGGGGGGGTCGATCTTTTAAAAAAGGGCAGCTCATTTTTTTCCCCTGGTCGGCTTCCTACGCAAAACAGAAAACAGATTTGAAAAAATTTAAGAATGTTTTCGCTTGCAGGGAAAAAAAGGAAGGGTCATTTTGGACCCGAGGGTCAATTCAGTTAAAGGGTTTTTTTGGAAAAAATTCGTGCCGCATGGACATTAAAAAAAACCCCTTTTTTCTCTTTTCCCCCCCCCAGACTAGTGCAGACAGAACGAACCAAAACAGCACTGGAGCAGTTCTCCGCGTTTTTTCGCCACTTACAGGGGTTTGGGGGGATCACTCCCACGGCTGAGCCCCCTTTTTTAACAAAACTCCCGGGGCCCCCAAAGCTTTTCCTTTTTATTCCAAATTTTGGTTATACCCCAACATTCTTTCCCCGAAATTCCCCCCTGAAAACCCCTTTCCGGCAGTGGCTAAAAAAAATCCCCCTTCTTTACAAAGAAAAATGGATTTTCTAAAAAAAATCTGGGGAATTTTGGGTCGGGAAAAGGGGACAAGAAAGCAGCAGATAAATTTGTAAACCTGCACCATTTCAAAGGGGAGACTTTTGGGCGGGGGCAACCCGAAAAATTTTGTTAAAAAAACCATCAACCCAAAATTGGGGGGGTAATACTTGGACCCCCTTTTAAAAAAAATAAAATTAGTTTAAAGGGGGGAGGCGGAAAACCCCTGAGCTTTATTATACAAGGAGGGGGTTTCCCTTTTAAAGGGGCGGGGCGCCCGGGGAAGGACAGAATTTACGAAGGCCCGGGGGGGGGCTCTGGGGGCAGACAGGTGGGAGGTCACGGCAAAAGGGGGGGGGAGGCTCCGGGGGGACAGGGGGGAAGGGAAAAACAAGGACCCCGGGGGGGCTCTGGATAAACAAAGGGGGTGGGCACGGAAATTTACCCCGGGGGAGTCCCCCTGGGGAGACAGGGGGGGGAGTCACGGAAAAAACCCCCGGGGGGGGGCCCCTTTGGGAGACAGGGAGGGGGGGCGACAAGTGACCGGGGGGGGTTTTCTGGAAAAAGGGAGGTATCACGGCATGGACCGGGGCCCCTTTTGGATAAAAAGGGAGGCAAGGGGCCGGGGGGGAGTCCTGAATGGACAGGTATATACGACCGGGGAAAGGGGGGAGCCTCCCGGTAGGCTAGCAGGCAATGACAGATGAGCGCCCCCAATTTTACGGGGAGGTCTCTGAAAAACCATTGGGCCCCGCAGGGAGGGGCCAACCCCCAGGGAGCTTTTAGGAGAAAGGGAAAAATGAGCCCCCCCCCAAATTTAGCAGGGAAGCTCGGAAAAATTCCCCATGGCACCGCAGTGACGGCCAAAACCCCCGGCGGCTTGCAAACAGATTGGGGATAGCCCCCCAAAATGAGACCCGGGGTCTCGGGAATTCCCCCTGGTCCCCCCCCTTAGGGGCCCAACCCCCCGGGGCCTTGCGGGCAAGACAGAAAGCAAACGGCAGGAAAAAGGGGGAGGGAACTGGTAAGGACCCTGAGGGCTGAAGCAGATTAAACGGGCAACAACCCCTTTTTTCCCGGGGGGCCTCCTTTAAAAGGGGGAGTACTTATTTAAAGGGGGTTTTCCCCCGGTTTTGGGGCCCGGGGGTTTTTTTTTAAAGATCCCCCCGGGGGCCCCTTTTAAAAGGGGGGGGGAGGCGCGGGCGCGCGCCCAAGACCACAGCGGGGGGGGAGGGGGGGGGCCCCACAGGCGGAAGGGGACGTGGCGCGGTAAGGGGGCGAAAGTCCCTGTGGGAGGACGTGTGCAGGGGAACAGCGTCCCTGCCTGGAAAGGGCGGAACGCCGGTCTCAGTACCCCCCCTTTTGGCCCCCCCTTTTTTGGCCAGAAAGGGGAAAATTAAACAGGATGAAAGGGGGAAAGGGTTTTTCTCCCAGGGTCCCACGGGCTCTCCTCAGGAAACCCAAAACCCCCTTTCCCAACCACCGAAAATGGTCTTTTTTCTACCCTTTTGGTGGGGCCCCCAAAGTTTTTAGCCACCGGGGTCAGACGGAACCCTGGGGGGTAAGGCCTTTTGGAAAATCGATAACGCCCACCCAAATGACCGTAAACCCGGGCAGAGACGGGCAGATTGTTTTGAATCCGGCTTATCTCCGGGGGGCGGGACGGGGAAGGGGAAGACGGCCGGGGAGGTTCCGGGAATTTGTTGGGGGACGGGAAAACCGGCAAAACAAATCATTAGCCTTGTGCGGTGGGCCCCCCAAAAGCCAGAATGACGGAGGGTCTTTTTTGACCGCGTGCCACTAGTTTAACAAACCCCAGTGGGGATCCCCCCCCGTTTTTTCCGATACAAGCTTACCAGGAGGGAATTTAGACCACGGGAGCCCCTCATCACTCTGGGGGGATCGATGAATTTAGGTTCCTCCCGAGATCCACACCAGGAAAGGCCGGGCAAAGGGGTCCGCCTTGATTCTTGTGGCCGGGCGAAAATGTAAAAGAAATCAAAGCGAGAAAAAAAAAAGGACCACCGGCTTTGGGGGGGTTAATCCTGGGCTGCTGGGGTAACCCCGATTTTTGGGCATTAAATTTACCGATAAGACCCCCTCGGTAGGTAACGCCACCCTCCAAAGCCAGCTTGAGGCCAATAACTTCGATCTCCTATGGAGTAATTGCTTTTAGAAGAGGGAAGATTGGGGGAAGAAACCCAAAAAAACCCCCCCCGGAAAAAGTTTTTGCGTAATACCGTCCGGGCCCCGAAGGGAAGCATCCCCCCCCGGGGAAAACTGTTTTTTGCCGTCCGGACATGCAAAGGGGGAAAAAGGCCTTTTTTTTAAAGAAAAAAGGCCTCCTTGTTTTGGGCGTCCACTTTGGGGTTAGCATCCTGGGGGTGGCGCGGAGTTGGGGGCAGCCCCCGGGGAAAAAAGTGGGGTATGAAAAGGGGAAAAATTTGGGAAAACCCGGGGGCCCTGAAGGCCTTTTAAACCCCCCGGGGGGCCATTTCTCGATGGCAGACAGTTTCCCGGATCCATTTTGGCCTTTTAGAAATAGACCCAAAAAAAGGAAGCGGGGGTTCTCAAATGGCATTCTCATATTTGGGAAAAAAGGTGATTCGCCTGACCGACAAAACCTGACGAACACCCCCCCGGGAATGGAGATCCGGGGGGAAAAACCAAGGTTTAGGGACCCCAACCAGGGGGAAGAAGGTCCCGAAAATGTCATTTAACCAACTCCGAAAGACTGCTGGAGCATTCAGAACCAAAGGGATCACCAAAAACTCATTTGGGCCCCCCGGGTTTTTAAGCCGCTTCCTTACTCCCCGAGATAACCGGTTTTCCCCCCAAAAACCAGTTTGGGGGGGGATTTTGCCCCCCCCAGCGTCAAACAATTCTGGAATAGCGGGAAAAGGGTACTATTCTTACCGGATCAAATTTAGGCCTCTGTATCAATACAATACGGAGAGACCCTTTCTTTTTACGAAGAAAAAAATGCTCCCGCTGGGGGGTGGTTTGATAACCCTTGGGGCCAAAATTTCCCCGTATTGGGGCATCGACCTGGGCCAGCACACAATGGGTAAATACGCCCACGGGGAGGCGTAGTACCGGGTAGCAGGTCGATCGGGCAATCATACGGTCTATGAGGGGGTAATGTCTCTGCTTCCTTTTTATTAAAGACATCAGCGAATGACCAATATGGAATCGGGAGCCCTGGTAGATTGGTTGGTGTAGGAGAAGGATGGACGGATGAACAGGAACCAAACACGTTTTATGACAGTCCTGTCCCCAGCGAAGGATCTCTCCAGTCTGCCAGTCGAGCACGGGTGCATGCTTTTGGAGCCAAGGCAGACCTAGTAAGAAAGCGTGAGAGAGTCCAGGCAGAACATGAAACAAGATGCTCTCAGAATGCAACATTCCCACCTGCAGGGTTATGGCTTCAGTGATAAGTTGGATGGGACGTGGTAGGAGACCCCCATCCACAGCAGCAGCAGATACTGGTTCAACCAGAGGTTTGGTAGGAATGCAAATTTTTTCTACTAGAGCCTGTGAAACAAGATTCCCGGCTGCTCCAGAATCAAGTTGGGCTAGTTCGAAGTAACGGTTCTCACCGAGGAGAATTGAGACTGACAGCAGCAGAGATGAAGAGGATTTATTTTTGTCTAGGTGGACCTCTCCGAGCGAACCTAGACACAGGCGTTTCCCGACCTCTCTGGGCAGGTACGGATCCGGTGCTCCTTACTGCCACAGTAGAAGCAACTCCCCTCGGCACGGCGTAAGTCCTGACGAGCTTTGACCATCTTGGTCTGGTCGACTTGCATAGGCTCAGAAGAGTGTACCTGAGGAGAAACGGAAGGAGTTACAGGTCTCTGAAAGAAAGGAGCTAGACGAGGAAACCTTCTCTCACGGGTGACCTCTTTAGCGCGCTCCTGGAACCGTAGATCAATTCGATTGGCAAGAGTTATTAGGTCATCGAGAGTGGTTGGAATGTCCCGACCGGCAAGTTCATCTTTTATACGGCCGGACAGACCCTCCCAGAAGACAGATATCAGAGCGTTATTACCCCAAGCCAGCTCCGAGGCAAGGGTACGGAACCGTATGGCATATTGACCAACGGTGAGACTTCCCTGACGGAGACGCAGCAGAGATGATGCAGAGGAGGTCTTCCGTCCGGGTTCATCGAATACCTTCCGGAAGGCTGAGAGAAAAGCAGACAGGTCAGACACCAGAGGATCTTCTCTCTCCCAAAGAGGATTTAGCCAGGCCAGGGCCTCTCCGGTGAGATGGGACATGATGAAGGCAATTTTGGCCCGGTCGGAGTTAAACTGGTGTGCCAGGAGCTCAAAATGCAGGGTGCACTGGTTAATGAAACCCCGAGCCAGCGCAGGGTCGCCTCCAAACCGAGGAGGAGCTGAAATCGAGGTCCAGGAACGGAAACCACAGAATTGGTAAGCAGCGGAACTGCCGGATTGCGAGTCATGTCGCCCGCGGTGGTTGCTGGTGAAGTAGTCAGGGTGTCCAGGCGGGAATTAACATTCCGCAGGTGACCCAGGATAGACTCCTGTTGAGACCTCTGACGAGACAGTTCATGACACAGATCAGAGAGCGAGGGAGTTTGGGTGCCACCGGGTTCCATGGCCCGAGCAAACTGTAACGGGTCTGGGAGGCGGAACCTCTGAGCTTTATTATACAAGGAGGCTTTCCTTGTAAAGGAGCGGGTGGCGCCCGGGGAGACGGACAGGAAGTCACTGCAAGTGACAGGGGCAGTCTCTGGACAGACAGGTGGGAGGTCACGGCAAGTGACCGGGCAGTCTCCGGATAGACAGGTGGAGGTCACGGCAAGTGACCGGGGCATCTCTGGATAAACAGGCGGGTGGTCACGGCAAGTGACCGGGGCAGTCTCTGGGTAGACAGGCAGGTAGTCACGGCAAGTGACCGGGGCAGTCTCTGGGTAGACAGGCAGGTAGTCACGGCAAGTGACCGGGGCAGTCTCTGGGTAGACAGGCAGGTAGTCACGGCATGTGACCGGGGCAGTCTCTGGATAAACAGGCAGGCAAGGGGCCGGGGCAGTCTCTGAATGGACAGGTATATACGACCTGAGATGGTGGAGCCTCCCGGTAGGCTAGCAGGCAGATGACAGATGAGCGCCCCCAAGTGAGCAGGCGAGAGCCTCTGGAATAGCCGATGGACACCGCAGGTGATGGCCGAACCTCCAGGTAGGCTTGCAGGCAGATGGCAGATGAGCGCCCCCAAGTGAGCAGGCGAGAGTCTCTGGAATTGCCGATGGTCACCGCATGTGACGGCCGAACCTCCAGGCAGGCTTGCAGGCAGATGGCAGATGAGCGCCCCCAAGTGAGCAGGCGAGAGTCTCTGGAATTGCCGATGGTCACCGCATGTGACGGCCGAACCTCCAGGCAGGCTTGCGGGCAAGTAGCAGAAAGCAAACTGGCAGGAAACAGGCAGGTAACTGGTAACGGACCCTGAGGGCTGAAGCAGAGTTAAACAGTGCAACAACAACATTGCTCGGGCACCTCCATTAAGGGGAAGTACTTTATATAGGGTGGAGTCCTCCGGCATTGGCCGGGGACTTTTTTTGAAAGATGCGCGCGGCCCCATTAAGGGCGGGGGAGCGCGCGGGCGCGCGCCCTAAGACCAGCAGCAGGGAAGGAGCGCGCGGCCCCAGCAGGGCGGAAGGAGGACGCTGAGCGCGGGTAAGGGGGCGACGTCCCTGCCTGGCAGAGGACGCTGTCGCAGGGGAACAGCGTCCCTGCCTGGCAGAGGGCAGGAACGCCGGTGCTACAGTACCCCCCCCTTTAGGCCCCCTTTTTTTAGGCCAGAAAGAAATTTAGCTAGGATGAGAGGGCATGGATGTTCTCCCGAGGCTCCCACGTTCTCTCCTCAGGACCAAACCCCTTCCAATCCACCAGAAAATAGGTCTTTCTTCCTACCCTTTTGGTGGCCAGAATGTTCTCTACCTCAAATTCGTCTTCAGCAGCACAGGAGCAGGAGGTGTACCTGTAGATTTGACAAAAGAGTTAAGTACCACCGGTTTGAGGAGAGATACATGGAAGGAGTTAGGAATCCGCAAATGGCCGGGAGTTTCAATTTATAGGACACCGGGTTGATCTGACTGATGATCTCAAAAGGACCGATGAACCGAGGGCCTAACTTGTAGGAAGGAATCTTGAGCCGGACATACTTGGACGAAAGCCAGACCTTATTCCCAGGACGGAATTGAGGAGGATCCAGACGTTTTTTGTCAGCATGTTTCTTCATGCGCTCGGATGACAGAATGAGTGCGGACCGGGTACTTTCCCATATGGAGGAAAATTCGTTAACCAGAGATTCCGCAGCTGGATTGTCCACAGAGATGGAGACAGGAACAGGGATCCGAGGGTGTTGACCGAAGACTACAAAAAACGGAGATTTGGAGGAAGATTCGCTCTCGTGATTGTTGTAAGAGAATTCGGCCCAAGGCAGGAGATCCACCCAGTCAGAATGGTGGGCATTAACGAAGTGCCGGAGATAACTGGTCAGATTCTGATTGACTCGCTCGACTTGTCCATTGGACTGCGGGTGGTAAGCGGAGTAGAAATCCAAGGTGACATCTAGCAACTTACAAGTGGCTCTCCAGAAACGTGAGGTGAACTGTACCCCACGATCCGACACAATGTGACGAGGCAGACCATGAAGACGGAAGATGTGGCGGATAAAGTCTTTAGCCAACTCGGGTGCAGACGGAAGCCCTGGCAGGGGAATGAAGTGAGCCATCTTGGAAAATCGATCAACGACCACCCAAATGACCGTACAACCGGCAGAGACGGGCAGATCTGTTATGAAGTCCATGGCTATATGCTGCCAGGGGGCAGCGGGTACAGGAAGCGGAAGAAGACGGCCGGCAGGCAGGTGTCTCGGAACTTTGTTGCGGGCACAGGAAACACAGGCAGAAACAAAGTCTATTACGTCCTTGTGCAGGGTAGGCCACCAGTAATGCCGAGTAATGAGCTGGAGGGTCTTTTTCTGACCAGCGTGGCCAGCTAGTTTAGACGAATGACCCCAGTGGAGGATCCTCTCCCGATCGGTTACCGATACGAACGTCTTACCAGGAGGCAGACGATTTAGACTCACGGGAGCCACCTGCATCACTCTGGCGGGATCGATGATATGTTTAGGTTCCTCCTCGAGATCCGACACCAGGAAGGACCGGGACAAGGCGTCCGCCTTGATGTTCTTGTCGGCCGGGCGAAAATGTAAAAGAAAATCAAAGCGAGCAAAAAACAAGGACCACCGGGCTTGGCGAGGGTTAAGTCTCTGGGCATGCTGGAGATAAGCCAGATTTTTGTGGTCAGTGTAAATGATTACCGGATGAAGAGCCCCCTCGAGTAGGTAACGCCACTCCTCCAATGCCAGCTTGATGGCCAATAACTCTCGATCTCCTATGGAGTAATTGCGTTCAGAAGAGGAGAAGAGTTTGGAGAAGAAGCCGCAAGATACCATCCTCCCGGATGAAGATTTTTGCGTAAGTACCGCTCCGGCTCCAGAAGAGGAAGCATCCACCTCCAGGAAGAACTGCTTGTTGCCGTCCGGACGATGCAGCACTGGAGCGGAAGAGAAGGCCTGTTTTAAAGAAAGAAAGGCCTCCTCTGCTTCGGGCGTCCACTGTTTGGGATTAGCATCCTTGCGGGTGAGCGCGGAGATTGGAGCAGTCCGGGAAGAGAAGTGCGGTATGAAAAGGCGGTAATAATTGGCAAATCCCAGGAACCGCTGAATGGCCTTCAACCCCTCCGGTCGGGGCCATTTCTCGATGGCAGACAGTTTCTCCGGATCCATTCGTAGGCCTGTCTGAGAAATGATGTAGCCCAAAAACGGAAGCGAGGTCTGCTCAAATAGGCACTTCTCATATTTGGCGAAGAGGTGATTCTGCCTGAGCCTGAGCAGAACCTGACGAACATCCCTCCGGTGAGACTGGAGATCCGGAGAGAAGACCAAGATGTCGTCTAGGTACACCACAACGCAGGAGTAGAGAAGGTCCCGAAAGATGTCATTGACCAACTCCTGAAAGACTGCTGGAGCATTACAGAGACCAAAGGGCATCACCAAATACTCGTAGTGGCCATCCCGGGTGTTGAATGCCGTCTTCCATTCATCTCCCCGACGGATACGGACCAGGTTATATGCCCCACGAAGATCCAGTTTGGTGAAGATTTTAGCCCCCCTCAGACGATCAAACAATTCTGGAATGAGCGGAAGAGGGTACTTATTCTTCACCGTGATCAAATTTAGGCCTCTGTAGTCAATACAATGACGGAGAGAGCCGTCTTTCTTTTTACGAAGAAGAAACCTGCTCCCGCTGGGGAGGTGGATTTCCGGATGAATCCCTTGGCCAAATTCTCCTCGATATATTCGGACATCGACCTGGTCTCAGCAGCGGACAATGGGTAAATACGCCCACGGGGAGGCGTAGTACCGGGTAGCAGGTCGATCGGGCAATCATACGGTCTATGAGGGGGTAATGTCTCTGCTTCCTTTTTATTAAAGACATCAGCGAATGACCAATATGGAATCGGGAGCCCTGGTAGATTGGTTGGTGTAGGAGAAGGATGGACGGGATGAACAGGAACCAAACACGTTTTATGACAGTCCTGTCCCCAGCGAAGGATCTCTCCAGTCTGCCAGTCGAGCACGGGTGCATGCTTTTGGAGCCAAGGCAGACCTAGTAAGAAAGCGTGAGAGAGTCCAGGCAGAACATGAAACAAGATGCTCTCAGAATGCAACATTCCCACCTGCAGGGTTATGGCTTCAGTGATAAGTTGGATGGGACGTGGTAGGAGACCCCCATCCACAGCAGCAGCAGATACTGGTTCAACCAGAGGTTTGGTAGGAATGCAATATTTTTCTACTAGAGCCTGTGAAACAAGATTCCCGGCTGCTCCAGAATCAAGTTGGGCTAGTTCGAAGTAACGGTTCTCACCGAGGAGAATTGAGACTGACAGCAGCAGAGATGAAGAGGATTTATTTTTGTCTAGGTGGACCTCTCCGAGCGAACCTAGACACAGGCGTTTCCCGACCTCTCTGGGCAGGTACGGATCCGGTGCTCCTTACTGCCACAGTAGAAGCAACTCCCCTCGGCACGGCGTAAGTCCTGACGAGCTTTGACCATCTTGGTCTGGTCGACTTGCATAGGCTCAGAAGAGTGTACCTGAGGAGAAACGGAAGGAGTTACAGGTCTCTGAAAAGAAGGAGCTAGACGAGGAAACCTTCTCTCACGGGTGACCTCTTTAGCGCGCTCCTGGAACCGTAGATCAATTCGATTGGCAAGAGTTATTAGGTCATCGAGAGTGGTTGGAATGTCCCGACCGGCAAGTTCATCTTTTATACGGCCGGACAGACCCTCCCAAAAGACAGATATCAGAGCGTTATTATCCCAAGCCAGCTCCGAGGCAAGGGTACGGAACCGTATGGCATATTGACCAACGGTGAGACTTCCCTGACGGAGACGCAGCAGAGATGATGCAGAGGAGGTCTTCCGTCCGGGTTCATCGAATACCTTCCGGAAGGCTGAGAGAAAAGCAGACAGGTCAGACACCAGAGGATCTTCTCTCTCCCAAAGAGGATTTAGCCAGGCCAGGGCCTCCCCGGTGAGATGGGACATGATGAAGGCAATTTTGGCCCGGTCGGAGTTAAACTGGTGTGCCAGGAGCTCAAAATGCAGGGTGCACTGGTTAATGAAACCCCGAGCCAGCGCAGGGTCGCCTCCAAACCGAGGAGGAGCTGAAAGTCGAGGTCCAGGAACGGAAACCACAGAATTGGTAAGCAGCGGAACTGCCGGATTGCGAGTCATGTCGCCCGCGGTGGTTGCTGGTGAAGTAGTCAGGGTGTCCAGGCGGGAATTAACATTCCGCAGGTGACCCAGGATAGACTCCTGTTGAGACCTCTGACGAGACAGTTCATGACACAGATCAGAGAGCGAGGGAGTTTGGGTGCCACCGGGTTCCATGGCCCGAGCAAACTGTAACGGGTCTGGGAGGCGGAACCTCTGAGCTTTATTATACAAGGAGGCTTTCCTTGTAAAGGAGCGGGTGGCGCCCGGGGAGACGGACAGGAAGTCACTGCAAGTGACAGGGGCAGTCTCTGGACAGACAGGTGGGAGGTCACGGCAAGTGACCGGGGCAGTCTCCGGATAGACAGGTGGGAGGTCACGGCAAGTGACCGGGGCAGTCTCTGGATAAACAGGCGGGTGGTCACGGCAAGTGACCGGGGCAGTCTCTGGGTAGACAGGCAGGTAGTCACGGCAAGTGACCGGGGCAGTCTCTGGGTAGACAGGCAGGTAGTCACGGCAAGTGACCGGGGCAGTCTCTGGGTAGACAGGCAGGTAGTCACGGCATGTGACCGGGGCAGTCTCTGGATAAACAGGCAGGCAAGGGGCCGGGGCAGTCTCTGAATGGACAGGTATATACGACCTGAGATGGTGGAGCCTCCCGGTAGGCTAGCAGGCAGATGACAGATGAGCGCCCCCAAGTGAGCAGGCGAGAGCCTCTGGAATAGCCGATGGACACCGCAGGTGATGGCCGAACCTCCAGGTAGGCTTGCAGGCAGATGGCAGATGAGCGCCCCCAAGTGAGCAGGCGAGAGTCTCTGGAATTGCCGATGGTCACCGCATGTGACGGCCGAACCTCCAGGCAGGCTTGCAGGCAGATGGCAGATGAGCGCCCCCAAGTGAGCAGGTGAGAGTCTCTGGAATTGCCGATGGTCACCGCATGTGACGGCCGAACCTCCAGGCAGGCTTGCAGGCAGATGGCAGATGACGCCCCCAAGTGAGCAGGTGAGAGTCTCTGGAATTGCCGATGGTCACCGCATGTGACGGCCGAACCTCCAGGCAGGCTTGCGGGCAGGTAGCAGAAAGCAAACTGGCAGGAAACAGGCAGGTAACTGGTAACGGACCCTGAGGGCTGAAGCAGAGTTAAACAGTGCAACAACAACATTGCTCGGGCACCTCCATTAAGGAGGAAGTACTTTATATAGGGTGGAGTCCTCCGGCATTGGCCGGGGACTTTTTTTGAAAGATGCGCGCGGCCCCTTTAAGGGCGGGGGAGCGTGCGGGCGCGCGCCCTAAGACCAGCAGCAGGGAAGGAGCGCGCGGCCCCAGCAGGGCGGAAGGAGGACGTTGAGCGCGGGTAAGGGGGGCGACGTCCCTGCCTGGCAGAGGACGCTGTCGCAGGGGAACAGCGTCCCTGCCTGGCAGAGGGCAGGAACGCCGGTGCTACAAATTATAAGTGCGGTTGCTTGTCGTCTTCAACTGCCCAGAACTATGAGAATCCACCCTGTTTTTCATGTATCCCTACTAAAGGCTGCAACACCCAATACGTTTCCTGGACGTTCTTCTCCTTGCCCTGACCCAGTGCTGGTCGATGGTCAGGAAGAATTTGTGGTGGAAAGGATTCTAGATTCCAGGTTGTACAGAAATCAGTTACAATATTTGATTAAATGGCAGGGCTACCCAGTGGAGGACAACTCATGGGAACCAGTCAATAACATTAATGCTCCTCGCTTGCTCTGCCAGTTTCATCAGAGGTACCCAGACAAGCCTGGTCTGAGGTCATCTAGAGGTTGTCCCTAAGGGGGAGTAATGTAAGGTTCTTTGTCTCTTTTGACATGTTTCTTGAAACTCAGTTTTTTCAGTCGGCCATTTTGCTTTCTGTTTTGCTGCAGCTATCTTGCCCTCAGTCAATATGGAGTTTCCAGCTTTCATGTTCCCGCCCTGATTCTCTCCCTCTTGCCTCTTAAGCAGCCTCAGCTGAGCAATCAGTGCTGCAGAATCAAGCCTGCAGTCAGCCTGTGACCTGACTCCTGGAAACCTTGGACTTGGTACTCCAGCCATTTCCTACTGAGGAACTTTGGAACACTTGTGGACTCTGGAAACCTTCTGTTTGATAAATCCATGTTTGCAAGGGAATTACGGTAACAGAGAAGAGATCCTGATCCTGTTGTGGAGAGTTATTGCTGAGCTTAAAGTTACTCTGGCCTGCTGTGTCTCCTGCCTCTGTACCTGCAAACTGTGTGACCCTTTTGCCTACTTGTATGAAGTAATACAAGTCCTTCCATATCAAACCTGTGTCTCATGTGTTTTCCTCGCACCCAAGCACAAGACGCTATATGAGCTGTACACCATACATCACAACCGTGTTGGCACGTCGCATATTAACCTGTTAACTGGCATGGACAAAGACCTCTGCATCGATGCAAGTCGATGACCTGAGGGGTACGAATGGCGGAAGTGAGCACACAGCTTCCGTGCTTTCTGTGGCAGCCTATCCAGGCCAGGATAGTGGCGGAGACATCGCTGTACCACCAGGTTGAGAACGTAAGCCATTCAAGTCACATGTGTGAGCTGGCCTCGGCATAGGGCTGCCACCATGTTTGCACCATTATCAGATATGGCCTTCCCTGGATCCAGGTTCAGTGGAGACAGGCATTGCTCAAACTCAGACTGGAGAGCTGTCCACAACTCTTCAGCTATCGGAAACCGTTTGTATCTACCAAATAGAAACGCAGCATTTCTGTGGTCAACAGATTAGCTTTGTCATGTGTAGGAGGAAACAATCCTTTACGTGACCACAACGGCAGGACTGAGGGTTAGCTGCAGTGCTGAGAGAGGGCGGAGTATTGTGAACAAGACAAACTGCAGGACTGTGAGTGAGGTACAGGTGGAGATGTTACGGTGCATTGATAAAGTTGTGATGTGCTCGTTCTCTGACATCAGTCAAAAACAGCAGGCATGTCTGCTTCCGTTACAGCTGACGGGCTCTCACTCAGCCTGACTGGATCGGGTAAAGAACTGGAGGTTCTGTTTATGTAATGTATGAACCATCCCCGCTTTCTCCTATGTGATGTATGCGCCATCCCCGCTGTCTCCTATGTGATGTATGCACCAGCCCTGCTGTCTCCTCTGTGATGTATGCACCTTCCCCACTGTCTCCTTTTGTGATGTATGCACCATTAACGATGTCTCCTATGTGATGTATGCACCATCCCCGCTGTCTCCTTTTGTCATGTATGCACCATCCCTACTGCATGACAAAACTTGGCAAGGTAACAGAGGAGGAAGGAGCAGCAGATGCAGTTGATGGGGTGGCTGATGGTTGTTGAGGTCCGCTGGTCTGCATTTTATTTCAGTGGGATTGCCAGAGTAACTCATGTTGATTGCGCATGTAAAGGGTCATGCATGTAGTAGTCAAATTATTGCACTTTTTTCCCTCTACTGAGTTTTTTTTTCTCATCCCTTGTGGTGTCAAAAAAGGCGCAGGCTAGGCAACCCTTGCCGCCCCTATGAGCTGCAAACCCACGGATACTGCTGGCCACAGCCACATTTGTGGCTGAGGATGCAGTGTTCTTTGTGTTTGCATCATTCTGTGTCTGCACCATAGGGCGCAACGTAACCTCCTCGTCTTCCTCCTCCTCAGATGACCTACTCAGGTGTGTGCCTTGAGTTTACGCCAAGTCGAATCTACAACCTCATCATCCTCTGTGTTATCCCACTCCTCGCCCTGAGAGGTACCCTCCTCCTCTTTCTGCCCTGACATCACAGTACAGTCCATGTCAGCCTCAGATATCTGAGTCTCATGAGAATCACCTCACCGTTTCCCGGTGGTTAACGTTTAGTGACGAGGGTCAGGATGCTGCTCGGACCCAACTTCATCCCTGAAAAAATTTGAGGCATCGGTGCAGATGATTTCCTCCTCTTGACTTGTGAATCTTTGGAGTACACTTCTGATGCCCATGGCATGAGTGAACAAGCAGAGAGTTCTTGATATAAGAAACAAAACCTAAAATAAAAACAAAATAAGTACAAACCCGTGACGAAAGTAAAGAAATAAATAGTAATTGTACATGCAAATAACATAGAGAACTTAGTTAACACTATTTTGATCAAAAAAAGCATAAAGGCCATCACACTGTGACAAGGTGTACTCAATCGGGATGGTCCTATCTCTTGCATTAAAACCTCACCATGTGTAAGCAGACACGAATATAGATGGGGCAGAGCGGGACCCAGGCCTGACTGTTCAGATACCTGCCCAGGGAAGTTATGTACAGTCATGGCCAAAAGTTTTGAGAATGACACAAATATTAATTTTTACAAAGTCTACTGCTTCACTTTTTCTAATGGCAATTTGCATATACTCCAGAATGTTATAAAGAGTGATCAGCTTAACAGCAATTACTTGCAAAGTCAATATTTGGCTAGAAAATGAACTTTATCCCCCAAAACACATTTCAACATCATTGCAGCCCTCCCTTAAAAGGACCAGCTAACCTCTTTTCAGTGATTGCTCCATTAACACAGGTGTGGGTGTTGATGAGGACATGGCTGAAGATCAATCTGTCATGATTAAGTAAGAATGACACCACTGGACACTTTAAAAGGAGGCTGGTGCTTGGCATCATTGTTTCTCTTCTGTTAACCATGGTTATCTCTAAAGAAACACGTGCAGTCATCATTGCAATGCACAAAAATGGCCTAACAGGGAAGAGTATCGCAGCTAGAAAGATTGCACCTCAGTCAACAATCTATCGCATCATCAAGAACTTCAAGGAGAGAGGTTCCATTGTTGCCAAAAAGGCTTCAGGCGCCCAAGAAAGACCAGCAAGCGCCAGGACCATCTCTTAAAAGTGTTTCAGCTGCAGGATCGGGCTACCAGCAGTGCAGAGCTTGCTCAGGAATGGCAGCAGGCAGGTGTGAGTGCATCTGCACGCACTGTGAGGCGGAGACTCTTGGAGCAAGGCCTGGTCTCAAGGAGGGCAGCAAAGAAGCCACTTCTCTCCAGAAAAAACATCATGGACAGACTGATATTCTGCAAAAGGTACAGGCAGTGGACTGCTGAGGACTGGGGTAAAGTTATTTTCTCTGATGAATCCTCTTTTCGATTGTTTGGGACATCAGGAAAACGCCTCATTCGGAGAAGACAAGGTGAGCGCTACCATCAGTCTTGTCTCATGCCAACTGTTAAGCATCCTGAAACCATTCATGTGTGGGGTTGCTTCTCAGCCAAGGGAATCGGCTCTCTCACAGTCTTGCCTAAAAAGACAGCCATGAATAAAGAATGGTACCAGAATGTCCTCCAAGAGCAACTTCTCCCAACCCTCCAAGAGCAGTTTGGCGATCAACAATGCCTTTTCCAGCATGATGGAGCACCTTGCCATAAAGCAAAGGTGATAACTAAATGGCTCAGGGAACAAAACATAGAGATTTTGGGTCCATGGCCTGGAAACTCCCCAGATCTTAATCCCATTGAGAACTTGTGGTCAATCATCAAGAGACGGGTGGACAAACAAAAACCTAAAAATTCTGACAAAATGAAAGCATTGATTGTGCAAGAATGGACTGCTATCAGTCAGGATTTGGTCCAGAAGTTGATTGAGAGCATGCCAGGGAGAATTGCAGAGGTCCTGAAGAAGAAGGGTCAACACTGCAAATATTGACTTGCTGCATTAACTCATTCTAACTGTCAATATAAGCTGTTCTTACTCATATGTTTGCAATTATTATATTTCTGTCTGTGATAAAAACATCTGTCAAACACACATAAAAACCAGAGGGCAGCAGATCATGTGAAAATGTAATATTTGTGTCATTCTCAAAACTTTTGGCCATGACTGTAGATGACATGCCAAGCTCAAACAGGGGGGGCCACATCCCTGTTTGTACAAAGTACAAGAAACTGCAGAAAAAAACAAACAAATGAGCCGAAACATATGTTGGTATAAGTGCAATGTGTAGGTTTATATTCATAATGTAGCCATTTGACAGACAAAACCTAAGATAAAAGCAAAATGAGCAAATAGCATGCAGTAAGTAATTAGTAATAGTACAGGTAACTAAAATAGGGTACTTAGTTAACACTATTTTGATAAAAAAAAGTGTAAAAGCCATCCCACCGCGACAAGGTGTAACCATCGAGATGGTCCCATCTTTATTAGAGAGATCCCTCTGGCGAAAGATTATCTCACCACGGATAAAGGATCGGTGGTCACAAATTGGACATGACGAATCCTTCTTTTCTCTGACATCATCTGTCATGAGGCCCCCCCGTATACATTAGACTTTCGGCAAACCAAGACACAACCCAACAGTGATACTCTTTCTAAAAGAAAGTTGTTATGGTCTTTTTTCATCTTTTACATCCCCTGTATCTCTTAAAGAGGTTATACACTACTAGAAAAACCCATTCTCATACCCCACTCTTGGCCCTGATGCGCCATTCCTGCGGTGCCGGCACTCGCTCTCCCGGAGGCTCTCGTGCAATTGTTGTGACACGTGACGCCGGCACCCAATCAGAGCTGGCGTCACTGTCTCCACCTTTGGACAAATTGAACATGACAAGGAAGTCAGAGATCGGCTGCAACCTGAACTTCCTCTTCATGTTCGATTTGTCCGAAGGCGGAGATAGTGACACCAGCGCTGATTGGGCGCTGGTGTCACGTGTCACAACAACTGCACGAGAACCCTGGGGAGAGAGAGTGCCAACACCGCAAGAACGGTGCCGGCACGGGAGGTGATTATAAGCTTTTTTATTTTATTGGGGCAAAGCGTTGGTATGACAAGGAGTTGTCCGAGTAGTGGATAACTTCTCTAATTCAGAATATGTATGAAGGAAAAAAACCTGACAAAGTGGGACATGTAGAAAGTGCAGGCAAAAGAAGACGACCTGGCAGTGCAGACTAAAATCAAAGCAGTAAAAAAATGGTGCAGACAATTTACTGAAGGGTAAAAGACCTTTTCTACATCTCGTATATCTGTACTGAGCAGCTCATGAGATGTCGGCTCCTGTGGGATTACCTTGTCCTTGTACAACAGAGCTGTACATACATGCTAAAGGGGAATCAGGCATCATAATGATCAGAGAAAAATCGATCAACTGCAGAATCTTACTAATTGAGACAATGAGTCGTGATTTGTAGAAAGGAGACAGGTGATGTGATGCAGAATAGAAGCAGAGTTATGGTCGGGTGATCTCAGCGGTCTCGCCACTAACATCCTATCTAACAGACATGCCTTCGGGAACTTTGCTCTCAGGAATCTATACACTATTTCCTTATGTTTTGCTTACGGCAAAACCTGTCTGTCATCACTGCACACATCGCATCCTTCACCTAGACACGTAATGCCATAAAAAGATTTTTCCCTATCAAGAAAAAATAATAAAATCATATTTATAGGGCAATATTACACATAATGTAGGTGAGATATGAAATGGTGTGGATCCAGTAGCTCGTTTGGTCGGGAGCTGTTTGAGTTTTCGACTTCGGGAACTTATTTTCTTCTTCATAGATTAGTGTTTTTCAGATCGTGGTTGTAAAAACAAACACTTTTGCAATTTGCTGTTCATAAAAATTTGCAGTATTAACAATTTTATTTTTTTTTGTTTGCAGTTCATTGCCTAGGAGACCGACCATCACTGCTGACTAGCTTCTAAGCACTGCGCTAAAGCTGGCTGAGATTAGGAGACAACAGCACATGCCAGCGATCTTGGCTAGCTTCATAGCAGCTCAGTAGCAAAGAAAGAGCTTGTAAGCACTTGTGCATGATCAAACACTGCAGCTAGACAGCAGTGGTGGTCGGTCACCTAGGCACCATGCTGTGTATAAGAAAAAAGTGTTAATATCTCAAGAACGGGTAAAAATTAAAAAAAAAAAAATTGTAAAAGTATTATCCAACCATACCCAACCAAGAAGATGGGAATAATCATTTAAGGAAAACTTGAAACAAAAAATAATTTATTTTTTTTTCAGCTGTGTCCCCACTTGGTGATACTTGCAATATTTTTATTTTTCCGTTGATTTGAGCTTGGTGAGGGCTTGTTTTATGAGTGACGACGAGCTGACAGTTATATTCATGTCAATTCGTGGTAGATACTACATTTTTATTTTTTTATTGCATTTTTCTATAGAGGAGTGGTGACTGAAAAACTGCAAATCTGGCATTTTGATTTTTTTTTCTCATGACGGAATTATATTTTCATACATCAATTTTGATTTTTATGAACATGGCGAAGACAAATATGTTTATTTGTTTATTTTCTTATCTGTAATAGGAGAAAGGAGGTTGAGTTGAACTTTTATATTTTTTTTATATTGTTGAAAACTTTTTATTTTTTAGTCCCCTTAGGGGACTCTAGGGATTCAAGCTCTCAGGTAGGCATTAGGTAGCATTTACACAGGCACTGGATTCTTCTGTCAAAACAATGTGATGTTTATATCTACAGGTTGCAAAGCACCGAAAAGCAAAACCATAAGCACAAAATCCCTAGCCTCGTCCAGGCGTTGACTAAACAAAATAGACCCTGGCTACTCATACAAGGCTGAGCTAGTCCCAGTTCGGTGAAACAAAATGGAGTTGATGCACGCGATCTGTGCAGTCTCTTCTCAGAGAGAAACTCTGGTTTGTCTCTGTCTTCAGCTTTAATACAATCTTTAATACAATCCACTCTGGTCAGCATTCCCCAGCTGACTGATTAAGGTGAACACTTAGCCTGGTTATGTGCAGAGCCAGCTCGGTGCACCTAATTGGAGCTTGCTGAGCTAGGATTTAACTCTAGCCTACATGGCTTTACTACAGGACTTAAACTTGCGATAATCCAATCCACTATACTATATACTGCAATACAACAATATTGCATTATGTAGTGAAGATCACTGTCTCATTTGAAGCTCAGCATATAGCAGAGCTTCAGAGGAGGACAAGATGCCAGTGACGGGGCCCCCTGCTGTTCTGGTAACCCATCAGGGCCTTGGAATTTGGTCAATGGAGCCAGCACACACAAGCACTAGTTCTTGTTCCATTTAAGCGGCACTGTTCGAAATAACCGTAGTTAGCCGTATTTGCACTCATGTTTTTTTTTAATGTTACTTGATCACCCATGCTGCCATCTCGTGGGACAGTCATTTGCAGCAGTATCTGCCAGCGTATGTTGGTCACTTCTTTCCTGGCCTCCTGATGAACCATAACAAGGAGGGGAAATGTGTCGAGGCCATAATCTTGGACATCAACTAAGGGAAATATATCTAGCATCTTTACACTGTATTTATGACTCTTGTCTATTGTTGATTCAGTACTTTTTTTTCTTATACATTATTATTGCTCCTCTGCACGGTGATGTATTGGCCTTCTGCTGATCCACAATTCATTAGGCCATTCTTCTTTTTTTGTGAGATGTATCTTTTACCATGCGTACATTCTCTGTGATATCACTGCATTGGTGCTTATATCTACAAATGATCGTTTAAGGGACTATGGTGGCACATTGTATACATCATATCATTGTTTTTTTTTTGTTTTGTGTGTCTTGAGCTATCGTGTCGTGTAGCACATGTTTGAGAGATAATATCTAGGGAGTAATAGGGGACAATAGAGGCAGTCAACGACGAGCAGGGGCGCCATTTCTTGCGTTGCTTTTTAGGGTACCAACCTCTGCAGCCAGATAGGGCAGATATTGAGGGCCTTACAGGGATGCCGTAGTAGACCTTTTCATCTCCACATGTGAATATATATGTGAATATATATATGTGTGTGTATATATATATATATATATATATATATATACACGGTGCATATATATAAGCCTTTTCAATTTTTCTACTTTTTTTTTACGTGTAACCATTAAAGCATTTCTTATTTTAATGTAGTGTTTTTTTCTGTATTAGACTAGTCTTTTGAATCCCTGAACTGATTACTTACATTTGTGAGCTCAGTCGGTTGAAGTTACAAAACCCATTTCCTCCCATTACTTAATATATGCCTAAATCCAACAGATCCACACCACCTCTATTAAGGTGTGGTAGTGCAAAACACTTCGATGGATACAGTATATTAGTTATACTTCTGTGGTTTGCAATAAACCTCCAAGAGTTACATTAACGAACCTCAGGGTGGTATATACTTGTACGTCTGCCTGCATTTCGGATTGCTTGATAGTCATGTGATTGTCTTCTGTCTACTCATCATCAGGAAGAAAATAAAATATATTACGGTAAATAAAAAAGATTCTGGCAAGATATTGACCTGTCTGGCTGCGCTCGCTGAAAATTAAAACTGTCCCTGAGTTCAACAGTAGAATTCCCAGATGCAGTTTAACGTAACATCGTGATGAAACTACGGTTAGAGGCGCAGACCAAAAAGTGATAGTACGCGTTTCAGAAAACACATTTTCCTTCCTCAGGGGTAGTCTTTGTCCATGCGTTACATCACCTTATATCGCTCATAGAACTCTTGCGGATTTATTGCAAACTACAGTAGTATAACTAGTATAACTAGGAGTATAACTAATCTATCTGCTTTGCTCTACCACAACCTAGATCTGTTGGATATAGATATAGTTACAATTGATAGAACTGGTACCATACTGGTTTTATAACATATCCCCAAATAGTGTTCATACATGGATGTATTCAGTTTAATTTTTCAAATTTGGTGGATTAATACGTTCTATTATGTAGCGCTAGTGATTGAATTGAGAGAAGAGCCAGATGGTGTTTTACTGTAGATTGTTCAGCATTCTATAACTGAAAGGAAATCATGGGAATTAGATGTCAGTGATGTCAAATTTCTCACCGATCCTGAAGCAGTTTTATTATACACCTCAGTCCCTGAACTGTTTGTGTTCTGCCTTCATACACGTTGACACGGTGTGCAATCTAGCATACAGCCTAAACCACGATTCTATCTTCCAAATAAGCAGACTGTCCTCTGTAGTCTAACTTGTTTATTGGTGAACAGTATAGAACATGCGCGGTAAAACTATAAAAATACAAATGACATAGATAAGTATTGGGCACACAGCTGACACTTTACAATTAACAGGAAAGTATACAGTATGATGCAAACTTTACACAGGATTCTAATAACATCTCCTATGCACTGGCTGCTATACAGTTAATAACTGTCATGAGTCATGACCCAGGACAGGGTTTTGTCTTTGCCCCGTCCTGGTCAGACTGGGGTTAATGGTTTCAGCCTCTCTCTGGCAGAGGGCGGCTATTTAGTTGCCAATTGACCTAGGTCTGGTGTCAGTTATACTCCTGCCCTCGGCTGAGTTAGTTGACCTCCTGTGTGCCTGTGCCTTGTGCCTGATCTTGTTGCTTGTTTGGTTTTGACCCGGTCCGTCTCTTCGTTGTGAGTTTGTCTACTGTCTTGGTACTGTGTATTTGCCCGTTCTGGTTTTCTGATCCCTTGGCTACGTTCTGGTTATTCTCTGCCTGCTCCACTTGTACTGCGTTGCTCCCTCTGTGTATGACCTGGCTATCCTGACTATCCGTTTTGTCTATGCCCCTTGGTAACTCTGTCCCGTAGTTACCCTTCTAGGAGTTTTCCTTCTGCTCATAGCTCTTTGGAGCTTAGGCCACGCCCATCAGCAGTCATGTGCTTAAGGTCCTCTGGCCTGAAACAATCTCTGTCTGTTACTGCCTTCTCTGAGAGACCTGTGGCCGGCGCCCCCCCTTGGCAGTCACGTGCTTAGGGTCCTGTTAGTCTGAAGCACGCATCTTCACTACTACTGCCCCGCTCCACAGGTATCTTTGAGTGCAGTCTGTCTTACTCAGGACACGCGCACTGGCTCAGTGAGCAAGTGCAGTGCGGTGTTCGTGATAATAACCTCCTAAACACTGCATTGCTAGAGAAGATATTGATCTTACCAGATATGCTTTACCAGGATAGCAAACTCAAGTTGGAGAGGTTACAGGAGAGCACATGAACACATGTGTTCCCCGAAGTACATGGAAGAAAATCGAGCTTCTTCTTCCCAGCATACCTTGCTTCAATCCCACAATGCAATACTCTATCTGCTTGTTAAAGACACAGGATATAAATTCAGCCACCACTGGATGGTGCTATAACAAACAAACCAGCACACAGTACAAAACATACTGCCCTGTACTCAGATGGGAGAACAGTTTGTTCAACTGGGTTCTCCAAGAATATCATAAAATGGCTAGAGTCACATAATTCAGACTGCAGCCCATCCTGGTCATGTGTTAGTCTGAAGAAACACAGCTCTTGAGACCTATGTCTCAACTGACAGAGGAGCTGTATCATAAGAAATATCAAGTGTATGACAGGAAAATAAATATATTTTCTCCTCGACTAACTGAACACAATGGATTTTTTTTCTCCAGCCTCAGTTCTCCTTGATCAGTCAGCCGAGGAAAAGATTTATTTCTTGCAAAGTCACACATCTTCGGCAGCTCATCGAAGTACATGTGGTTATGATATAGCTCCTCTGTCAGTTGAGACACAGATCTCAGGAGCTGTGTTTCGTCAGACTGCAGTATGTCCTGACACGTGACTAGGATTGGTTGCCTTTTCAATTATGTGACTGGGGCCCTTTTATCACACTCTTGGAGAACGCCTTTGAATCTCTGTATATGCATGCAATTTTCACTGACAGGTAAGGTAGAAAAGATTACATGGGAGCTAAAATGTTAAGGACTAGGGTAGAGGAAACAAGTAACTAGAAGATGGAACAAGTTGTTCAAGGTGTAGTTACATAGCGTGCCTGAAACAAGTTTTCTTGTTAAGATTTTATGTAGCATTGCATAAAAAAAACAAAACACAATATGGCAACATGTTAATACACATAATGTTAAAAGCTATGGAGGAAATAATTTGTTTTAGTTCAGATTATGAGGACTGTGGAAATTATCAGGCCAGACATGCCCTCAAATTGTGAGCATGACTTGGAATGTGTGGAGCGCTATGCACACTCCTGCATGGATGAATGCAGGAGTTGCTTGCCATTTAAACACAGGACAGTCTTGTAAAGTGCCACTCTATCTTTTTGTCACTTTTCATCAGGATCTAGTTATCCCTCTTTTTAAGTCTCATCCCACTCAGGGTCACCCTCCAATGCAGCACTGCTCACTTCACAGTCCAGACCCTATCTTACTTCCTAGCAGTCACTCTCCCTAATATGACCCACTCCCACTGTGGACTAGTCCCAAGCATTACCTGTATCTTACCCTACTCATTGTCTGTTGCTGGGCAGAACACAGCTTCCTCACAGCACAGTGCAAAACATTACAAGTCAAACATTAACTCTATCACTAACAGCACATATTACAATTCACATTATGCACACTACACTTTACATTATATGACACAGTTCATATTACAACAAAATAACGATGCAGGATACAATTTACATATCATAGCAGACAGTAAAACTTGCTTCTTCAAGGGGGAAACATGGCCAGCATGTCCAAACCCTTACATATGGAACATACTTCTCTTGCTCATAGAGTTCACATATCAAAGTGAGTCAATCTGATGGATCTAAAGACCAAGTTAGTGAAATGTAGTAGGCCAAAACCATGCCATAAAGCGTCCAGTGGCCACATGATTTTCAATGTAACACCTAAGTGTGCTCATTAGCTACCACATGTGGTTGGGGATTGCCCCTGCTGTGACCTTGATGTGCTAACTGGCATATATTTTATCTATTTCATTGGGTGACAAAGACCTGGAAATAATCGTACCATGCAGATTCACAAGATGGTACACTACCTTATAATAAATGGTTAAAGGATGGCTCAAAAGTGCTTTAGAATGGTCTAAAAAGTAAATTACAGCAGACTAATATACTTTCATTACAAAGCTCCACCAATATCTCGCAATCCAGTGTAGGTAGCTCCACTTCCACATTTTCTTCAAAGTTCCTCCCCGCACCTAAGCAGGCATAAGATTAAGGTGGGCTGACTGGCTGTGCCACTTCAGTATCTAAGCCAGCCCCCTTCCCTTTTACAACTCATGTAAAGATAAAGGAGGTTGGCTTAGCTATTGAAATGATTTTGACGGCCAGCCCTTCAACCACACGAGGGAGGAGAGTCCTGCACTGAGTCTAAGCTAAGCCGGAAATGGAGTTGTTAGTTTAGAAGTTTAGATAATGAAAGTATGTTAGTAAATTCCATTAATTTCACTTTTATCATTTTTCATCTAGCTAGACAACCACCTTACCATGCAAGAATGTCAGCCATCAAAGAAAAAAGGTATATAAGACCATTAACACACTTGGCCAGAATTTTCCATCAGGATTAGTATAACAAAATCAGGAGTGGAACATGAGCAGAAAACAAATATAGTGGGAAAAATTGCACTTCTATGTTTTGACCCCATAAATGTATTAGATCACAAGTTTGTAAATTTGCATTACAAATTTCCAACTACACGCCCGTTTCTCACGTACGTGTTCTTTCTGCGTTTTTCATGCAGTGTCGGATTAAGCCCTGCGGAGGCCACCAGGCAGTCAAAACCTTAGGGTCCCTGCAGCAAATTATGTCCTAATACGTTTTGAAATTTACTAACAACAATTTTAATACCCCCATTAAAGAGGATGAAAATTAAGTTAATAAAACTTCAGTACAATCCTGTAAAAGTAATTAACATGAACATTGGGTGTAGTCAAATATATCCTTGTCTGTGTTCCCGAAGCTTTTTCTCATGAATGTTCTATTATGAGAAGCACTGAAGCGAAACGCGCGTAGGGGTCCTCCTGCTCACATTCTGTACGTTTTTGGTGTCCTAATCTGTCATACACTTTCTTTGATTTATTTATATACCTGATCATATGTGTTGATACCACTCCATATGGTGGATACGTAAACTGCCTGCTGTATATTCACTTTAATCTGAATTAGCCACTTATATTTACCTTCATATGATGTTTTCATTATATATCCCTCTTTGAATCTAATAGGATAAGTTGCATTATGCACTTTATTTCCTGATATACAACAATCTATTGGGATTAATTACTCTTTATGGTGTATCTGTATGCCTGATCTTATGTATCAATGTTGTCCATTGGATAAGTAAAAAAAAAGTTTTTGGATTTGTCAATTACATGTCCAATTTTTGACCAAACTGCACCTGGCACTTTACTTGTTGATACACATTGTTCATATGTGGGATTATTAATATTTGGCGGTCATACGAATCATATTCTGGTGATATTATTATGGTTGATTATAATGCACTATGCACTTTATTTTTTGAAGAACAATAGGTCTATGGGATAATTGTATTTTATTTATATCCCTGATAAATATCAATGGTATTATATATATCTTTCTATGATTCAGGATTGACTTTGATCATACTGATGTGCATTGATATGCAAAAATTCTTATTAAATATGTGACACCTTTTCTTACTCTATGTGATATCTAGGTGTAGCCTTGTCCCTTGTATTATGTATTATATTATGTATTGATTTTTTGATTGACCTTTTATTTTTTTGTAACAATAAAAACCTAATTTTTATATATATATTATATATTTATAATTTTTATATATATTTTATATATTTTATATATTATATATATATATATATTTATATATAATTTTTATATATATATTATATATTGGGTATTTGTTTAATTTAATGGATGAGTATATTATTATTTAGCCTTTTTGCTTGGGATATATGATCTGGAGACCTTGCGGCCACCTATCTCTCCTCCATAATAATAGTAATAATTTTATTTCTATGGCGCCAACATATTCCGTAGCACTTTACAATTCATCGGAGACATGTACAAACAATTAAGACATCACAAAGTAACACATATTTCAACAGTTTCCACTTCCCCTCCCCATTCTGGCCAATCACAGAGTTGCCACACCTGATCGCAAAGATGTCCCTCCTTTACTAGTCACGAGTTTTGAATATACCCGACAACTGTAGAAACATCATTTCACTGTCGCTTGCTCTAATATTTACATCCAGGTTTCATTGCTCCAGTGGGCCTCCAATATCAGTTCGTAGGGTCGGCACGCTGATTGTAAATTCCTTTAATATCAAATCAATATAATTTTTCATTGGTTGTGTGATGTCCCCAAAAAACCCAGGGCCCATAGGCTGGTGCCTCCTATTTCTAATTTGTAGTTCTGCACTGTTTTCACAGAGAGGACAAGTAGCCATTTTAGACTACATGGTCACTTGTCCTTGCGTTTTTGTGGACTGATTGTCTGCAAGAATAAAATGGAGACATGTCCGTTTTTGACTCATGGATCAAACTGTCCCATTCAAACCAATGGGTCCATGAAAAGTGCTCTCCATTTTATACTGTTAATGGGTAGGAGAGACTTCAAATTTGTATTTTGCATGCAAGAAAAGCAGATGAAACACTGAGGATAAAAACAGACACACTCACCAAATATGGATGGAAATCTGCTCCTGGAGATGAAAAACGCTGTGTTTTAATCTATAAAAAAAATGGACATCTGACCATGAATGAGACCTAATTCTATGAATATGTGTCAGGCTTTTGTACAAAGGAGATAGCATGAGAAGGGGTAGTGTGGATGATGTGGGGGTTGTCATTCTCACTGCACCAATTGCATTGATTTATTTTGATTTATATGCAGCACTGGAGAAGTACATGGCAGATTTAAAAAAAAGTATGACATTATGCTCGGGCGATATGAACACACATTTACAAAAGGGCAAATAATTCAATGGCATCAGTGGTGTAACTAAAATCCGATGGGATCAGTTGCAAAACTTTGACCACATATTGGTCAGTTGTATGGGCCCTTGTAGCTTTCTAAATCCTATAAAGACATATATGCTCGGCAACCACCCCTTCATTATGTAGTAAGGTCCCTCATCCTGGGCATGTTCCAGGTGTATATACCATATATGTCCCCATCCTGGTGTATATGTCCCCCATCCTGGGCCCTTCCAGATATATATATGTCTATATCCTATCCTGGTGTATATATCCCTCATCCTGGGCCCCTTCCTGATGTATATGTCCCCAATCCTGGGCCCCTATCTGGTACATATGACCCCCCATTCTTGGCCCCTTCCCGGTATACATGTCCTCCATACTTGGCCTCTTCTGTTGTCCACCATCCTGAAATACTTGTCCCCATTCCTGGTAAATATGTCTCCTATCCTGGCATGATGGGGACATGTATATCAGGATGGCGAACATCAGGAAGGGGTCAAGTATGGGGGACATATATACCAGGAAGGGGCCCAGGATTTTGACATATATACCAGGATAATTCTGGTATATACAGTACAGACCAAAAGTTTGGACACACCTTCTCATTCAAAGATTTTTCTGTATTTTCATGACTATGAAAATTGTAGAATCACAGTAAAGGCATCAAAACTATGAATTAACACATGTGGAATTATACATTACACTTTACAAAAAAGTGTGAAACAACTGAAAATATGTCTTATAGTCTAGGTTCTTCAAAGTAGCCTCCTTTTGCTTTGATTACTGCTTTGCACACAGAAAAGGTGAACGGATGGACTCTACATGCCTGGTTCCCACCGTGAAGCATGGAGGAGGTGGTGTGATGTGTGGGGGTGCTTTGCTGGTGACACTGTTGGGGATTTATTCAAAATTGAAGCGGTGAGCGGTCCAGCTCACCCCAAACCATCTCGATTGGGTTCAGGTCTGGTGACTGTGGAGGCCAGGTCATCTGGCGTAGCACCCCAACACTCTCCTTCTTGGTCAAATAGCCCTTACACAGTCTGGAGGTGTGTTTGGGGTCATTGTCCTGTTGAAAAATAAATGATGGTCCAACTAAACGCAAACCGGATGGAATAGCATGCTGCTGCAAGATGCTGTGGTAGCCATGCTGGTTCACTATGCCTTCAATTTTGAATAAATCCCCAACAGTGTCACCAGCAAAGCACCCCCACACATCACACCACCTCCTCCATGCTTCACGGTGGGAACACCTTTTCTGCACGCAAAGCAGTAATCAAAGCAAAAGGTGGCTACTTTGAAGAACCTAGACTATAAGACATATTTTCAGTTGTTTCACACTTTTTTGTAAAGTGTAATGTATAATTCCACATGTATTACTTCATAGTTTTGATGCCTTCAGTGTGATTCTACAATTTTCATAGTCATGAAAATACAGAAAAATCATTGAATGAGAAGGTGTGTCCAAACTTTTGGTCTGTACTGTATGTCCCAATCCTGGGGCCCCTTCCTGGTATATATGTCCCCCATCCTAGTACCCTTCCTGGTATATATGTCCTCCATCCTGGTCTCCTTCCTGGTATACATGTCCCTCTTCCTTTTATATATGTCGCCCATCCTGGTATGTATTTCCCCCATCCTGGTATATATGTCCCCCATCCTGGTATGTATTTCCCCCATGCTGGTTTATATGCCCCCCATCCTTGTATACATGCCACCTTGCTGGTATATATGTCCTCCATCTTGGGCCCCTTTCTGGTATACATGCCCCCTTGCTGGTATGTATGTCCCCCATCCGGGCACCTTTCTGGTATATATGCCTCTGCATTAAAAACAAAGAAAAAAAAATTCTACTCAGTTTCCTCCAATCCCACAACGTGCGGCGTCCACTTTAGCCGGCACAGAGGCAGGAAGCTGATATTGGAGTGACTGCTATGGCAACACATAACGTCACTGCCATGTGACGCCAATGTCTGTCACACCAACATCAACTACTGGCCTCTGATTGGCCAGCAATGTGTATTCCAGTGCAGGGAGCCAGAGGGTCTCTGTGCTGCAATAGACTTCAGCTGGATGTGTGTCCTCGGACGCACATCCAGCTGAAGTAGGTACACCCTCTGTGACTGTGATCATTACCCCCCTGATTGTCATCCATCTAGAAGGTGGAAACCGGTTGAAAAGTTTCCTTTAAGATATACTCACGAAGTTATTAAATGGTGAAAAGACCAACTTTTCAAGTCTTTCTTTAGATTCCTGGCATTTTCATATTAGTAGTATGACCTACTTGTCAGATGACCTGTTCCCACAGATCCAGAGCTCCGAGTATATCACACTTAGACTAATCTTGCTTAGAAAAGCTATAAAAAAAAATTCATAGTTTTTAGTTTTCTAAAAATGAGCCTGCGTGTCCTTGATAGATACAGGATGTAAATATACAAATCCCCGTGCAGGATCATCAACCTCTGGACATTGATTTTTCCGTGACTTTTAATAACTTTCCAATTCTGTAATCAGGACACAAGGACGTATATAAGTAGCGCAACCTTCTCGCTTCTCCGGAGAGCAATACTTTTTTTCTTTAGGGAGGGAAAGTTTTGTGATACAATAAGAAACATAAGAGCATGAAATCCCAAGAAATATATAATCCAGTTCTCATCCTTTAACTACATTTTCTGTAGAATATCAGGATAATAATGCTAAGGATAAGTGGATATAGAGGCTACTTATTTGCAGGACTGATCCTGTGCAGAACTTTACCATAGCATGTAAATAGGATTGCAGAAACACATGGTTTCAATGCACATTTCATTGCAGAATTCACACCCGGCCTAAATCCTTGTTAAATCTGATGACACTCGTCAAAGGACCCCAAACTGAACTCTATACATAAGATAGGTAAAGAAGCTGATAATCTTGGTTCTAACCTCACCATTACGGGCTAATTTCTGATAATTGTCATGCACCACCACCACAGACTAAACACAGAATGTAAAAAAACAACAACAAATATTACACACCATCTATTCTAGACCCTCCTGCCACCAGTCCCTACTACTTACAACTAAGCAAACAAAACTCTGTGCCCTATCTTTTTTAATGGCCTTCAGCCCGATCTCGAACCATGGTGACTTTATAAATGATCTGTAAGAAGATTGATCTTTTTCAAGCCTAGATAGGGTCTAGGACCAGGGTCTTCTGCATTTTTATCTTGATAGTATCAAGCCATTGGGTTACTGGTCTTTCTCTTCGCCTTATTCCTTCTATTCTTCCAACCATGATGTCCTTCTCCAGTGATTGCTCTCTTCGTATGATGTGTCCAAAATAGGCAAGTCGTAGCTTGGTGATCCTTGCTTCGACATGTCTGGCTTGAGTTGTTTTTGCTCTTTTATCGTATTGATAACATCCTTCTCCAACACCATATTTCAAAGGCGACGATTTTTCTTCGGTCTTGTTTCTATCTTCCAGGTTTCGCATCTGTTACCAAAGTATGTAGGAGCCGTGTCTTTGTCACCAGTGAAATGTTCCTTGATTTGAAGACCTTGTCCAGTGACTTAATTGTTGATTTGCCCATATCTATTCTAAAATACAAACAGCATTCTTGGCTTGATATATGATAACATGACATAATCAGTGTCACTCCTGCAGGTGGACCCACTGTGCCACAGAGCCAGTCCTGAAGGGGCATAGCTAGGTGACTACCTGATGTTTGCTTGAGCTCCTGATGGTGGAGACAGACTGGGCTACAGAATTCACCAGGTACCACTACTAGGCAGGTGCCTCTACTGCAGCTGCTGATCCCAGTGGTCGGGCTCGATGAAACGGGGAGACATAACCAAGGTCACTGATTAGCTGGAACCAGACACTGACAGACAGTATGGACAGCTTGGATATAGAAGATAGGTTCTTGTTCACACCAGTAGATATCAGGAACAGTACTATAGCTGGCTGCACTAGGACCAAGAAACTGGGTATAGGTACCGCAGATGCGGTTTCAGGAATAGAATACCACTGAAGCGGTCACAGAAACACGGGTAAACTAAACTAGGCAAACGGGAACATGGGTTATGGGAATAACTTTAACAGATTAAGGACAGGAGACCTGGAAACAGACAGTTGCACACATCAACGCCACTAAAACTAACAATAGGGGTTGCTCAGGCACCTCCAAATTGGCAAGGGTGCCTTATATACAAGATGCTTCCCATATATTGGCTGGGAGACACCTTGCAGATGGTCGCTTTAACAAAATGCCTCCCACCTGTCAGCTGCTTTAAAACACCAGTTTCTCATAAACCAAGGTATGTACAGTCCAAGTTTTAGATTGTCTTTTTTAGAAGGTACAGCAATATTTCCGGGTAAAGTAGCAAGTGCATCAACCTGTATAACCCTTGTCCTGTTTTAGGGCTTGTGCAAACAAGTGAATAATCGGACCATGTGCACCACAGACTGCAAATGAAGGGCACACAGACCCATTATATTCAGTGTGCTAGCGGATATGGCCAACTTTCCACACGTACCAATGGTCTGTGTGTTAAAATAATTGCATCATGTACTATTCTAGTCCGGTTTACAGATCAAAATAATGCATGCAATGTAAACGCAGTTCCGTCACCCATTCACAAAACGGACAAGCACACAGGACTGCACATGAATCCAATCATGTCCATAAGTTTTCTATATGGCCACCTGAACCCAGCTGAGAAGCTCTTATTACATTTATGCTGCCCGAACTACCGGCAGCATCAGAGTCTCACTGCACGATTGCAGGCAGGTGTGTATTACTCTGAAATGATCCAGCGTTTTAAAGAATACATTGTTTGAAAAGCTATCAATATCATCTGAACCTGCAAAGTCAGACATGAAAGGAATAAGGCCATGGGCCAAAAAGAGTATACAAACTGTGTAGGGGGATGCTCCAAAAATCTATATTAATCCTAAAAAAATATGGAGTCGCAAATCCACCAGTTAGAATGATTTAATTTATTAAATATCAAAAGTTACATAATATATTACAAATTATGATAAAAACAAAGGGTGAAGATACACAGGCACAGTCTTGACACATTGTACATGGAGGGGTAATGCAGTTGGGAATCAATATTTAACAGTCATAGTGACTGTGAGTGATATACCTGAAACTCATAGTATGTAAGGGACTCAATACAGATACAGCTCTGGCAAAAAATTAAGAGACAACTTTCAAATGTTCAGTTTGTCTGATTTTTCTCTTTATAGGTGTATTTTGAGTAAAATGTAAATTGCTCTTTTATTCTATAAACTACTGACATGACGCCGAATTTCCAAGCAATACATTTCCTATTTTTTTTCTGACAAAGAAAAATGGTCAAAATTTAAAAAAAAAACCCAGTGCTTTCAGACATCAGATAATGCAAAGAAAACAAGTTCATAATCATTTAGAAACAGTACTAATGTTTTAACTCAGGAAGAGTTCTGAAAATAATATTTTGTGGAATAACCATGCTTTTAAAAACAGCTTTCATGTGTCTTGGCATGCTTACCACCAGTCTTTCACACTGCTTGTGGCGCAAAAATGTAAGCAGTTCTTCTTTGTTTGATGGCTTGTGACTATCCATCTTCCTCTTGATTACATTACAGAGGTTTTCAATGGGGTTCAGGTCTGGAGAATGGGCTGCCCATGACAGGGTTTTGATGTGGTGGTCTCTTAATTTTTGCCAGAGCTGTATAAGTAAATGTTAGAATCTATTTCGTTTTGACCATCCGCCATCTTGTTGTGGTTTTCTGGCTGCTGGTCTTTTTCCCCTGGTGCTGGGCTTGTCGTTGGTCAGGTGATGGTATCACCCTTTATTACCCAGCACCTGCCTCCCAGTCCTTGCTCTGGACAACAGTGTTAATCCCTTAGAGTTCTGGCTAGGTGCTTTGATAGCTTTCTGTGTTTGATTTTGTGCAGTTCTGGATCTCTAGTTCTGCCTGCTTTGTTTTTTGGTTTTTCCTTTCGTTTCTGCAGCTTCCTCTATTTTCCTACTAGGAGGTTACCTGTTTTTTTGTTCCCAGTCCCTAGATCGTTCAGGGATACCCTTCCCCCTACCTTCAGGTCTTTGTTTGAGTTTAGCCTAGGAAACGTCGGTGGATCTATTCACAAGGAATAGGTTGCCCGCTCCATCGTAGGGATTCAGCCTAGTCGTAGTACAGGGTCAGTTTCTCCCCCTTCTGCCCTAGTCCTGAGTTGCTGATCAGTAACAGTAAACATGTCAAACATAAATGTGGAGATCAGTGGTAACCCAATAGTATAGTAAGATGACAAGCAGCATAGAAATTCCATTGCAACATCAATATCCCCAATGTTAGTGCATACCCATTGCTCTATGTGCCAGATCTTATGCCTGCAACAATGACACGCGTTTCACGCAGGCTTCCTCAGGGGTTTGTCATGAACTGCGTGGAGGCTGCTATTAAGTACTATCCCCTCAGGTGTAGACAATTTTGCTGCATGTGCTGGCGGCACATGGGCGTTAGAATTCACAAAGTGCATGCATCGCTTCCGGCCATCCAGGAGACACGGCAGATCAGAGGGAAATCCTCCATGATGTCACTGGTCAGTGCCCGTCTCCACAGGATGCAGTCAGCAATGCTAAAGGCAGATAACTAAATAAATAAATAAAAATAATTATGAAGCAAATACAATCAATGATAAGAAAAAAATTTCATTAAAAAAGGTGAAGTGAAAGAGGGATAATGAAAAAAGAGGGAGATGAAACAATATAATAAGATATAATGGAGAAACAAGAATACCATAGTGCTCAATCACACTTAAGACATATCATGTATAGTATAACAGACACCTATATTCCCATATGCTTGTTATATACATCACGTGTCAATCGCGTACAGAAAAATACCGATGTAAAAAAAAATAAAGTTCATAATGTAATGATGGCCGCTCGGATTGGTGAGAGGGAGATCACAGAAGTCATCATGAGATCTTCATATGGAAGGGGAGAGGACTAAAAGTAATGGACTAAACAAAATAAAGTTAAAATCCAAAGAAACAGAGATATGACACATTCTAAAGAAGGAACAAAAACATTTTTTTTTCATTGAGGCTGGCAGGTGCCAATGTGCCTATTGTTACGAACTTACGATCCAGCGGCATTCAAGTTGTGTCAGAAGGAGCTTGGTATCTCCCCTCTAGAACCACATCACAGTCTATAAATGCCACAAATCTTTAAATCAATGGGTTTACAGTCATGACAAACCATAAAGTGCCTAGGAATAGTCTTAACCATGGATTGATCATCCACCCCACATGCTGCCAAATTGTCATCCACCTCCCGTGCTGCCTGTTGCGTTTACTAGTAGGTGTATGCAGTTCCCGGGACGTGAGATCCACATAGATCATCTTACACTTACATGTGACATAGTAAATGACAAAAGTGGTGCTACAAGAGATATAATCAGTCATTTTGAATTCCTTCAAACCACTGCTGAAGTAAATGATGTGACACGTAGGATATTTTTTGCAGGCCAAACAATCTCCACACGGGTATCAATCCCACTTGTGTCTTACCACTATTAAACAAACTAGAGGGTTTAGCCACATAGTGGTTTCTAACCAGAATCTTCTTCAAGTTCTTGCTACTCCTAGCAGTGACCAATGGGATATCAGGGAGAATTTTAGATAGCGTGGGTTCAGTCTTTAAAATAGACCAATGTTTTTTAAGGATGCTCCACATGGTTTCCCATTAGTGATTATACATAGAGATGAAGCATATTGCTGGATCCCTATACCATTTGTTTTGAGTGGTGGTCAGTAGATCACTAGGACGATGGTAGTCATTCTTAATACTTCTACTGCTATACCCTCTTGCAAGGAATCTCTCTTTAAGGTCTGATACCAGATTTTCAAAATTTGCATCATAGAAACAAATATGCCTCATCCATACAAGGTGGCCCACTGGGACGGCTCACATAGTGGATCCCATGTGAGCTGAAGTGGCATGCAGAAAAGCATTCACAGAGATTTCTTTACGGAACACATCTGATTAGATTAGACCATCAATCTGAACCAATAATTTAATGTCCAGAAATTCAATCTGTTGACGATGCATGTATGTTTGTGAGTCTGAATCCCGACATGAAGGTATGGAGCTCATTGTCTTTGCCCTGCTATATAATCAAGTGGTCATCAATGCATAGGTATCAACCTTGCACATGGGAGCCACAGTGGAATATGATCCTCTCTCCGAATCCCAGGAAGAGGTAAGCATATGACCCTCCACACAGTCCATGATAACCCCTGAGGAAGACCACGTGAAACTCGTGTCAGGGTTACAGGCATAAGATCTGGCACACGAAGCAATAGGTATGCACTGACATTAGGAAATTGATGTTGCAATGGAATTTCTAAGATATTTGTCATCTTACTATGCTATTGGGTTACCACTGATCTCCATATTTGTGTTTCAGGTACATCACTCAGTCACTACGACTGTTGAATATGTATTCCCAGCTGTGCAGCCCCTCCATGTATAATGTGTCAAGCCTTTGCCCATGTTCAATCTTGAGTCTTCACCCTTCGCCTTTGTTTTTATCATAATTTGTAATATATTGTGTTGTTTTTTATGTTTAATAAACTGAATCATTTGTACTAACTGATGGATTTGTGACTCCATAATTTTAGGATTTATATAGTTTGAAAAGCTGTCCGCGGACTAAAGGGAGACCTGACTAGTACGATACGTACACACCTAGGAGCCTGTCAATCAACATTGGACTAGTCCTCATCCGGCTATTCAAGCTGTTTTCACTGCATCATGGCTCAAATCCAGGGCTCAATCTGTTGACCTCTGGCTGTGGGTCAGTTTCCCTCTTTATTTGACCACACTGTGTTGCATCTGTCCCACTGCTGATAATGCTCTTGTCTTTGCTGTGTTGCTTCTATGCAGGTGTTTTCTCTTCCTCGTTTTGGTTAGTCCTATCACATCTTGGGAGGGTCTGTTTATACTCTCCGGACACATGCAGTCTGTGCTAAATTAGATGGATGTTTGGAGTCCCAGCTCCCCAGTGAATTACCTTGCTGAGGTTTTCTCTTTTGCTTCTCCTGCGGTTTGTTTACGTGTTCCCCTTCTCAGCACTTTTCCAAATTTTATTACATTGAGGGTCTGGGGTTTTCACGTATACAGAAGGTCTTTCTAGGTTCCTTTCTTTTTCTTCTGTCCTTCATGTATGACTGTGTGAACACGTCTTTAGTCCAATGTCTCACCCTCGTGTGCACTACGTTCTGTTGTTGTTTTCGGTTACACTCTGCAGCTGAGTGGTGAGCCAACGTTGAGTGAGGGCGCCATTGTGTAACTCAGGCAGAGGCAAATCAGGGTTAGGTTATGGAATTGCCTAGTCTGTATTGTGTGCAGATTTAACATCTCCCCTGGTTTGTTCATCCCCGTTTGAGTGTTAGGGTTCCGTCCTAACACTCTGAAACACCGCAGCTGCAGAGTAAAACCTACTTAACTGCAATCGCGCTGCCCAGCTCTGATTCATGCTGCTGGTGGTGGTTTGGGCAGCCTGAATCTAATGACAGGTTTCATTTAGGTTATCATACACATTGGACGAATGTCAGATGTACCTGCGGATTTTGGTACGACTCTAGACTTTCCCCAACAGCAGATGATGGCAGGAAATAAGGAATGGGCATCTTGAGGGGGATAAGGAATGGGAATGTTGGGGGGATAAGGAATGGCCATGTTGGGGAGATAAGGAATGGGAATGTTGGCGGGGATAAGGAATGGGAATGTTAGGGGGGATAAGGAATGGGAATGTTGGGGAGGGATAACTAATGGCCATGTTGGGGGGATAAGGAATGGGAATGTTGGCGGGGATAAGGAATGGGAATGTTAGGGGGATAAGGAATGGGAATGTTGGGGGGATAAGGAATGGGAATGTTGGTGGAGGGGAATAAGGAATGGGCATGTTGGATTTGAACATGCCTGACCTTTTATTCCTACGGGCGATATGCCACTGCCAGAGGATGTATTGAGAACACCTGTACAATTGGCTGAGCATGCAAGTGTGTGATGGGGTCGGGAGTAATAGCTGTAGGCAAAATAAATAGTTTAACATAGAACGACATATTGAGAATATCTATTCATTCCCTATCTGGAGAACAGGATATACACCAGAAAAGTGGGCCAACTCCCAATATAAATGATTCCTATAGAGAAGTATGGAGTGTTATGCCCCAAAATCATATATGACAAGGTATTTCTTTAATTCAGTAATGATGATGTATAAATGGTGATGACACAAAAGACAAACTAGGCAGCACCATACACTTCTATGTTTGCAGTGTGCAGCTACACACTCACAAGGCACATTGTAAATGGCTGTACAATACACTATGTATACCAGAGGTTGTTCCAACCAGGAGCCGCAATAGGTATAGCTCCAAATACAAGTAGATAGCACCAGAAGTCTGGAAAATATTATTAATAAGGAGCATCTACCAAAGCATTTCACAATTGGAGACACAAATCTGGTTAACAATCAGAGAGTATGGACAAAGTGAGATAAAGAGCCAAGTGCTTATGGAAAGTGCTACATACAGTGCTTACCCATGTGTGACACAGATGCAGGACGCGCTAGGTCCTTAGCCCCAACCCACATTTCGCGCTATGGGCTTCTTCGGGGGGGCTTGGGTGGGCTGCTGTGCACTAGGTGACCTTTAAATCTTAACTCCACAGGTGATCAAGATCATCATAAATATTTGCCCGACGGCTCTATAACATGTACAGTCAGCTTTACTTGGCTCCTCTGATCTTTCTTGATAGTTTGTTGCTGACCTTTCACTCCCTAACATAACTGGCCAGGCTTGTTCTCCATCTCATAAACTGCACTTTGTATATCCTTTATGAACTTTTAAAAATAGTTTTAACCTTTACCACTGTGGTGATGGTCACTTCTGCAAGATGAGCTGGTTTGTTATCTTTTATCCCATCTTTATGTTTCTATGCACGTGTCCAAACTTAACTTTCTGCAAAAATGTCATAATGTGGACACATATAGCATAAATAAGGCCCAACAGAGAGACTTTTTTAAAATCAAAGTTGGCCATCTCTGGATATCTTGAAGAAGGAAGAACGTTAAGAAGGACATATAGGAGATCACTTGAGCAGGTATAAAGTATTGTTGCTCTATGGAGTAGTAATAATAAAAATGTTATTTATATAGTGCCAACATATTCCACACACCTTTACAATAAAGAGTATTCAATGTATAAATAGGCAGACATGCTAACAAAGTACATTGACTAACGATATCAGAATTGTGTATGTAAGGGGGCTTTCAAAATGTTTCTGAAAAGAGTTAATGGTGTAAAGTAACACAAATGCACATTAAACATCTTTCCAATTTCCTGTTGTTCCAATGCAGACCACCCTGTGGTTCCCCCACAGGTCCTTACTGATATAGCTGAAGCAATGATGAGCCATACCATCACGTGACTGGTGCAACTAATCCATGGCTGTGGTTGTGATTGCAGTATCTATGGCTTGTCACATATACAATCAGAGATTGGCTACGGTGACCAAATATTGAGCTTGGACTGGCCCACAGGAAAACAGAAGAATCATCCGGTGGGCCACCAACCTCTTATATGAGCAGTACTTGGCACAATATACTTGAATCACTATGTACAAAGGCGGCATCTTATTCATGTAACAATCTACTCAGTTCATTGTTATATAAATTTGTGAATGAGGATAATCTCACATTTACATTGTAGTTGAAAAGTGGGGCCTTGGAGTTAGGTACTGGTGGGCCCTTGGCACTCCAGTCCGACTCTGCAAAGCACAGATTCAGAAATGTAAATCCACGAGACTGGCTATGCCAAGGGAGCAGGCATTTACAAGGTGTGTATGTGCTGAAAAATATCAGCATTTCTAGACTTAAATGAGGAAAAGTTCATTAACGGCATTGGGAAGTGCAGCAGGATAATATTCTCCTCCTGCTTTGGGTCAATGATCTGAATATTATATTATATTTCTATGGTTTTATATAGTTTACCGTACATTATACATACACCGATACACAGAAAGTGATTGTAGAAGGATTGAGTGTATTAATATTACCGACTAACGGACACATTATTGTGAACAGCATCGAAATTTGGTGCAGCGTTTGAGACATACACTTACAGTACAGACCAAAAGTTTGGACACACCTTCTCATTCAAAGATTTTTCTGTATTTTCATGACTATGAAAATTGTACATTCACACTGAAGGCATCAAAACTATGAATTAACACATGTGGAATTATAGACTTAAAAAAGTGTGAAACAACTGAAAATATGCCTTATATTCTAGGTTTTTCAAAGTAGCCACCTTTTTCTTTGATTACTGCTTTGCACACTCTTGGCATTCTCTTGATGAGCTTCAAGAGGTAGTCACCGGAAATGGTTTTCAGTTCACAGGTGTGCCCTGTCAGGTTTAATAAGTGTGATTTCAGGCCTTATAAATGGGGTTGGGACCATCAGTTGTGTTGTGCAGAAGTCTGGTGGATACACAGCTGATAGTCCTACTGAATAGACTGTTAGAATTTGTATTATGGCAAGAAAAAAGCAGCTAAGAAAAACGAGTGGCCATCATTACTTTAAGAAATGAAGGTCAGTCCGAAAAATTGGGAAAACTTTGAAAGTGTCCCAAGTGCAGTTGCAAAAACCATCAAGCGCTACAAAGAAACTGGCTCACATGAGGACCGCCCCAGGAAAGGAAGACCAAGAGTCACCTCTGCTTCTGAGGATAAGATTATCCGAGTCACCAGCCTCAGAAATCGCAGGTTTACAGCAGCTCAGATTAGAGACCAGGTCAATGCCACACAGAGTTCTAGCAGCAGACACATCTCTACAACAACTGTTAAGGTGTGATGGTGTGGAGGTGCTTTGATGGTGACACTGTTGGAGATTTATTCAAAATTGAAGGCATACTGAATCAGCATGGCTACCACAGCATCTTGCAGGGGCATGCTATTCCATCCGGTTTGCGTTTAGTTGGACCATCATTTATTTTTCAACAGGACAATGACCTCAAACACACCTCCAGGCTGGGTAAGGGCTATTTGACCAAGAAGGTGAGTGATGGGGTGCTACGCCAGATGACCTGGCCTCCACAGTCACCAGACCTGAACTCAATCGAGATGGTTTGGGGTGAGCTGGACCGCAGAGTGAAGGCAAAAGGGCCAACAAGTGCTAAGCATCTCTGGGAACTCCTTCAAGACTGTTGGAAGACCATTTCCGGTGACTACCTCTTGAAGCTCATCAAGAGAATGCCAAGAGTGTGCAAAGCAGTAATCAAAGCAAAAGGTGGCTACTTTGAAGAACCTAGAATATAAGACATATTTTCAGTTGTTTCACACTTTTTTGTTAAGTATATAATTCCACATGTGTTAATTCATAGTTTTGATGCCTTCAGTGTGAATGTACAATTTTCATAGTAATGAAAATACAGAAAAATCTTTGAATGAGAAGGTGTGTCTAAACTTTTGGTCTGTACGGTATATAGCCATAGATCAGGGCAGACTGCAAAAACAGGAAAATGGCAACAAAAATAATTTTGTTGTTTCTTATGTACGGTGATCATTTTTACGGTAGAATTTTGGGAAACCATAATGACTGATGTGTGAACGAGCCCTTACATACCCGCCATTACAACATACAGTACTGTTAGCGTGCAGCCATGCGGAGCTGTACAATATGTGCAGTGTCATGGCTCTCTTCTCCCTCGGTAGCTCAGGTTCCACGTGCCAGCTCTTTGTTTCATCAGCAATGATTCTGCGGAAGGAAAAATCTGCAGAGAAGGGAGGAGGGAGCAATCGTATATCTTTTACGACACAGGCCTACTGCAGAGCATGGTGTAAACCTACTGCGAGATCTGCAGTGCACAGCCGGGCCCTTCAAGGATCTACACGCCATCCATGTAGCAGAATAAAAATGTGCTACATGAAGCATAATTAGTAAGGATAGCCTTAGTGTCTGCAAATCTCTCGCCACTCCATCATAGACCTGCAGCGCTCAGTGTTATTCTCCAGGACAATGACACTTCCCTGCATAATCCGGAGTAATCCTCTTAGGTTGATCATGCTCCTAGACTCTACTACTCTTGGAAACACACAGTAATCTTACTAGGATCTTTCTAAGTACAGGACATGTCTGTGATCCTGCAGGGCAAATCTAGAACTTAGATGAGCCGCAGAGTATGCAAACTAAATCCCACGCTGCATTGCCGGTACGACTCCATAAAACACGGTCTCCTTATGGCTGGGGCAACAAGTTGACGCCTGTAGGCACGATCAAGGTTTGCTCGGTGCCGCTTCTACATCACAGCAGAATACAAGCGAATGGTGTTACATTGCAACCCTGAGGATACTGAGCCAAGCAAACAGCAAAAAGATCCAACGAGGTTGGTACCTCATCTGACAAGCCTACAACCTGTAGTAACCACCGATCCACCAAACCGCTGCACGACCAGCTCTACCCTCACCTATTGTATCCTCACCCATCCCTTGAAGATTGTGAACCCTCGCGGGCAGGGTCCTCTCTCCGCCTGTACCAGTCGTAACTTGTATTGTCTAAGATTACTGTACTTGTATTTATTATGTATACCCCACCTCACATGTAAAGCGCCATGGAATAAATGGCGCTATAATAATAAATAATAATAACCACATTGACTGGTATTGAAAGGTGTCACGACCAAAGTCACCATGCAGCTGTATGAGGCCGTCTAAGAGCCACTACTCAGCTCCCACAAACTATATCAGGAACAATAAGACTCTGGGACTGAGCACAGACGATGCAGACTGATGGAACAAAGGCCGCGCAACCAGACTAGACAGGTAACAAATTGATGAAATTAAGAAGCAGACATATTTTTCAATGTGTGGAGTCAGGATGTGGCTTCAAGTTGCTAAAAAGATCTTGCACTAAATATAACTAAACTGGAATTATATCATCTGCATGGTGGGCATATGGATCACTCTTGGCAACTCAGCTGCTCCCTAGCATAAGCTGAGCAATCAGCCAAAACAAAGATCACCAAGTCAGATATATACAATCATCCCTATAACAAGGGTGAGAAGGTTGGCAAATACGTTCTCTTGAACCACCTTGGGGGAGATGAGTTAAAGACGAAGGGCTAGCCTTGAGCTGGCGATTATTTTTAGGCCAAACCCCACTCTATTTATTTTAATTGCATGCAGATAATCGGATGGCAATTGCCCATTCATGTCTATGGGTCTGTGGAAAACATCGGACTGCGCTCAGAAGACATCCAAGTGTGGTCCGATCTTCACGGACTGATAGAACGGAGAAACTTTTTTTAGTTAATTCTCCATATCAAAGTACCTGATCACAGTCTGATTAGCTTTATCAGACCAATGTTCTCAGATGGAGAACATATGGTCGTGTTACCTAGCCTTACACTGGTCAGGAAGAGACTACAACTATCAATAGATACCTGATTTTTAGTTGATTTTTGCTAGTTATGTAAAGTCTATACCCATAGGACGTCCTGTTTTTTTTCTAAGAGGATTGGACTTTAGACCATTTATGTATTTATTTTCATCCAAACCCTTACATGAGCAGATACACATTCGCAGCTCTCCTCCTCATTCCATTAACCCCTTTACCCCCAAGGGTGGTTTGCACGTTAATGACCGGGCCAATTTTTACAATTCTGACCACTGTCTCTTTATGAGGTTATAACTCTGGAACGCTTCAACGGATCTTCGCGACTCTGAGATTGTTTTCTCGTGACATATTGTACTTCATGCTAGTGGTAAAATTTCTTCGATATACCTTGCGTTTATTTTTGAAAAAAACGCAAATATGGCGAAAATTTTGAAAATTTTGCAATTTTCAAACTTTGAATTTTTTTTCCCTTAAAACAGAGAAATATGTCACACAAAATAGTTAAGAAATAACATTTCCCACATGTCTACTTTACATCAGCACAATTTTGGAACCAAAATTTTTCTTTGTTAGGAAATTATAAGGGTTAAAAGTTGACCAGTGATTTCTCATTTTTACAACAAAATTTACAAAGCCATTTTTTTAGGGACCACCTCACATTTGAAGTCACTTTGACGGGTCTATATAGCAGAAAATACCCAAAAGTGACACCATTATAAAAACTGCACCCCTCAAGCAGTGGCGTAGCGTGGGGGGGGCGGTCCGCCCCAGGCGGCACGTGTGTGTGGGGGCGGCACCCTTTCCTTGCCCTCCGTCTCTACAGCATTAGCCTCACAGCAGCTAGCAATGACGCTGCTATTGCTGTAGTCTTCTGTGCCCACAGGACCTGTGATGAGGTCACAGGAAGGGAGGAGTCAGGGGTCAGATGATCAGTGTCCTCCAGTGCTATTTCTATAGTCTTCTGTGCCCACAGGACCTGTGATGAGGTCACAGGAGGGGAGGAGTCAGGGGTCAGATGATCAGTGTCCCCCTTGTGTGCAAGACTCTGCTGTGATGTTGTCATGGTGCTGGATTAGGGTAAGTTTGTGTGTGTGTGTGGGGGTCGGGACTTGGGTTTACAGTGTGGATGTAGCAGAGCCGTGTGTATGAGGTGTACGGAGCGGAGCCGTGTGTGTACGAGGTGTACGTAGCAGAGCCGTGTGTGTACAAGGTGTGCGGAGCCGTGTACAGAGCGGAGCCGTGTGTGTGCGGAGCCGTGTGTGTACGAGGTGTACGGAGCAGAGCCGTGTGTATAAGGTGTACGGAGCGGAGCCGTGTGTACAAGGTGTACGGAGCGGAGCCGTGTGTGTATGAGGTGTACGGAGCGGAGCCGTGTGTGTACGAGGTGTACGGAGCGGAGCCGTGTGTGTACGAGGTGTACGGAGCGGAGCCGTGTGTGTACGAGGTGTACGGAGCGGAGCCGTGTGTACGAGGTGTACGGAGCGGAGCCGTGTGTGTATGAGGTGTACGGAGCGGAGCCGTGTGTGTACGAGGTGTACGGAGCGGAGCCGTGTGTGTACGAGGTGTACGGAGCGGAGCCGTGTGTGTACGAGGTGTACGGAGCGGAGCCGTGTGTGTACGAGGTGTACAGAGCGAAGCCGTGTGTGTACGAGGTGTACGGAGCGGAGCCTTGTGCGTGTGAGGTGTGTGGAGCGGAGCCGTGTGTGTACAGGGCCACAAAGAGCGGAGCCGCGCATGTACAAGGGTCCTGTTACTTGCGGGATCTGTGTGCTTGGGGGCTGCAGGGGGGAAGGATGGGTGCCATTATGTGCATGGGTCTGCGTGCGGACGGAGCGAATGCTGTTATCTGTGTAGGGCTGGGTCCCTGTCCCGCTGTCCTGGCCGGGAGGTTTACTTTCCCGCATTAGAATCGTACATGCGGAAACCCGGGGACCTCCCACACGTTCTGGCAGCCACATGTCACGTTCCACCGGAGGTGACGTGCTGTAAGTCAGCTGAACGCTGGAAATGACCGCTGACCTCATTTCCGGCGGTCAGCTTACAGCAGCAGGTACTGTAACTCGTTCTCGGGAGAGTCTTCAGAACGGCGACGCATCGAGCCGCTGGATCTGTTGGAGTGAGAGCCGGGTATTGTACGGACCGCTGCATACAATACCCGACTCTCCCTGAGCGAGACAAGCAGGATGTGGGGATCTCAACATGGGATCTGTTCAACAGATGAAGAGATCCCCAGATCCTGCCTGTCTCGCTCAGTGAGAGCCGGGTATTGAATGGAGCGCCTCATAGCTGGTGAGATCCCCACATCCTGGGGAAATGAGGTCAGCGATGGAACGGGACTTGTGGCTGCCAGAATGTGTGGGAGGTCCCCGGGGTTTCCGTATGTACGATTCTAATGCGGAAAGTAAACCGCCTGGCCGGGACAGCGGACAGGGTCCCGAAATCGGGACTGTCCCGCTGAAACCGGGACGGTTGAGAGGTATGTGTTTATAATTATTGTTTATGAAACAGTGTGATCAGCAGTGCTAAGTGGGTGTGGTCAGGGCGTGGATATGGGTGTGACCAGTGAAATGGGTGTGGCTAGGGGTGTGGCCTAAAATTTGCCGCCCCGGGCGCCACAAACAGTTGCTACGCCACTGCCCTCAAGCTACTCAAAACTACATTCAAGAAGTTTAATAACCCTTCAGGTGCTTCACAGGAGCTGAAGCAACGTGGAAGGAAAAAATTAATATTTAACTTTTTAGCCACAAAAATGATCTTTTACAAACTTTTTTTTTATTTTCACAAGGGTAAAAGGAGAAAATGGGCAGATAAAGTTGTTGTGCAATTTCTTCAGAGTACGCCAATACCCCATATGTGGGGGAAACCACTGTTTGGGCACACGGCAGAGCTCGTAAGGGAAGGAGCGCCATTTGACTTTTTCAAACTAAAATTGGCTGGAGTTGAGATTGGACGCCATGTCGTGTTTGGAGATCCCCTGATACGCCTAAACAGTGGAAACCCCCCACAAGTGACACCATTTTGGAAACTAGACCCCCTAAGGAACTTATCTAGATCTGTTGTGAGCACTTTGAACCCCAAAGTGTTTCACAAAAGTTTATAATGCCTGTGTGTGAAAAAAAAAAAAAAACAATTTTCCACAAAAATTATTTTTTAGTCCCAAATTTTTGATTTTTCCCAAGGAAATTGGACCCCAAAACTTGTTGTCCAATTTGTCCTGAGTACGCTGATACCCAATATGTGGGGGGGGGAAACTGTTTGGGCGCACGGCAGGGCTTGGAAAGGAAGCAGTAACGTTTTGGAATGCAAACATTGATGGGGGTCATGTTCCGTTTGTAGTGCCCCAGATGAGCCTAAACAGTGGAAACCCCCACAAGTGACCCCATTTTGGAAGCTAGACCCCTAAGGAACTTATCTAGATCTTTGGTGAGCACTTTGAACCCCCAAGTGCTTCACACAAGTTTATAATGCCCGGGCATGAAAATAAAAAATCCTATTTTTTTCCCACAAAAATTATCTCTTAGTCACTAATTTTTATTTTCCCACAGGTAACAGGAGAAATTGGACCACAAAATTTGTTGTCCAATTTGTCCTGAGTACACTGATACCCCATATGTGAGGGGGAACCACTGTTTGGGCGCATGGCAGAGCTCGGAATGGAAGGAGCACCATTTGACTTTTTCCAACCAAAATTGGCTGGAATTGAGATTGGACGCTATGTTGCATTTGGAGAGTCCCTGATGTGCCTAAACAGTGGAAACCCCCACAAGTGACTCCATTTGGGAAACTAGACCCCCTAAGGAACTTATCTAGATCTTTGGTGAGCAATTTGAACCCCCAAGTGCTTCACACAAGTTTATAACGTAGAGCCGTAAAATTAAAAAATCATATTTTTTCCACAAAATTGATCTTTTCACCCCAATTTTTATTTTCCCAAGGGAAACAAGACTCCAAAAGTTATTGTGCAATTTGTCCTGAGTGCGCTGATACCCCATATGTGGGGGTAAACCACTGTTTGGGTGCATGGCAGAGTTTGGAAGGGAAGGAGCGCCGTTTGACTTTTTCAATGCAGAATTGGCTGGATGCCATGTCGTGTTTGGAGAGCTCCTGATCTGCCTAAACAGTGGAAACCCCCCATAAATGACACCATTTTGGAAACTAGACCCCTCAAGGAACTTATCTAGATTTGTGGTGAGCACTTTGAACCCCAAAGTGCTTCACAGAAGTTTATAACGTACAGCCGTAAAATAAAAAATCTTTTTTTTTTTTTACAAAAATGATTTTTTCGCCCCCGATATTTTATTTTCACAAGGGTAACAGGAGAAATTGGACCCCAAAAGTTGTTGTCCAATTTGTCCTGAGTACGCTGATACCCAATATGTGGGGGTAAACTACTGTATGGGCGCACGTCGGGGTTCGGAAGGGAAGTAGTGACGTTTTGGAATGCAACTTTGATGGAATGGTCTGGGGGCGTCATGTCGCATTTGGAGAGCTCCTGATGCGCCTAAACAGTGGAAACCCCCAAAAGTGACCCCATTTTGGAAAATAGACCCCACAAGGAACTTATCTAGATGTGTGGTGAGCACTTTGAACCCGAAGTGCTTCACAGAAGTTTATAACGTACAGCCGTAAAAATAAAAAATCCTTTTTTTTTTTACAAAAATGATTTTTTCGCCCCCAATATTTTATTTTCACAAGGGTAACAGGAGAAATTGGACCCCAAAAGTTGTTGTCCAATTTGTCCTGAGTACGCTGATACCCAATATGTGGGAGTAAACTACTGTATGGGCGCACGTCGGGGCTCGGAAGGGAAGTAGTGACGTTTTGGATTGCAGACTTTGATGGAATGGTCTGGGGGCGTCATGTCGCATTTGGAGAGCCCCTGATGCGCCTAAACAGTGGAAAACCCCCACAAGTGACCCCATTTTGGAAAAAGACCCCACAAGGAACTTATCTAGATGTGTGGTGAGCACTTTGAACCCCGAAGTGCTTCACAGAAGTTTATAACGTACAGCCGTAAAAATAAAAAATCCTTTTTTTTTTTTACAAAAATGATTTTTTCGCCCCCAATATTTTATTTTCACAAGGGTAACAGGAGAAATTGGACCCCAAAAGTTGTTGTCCAATTTGTCCTGAGTACGCTGATACCCAATATGTGGGAGTAAACTACTGTATGGGCGCACGTCGGGGCTCGGAAGGGAAGTAGTGAAGTTTTGGATTGCAGACTTTGATGGAATGGTCTGGGGGCGTCATGTCGCATTTGGAGAGCCCCTGATGCGCCTAAACAGTGGAAACCCCCACAAGTGACCCATTTTGGAAAATAGACCCCACAAGGAACTTATCTAGATGTGTGGTGAGCACTTTGAACCCCGAAGTGCTTCACAGAAGTTTATAACGTACAGCCGTAAAAATAAAAAATCCTTTTTTTTTTTTACAAAAATGATTTTTTCGCCCCCAATATTTTATTTTCACAAGGGTAACAGGAGAAATTGGACCCCAAAATTTGTTGTCCAATTTGTCCTGAGTACGCTGATACCCAATATGTGGGAGAAAACGACTGTATGGGTGTACGTCTGGGCTCGGAAGGGAAGTAGTGATGTTTTGGATTGCAGACTTTGATGGATTGGTCTGGGGGCGTCATGTCGCATTTGGAGAGCCCCTGATGCGCCTAAACAGTGGAAACCCCCCACAAGTGACCCCATTTTGGAAAATAGACCCCACAAGGAACTTATCTAGAAGTGTGGTGAGCGCTATGAAGCCCAAAGTACTTCACAGAAGTTTTATAACATACAGCCGTAAAAACAAAAAAATCATTTTTTTTTTTACAAAAATGATTTTGTCGCCCTCAGTTTTTTATTTTCCCAAGGGTAACAGGAGAAATAGGCCAAATTGCACAATAACTCTTGTGGTCCAGAGTACGCTGATACCCCATATGCGGGGGTAAACTACTGTTTGGGCGCATGGCAGAGCTCAGAAGTGAAGGAGCACCATTTGACTTTTTCAAAGCAGAATTGGCTGGAATTGAGATCAGACGCCATGTCACATTTGGAGAGCCCCTGATGTGTCTAAACAGCAGAAACCCCCAATTCTAACTCCAACCCTAACCCCAACACACCCTAACCCTAGTCCCAACCCTAACCACAAACCTAACCCTAACACACCCTAACCGTAATCCCAACCCTAATCCTAACGTTAGCGCCAACCCTAACCCTAACGGGAAAATGGAAATAAATACATTTTTTTAATTTTATTATTTTTCCCTAACTAAGGGGGTGATAAAGGGGGGTTTGATTTACTATTTATAGCGGGTTTTTATGATTGGCAGCTGTCACGCTAAAAGACGTTTTTTATTGCAAAAAATAGTTTTTTGCATCACCACATTTTGAGAGCTATAATTTTTGCATATTTTGGCCCACAGAGTCATGTGAGGTCTTATTTTTTGCGGGACGAGGTGACGTTTTTATTGGTACCATTTTTGAGCACGTGACATTTTTTGATCGCTTTTTATTTCGATCTTTGGGAGGTTAGAATGAACAAAAATCAGCAATTCATGAATTTCTTTTGGGGGAGGCGTTTATACCGTTCTGCGTGTGGTAAAATTGATAAAGCAGTTTTATTCTTCGGGTTAGTACGATTACGGTGATACCTCATTTATATCATTTTTTTTATGTTTTGGCGCTTTTATAGAATAAAAGCAATTTTATATAAAAAATTATTATTTTTGCATCGCTTTATTCTGCGAGCTATAACTTTTTTTTTTTTCGCTCATGATGCTGTATGACGGCTCGTTTTTTGCGGGACAAGATGACGTTTTCAGCGGTACCATGTTTATTTATATCGGACTTTTTGATCGCGTGTTATTTTACTTTTTGTTCGGCGGTATGATGATAAAGCATTGATTTTTTGCTTTTTTTTTTTTTAAGGGGTTCACTAAAGGGGTTAACTAGTGGGACAGTTTTATAGGGGGGGTCGTTACGGACGCGGCGATACTAAATATGTGTACTTTTATTGTTTTGTTTTTTTTATTTACAGGAAAAAATGAATTTATTGGGGAATATTTTTTTTTTTTTTTTATGATTTTTTTACCACTTTTTATTTTTACTTTTTTACTTTGTCCCAGGGTGGGACATCACTGTATTTTAGCAGATCGCTGGTGTGACAGTGTGCACAGCACACTGTCACACCAGCGATCGCTCTGGCATCGCTGCAGGCTTCCCCAGCGCCTGCTCTCAGCAGGCACTGAGGAAGCCGCCTCCCTGCAGGACCCCGGCGCCATCTTGGATCCGGGGACCTGGAGGGAGGACGGACCCTCGGAACAGCGCGACACATCGCGCTGCTCTGAGGGTCTCAGGGGAGCGCGCAGGGAGCCCCCTGCCTGCGCGATCCTCCCCTGTGCCCCGGGTACAGCGCGATCATGTTTGATCGCGGTGTGCCAGGGGTTAATGTGCCGGGAGCGGTCCGTGACCGCTCCTGACACACAGTCACGGGTGTCAGCTGTGATAATCAGCTGACACCCGGCGGCGATCAGCTGCGCTCCCCCCGGGAGCGCAGCTGATCGCCCATGACGTACTATTCCGTCCATGGGAATTAGGTCCAGGGTCACATGGATGGAATAGTACGTCTGATGGAATAAAGGGGTTAATATAACATTATTATTATACATTTATATAGCGCCATTTATTCCATGGCGCTTTACATATGAAAAGGGAAAAATATAGACAGGTACAATAAACATGTGCTAGACAAGGGACACACAAGTACAGAAGGAGAGAGGACCCTGCCCGCGAGGGCTCACAGTCTACAGGGATGGGTGAGAATACACTAGGAGACGGTAGAGCTGGTCGTGCGATGGTTCAGTAGACTGAGGATCATTGCAGGTTGTAGGCTTGTCGGAACAGGTGGGTCTTCAGGTTTTTCTTGAAGGTCTCCGCTTGTTGGTGAAAGTCTGATGTTTTGCGGCAGGGAGTTCTAGAGTATGGGGGAAGCCCGGGAGAAGTCTTGTATGCGGTTGTGGGAAGAAGAGATGAGGGGGGAGTCGAGAAGGAATCTTGAGAGGATCGAAGGTTGCGTGTAGGTAGATAGCAGGAGACCATGTCACAGATGTATGGAGGAGAAAGGTTGTGGATGGCTTTGTATGTCATGGTTAGGATTTTGAACTGGAGCCTCTGGGCAATAGGAAGCCAGTGAAGGGCCTGGCATAGGGGGGAGGCTGGGGAATAGCGGGAGACAGGTGGATTAGTCGGGCAGCAGAGTGTAGGATGGACTGGAGTGCTGCCAGAGTGCTAGAGGGGAGGCCAGACAGTAGGTTGCAGTAGTCGAGGCAGGAGATGATAAGGGCGTGCACTAGTGTTTTTGTGGTTTCATGGTTGAGGAATGCGCGGATCCGGGAAATATTTTTGAGTTTGAGGCAGCAGGAGGTGGCGAGGGCTTGGATATGTGGTTTATAACATGCATATCCGGAGTGTATTGTGCATGTTAATAGATATGATCTGGGAGGATAACAGCCGGATAAATCATTAGTTGATTAAAGTAGTCAACGCTTTACAGCACATTTCTTTACAACTGTTTGTATGTAACAGATATCCTTTTTTGATGTGGGGGAGTAGGGAATGCAGACTAAAGACCCCTGTATTTTTTAACAGCCTAAGGGCTCATGCTTACGATATTCGTGTGAGTCTCTCGCATGAAAACCTGGCACTGCCACCGGCACTCGGACCGGAGCGTGCAGCTGCATAGAAATACATGTAGCCGCAAGCCCTGGTCCAAATGCCGGTGGCAGTGCTAGGTTTTCATGCGAGAGACTCACACGAATATTGTGTGAGTCTCTCGCAAGTGAGTATGAGCCCTTAGGTTGGGATCTCAAGCCATGGCAGCTTGATGGATGAACACTCTGTAGGAAGATTGTACAAGCCTAGATATGTTCACAAGGGTCTTCTCCGCCTTTATCTTGATAGTATAAAGCCATCGGGTTGCTGGTCTTCCTCTTTGCCTTATTCCTTCTACTCCTCCGACCATGATGTCCTTCTCCAGTGATTGCTCTCTTCGTATGATGTGTCCAAAGTAGGGTAAGTCGTAGCTTGGTGATCCTTGCTTCCAGTGACATGTCTGGCTTGATTTGTCCCAAAATTGATTTGTTTGACTCCTATATACATACGATCAGAGTCAGCAAATACACCAATTATGTGAGGAATCGGCTGATCTAACATGTACCAGAGCCTCCTGAATCTGCCTCCACAGATGATGTAGGGAGAAAACAAGCATGGGGCTGTTGATATTCCAACCCAGGATCCTTTTGTTTTCAGGCAGGGTAATGCGTCGGCCGGTGGATTTCTCCCCCTTGCTGAGCGTTCGTCTGTAGAGGGGGGAGCGGAGAGCGATAGCTGTCGGCTGAAAGAACATAGGAAGTCCTCCAGTTCAAAACCTTAACCATGACATACAAAGCCATCCACAACCTTTCTCCTCCATAACATCTGTGACATGGTCTCCCGCTACCTACCCACACGCAACCTTCGGTCCTCTCAAGATCTCCTTCTTGACTCCCCCCTCATCTCTTCTTCCCACAACCGCATACAAGACTTCTCCCGGGCTTCCCCCATACTCTGGAACTCTCTGCCGCAAAACATCAGACTTTCACCAACAACGGAGACCTTCAAGAAAAACCTGAAGACCCACCTGTTCCGACAAGCCTACAACCTGCAATGATCCTCAGTGTACTGAACCATCGCACAACCAGCTCTACCCTCTCCTAGTGTATCCTCACTTATCCCTGTAGACTGTGAGCCCTCGCGGGCAGGGTCCTCTCTCCTTCTGTACTTATGCGTCCCTTGTCTAGCACATGTTTATTGTACCTGTCTATATTTTTCCCCTTTTCATATGTAAAGCGCCATGGAATAAATGGCGCTATATAAATATATAATAATAATAAGTCAATTTCCGATTTAAGGCAATATTACGGCGGGAGACCGATAAAAATGCTAAAAAAATATATATATTTTTAAAAAATTATAAAAATACAGAACTTCACGTCACCTCACCTCCCGTAAAATATAAAAACATATTGGCATCAAATGAAAGTGGTGACCGTCGAAGTAGCGTTTATCTCACACGATGAAAAAAGCATCAAAATGGCAGAACCGCTGGTTTATGGTTATTTCGCCTCCTCCCAAAAAGCGGAATAACATTAGAACGTCGTAGGGACGGTAACGAGAAAAAACTACGGCTCGTACCGCAAAAAAACCAGCCCCGATACAACCCTACTGATCAAAAGAAGTCGAAGGCGAGGAGATACAATCAAAAGCGAAGAGGGGACTGCAGAAATGCGGAGCGGACCCCACACGAGGGCTTGTAGCAATATGTCCCCCTCAGTGGCCTCCGGTAATTCTCTCACATTCGCTGTCTTGCATTGATTGTGACACTGGATAGAATGGGACTTTAGCTTTTTCTCCCTCACATATTAGCAGTACACTTGGCTCACGGTGAGGTCAGCACATGACACGGACGCGGTCACACCGACCGTCCTCTCTCACGACCCAGACACATTAACTTGGCTCCTCCCACTAGCTGTAACACTATGAATCTTGGACTGTACCAAAATGCCAGATAATACGTTTACGGGTGCAGTATAATAAACCATGCTACATAATAAACTGCCACGATTCAATTATTTCCAAGCTTTCTTTTACTTGCGAGGCTCTTCTCGTTACCACCGCCTCCCCCTCCTCCCTGTATGTTTGGTACGTTCCATTGGGCTCGTCCCACTGCTCGCCAGAGAGACGTCAGTCTAGGCGGGGGCTGAGGACTGGCCGAGAGACCTCGCGCGGGATCCTTGACGTCACTACTGGAAGGCTATAAAAGCTCCGCACCTGGCGCCATTCCCGCATTCCAACCGGCGAGGACCAAGCGTAAGCATCTGCTGTATCGTTACGAAACGGCCTACACTGCCGCCATTATGAACGGACAGATGCTGAACGGTTTCCATGACGCCCTCATCGATGAGGGCAGCTTTCTTTTTACCTCAGAATCCGTTGGGGAGGGGCACCCGGTGAGTACTGGCGTAGCAGCGTGTTGTACCGTGGGTCGGGGTGACGTCATCGCATGTTCAGCGGCGGTTTTTTTGTTTATAAAGTTGTTTAAAACCGTATGGAACGTCGGAAGGGTCTAAATTATGCAGATGGCGTTTTGTCTTGTCCTTTGACGTTCACGTTGTTCGAGGCTCCGCAATGCAGTCAGGACACGTGGTCCTGGGCGGCCCCTCCTGTCCTGACCGCCTGGGTGACTGATGTCCCTGCTGCATTGTCTGCCTGTGCCCCTGTAGTGCAGGGCATATTCATTGTCTGCCTGTGCCCCTGTACCGCAGGGCATATTGTACCAGGCGGGCACATGTCCTGATCCCTGACCTATACTATTATATCGGTGCAGTATGTAGATCCTTGCCACTAACACGTAAATTACATACTGCGAGTCCACCCTCTCCTGGTAGGATCCATGACTCTTAATCTGGTGTCACTGCCAGCTAATTCATTATATTGTGTAACCAAGATTAAAAAATGGCTCCAGATTAGCATAAAATTGGCGAGACACCAGCACCACGTGACCGCACCGGAAGTCTGATGGCGGTAAGAATATTAGAAAGGCTCAGGTTTCAGACCGATCTCCACCTCCCCCTTTAATGGCGGCATTAATGTTGCCTGCAGGTACTATGTAGTGGAACTGCCATGATGGTGTCACGAGGCAGTCATGTATTCTTGCGTCCTCCCTCCTGCTTGGGTGGGTGTGGGAGGGGATGGCCCAATGGCTGCGTGTCGCTTCAGGTTTCAGGTCGCCTCCTGGACAGCTGCACGGTGGGGTCTGCTGTGTTGCACATTGTGTAAGTGATCTATAATTGTCAGTAGTGTTTGATTGCCACCAGGTTCTGTCTAGGCTTTCAGGATGGGCAGTACTAGAGTGCAGCACTACTGCTACTTGGATCTGTTCCTGGCTTTGGCTGCAGTAGTTTCCTTGGAAAGTAAATATACAAAGGTTGTGTATGGGCTCTTGGGGGGTCTTGCACAATATTTATCAGGGTAGATGACTCCTACTTTAGTGATGGAGCTGTGATCTCACGTCCAGGAATAAAGGGATCGGTTCTTGGCACTCAATGCCTAAATTCTTAACTATATTCCCCATGATAATTATTAGTTAGTTGCTCTGCCTTAAAACGGGGAACAATGGACTATTTCACTTCCAAGTAGGTATTTTACTGTATATGGCTATGTTCCACAGCCCTCTATCGCTGTCCCTAGAGGGGGATTTAGATTGTGCTGTAATCAGTAGGTCTCGGCTGTCTGGGAGTAAACCAGAGCACCTGGTGGAAACTCAGGAAAGCATAGGCAGAACATACAAACTTGTTCATGGACTTTAGGCATTAGTGTCTCATTAATGCACTGACTAGAAAAAGATCATGTAGGGTTTGCATGTTGGTGTAGCATTACAGACTGGTAACATGATGCCCGGCCCTGTAGGAGGGCAGCAGGTGTTGGGTGAAGTAGCCTTATATGGGAGACATTTGGCCAACTTGTTATGAATTATACAGTGCCGAACGGCTCAAGTTCTATAAAGCTTAAAGTGGAATCCACTTAAACTAAGAGGAATAAGCTGCTGCCAACCATGGCTGTAGAAACTGTTCTCCCCTGGGAACAAAAGGATTGGGCATGTTGAAATGAAACAGCCCATTCCTCTCCCTGATGTCTATCGGAGGTTGGCCTGGGAAATGCTTGAATGTGAATGATTAGGTTTGTTCTGGTAATCTGCGGTATCCTGACTCCTCATGGCTTGTGTTGTCTTGTCATTACAGACAAAATCTGTGACCAAATCAGTGATGCAGTCCTGGATGCCCATCTCAAGCAGGACCCTGATGCTAAAATTGCTTGTGGTGAGTACTTGTGCCCTACACTTATTACAATACTTTTAGGTAACTTTGAGGATGGGATTTGACTGTTCCATTTGCTTGCAGAAACTGTTGCAAAGACTGGCATGATTCTCCTCGCTGGTGAGATCACCTCAAGGGCAACCGTAGACTACCAGAAGGTTGTGCGGGACACAATCAAACATAATCGGCTATGATGATTCCTCCAAAGGTGAATAATATTGCTTGGCTTGAGTTGATGCGATCTCTACAAGACTAGATCTGGCAATGAAATGTTCTGATCTTCATTAGGTTTCGACTACAAGACCTGCAATGTGTTGGTTGCTCTTGAACAGCAGTCTCCTGACATTGCCCAGGGTGTGCACTTGGATAGGAATGAAGAGGATGTTGGTGCTGGGGACCAGGTGAGAACTAGACAAGGTGACTAGAGCTGCTCATGCTGATGAAACATGGCATACTAAATTGCTGCTTTTTGCAGGGCCTTATGTTTGGCTACGCTACAGATGAGACAGAAGAGTGCATGCCTTTGACTATTGTCCTGGCACACAGACTGAATGCTAGGATGGCAGAGCTGCGTCGCAATGGCACCTTGCCCTGGCTTCGTCCTGATTCTAAGACCCAGGTGAGTAAGACTTGCTGCCCATGCAGATTCTCTTCTAGGATCACATAAAGGAGCACACTTTAATAGCCCATGCCATTTCAGGTCACCGTCCAGTACATGCAGGACCGTGGAGCAGTGATCCCTGTTAGAGTGCACACTGTTGTAGTCTCTGTACAGCACGATGAGGGAATTTGCCTGGATGAGATGCGTGATGCACTGAAGGAGAAAGTCGTCAAGGTTGTGGTTCCTAGCAATTACCTGGACGATGATACCATCTATCACCTGCAGCCCAGTGGTCGATTTGTGATTGGTGGCCCCAGGTCAGCATATGTTTAGATGGGTATTAATTTTAGTGTTACTTGCACTGAATTTATGAACTATACTTAAACCTAAAGACTGCTGTTGATTTCTGAAACAAAGGGCAGAGTCTGACATTGGATTGGTAAAGGACTTGAGTCTATAGGCAGCCAGTCTACCGGAGAGCAGTGCTTGGCTGAGCATCCTTATTAGTGGGGTTGTTGACACCAGGATGGAACTTGACTTGTCATTCAGTGTTGAAATATTATGTATTTGTAGGGAGATGCTGGCTTGACGGGACGCAAGATAATTGTGGATACTTACGGTGGATGGGGTGCCCATGGCGGTGGTGCCTTTTCTGGCAAGGACTATACTAAAGTGGACAGATCTGCTGCTTATGCTGCCCGCTGGGTAGCCAAATCCTTAATTAAGGCTGGCCTTTGCCGCCGTGTGCTTGTTCAGGTAGGTAAAGCTTCTGGTAAGGGTGTTTGTTTCTTACACCTGAGGCTGGCCAGTAGGGGTCTTTAATATGCCCTTTGCCTGTGATGAACACACTGTAGCTCTCAATCTCTTAATCAGGTCTCCTATGCAATTGGTGTTGCCCATCCTCTGTCTATTTCAATCTTCCACTATGGGACATCACAAAAGAGTGAGCGGGAACTGCTGGATATAGTGAAGAAGAACTTTGACCTTCGTCCCGGTGTTGTCGTCAGGTAAAGTCAGCAACAAGCATTGCTTTGTTAACCAAGGAGGTGGGTGGGAGATGTCCTTGATAGATAGTAAAATCTGGTAAGGGGTATGTCCTACAGTGTGCTAAGCACCATAGGCCCGATGAGAAGATTGCAAGGGGTTTCAGGCCACTGGTGATCCTTGCTGTAGGCAGTCTGTGGTGAGTAGTGTCCGTGATGTCCCCCCCAGGGTAAGTGCCCTGTATAGGAGCCATGATTCTGCCATAGCTGATGATTGCTGAACACACGTCTCCTCTTTACACTGTACATTAACAAGCAAACTTGTATATTCCAGGGATCTGGATCTGAAGAAGCCAATTTATCAGAGGACTGCAACCTATGGTCACTTTGGTAGGGAGTGCTTCCCCTGGGAAGTGCCCAAAAAGCTGGAGTATTGATTGTAAGGCTTTTCCCCCTCTGACCTGCTGGCGTTATATACAGAGAAGCCTGCAGACTCCTAGGGAGGAAAAGGCCCCATATTAACCTTTCCTGTTCTGTGGGTTCACTGTGGTCTCCAGTGCCATGTCCTGCTTGTGGAGACAGTACCATGTATGAGCTAGTTACTACCCCTGCATCTTTGCTGTTAATCTATTGGTGCTTCTAGCAGACTGCTGCTTTTTTATTTTTCCCAGTAGCCTTAAAGAGGTTGACCATTTTCTCAAATATACTGGAAACCTCTCCAATGTTAAGATCTGCACAATGTCTTAATTTGTAGAACACTGGTCTCCTGTGAACTCCCCAGTCACTGACTGTATAGAGCCTGCATCACAGTATGGCTACCAGTAAAGGGGCCTACGCTATCACAGCTCTTGATGACATGCACAAGCTTCCCTTGCTGTGTGCAATGATCATCAGAGGATGCTGGAGCAGCATCTGACCAGATGTGACCAGTCATGGTGCTGGGACGAGTCAGTCCATGAAGATTGCTGTAAACAAGCAAATCAAGACGCTGCTGCCGATCTGATAGGTGTGGGTTCCAGTACATCTGAGAATGAAATGACTGATCTCTTAGGTGTCCTCATGACCAAGTATATTGTCCCCCAGGCTTCTTAGACTGCCATAGGTGCCACTGTCTATATTCTCTCGTTGGGTCCTACATTGTTTCCTTACTATAATGACTTCAGGTGACCCATCCTCACTCATATCCTTGTGTGCATTTAATTCCCTATGCATACAATGCAGCACTTTGCCAAAACCATACTCATAATTCTCAATGGCTCTTAAGCAGTGCACAACTTGTCCCCCTCCCCCCCCCCCCCCCCCCCCAAAAAAAAAGTGATGTGGCCTCTCAGGCTATTTCTTGGTGCCTGTACTCACTCCTCTTTATTTCAAGAAACCTCTTTTTCACTAAGCCACACTGCACAAAGCTCTCCCTGTCGAGTGTCTAACCTTCTGCAAGCCTGTGCCATAGGTAGTATACCTTCCTCTCTGCAGCTGGCTGGTGTGGCTACAGAGAAACCAGCCCAGTGCTGAGTTGAGGCACAGGATTAGCAGCTGGCAGGGAGAGAGTAAAAGGATCTTACTTGAAATTTGATGTGTATAAAATCAGTATTTCAGTCTCCAGACACTTATAGCATAGGCACATATGCCATAAATGTCTGAGACGGGAATGCTCATGAACTGCTTTATTTATTGTTGCCAGGCATGGGTGTAAGTACAGAGTAGCCCATGCTGCCGGTGACATCTTTTAATTTTTTTATTTTTACACTTTATGCTGTTTCAATACACCACCTCTCCAGGACCTCTGGCATGCTATGGTGTAGTACAGAAAAACTGTGGCTGTGCCCTGCAGAGGTCCTGGCTTGTGCGCATGTGTATCTCATTCAGATAGAGCGTCCCCTGCAGGAATGGGCACTTATACCAGTGTTTTACAGAGAAGCTGGTCGTTTACATGCTCATCCTGTGGGGGATTCTCTGACTGCTATAGGGTACACTAACCTTCAGCTTTTTATTTTTTACTATTCCATGTGTCTGGTTCTGGTAAAAGCAAATCAATCAGTGAGATTTAATGAATAAAGTATTAGGTGCTCCCTCTACAACCTGTGTCGTGTGATTTGTCTCTAATGGTGGTGAGTATGGAGGATCTGAACACTATGGTGGTTAGGTTCCCTGTATGGAATGGCTGGTGTTGTGCCTCTCTCCACCTCCGTCCTACTGCAGAGCATGGGTCCTGCACATCTTCTCAGAGGCCGAAGTAGATGGGACTAAACCAGGCTCTCAGGCTGGGTCCTCTAGTACGATAAGGGTATGTGCACATGTTGCAGATTTGGCCTCTGCAGCAGATTCTGCTGTGTTGTACAGTACCATTCTAATACATGGGGGGGGGGGGGGAGGGGGGAAAGCTGTGCATGTCAATTCTTTGTGTGGAATCCGCAGTGGTTTTACACCTGCTCCATTATAGAAATCCACACAATCTGCAGTAAAACACGTCATTTTATCTGGATTTAGCAAAATCTGCAACATGTGCACTCACCCTACTTGTCCTTGTTCTCCATGTGGACAATATGCACTTAAAGGGTTTTCCCAGAGTCAATTTTAACTACTGGATTTTGGAATTAATGTTCCAAAATTAGATGTCACTAAAATAAAAAAAATTCTCAGCACGGGGAACATGTAATGGCTGTAACTGCAGGAACATGGTCTGATCATGGCTGCTATTAACTGATAACTGCACAGATGTGGCTGTGGAGCACCTATTGTGTTCAGAATTAGGTGGTGTAAGTGAGGTCATAGGTATATCTGGTTGAGAAGAAGAAAAAATAAACAGCCTAATTCTTAACATGTAAGTGCGGAGTCCCTTTTATCTGAACCAGTAATATATAACATGTAAGTGCAGAGTCCCTTTTATCTGAACCAGTAGTAATATAAATTATAGACAGTTGCCATCCATGGAGTAGGTGGTGTTTGGATGTTATCACAGTATGGTGGCTGCGTCAGTAGAGGCCCTGCACAATTTGTGGTGGTTATGCAGTGACAAAATAGGCAAAGATTGCCTAACAGCTGTGGGACTATTTGAGCGTTTGCTCATCCCTAATGGCCATATCTCATGCAAGGATCGCACTGCACAAACTTGCATTTCTCCTGACCCCAGTGTGACGGCTAGGCTAACAAACAGGCACTCCCTGCATGTGTTGCGGCTGTTAAATGGCCCCATAAGACATGCAGCTGCAGCGATGATACTGTTAGCAGCCAAGCAAGTTTCAATAAGGCATTAACTACTTACTACTTTAAGTCTGAGTATAGACTGGCTGTAGATCAACTGGCCTGAACTCCAGTCCCATACCTATGAAGCTCGTGTTTAGGACAGGATACTCATGTCCTATCTGTATTCAGACTAGATCCCTGTATGACATGCCAACCATATGCACAGAATGAGGCCTGGGTCATAGCTGTGTGTAACAGGTATAGGCTCCATGTTCCCTCTAAGGCCGAACAATGCAGCACTGGTCAGTGACCGGCCAGGGATAGCAGCACTGACGTTCCTAGACTGGCATTGGAGGGGAATATTTATAGTCGCTTCTCTGAGGCCTCTAGAGAACAGTACCTTTAGCGAAATGTGGGAAAAAAAAAATCCATCCTGGGAAGATGTTTGTAAAAGAAAGATTTCTCTTTATTTCTTACTTGTAGTGTGAGATCACTTGTAGAAAAGTATTCTGGCTGTTTGCTCTGTACAAAGACATCGTAGAAAATAGTTCATTATTAACACAGGTTATGTGGGGTCACACTTCTGTATGCTCTGGCATAGGGGGTCTTGCTGCTTGGTTTCCTGTTGTCTTGGATCTTCATACTTAATATTGGCAAATGCCACTTCTGCTGCCAGCTGCTCCAGGGGCGGTTTACCAACGAGAATATTCCGCAGCGAGATGGCCGTCATAAGAAAACTGCACCAGAAAACAATGTGTAAGGTGACTATCATTCACAACTGTGGTCGTACAATACATAAAGCAGAAACCATGACTGATCCCCCCATGTAAAGAAATCCTGACACAGGGTGATGTGTGCAATGCTCAGATCCCACAACCGCAAGAGCATGCAGCACTATTGGGCCACCCAACATCAGCCATAAGTGTATAGAACCCAAAAAGCTACTGCAGAAGCAACAACACCAAAAGCTTGCAACCTTGCCCTGCAAAACCATTCTGGTCTCCGTCTGAGATGTCAGGTGCAGATGGGACCCACAGGTTCCCCCCCAATTCTTGAAATAGCCGTGGAGTTCTGTAATTAATGACACAGTGGCTGTCCTGAAATAGGCAGAATCTTGTTTGACATAGATATATATTTTTTTTTATTTACCGTAGTCCTGAGTAGGGATCGGCCAAACGAAAAAAAAAAGAAGCAGAACCCAGACCGCATTCAGATAAATAGGAGCCCAAATATCAGTTGTTTGTCTTCTGCGTGACAGCACAGCAAACATTACCTCTGCCTGCCGGTAACATGATTGCAGCCGGTCAGAGCTGTGGTTCCCATGCTGCCAGATGACAGCACGAGTCAGAGGCTGTAACCGATGCTAAAAGTTTACCTCCAGTCACAGATGTCAGGCTGATGGGAGTATTACTCCCATTAACCTACACCTGCTCTCGCTGATAACAGCAAGAACAGGTGCCGCTGATGGGAGTATTCAGCAGCTGGCATCTGAGCTATAAAGTACATTAAAAAAAATGACATGGGGTCTTCGATTTTTGATAACCAGCATGACAAAACTGACAGCTGCAGGCTGCAACCCCCACAATAATTATATATATTCCCCCAATTTTTGACAACCTACCAAGCTAAAGCAAGACAGGTGGGGGCTGGTGTTCTCAGGCTGGTAAAGGGCCATGGATATTGACCCTCCCCAGCCACCCCCAAAAAGGTACATCTATTAGATGTGCCAATTCTGGCTCTTTACCCGGCTCTTCCCATTTACCTTGTGGGGGCAAGTGGGGTAAGATCTGTGAGGTTGATGTCACCTTCATATTATCAGGTAACATCAAGCCCAGCTGTTAGTAATGGAGAGGCGTCTATAACACTTCTCCATTACTAACCCCATACTCCTAATTTAAATAAAAACACCCAGAATTAAGTCCTTTTGAAATAAAAATCTACACTAATGTATTTAAAAATAACAATTATAATCACATTATGCTCATTCCACGGAAAACCATATCCCCTGTAAAAAAAAAAAAAGAAAAATAATCATATCCTGTGAGAAGTGAAGATGTGCCACGCCGTAATCAGTGTCTCTGATATGTGATTTACAATGTGGACGGTGCCATGATGCGACCATTCAGGCTGAAAACGGGAGAATGAGGTGCTGCAAGGGCAGTCTAAGTGACGTAATGAAGGCTACCACAGGTCCCTAAGGCTGCGTTCCCACACTTCACGGAGTCCGTGCTTGCTGTGATCTCATTGAGGCCCACCACAGTTCATCGCCCAGGCTCACAGTGAAGTGTGGGAACGAAGCCTCAGTGACCTGCGGTAACCTCGATGGCATCACTGAAGCTGCGCTCGCAGCACCTCATTCTCCTGTGGTTTTGAGCTTGGACAGTCACATTATGGCACCGTCCAGGCTGTGCGACATTTTTCACTTTGGACAGGTGAGGGATATGGTTGTTCATTATTTTTCTTTTTTTACAGGTGATGTGGGCTTCAATGGAATAGGCGTCAGGTGAGTATAACTTATCTTTAAATAAATTTGTAAAATGGTGTGGATTTTTATTTCAAATAAAAGTCTTCATTCTGGGTGATTTTTATTTACAATAGGACTATGGGGTTAGTAATGGGGGCATCTTATTATTATTATACATTTTTATAGCACCATTTATTCCATGGCGCTTTGCATATGAAAGGGGCAAATATAAACAAGGCATCTTAGAGATTCTTTCCATTACTAACTGCTGGGCTTGATGTCTCCTGACAATACAAAGGTGACATTAACCCCACAAATATTAACCCATTTGCCACTGTCACAAGGCAAGTGGAGAGAGCCGGGCAAAGCATCAGAATTGGCGCACTTAATAAATGTGCCTTTTCTGGGGCGGCCATTAGGCTGAGGGAGGGCCAATATTCATGGCCACATACCAGCCCCCAGCTGTCTGCTTTAACACAGTTTTTAACCAGTCTTGATAAAGCTGAAAGGGTTGCCGCTCTAGCTGTCAGTTTTACCATTCTGGTTATCAAAAACAGAACAGCCCACATGTCTTTTTTTTTTTTTTTTAATTTATTCATATCGCCAGTGCCAGCTCCCATCAGTGTTGGCTGCTCACATTATCTGAAAACGTGGAAACCACAGCTCTCTGATCGGTAGTAATGATATTACAGCCAATCTGAGCTGCTGGCATTTCTCACGCTGTTATGTAGATGACAGCATGGGAAACACACAATGTTTGGGGTGCCTAACACGACCAGTAGCACAGATTTCCTGGAGAAGCTCATGTTTGGGGTCAGTGCCTGAACAGTAGGTGTTCGATACAGACCCCAAACTTTACTGTTTGGGTTTGCCCAACACTAGTACTTAGGATTCCCATTTTAATTGGTCATCATATACAGCTGGTATATTGGATTTCTAGATTTAGTGTTACATATGCTTAGTACTGCTTGTATGTGCACACAAGTAACCCATGTGGACATAAGAGCGAGAAGGACAGAAGTAAAAATAGTCCCATTATATACAATAATATGACTGCAGATATAATTCAGAACAGGTTCTCCTTGATCAGCCTTTATAGCTCTATAGCCCAGGAATCGTTCTTTGCAGCCATGCTGAATATGACCGGTCTTATCCCCCACCCCATAGTAGACACAAGGTGCGATTCCGTCTGTTCCATAAGAAGTAGTGTATTTCTTCCTTCAGTCACCCCCTAGTGGTGGTTGACGGTAACTACAGTCACTTCAAAATGGTTGGGTAGGAAATTAAACTTCATTTTGTTACGGTATTGTTACATAAACCTGGGGCAATTTTACAGAAACCTACAAGACAAGGATGTGTTACCAAGTGGGTTACCAATTCTGTAATCCAAGGAGTCTGAAAATAAAGTCCATCATACACATTAAACTAAAGCCGGCCAAACCCACCGATCTGAAAGTGTTCATCGATCAGTCTAATGTGTAGGGAAGCCCATTCAGTTTGACAGGTGGGGGTAAACAAAGCAAAAGATAAAAAATTGATCCGTTATGTCTGTCTTCAGATAGCCAATCGCAGTACCTCCTGGAGATAAGCTGCCGCCAAGCATGTCCAGAGATGGCGCTATCCTAGAGAACACAGGCGTGTGCCTGAATATGAGAGAGCCCAACAGTCGGTGACAAATGGCCACTGGAAGATGAGCCAAAGTCATTAAGAGGATCTTCTGCCATCGCCGTCATTATCAGGACTCATAAAACACAGCAAGTCAAGAATTGGGGCTTTGGTTTATAGCAAATAAGCTTCTCATTTTCAGACATGCTTAGAAAAAAAAATTGCTAAAATTGACATTATCGCCACTTGCAAGGGCTATAATATGTGGTGCACAGTTTGCAATCCCTCCCAGGAATTAATGGTTGCTGGAGACAATTATTCTGATTTTCCTTTGCACTATGGCCATCTTACCTGCGGTTCATCCCTACTGTGCTCAGAGGCAAGTACCTCGCATGTCTCTGCACATCAACACTGCATCGCCCGCTGGCCCGGGCTTTCTCCCATATGAGCCAGTGACTACAGCTAGTTTCCGCACAGTAGGTGGGGATGACACCCGTTAGTTCTTGTTTTTCTAAAAATGCCTAATTAGACATTTACAATTCTTGCGATGATTTGCAAGGTCGTGCAAGCACAAGGATTCCCCGCCGGAGTCATCGGGTAATGGAGTTTCACACAGGCAGGATCTAGTGATGAGCAAAGGTGCTGGGATCAGGTGTTATCCGAGTGTCTTTGTTGTGCTTGAATACTATGTTCGTGTCCCCGCCGCTGCATGTCTCACGGCTGTTCTACAGCTTCATCACATGCAGATTGCTTAATAAATAGGGAATCCCTGCATGTATTATGGCCGTCTAATAGCCACAAATCATGCAGCCGCAGGGACTAGAACATTCTATCCAGCACGCCCAAGATACTCCGGTAACACCCAAGCACGTTCACTCATCACTAGTAGGAATGTCTTCTAATGACGTGTCCGCAGTCCTGACAGTGGCCCCGGGGGATAGTCTGCTGGTATCCTACAACTTCAGGGAAGGAGCACACGACTGTCTTATGATCTGAACTAACAGTGCCAATGACATGCTGTTCGTTTTGGACATAACACACACAAGAAAATAACAATACGGGCGTGTGAATCAGCAATTAAAGGGGTAATCTCGTCTCCAAGATCCTATCCCAATATGTAATAGGTATAATAATAATAATATTAGTAAATACCTCCAATTAGAAATGTAGTATAGTTCTTCTGATGTGCTGTGTCTCATGTGTAGGGCATTGCAGTAGCTTAGGTATCCAGAGTCCCAATATGAGTGGTCATAACCATGGTACTGCAATGCCCTACACATGGGGTAAGAGACATAGCACATCAGAAGAACTATACTACATTTCAGCTGCAGATGGAAGGGAGGGAGACACAGGAATTCATTACTGATGGGTAGGCGGAGCCCCAGCCCAGGATGACACCTCAGATCAAAAGCGTGCTGACTGGCTGGCCCCTCCAGCTCGGGCTCCTCCTACTCAGCTCCAGTCTAAGATTTGAGGTCTCAGAGGATGGTCACTGCTAATGCAGCTCCTCAGCAGATTTTATTATTTTATATCGGACAAGAGACTTGGATCACTAGTTGGTCTAGAGGTCTCAGGGAGGGGTACCAGAGCTGCTATACCCCACCTCTCCCTCGGCGGATCTGTATTTACACTATGGTCCCTGCAGAATCTTGCCGGCCCTGGGGGATGAGGAGAGCTTCCCTGGCGTGGACGCAAACCACACGTGCGGGCACTGCGTTCCTCGCCCTGGGGGGAAGCATGGGCACAAGCGCCACAAATCCTGAAGGGTCCCTGTGGCGCTAAGCTGGTGAGTACTCCACACAAATTTTATTATAATAATGTGTGAGTGCTTTAGCGTCTGAGTGGCAGCGCTATTACATGTATGTCAGTATGCTTCAGCGCTGCTGTGACAGCGCTGTTACATGTAGAAGTGGTGATCTTTTGTCCGCAGGCAGATACCTGCAGGACAGAGAGGGAGCAGGAGCGAGGGAGTTCGCGCTCATTATTTGAGCTGGCAGGGGGCGTGGCCTAACTATTCCCGGTCTTCTGTGCAGGAAGACGCGCGCTCTGGCGTTTCTCCTGCGACTCCCATCACTGTGGCGGCCATTACACAGGCTCCTGGGCTCCTCAGACCGCTCCTCTCCTCATAGACACCACGGCCAGCTGGGTGAGTGCTGATTCCTCACCCCGCAGCGCAGCGATCGCTATCCTGCAGCTGCAGTCTTATTAGAGACTTGAAAATTCGCTGGGCTCACACAGTATATATATATATTGTGGAGAGTTTGCAACATTAACCCTTCTGAGGGTTATTTCTGCCAGTGTTTTTTGACTAAATGCCGCTGGGGTAACCCTTCCTGTGGGAGCGTTAACCCTTCAGCGTTTACAAAAAAAAAAAAAAAAAACGCATATTTTTTGCTGGTACTGCCTCTTTGACCTGCAAACACAGGTGAAGCATGTCTGAACAGAGTTCAGAAGCCGCGGACCATGTCCCAGTATCACTGCGGCAATCAGATACGCAGACCTCAACAGCGTCTAGCACTGCGGTCGACAGTGGGGCAAAATTGGATGATATCGCTCGCTCGATTAACAGCTTGTCTGACCTTTTAGGTCAATATGTGCTGCTAATTCCTCTCAGAGGAAGCGACGCAGGCCGTTACCGGCCTCTACACGGAGCGAGTCAGATGTATCCGATTTTGGACAGAGTTCCCCTTTAGATTCGGATGGTGAATTATCCGATTCAGATGAGGACGAACCGCAGGGGCGTTCTTCTCTGGCGAAACGTACGGAGGCTTTGATTGAAGCCATGAGAGAGATGTTACAGTTACCGGAGGAGGTAACTAGTCGTCCTGGTAAATCAGCACGTATGTTCCAGGAGTCCCGTACTTCGCGTAAACATTACCAGCTCTGAAGGAGCTTAATAGTGTAATAGAAGAGGAACGTCTGTGCCCAGATAAGCGTTTTCACGGAACGCATTTCTTTGATGCACTTTATCCTTGCTCTGCGGAGTTAAAGGATAGTTGGATTTCTGCTCCTGAAGTGGATGTGTCTTTATCTCAGCTTAGTAAATCCTCTCTACTCCCTGTTAAGGGGAAAGCGAGTTTGCAGGAGCCGTTGGACAGAAAAACGGAAATGGCGGCAAAAGCAAGCTATGAGGCTGCGGGGCATGGATTCGAGCGTGTGCTAGGATCCATGTGTGCTGCTAGAGCTTCTCTAGGCTGGTTGGCACGTTTAAAGACGGAGTTGCAGAACGGATCTCCGTTACCTGATATACGGGAAACTTACGAATTGTTAGAAACTGCAGCCCGTTATATCTTTGATGCCGGTCTGGATACGGCATCCCTGCTGGCGAGAGCACAGGCTTTAGCGGTCACAGTCAGAAGAGCTTTATGGCTCAGACAGTGGGCCGGGGACGCAGTTTCCAAACAGGGTTTATTGGCTTTACCCTTACAAGGGTGGCCTTCTTTTTGGATCCGACCTCACGGAGCTGATTTCCAAGGCTAAGGCGAAGGAAGCAGCATTGCCACAGCGTAGGGCCATGGCTTCGGTATCCGGTAAGCCTGGTGGCTATAGCGGTCGGCGGTCCTTTCGGGGCCGAGGACGACTTAGTCACTCCTCGTGGGGATCGGGTCGTTCCTCTTTCTCAGGAAAAAAGTCCTCTCAGAAAACCCGTACTCCTTGGAAGCAGAATTTCCGCCAGGACAAGCGGGAATCCGACAAGAAGCCCGCCAAGTCAGATTGACGCCAGGGGTCCACTCGAGGACTCTCGAGTGGGGGGTCGCCTATTTCATTTCAAGGCGATTTGGACGGCTCGCGTTCCAGATTCCTGGGTAACGCGGGTAGTGTCGGCAGGCTATTTCATAGAGTTTGCTTCTCGACCCCCAAATGTTTTTTGTCAGTCTCGCGTTCCGTCAGAACCCGAGCTTTTTGTCACGCTACAGCGAGAGATCGAATTTCTGCTACAAAAGGGTGTAGTAATACCGGTTCCGTCAGAGGATCGAGGAAAAGGTTTTTATTCCAACCTTTTCGTAGTTCCCAAAAAGGAGAACAAATTTCGCCCGATTCTGGATCTCAAGCGATTAAACCGGCATGTCCACGCCCGGAAATTTCGCATGGAGTCACTTCGCTCCATCGTAGCAGCTCTGTCACAGAACGATTTTCTGGTGTCAATCGACATTCGCGACGCCTATTTGCATGTTCCCATCGGAAGGGCTCATCAGCGTTTTCTTCGGTTTGCCATAGGTCAGGATCACTATCAGTTCGTGGCTCTGCCGTTCGGCTTAGCCTCAGCGCCCAGAGTCTTTACAAAAACTCTGGCGCCCCTCATGGCAATCCTTCGAAGACAGGGGATTACGATTCTCCTTATCTGGACGATCTTTTGACAGTGGCCTCCTCGGAAGAAGAGGCAGTGACGGCTCGAGTCTTGTCTCTTCAGCTTCTGAAGGACTTTGGTTGGCTGGTCAATTGGGAGAAGTCGTTTCTGGAACCATCGAGGGCAATCCTCTTTCTGGGGATGCAGCTCGACACGATTCGGTCGGTAGTTTCTCTACCACCAGACAAACAATCATGTCTCCTTCGACATGTGCAGATTATGAAATCCTCAACAGCAATGTCCCTGCTGGAGTGTATGCGTCTTTTGGGACTGATGGTGGCGTCCATGGAGGCAATTCCTTTTGCCCAGTTCCATTCCAGGACTCTCCAAAGGTTCATCTTGAGTCGATGGAACCGGTCGCAATCGCTGGATTGCAGTGTCACCATTTCTCGCGCGGTGCGGGATTCTCTAGAATGGTGGTTACGTCCAGGGGCATTCTCCCTGGGGAAGTCTTTCCTCCCTCCGAAGTGGTCAGTCATAACACACGATGCCAGCCTGACGGGCTGGGGGGTGTTTGGAACAATCTCTGGATTCAGGGGGTATGGTCATCGGAAGAGTCTGTTCTTCCGATCAACATCCTGGAATTGAGGGCGATTTTCCTTTGCCTCCAACATTGGACGGTCCCTTTGAGCGGTCTGCCAGTCCGAGTGCAGACAGACAATGCGACGGCTGTCGCGTATATCAATCACCAAGGCGGGACAAGGAGTTCCAGACTCATGGTAGAGGTGTCCCGAATCCTGATTTGGGCCGAGGCCAGTGTACCAGCCATTTCGGCGATTCACATTCCAGGGGTTCAGAATATTACAGCGGACTTTCTCAGTCGCAGAAGGATGGATCCCGGGGAATGGAGCCTCCACCCGGAAGTTTTTGCACTACTGTGCTCTCGTTGGGGAACTCCCCAAGTGGATTTGATGGTATCCAGGTCCAATGCCAAGTTACCGACGTTCATGTCCAGGTACAAGGACCCGAAGGCTGTGGCGGTGGATGCTCTAGTGGCTCAGTGGGATCAGTTCGAGCTGATCTATGTATTCCCGCCGATATCCTTACTTCCTCTAGTACTGCGTCGGATCAGACTAGAGAGAATTCCAGCTATTTTGATAGCTCCAGACTGGCCAAGAAGGGTGTGGTTCTCGACAATAATGTCGCTTTTGGCGGCACCTCCTTTTCCACTCCCTCTTCAACCGGACTTGTTGACTCAGGGGCCCGTTTGTCATCCGGACTTGATGTCCCTGCGTTTGACGGCGTGGCTCTTGAGACCGAAATCTTGACCCGTAGAGGTTTCTCAGCCGAGGTCATTGCTACCCTTCGTGCTGCAAGAAGTCCGGCTACTACTAGGATTTACCACAAAACTTGGGAAACCTTCTTTTCGTGGTGTTTGGGGTCCTCTCGGAACCCGAGAAAGTTTTCCATTCCCAATCTGTTGGCTTTTCTGCAGCATGGGCTAGACAAGGGTTTGGCAGTCAGCACCCTGAAAGGTCAGATTTCTGCTCTGTCCTTATTGTTCCGGAGAACCATTGCTTCGAATAGAGACGTGCTCTCCTTTTTCCGAGGTATATCTCGTAAGTTTCCGCCGCGGAAGGCACCCGTGTCTCCTTGGCGGCTCAACCTTGTTTTGGAGGCTCTTCAGCATAAACCTTTTGAGCCTATGGTTTCTGCTAGCCTTTCTTTACTTTCTTGGAAGGTGGCTTTCCTTGTTGCAGTCACTTCTTTGAGGAGAGTTTCTGAGTTGGCAGCTCTTTCTTGTTCGCCTCCTTTTCTGGAGTTTTTTCCGGATCGTGTAGTGCTTCGCACTCGGGGTGATTTTTTACCTAAAGTGGTGTCACAATTTCATGTCAACCAGGATATTGTGTTGCCTTCATTCTGCCCGGATCCGAAGAATGTGAAAGAGCGAGCTTTGCACACATTGGATTTAGTGCGGGCCTTGAAGTTTTATCTATCTATTACTCAAGGTTTTCGTAAGACGGACTCCCTATTTGTGGTTCCAGTAGGTCGTCGGCGTGGTCAACGAGCTTCCAAGGATTCTATAGCTCGTTGGATCCGGTCAGCTATATTGGAAGCTTACCGTCTTCAGGGTGAATCTTGCCCGATTAAGATTCAAGCCCATTCCACGAGGGCTGTGGCTTCATCGTGGGCTTTTCATCAAGGTGCTTCGGCAGTGCAGCTCTGCCGGGCGGCAACTTGGCGCTCTGTCCACACGTTTACAAGTTTTATAAAGTGGACGTCAGTGCTTCCGCTGATGCAGCCCTCGGACGTAGGGTCCTGCAGGCAGCTGTAGTTTAAAGTTCTGGATGAACTTGTGTTTAGCGCTGGTTGCGCTTTGTTGTTAAGGTTGTTGGGTTTCTGCCTTTTGTTGTTTTTTTCCCACCCTTATTTTTGAACTGCTTTGGGACGTCCCATCAGTAATGAATTCCTGTGTCTCCCTCCCTTCCATCTGCAGCTGAAACACGGATTTTGGTAAGAACTTACCGGTAAAATCCTTTTCAGCGAAGGAAGGGAGGGAGACACAGCACCCTCCCAAGGCAGAAGTGTGTTGATGTTTTCAGATGCAGCGCGACCCTTGTCTGATTGCGATATCTGGGCTGAGGTCAGCGCGCTAAGGCTCTGTTCCAGCATCGCCAGCTCATCGCAGTAGTCAGGTTCAGTGAATAGTACCTGGAACTCTGTGGTTTTTGGCTTACTTTGCATGCATAACCTGTATCCTTGTGTTTTGCTCTGAAGTTTCTTCAGAAGGGGTTATGTTGCTCCGCTGGTGATCTTGGTTCTTCCCTAAAGCTTTGGTACGACTGGAGCTGAGTAGGAGGAGCCCGAGCTGGAGGGGCCAGCCAGTCAGCACGCTTTTGATCTGAGGTGACATCCTGATCTGGGGCTCCGCCTACCCATCAGTAATGAATTCCTGTGTCTCCCTCCCTTCCTTCGCTGAAAAGGATTTTACCGGTAAGTTCTTACCAAAATCCGTGTTTCTAATTGGAGGTGTTTATTAAATATTAATCATCTACTACATTGGGATCGGCTCTTGGAGATGGGAATACTTCTTTAAGGCCCCCAGACACAGACTAAAGTTACCCGAACCTGCCGGGATTGGCTGTCTAATGTGTATGCAGGCCTCCCAACTTTCCCAGATCATGGTGGGGTATAAAAGGATTTTAGCGGCTGATCCTTTTGATAAGCCAGAGGAGTCTGGTGACGGCTCTTTCGTAGAGAACACAGGAGCGCTCGTCCAAACCAAATGGCCCGGTGCATGGGAGAGTGGGGGGAATATAGTTCCTCTGACAGCCATCTCATGTGTATGGGGGAGACTTTCAATATTGCTCTCTGCAGAGTGTAATGCGCCCCCTATCAGTATATAAAAGTAGTTACAGGTTATTAGATCTACAAGATAAAGAAATGAGCATCAGGCAGGGAATTTTCTGACCTACTGTCAAAGTTCTCCGGCGTTTCATGTGGCTGATAACAGAGTACAGTAGCCTGTGGTTAACAGCAGCATGCTGAGATCATCTAGCCTTTCAGTGGTCGTGCCGAATCATCGATTCCCACCACTAGCCCATCGAAACGCCCCTATACACATTAGGCTATGCTCGCACATCCAGCAGTCATGTCTTTTTCTGGATCTTTTTTGGGATAACAAAAAATAAATAAAAATATTCATTAAAAAACGCATTCATTTGAATTGGGACAGAAATATCCAAAAATATCTTCCGTTTTACTGCAATCTGTTTTTTAGCTGGATCAAAAAAACACAGTGTACAACTTCTCTGTAAGCCAGCAGCTGGATCCATTTTTTTCAACATTGAAGTCCATAAGGAAACTGATTATAACAGAGGTCATCCACTAACAGAGACACCACTAATACCGACGGATCCATTACATATCAAACAAAACAGCAACCAACTTCTAGATCAGATTTTGCTCCGCTTGTAATGGATGACAAGTAGACATGTGAACAGAGCCTTAAATAAAAATCATCCAGACTCGAGAGACTTTTTACCCAAGATATATAATGTGAACAACAAGGTCCTACTGAGCGAATGCACAAGGGTGTAACTTCTCAGAGCGGAAACAGCAGAATAGTTAAAGGGACAGAAGGACTGTTCAAACCAAGCACAGACGCTCTGTGCACTATGGTGGGGCCGAACAGTTCGGTGCACCCCTCACCTGTCTGTTTTCCCTCCATCTCTGCCCTTCCCGGCTCTATAAAGTCAGGACTCTCGAACTTGGAGAGTAGTGGCTGAAGAAGAAGGGAAAACAAACTGTTTCGCCATGCTAAGGGAGCACTAAGAGCCTGTGCTTTATTATTATTATGCTCACTTATATAGCGCCATTTATTCCGCAGCGCTTTACAGAAGTCATCATCCCTGTCCCCATTGGGGCTCGCTATCTAACTGAGGTTGTGTCATCACACTATGGTGGGATACGGCTTGTACACACCACCGACGTCTGAATGCTGTGGCCCCTGCTCTCTGCTAGAACCCAGGAGCAGAGGCATAAGGCAATCAGCCGTGCACGTTCGCCTCCTGCGCTTATTCCGAATAGTTCAGTTTTTGCATTCAGACATCGGTGCTGTACCCAAGAGCGATGCCACCAAAGTCTGCTGTGGTTACCACCACTCTCTTACTTTGCGGCTGCTGCCCGTCTACTACTGGGTGCGGTTTTACTACACAAGGAGTGACGGCACACGTGAAAACAGAATTTGCAGTTGCATTAATAGGATTCTCCGCACATGTGCTGCTGAACGAGGACGTGTCCGATACTTTGATAAGAAGCGTCCGATACTTTGATAAGAAGCGTCCTGTCTGCTCGGTCAGCAGTGAGCACAGTTCTCCTCTATATTCCATGGGTGGGAGCCTTCCAGGAAAGACTAAACTACGTCCTATTCCCAGGCCCAGAGGAATGTTATTTACAGAGGCAGAGCCGGCAGAGATAAGGGCGTGCTCCGCGTCCGGTGTTCACACCCGTCTGTTCTACATACATCATATATTCAATAGTGTTAGCACCATTCTGCATTCTGGTGTTCTCTGTTATCAGCCACTCCGCACAGGTTTATTGGAGCTTTCATCCATACTGATACAAGGGTGCCCAATTAGGGTATATGAATGTCATACAGGGGGTCCGGGCTCAGTGTCCGCTCAGAGTGCCACAATATCAAGAAGTGGTTTTCTCCTTGGTGGACCGCTGCTCATCTGAATGGCAACCATGTAATACATGCAGCAGCTCCAGGAAAAGAGGTATAAGAGAAATGCCGTAAAAGCAGCTCTCCTGTTAAAGCCGTTGTCCAGGACTTTATCATATTTCTGACGCAGCCCATGGACAGGTCATCAATTGTAACTGGTGGGGGTCCGACGCCCGGCAGCACCGCCATCGATCAGCAGCGGCTGGATGTAAGTGATGCACAGAAGATACGTCCCGGACCACCATCTTAAGTTTTGTGAGCTGATTCCAAACCCAGGTTGACACAACAATGTGCTGTAGCTTTAGGCTGAGTTTACTTGCAGATTTCTTCCCATAACGAGCACAGATTGTCGATATAACAAAGGGCCCTTTACTCAGGTCCATGCAAATTACGTGGGGACTCGGTGACTATACAGTTTGCAGTCTGTTGGCAGCACGTCCCCCATGAGATCTGCTGCCAACAAAAACCTTTAGGCACATAAACCCAACTATAGAATGTGAAGCCTACGGCCAGATTCACATGTCAGCACAGCAGCCGGATTTTATGGACCATCCTACGATTGCAACTCTCAGCCAGACCCCGGGTCTCCTGATACGAGGTAGGCATAAGGCCGGAAGGTCGGGGCAGGAAACCCACAGTCACCAGGAACTGGCCGCTATATATTTTTTGGTAAATCGAGCCTGGAATTACACATCTTGTGTCACGGTCCGTGCGTGGATTGACATGCACAGACCGGCCACGGATCTCCAGACACACAGTCGTCAGCCTCACATATCTATGCGGCTGTCGAGTTCTGGTCGGGAGACCCGTCTTGTGGCCGGATCCGTGTGTCACGGGTCTGTGACACACGAATGTGCGAGTCTAGCCTACATCTGTGTTAGACACAAAACAACTCGGTATAATGGTACTTCTTGATGTTTCGCTAAACATTGGCTATTACGCTGTCCATGCAGATCTGGCCTTGGTGACGTGGCCGTACAGGACCACACTAATCAGAAGAAAATCCACAGGTGACAACTCCAGGCCTGGAACTGGTCCATGTTATTGGGCGTTTTCTTCTATACGGTGAGTGGGCCGAATTCATGAAGCACGGACACTTACCTTCGTCGCAGGAGATAATACTTCTTATTGAAAAACCTCTGAAATCGCTCTGTCACTGTAGCATTTCGCCTGCGTTCTGCCTCCTCTATTCGCCTCTGTCGGCGGAGGTAGGCAACCACCAGGGGATCTGACACATTGGGGTCTTCTACTTCTCCGGAGATGAGGGGCTGTAACTCGGGTGGAAGAGGAGAAGTTTCTAAGAAAAAAAAACAAAAAACAACAGGACAGTAATGCTGCGGCCATGCTCAGAGGAGGCCGACCGACCGACCGAACAAGTGGTTGGGAACCTGGAAACACTCCGCAGTATGCACATGGTCGTGCGGAAAAGATGCAGATTTTCACCACCGATTATAACCTTGTACAGGATGAAATCACAGAGAATCATAATCCATCTACCCGAACTTACCCTACCAAGTATTTGCCGGTCGGTGGCGTTTACACAGACGGACCCCCCTTCAGATTCGCACTGAGTCAATAGTACTATATCGTTCAGTGCGCATGAACTAACATTGTTCTCAGCAACACAAATCCAATTTACACAGGATGATGTGCTGCAGAGAACAATTCTTTTTTTTTTTGTGCCGCGAAAAAAGATTATTTTAACTGATGAACGAGCGTTTTACTTCTTCTTTGGTAGCCGGTATGATAATGAGGAGGTCCGCGGCGGCTCGCTCTCTATCAGCGTGCAGTGTACATGCACCGTAACTTTCGGCATCACTCACCGCTCCCATTTTCCACCTTCTCCTTCAGCTCCTGCAGGCGGGTCAGGTTCTGTTCCAGGGTCACTGCTGTGGTATTCACATACAGGTACATGTAACATGAGGGTCCTGGGGACACAGTGAACACTTTGTGGTATTCCCCCGCTGGCAACTGAAAAAAAGAAATAAAAAAATAAAAAGAAATGGACAGTGGCACGTGATACTTATACTACTGCTGGTAATACAGTAGGAGCCCTTGATAAATAATTTTAGGCAACAGCCCTGAAATATAGGCGCCCAAATTCTGTTTTTTTAATCTATGCCAATTTTTGAAGAGAAGACACACAGACCGATAAATGCCTGAACAAATAAGAACGCACTTTCCTGATCAATGGCCCAAGGAAACATGGCAGTGATGTTGGCAGGAAATCTCTCAGGGTAAACAGGGGATGTGCTGCCGACAATATGCAAACCGTATGGGAACTGAATAATTGAGTGTCCCAAAATTTGCATCGAACTATGCAAAAAAGGGACTTTAAACAAGGAGCAATCGGCTTGTTATATAATTGCTCGTTATGTGCAGATATCTTCGCCTTAAATGTGGATTCACTTTACAAGGAAGAGCAGCTCCTGGCTCGGTCGACACAGTGTGCAGCGTCACAGTGCTCGGCCTGCTCAGTGTGCGGCGTCATGGTGCTTGTGGCTCAGCCTGCGGCGTCATGGTGCTTATGGCTCAGTCTGCACAATGTGCGGAGTCACGGTGCTTGTGTGCTGCACAGTGTGCGTCAGTGCTCGGCTGCTCAGTGTGCGGCGTCAGGCCTTGGCTCAGCTGCAAGTGGCGGCATCATGTTGGCTCAGCTGACAGTGTGCAGCGTCAACGGTGACCTGCCAGTGTGCCTCAAGGACTCCTAGTGTGCGGCGTCACGGTGCTCGGCCTGCTCAGTGGGCAGCGTCACGGTGCTTGTGGCTCAGTCTGCACAGTGTGCGGTGTCACAGTGCTCGGCCTGCTCAGTGTGCGGCATCATGGTCCTTGTGGCTCAGCCTGCACAGTGTGCGGCGTCATGGTGCTTGTGGCTCAGCCCGCACAGTGTGCGGCATCATGGTGCTTGTGGCTCAGCCTGCACAGTGTGCAGAGTCACGGTGCTCGGCCTGCTCTGTGTGCGGCGTCATGGTGCTTGTGGCTCAGCCTGCATAGTGTGCGGTGTCATGGTGCTTGTAGCTCAGCTTGCACAGTGTGCGGCGTCAAGGTACTCGGCTTGCTCAGTGTGCGGCGTCATGGTGCTCGGCCTGCTCAGTTGGCAGCGTCATGGTGCTTGTGGCTAGCCTGCACAGTGTGCGGCGTCATGGTGCTTGTGGCTCAGCCTGCATAGTGTGCGGCGTCATGGTGCTTGTGGCTCAGCCTGCATAGTGTGTGGCGTCATGGTGCTTGTGGCTCAGCCTGCATAGTGTGCGGCGTCATGGTGCTTGTGGCTCAGCCTGCAGTGTGCGGCGTCACGGTGCTCGGCCTGCTCAGTGTGCGGCGTCATGGTGCTTGTGGCTCAGCCTGCAGTGTGCGGTGTCACGGTGCATGTGACTCAGCCTGCACAGTGTGCGGCGTCACGGTGCTTGGCCTGCTCAGTGTGCGGCGTCATGGTGCTTGTGGCTCAGCCCGCACAGTGTGTGGCGTCACGGTACTTATGGCTCAGCCTGCACAGTGTGCGGCGTCACGGTGCTTGTGGCTTAGCCTGCATAGTGTGCGGCGTCATGGTCCTTGTGTCTCAGGCTGCACAGTGTGCGGCGTCATGGTGCTTCTGGCTCAGTCTGCATAGTGTGCGGCATCATGGTGCTTGTGGCTCAGCCTGCACAGTGTGCGGCGTCACGGTGCTCGGCCTGCTCAGTGTGCGGCGTCATGGTGCTTGTGGCTCAGTCTGCATAGTGTTCGGCATCATGGCGCTTGTAGCTCAGCCTGCACAATGTGCGGCGTCAAGGTACTCGGCTTGCTCAGTGTGCGGCGTCACGGTGCTCGGCCTGCTCAGTATGCGGCATCATGGTGCTTGTGGTTCAGCCTGCAGTGTGCAGCGTCACGGTGCTCGGCCTGCTCAGTGTGTGGCGTCATGGTGCTTGTGGCTCAGCCCGCACAGTGTGTGGCGTCACGGTACTTATGGCTCAGCCTGCACAGTGTGCGGCGTCACGGTGCATGTGACTCAGCCTACACAGTGTGTGGCGTCATGGTGCTTGGCCTGCTCAGTGTGCGGCGTCATGGTGCTTGTGGCTCAGTCTCCACAGTGTGCTGCGTCATGGTGCTTGTGGCTCAGCCTGCTCAGTGTGCGGCGTCACGGTGCTTGTGGCTTAGCCTGCATAGTGTGCGGCGTCATGGTCCTTGTGTCTCAGGCTGCACAGTGTGCGGCGTCATGGTGCTTCTGGCTCAGTCTGCATAGTGTGCGGCATCATGGTGCTTGTGGCTCAGCCTGCACAGTGTGCGGCGTCACGGTGCTCGGCCTGCTCAGTGTGCGGCGTCATGGTGCTTGTGGCTCAGTCTGCATAGTGTTCGGCATCATGGCGCTTGTAGCTCAGCCTGCACAATGTGTGGCGTCAAGGTACTCGGCTTGCTCAGTGTGCGGCGTCACGGTGCTCGGCCTGCTCAGTATGCGGCATCATGGTGCTTGTGGTTCAGCCTGCAGTGTGCAGCGTCACGGTGCTCGGCCTGCTCAGTGTGTGGCGTCATGGTGCTTGTGGCTCAGCCCGCACAGTGTGTGGCGTCACGGTACTTATGGCTCAGCCTGCACAGTGTGCGGCGTCACGGTGCATGTGACTCAGCCTACACAGTGTGTGGCGTCATGGTGCTTGGCTGCTCAGTGTGCGGCGTCATGGTGCTTGTGGCTCAGTCTCCACAGTGTGCTGCGTCATGGTGCTTGTGGCTCAGCCTGCTCAGTGTGCGGCGTCACGGTGCTTGTGGCTTAGCCTGCATAGTGTGCGGCGTCATGGTCCTTGTGTCTCAGGCTGCACAGTGTGCGGCGTCATGGTGCTTCTGGCTCAGTCTGCATAGTGTGCGGCATCATGGTGCTTGTGGCTCAGCCTGCACAGTGTGCGGCGTCACGGTGCTCGGCCTGCTCAGTGTGCGGCGTCATGGTGCTTGTGGCTCAGTCTGCATAGTGTTCGGCATCATGGCGCTTGTAGCTCAGCCTGCACAATGTGCGGCGTCAAGGTACTCGGCTTGCTCAGTGTGCGGCGTCACGGTGCTCGGCCTGCTCAGTATGCGGCATCATGGTGCTTGTGGTTCAGCCTGCAGTGTGCAGCGTCACGGTGCTCGGCCTGCTCAGTGTGTGGCGTCATGGTGCTTGTGGCTCAGCCCGCACAGTGTGTGGCGTCACGGTACTTATGGCTCAGCCTGCACAGTGTGCGGCGTCACGGTGCATGTGACTCAGCCTACACAGTGTGTGGCGTCATGGTGCTTGGCCTGCTCAGTGTGCGGCGTCATGGTGCTTGTGGCTCAGTCTCCACAGTGTGCTGCGTCATGGTGCTTGTGGCTCAGCCTGCTCAGTGTGCTGCGTCATGGTGCTTTGTGGCTCAGCCTGCACAGTGTGCGGCGTCACGGTGCTTGGCCTGCTCAGTGTGCGGCGTCACGGTGCTTGTGGCTCAGCCTGCACAGTGTGCAGCGTCACAGTGCTTGTGGCTCAGCCTGCACAGTGTGCGGTGTCACGGTGTTTGACCTGCTCAGTATGCTGCGTTATGGTGCTTTGTGGCTCAGCCTGCACAGTGTGCGGCGTCATGGTGCTCAGCCTGCACAGTGTGCAGCGTCACAGTGCTTGTGGCTCAGCCTGCACAGTGTGCGGTGTCACGTGTTTGGCCTGCTCAGTATGCTGCGTTATGGTGCTTTGTGGCTCAGCCTGCACAGTGTGCGGCGTCATGGTGCTCGGCCTGCTCAGTGTGCGGCGTCATGGTGCTTGTGGCTCAGCCTGCACAGTGTGCAGCGTCACAGTGCTTGTGGCTCAGCGTGCACAGTGTACGGCGTCACGTTGCTCGGCCTGCTCAGTGTGCGGCGTCATGGTGCTTGTGGCTCAGCCTACACAGTGTGTAGCGTCATGGGGCTCATGTGTCATAACACCCTACAATTCAGGAAGCAGACTCTACCCTCACCTGCATGCGGTCGCCTTGTCTGAGGGTGAAGTTCTTTGTGTCCTTCACAATCTCCACACTGACTTCTCCTTGCAGCACTTGTATACTGGTGTTACCCAGATCGTCACTCACAAAATTCTCCAAGTGAAGACCTATCATCCAGGGTAAAAAGAAAAACGATAAAATAACACATGGCAGTTAATAAACTACAGGGAAGAAAAATCTAAGTGGGGTGAAATGGTGGAAAAAATGCAATCAACTTTTGTTTTTCGGGTTTTGCATTTACGCAGTTCATTGTGTGGTAGAAATTACCAGAAAACATGATTCCTCTAGTCAGTAGGATTAAGGCGATACCGAACTTGTAGATTTTAAACATTATTTTAGTGGGTAAAAAAAAATAAAAAGTCAATCAAGAAGATTGCAATTTTTTTTTTGCATGGTGTTATTTTGTTGTGCTTAAAGGGGTATTCCCATCTCCAAGATCCTATCCCAATATACAGTAGGTGGTGTAATAATAATATTTGCAAATACCTACAATTATAAATGTAGTATAGTTCTTCTGATGCGCTATGTCACTTACCCCATGTGGAGGGCATTGCATTAGCTTAGGTGTCCATGGTTACGGCCACTCATACAATGACAGTTAGCCGTTAGTGGTTGTAACCATGGAAACCTAAGCTACTGCAATGCCCTGCACATGGGGTAAGCGACATAGCGTATTAGAAGAACTATACAAATTGCTAATTGGAGGTATTTGCTAATACACCTACTACATATTAGGATATCATCTTGGATATGGGAATACCCCTATAAGAGGTTTCGATTGAGCTACGCAAAAAAGCTGCTGTCAGAAGTGGACTTTGGTATTTAAGTAGCTGAACGGCAATGATCAGAGCAGGCTCTGATCTCTGCTGTTGGAGGCAGGTGCTGGCTGTACAACACAGGTGGCCACTTCTGTCTATAGCAGAAGCAGCTGGTGACCATACTCCATACACTGGAGCCCATCCCAGACGTAACATTTGGGCATGGATTGGGAAGAGGTTAGTATAAGTTTGGTAGGGGTCTGACATTCGGCACTGCAGCCAATCAGCTGTTTGGAAGTACTAGCAGCACACTGCTTAATTACTAGCGATGGTGCAGAGCATTGCCCCTTCCTTTTCAGTGCCCCGACCCTTTCAAACAGCTGATCAGTGAGCAATAATCAATCCTAAACCTAGACCCCAGATTCTTTTAGTAAATCACCAATTCCCCATTAAATAACGCTGCAGCTTTTATTATAACTCCTCACTGTGCCATTCCTCCTGGAAATGTCTAAATAAATGTCTAAATAATAAAGTGACTATTGGGAAGTGCCCTTGGCCAAGGTCAGGCTATATGGGGGACAAGCCCAATCGATAAGGAGAATAGTAATGCCCAGTTGTCACTTTGTCCAGGAGGAACAACTGAGGAATAGAAGAATTAGATGACGTTATGAGAAGGTGCTCCAGAATTATTTAATCAGGAATACAACAAATTAGGACCTGACTGTGAATCCATACAAGTTAGTATAACTTAGTAATGTTCCTGGGGATTGTCGTCTTGGGAGACCTGAACATACAAGAATTTTGGAGAAGAGAGAAAAAAAACAAAAGTAGTTTTACGATCAGATCCCCATATCATGCAAAGGATGCAATCTCCTGGATGGACCATAACAATGTGCCAGTCTCTGCAACATTACCTGGGAAATCTGCAATGAAGACCACATCAGTCTGATTATCCAAACTGTCCTCCACCTCCTGGAATTTAGCTCTCCATGGTGAGAGATCTACCAACAACGGCTGAACCCAGGGCGTTTTATGGAAGGGAGACCATTCGGCTTTTACGATGTCCACTGTAGGGTCGTATAACCTGATAGAGAATACAGTCAAGGTGCGTGTTCCCCGCGATCGAGTGGGACAGTCGTACGACGGCAGCATACTCAATGCACATACCTCTGCTGGAAGCGGTCATTGATTGACACCCATACATCAAAGTAGATTTCTGGCTCAGAGATATTATAAGCTCCCAGGAGGCCTTGTAGGCAGGTGGCATATTGCTTCAGCATGTCAGCATGATCTTTCCAGCGCCGGGTCTGTGTGAAAACCTAAGAAAGTGAAGCTTATATCATTCTAAGCCAATTTTCCCCAAAACATTTTAGACCTGGACAACCGCTTTACAATCTGACACTTACCCCTGGGTTCAGATATCCAACGTCACCAGTGACCCCGTCTCTGTAGGTAATTTTCACATGCTGGTGAGAGCGTGAATGCACCATCATATCCCATGAGTAGCCATAAAGGCCGTTCGTCCAGTTATTGTAGCCCTTCAGACAGAATGAAGACTTTGGTTAGGACAGAATTTCCATTTTTATCAAACCTCTTCAGATCACAGTTAGGCCTCAGGCAGACGTCTGTTTATTACGGATTTTTTTTGTGTTTTTTTTTTTTCAATCGAGAGAACATGAACCCATTATAACCCATGGGACTGTGCATGTCCAGTCATGGTCCAATTTGTGGACTTATCCATTCAAGTGAATGAGCCCATATAAAAAAAAAAGTAAAGAACGAACAAGCACACCATGCCATCTGCGTGTTGACAGAAGTATGTCCGTTTTTACTTAAACGTTACAAATTTTTTCTTATACAAGAAAAACACGGATTTTGGTAAAAACTTACCTGTAAAATCCTTTTCAGCGAAGGAAGGAAGAGAGACACAGTATTCATTACTGATGGGTAGGCGGAGCCCCAGATCAGGATGTCACCTCAGATCAAAAGAGTGCTGACTGGCTGGCCCCTCCAGCTCGGGCTCCTCCTACTCAGCTCCAGTCGTACCAAAGCTTTTAGGAAAAGAGCCAAGATCACCAGCGGAGCAACATAACCCCTTCTGAAGGAACTTCAGAGAAAAAACACAAGGATACAGGTTATGCATGCAAAGAAAGCCAAAAACCACAGAGTTCCAGGTACTACTCACGGAACCTGACTACTGCGATGAGCTGGCGATGCTGGAACAGAGCCTTAGCGCGCTGACCTCAGCCCAGATAATCGCTATCAGATAAGGGTCGCGCTGCATCTGAAAACATCAACACACTTCTGCCTTGGGAGGGTGCTGTGTCTCTCTTCCTTCCTTCGCTGAAAAGGATTTTACAGGTAAGTTTTTACCAAAATCCGTGTTTCAGCTGCAGATGGAAGGAAGAGAGCCACAGTATTCATTACTGATGGGACGTCCCAAAGCAGTTCAAAAATAAGGGTGGGAAAAACCAACAAAAGGCAGAAACCCAACAACCTTAACAACAAAGCGCAACCAGCGCTAAACACAAGTTCATCCAGAACTTTAAACTACAGCTGCCTGCAGGACCCTACGTCCGAGGGCTGCATCAGCGGAAGCACTGACGTCCACTTTATAAAACCTTGTAAACGTGTGGACAGAGCGCCAAGTTGCCGCTCGACAGAGCTGCACTGCCGAGGCACCTTGATGAAAAGCCCACGATGAGGCCACAGCTCTCGTGGAATGGGCTCGAATCTTAATCGGGCAAGATTCCCCCCGAAGGCGGTAAGCTTCCAAAATAGCTGACCGGATCCAACGAGCTATAGAATCCTTGGAAGCTCGTTGACCACGCCGACGACCTGCTGGAACCACAAACAGGGAGTCCGCCTTACGAAAACCTTGAGTAATAGATAGATAAAACTTCAAGGCCCGCACTAAATCCAATGTGTGTAAATCTCGCTCTTTCGCATTCTTCGGATCCGGACAGAGTGAAGGCAACACAATATCCTGGTTAACATGAAATTGTGATACCACTTTAGGCAAAAAATCACCCCGAGTGCGAAGCACTACACGATCCGGAAAAAAACTCCAGAAAAGGAGGCGAACAAGAAAGAGCTGCCAACTCAGAAACTCTCCTCAAGGAAGTGACTGCAACAAGGAAAGCCACCTTCCAAGAAAGTAAAGAAAGGCTAGCAGAAACCATAGGCTCAAGAGGTTTATGCTGAAGAGCCTCCAAAACAAGGTTGAGCCGCCAAGGAGACACGGGCGCCTTCCGCGGCGGAAACTTACGAGATATACCTCGGAAAAAGGAGAGCACGTCTCTATTTGAAGCAATGGTTCTCCGGAACAATAAGGACAGAGCAGAAATCTGACCTTTCAGGGTGCTGACTGCCAAACCCTTGTCTAGCCCATGCTGCAGAAAAGCCAACAGGTTGGGAATGGAAATTTTCTCGGGTTCCGAGAGGACCCCAAACACCACGAAAAGAAGGTTTCCCAAATTTTGTGGTAAATCCTAGTAGTAGCCGGACTTCTTGCAGCACGAAGGGTAGCAATGACCTCGGCTGAGAAACCTCTACGGGTCAAGATTTCGGTCTCAAGAGCCACGCCGTCAAACGCAGGGACATCAAGTCCGGATGACAAACGGGCCCCTGAGTCAACAAGTCCGGTTGAAGAGGGAGTGGAAAAGGAGGTGCCGCCAACAGCGACATTATTGTCGAGAACCACACCCTTCTTGGCCAGTCTGGAGCTATCAAAATAGCTGGAATTCTCTCTAGTCTGATCCGACGCAGTACTAGAGGAAGTAAGGATATCGGCGGGAATACATAGATCAGCTCGAACTGATCCCACTGAGCCACTAGAGCATCCACCGCCACAGCCTTCGGGTCCTTGTACCTGGACATGAACGTCGGTAACTTGGCATTGGACCTGGATGCCATCAAATCCACTTGGGGAGTTCCCCAGCGAGAGCACAGTAGTGCAAAAACTTCCGGGTGGAGGCTCCATTCCCCGGGATCCATCCTTCTGCGACTGAGAAAGTCCGCTGTAATATTCTGAACCCCTGGAATGTGAATCGCCGAAATGGCTGGCACACTGGCCTCTGCCCAAATCAGAATTCGGGACACCTCTACCATGAGTCTGGAACTCCTTGTCCCACCTTGGTGATTGATATACGCGACAGCCGCCGCATTGTCTGTCTGCACTCGGACTGGCAGACCGCTCAAAGGGACCGTCCAATGTTGGAGGCAAAGGAAAATCGCCCTCAATTCCAGGATGTTGATCGGAAGAACAGACTCTTCCGATGACCATACCCCCTGAATCCAGAGATTGATCCAAACACCCCCCCCCAGCCCGTCAGGCTGGCATCGGTGGTTATGACCGACCACTTTGGAGGGAGGAAAAGCTTTCCCAGGGATAACGCTCCTGGACATAACCACCATCCTAGGAATTCTCGCACCCTGTGAGAGATGATGACGCTGTAATCCAGCGAACCTTGCTATTGATCCCAACGACTCAGAATGAGCCTATGGAGAGCTCTGGAATGAAATTGGACAAACGGAAAAAACCTCATGGACGCCACCGTCAGACCCAGAAGGCGCATACCTTCCGAAGGGACACTGCTGTCGCAGACTTCATAGTCTGTACATGCTGGAGCAGACATGCCTGCTTGTCTGGAGGTAGGGACAACACCGCCCGTACCATGTCGAAATGCATCCTCAAAAACAGGATTGCCTGCGACGATTCCAGAGACGACTTCCCCTTTGAAGCCACAACCGAAAAGGCCGTCCAAATAGGGACGAATCGTAAGTCCCCGTCTTTGAAGGATTGCCATGAAATTTTGGCGTCAGAATCGTTGTAAAAATTCTGGGCGTTAAAGCCAAGCCGAATGGTCGAGCCACAACCTGGGTGAGGTCTTCCGATGGGAACATGCCAAAAAGCGACGCGAATGTCGATTGATCGTTCTGCGACAGGGCTGCCATAACTGAGCGAAGCGACTTCATGCTCGGCTCTGACGGAATGTCAGAAGTCAGTCCGCCTTAGCGAATTTTTTTTTTTTTTTGCCAGCTTCTGCCTTAACAGAAGTTCTGTTTCCAGGGTATGCGGAATTTCTGAGAATTCCCCCCCCTTTTTTTTTTTTTTTTTTAAAAAGAGAGAGACGACACAAACCCCCAGAGGGTTGGTCAGATCATCCCTTGAACCGAAAAGGACTGCCGATAACTATCGGCACTAGTCCTGCCAGACGCAGAAGTCACAGCTCTGCGCTGCGGTAAAGCTGCTTCTTTTGCCTTTGCCCTGGCATCAGCTCCGTGAGGTCAGTCAAATAGCTGACCATTTTCTAAGCTAAAGATATCAAACCCTGTTGGAAAACTGCGTTCCATCCAAGTCACAGTGCTCTTCTGACTGTAACTGCCGAGGATTGCGCCCTGGATAGCAGTGACGCATTATCCTTCAATTAGAAAAGCCCATCTACCTTGATAGAGGGAAACTTGCCACGCCGTCCTTAGACGGTCCAACCGGCTCAGGGGAACTTAACAAGTACACCTAGATCCTTAATACCGAATCTATGATCCACGGCTACACAGATGGAAATTGTTGCCATCTCCGTTCTTCTGTCCAGCGTGTCCTGCAGACTCGTCTTCCCTTTTATCAGGAAGATTTGCTAAGCTGGAATAAAGGAACATTCACTTCAGGAGAAGGGGTCCAATTAACAAATAACTCCGTAGAAAAACGGATACAGTTTGTAAGGTCATCGCGACCCATGCGACCCTTGCAACATCCGGGCCGACTTACCAGGACGACTAGTTACCTCCTCTGGTAACTGTAACGTCCACATGGCTTCCACAGAAATTTTAGTACGGCCCCTGAGAGAGGCAGAGTGTCCCTGCCGATCCTCCTTGACGAATCGGACTTCTTCGCTAAGCGAGAGGAAAACACCGATTTGTGTCGCTCCCTTGAAAGGATCTAGTTGACACTCCATAACCTAAAAGGTCATCAATAGAAACCAGTGAAGGCCTTCATTTTGACACCACTGGAACCTCTGACCGTGTATGAGTCGAGGTCTGCGTGTCAGATACGCGAGGCTGATCCGTAACGGATCTGGGAGAGGGTCTCTGACATACCCTTGCATAGTATATGGCAGGATAAACCTGTCAGTAACCAGAGCAGTACTTAAATAAAAAACAAACGCTGAAGGGTTAAAGCTCTAAGAAAGAGCTACCCCAGCTGTCTCCCATTAAGAGTTAACCTCCTAAGAAGGGGTTAAAGTAGCTGACTCCCCACAACCTTGATAATGAAAAAGGGTGTGCGAATCTCAGGCGCCTCTTATAAGGTCGCAGTTGCAGGACAGCCATGCCACACTAAACAGAAAACGTTCCACAAGATCGCTAAAAAATTGCGCTGTTTTTTATAACGCAATGACCGCCAAAATTGTCAAGGAGATCGCTAATCGCCTATGCGATTGCCCAGATTGGCAGCCACCAGCGACACTAAAAATGACACACAAACGATCGCAATATTATGCGACGCCATCAGGATCGTCAGCGGAAACGTATAGTGGCAGCATTAATGTCGCAGACTCCCCACAGCCTCTTTATTAATATTAAAAGAGTGTGCGAGCCCCTTATGCGAGAACAGCCGCAGGACAGCGCAATCTGTCACTCAGAAGTGCCCCAGACGGCGCCCGCGCTGTGGAGGTGAAGGGGTTAAGCTTCTGCCCGGCGGGCTAGAAGCGACTCACCAAGCTGGACACGTATTCTAGCCGGGAGGGGAGGATACGATCCGGGGAGCTTTCAACCTACAGCGCTTTATCAGCAATAGCCACGCTGTGGAGGTGAAGGGGTTAAGCTTCTGCCCGGCGGGCTCGCTTGTCAGCAATGGCCGCCGCGCTCTGCCTCCGTGTGCTCCATGTAGAGGAGCCGGAAATGGAGGCTGCAGTAAAGCGCGCGCTCAGAAGCGGCGCGAAATTCAAAAAATAAAAAGAGCGCGTACTCCCCTCCTTTCCCTCGTCCTGCAGGCATCCTCCTGCGGACATAGAAAAACTAGTCATCGGCATGTATAATGTACAGCGGCTGCCGCAGCAGTCGCTAAAACACTCACACACATTTTACCAAAATGTGGAGTACTCACCAGCCGAAACGCCACAGGGACCCCCAGGGGTTTCTGGCGCTATGCCCATGCTTCCCCCCAGGGCGGGAAGCGCAGTGACCCCAGTGTGTGGTTTGCGCCCCCGCCAGGGAAACTCTCCTCATCCCCAGGGCCGGCAAGATTCTGCAGGGACCATTATGTAGTTACAGATCCGCCAAGGGAGAGACTGGTGAAATACATTGATAAACATGTAATAGCGCTGTCACCGCAGTGCTGAAGCATACTGATATACATGTAATAGCGCTGCCATCAGACGCTAAAGCACTCACACATTAATAATAAAATTTTGTGTGGAGTACTCACCAGCCAAAGCGCCACAGGGACCCTCAGGGGTTTCTGGCGCTGTGCCCATGCTTCCCCCCAGGGCGAGGGACGCAGTGACCGCACGTGTAGTTTGCGTCCCCGCCAGGGAAGCTCTCCTCATCCCCCAGGGCCGGCAAGGATTCTGCAGGGACTTTGAGTAAATACAGATCCGCCAAGGGAGAGGTTGGGGTACAGCAGCGCTGGTACCCCTGAGACCTCTAGACCAACTAGTGATCCAAGTCTCCTGTCCGAATATAAAATAATAAAATCTTCTGAGGAGCTGCATTAGCAGCGACCATCCTCTGGACCTCAAATCTTAGACTGGAGCTGAGTAGGAGGAGCCCGAGCTGGAGGGGCCAGCCAGTCAGCACTCTTTTGATCTGAGGTGACATCCTGATCTGGGGCTCCGCCTACCCATCAGTAATGAATACTGTGGCTCTCTTCCTTCCATCTGCAGCTGAAAGAGGGATTTTTGGTACTTACCGTAAAATCTCTTTCTTGAAGCCTTCATTGGGGGACACAGATAACCATGGGTGTATGCTGCTGTCACTAGGAGGCGCTGACACTAGGCAAAAGGAAAAAATAGCTCCTCCCTAGTAGTATACACCCACCAACAGGCACTAGGCTACTCAGTTGGTGTCAAAGCAGTAGGAGAAGCAACCAGAAGCTCAACATATGTAACAACTCAAAACAACGGCACGTAGGCCTACAACTGTACAAACATTCAGGGAGGGTGCTGTGTCCCCCAATGAAGGCTCCAAGAAAGAGATTTTACGGTAAGTACCAAAAATCCCTCTTTCTTTATTGCTTCATTGGGGGACACATAACCATGGGACGTCCAAATGCAGTCCCAAGGGCGGGAGAAGGAAAATATAGGTTAAGAGAAAGGAACCTAGGTCAGCTGGTGGGAAACCGCCGCCTGCAGAACCTTCCTACCCAGGCCTGCGTCAGTCGAGGCTTGGGTACTAACTTTGCACAGTAGAACCTAGCAAAGATGTGTAAAGACGACCAGGTTGCGGCCTTGCAGATCTGCAAGGTCGAAGCCTGGTGATGAACTGCCCAGGAAGCTCCCACAGCCTGGGTGGAGTGAGCCTTTGCTCCCGGAGGAGGCTGTTTGCCCTGAACACGGTATGCCTCCAGTATCACCAAGCGAATCCAACGGGCAATTGTGGACTTAGAGGCCTGGAGCCCTTTTCGACGACCTTCAGGGATGACAAGAAGGGAATCTGACGAAAGGAAGCAGTCCTAGAGAGGTAGACTCGAATAGCTCCGACCAAATCCAGTTTGTGGAGGGACATTTCCAGTGGATTAACAGGAGAAGGACATAGAGAGGGAAGGACGATGTCTTCATTAATTTGAAAGGCAGAAACCACCTTGGGCAAAAAGGAAGGAACAGGACGGAGGACTACCTTATCCTTGGTGCAGAATCAGGAAAGGAGAACGACACAACAGTGCCGCTACCTCGGAGACTCTTCTGATAGACGTAATGGCGTGGCGATCAGGAAGGCTACTTTCAAAGACAGGAGAGAAAACGAGATATCCTGGATGGGCTCAAAGGGGGCACGCTGAAGAGCGTCGAGAACAAGATTGAGATCCCATGGATCTAACGGAGGTGGGCGACCCCCTGAATGAAAGTCATCACCTGAAGAAGGGAAGCCAAATCTCTCTTGAAGAGGACTGACAGAGCGGATACCAGACCCTTAAGAGTACTGAGCGGTAGGTGTGAATTAAGGCCCGCTTGAAGAAAGCCGAGGATGGACGGAAGGGAAAAGGACATTGGAAACAAACTGTTATCCTCGCACCACCGGAAGAAGGTTTTCCAACATCTGTAGTAGATGCGTGAGGATACTGGTTTCCTCACCTTAAACATGGTGAGGATGACCCTGGTAGAGAAACCGGCTTCTTTTAGGACTGCGGCCTCAACGGCCATGCCGTTAAACTCAGAGACCGAGAACTCGGGTGGAAGAGGGGGCCTTGCGAGAGAAGATCTGGACGGTCTGGAAAAATCCAGGGAACGTCTGCGAGCATGTTCACGAGCTCTGCATACCACACCCATCTCGGCCAGTCTGGAGCGATGAGAAAAACTGGAACCCCTTCTGCCTTTATCTTTTTTATGACTCTCGGAATCAAGGGGAGAGGTGGAAAAAGATAGGGGAGAGGAAACTGGGACCACGGGATCACCAGGGCGTCGCAGCCTAAGGCCCTCGGATCCCGGGACCTGGCTATGAACAGTGGAACTTTGTGGTTCGGCTGGGACGCCATGACTTCGGCGTCCGGGGTGCCCCATCTCTGACATATTTGGTCGAAGACGTCGGGGTTGAGAGACCACTCGCCTAACGTGATGCCTTGACGGCTCAGAAAATCGGCTTCCCAATTTTCCACCCCCGGGAAGTGAACTGCTGATATGGCAGGGGCGTGACGTTCCGCCCACCCCAGAAGCTTTCCTGTCTCTGACATGGCCTGTTTGCTGCGAGTCCCGCCTTGGTGGTTTATGTACGCCACGGCCGTGGCGTTGCCCGACTGAATGCGGATCGGCTTGCCTGCGAGCAGAGACTGCCAGGAGAGAAGGGCAAGAAGGATTGCCCTGATCTCCAGGAGATTGATGGGGAGAAGGGTTTCCTGAGCGTTCCAGCGACCCTGCGCTGTGTGATGAAGGAAAACTGCTCCCCAACCGAGGAGACTGGCATCGGTGGTGATGACCTGCCACCGGAGAGGGAGGAAGGACCTCCCGCGCAGGAGAGAGGCGGGTAGCGTCAACCAAGTCAGAGACTGCCTCACTTTGAGAGGCAGAAAAACAAGTTGGTCCAGGGAGACTGTTGTCTTTTCCCAAGCAGACAAGAGAGCCTGCTGAAGAGGACGAGTGTGAAACTGGGCATAAGGGACAGCTTCCATGGCGGCAACCATCTTCCTCAGTACCCTCATGCAAGACCATAAGGGGAGAGGGAATGGTTTCCTTAGAGAGTGAATACCCTGAAGTAGAGACGCAAACTTGTCCTTCGGAAGGAAGACACGGGCCTGAGCCGTATCGAACTCCATACACCAGAAACATCAGGCGCTGAGATGGAAGAAGGGAGGATTTCTCCTTGTTGACTATCCAGCCTAGGCGGGCCAGAGTGTCCAGAGTGATCTGAAGGCTGTGGTCGCAGTCCTGGCCTGACGGTCCTTTGATCAGGAGATCTTCCAGGTAAGGGATTATGAGAATCCCTTGGAGCAAAGGATGGCCATGACCGCTGCCATGACCTTCGTGAAAACCCTGGGGCAGACGCCAGGCCGAACGGAAGAGCAGTGAACTGATAATGGTCCTCCTGGATTGCGAACCGAAGGAATCTCTGATGCTGCACACAAACAGGACTGTGAAAATAAGCATCCTGAATGTCGACGGAGCAAAGAAACTCCCCCTGTTCCATGGAGGAGATCACCGAATTAAGGACTGCATCCTGAAATGGTGTGTCCGAACATGGCGGTTCAACCGCTAGAGGTCCAGAATCGGACAGAGGGACCCATCTTTTTTCGGAACTACGAACAGATTGGAGTAAAACTCCGAAAACCGCTCGTTTGGAGGAACGGGCACGATTACACCTGAGTGTAGAAGGGAAGAGACCGCCTAAAGAACCCTTGGAGCTTGACTGGGACTCTTTGACAGGTGCAAGAGAAAGAAGCTTCTTCCTGGGGTAGAACCGTAGAAGAGTCGATTTTGTAACCAGACGTGACTATCTCCCTGACCCAGGCGTCGCTGACCACTGACAACCTTGCTTCCCAGAAAAGAAGGCGTCCTCCCACCCTGGAAAGATTTCCAGGTGGGAGCGACCAGTCATTTAGAGGAAAACCTGTGAGAGCGGGATCCAGAGGGCTTTGAGGGACGTCCCTTTGGTCTCCAGTGAGGTGCCGGTTTCAAGGATGGTTTTCTCTTTTCCCTTGGAAAGGATGAGGGGTCTTGGTGGGAGGAAGTCCCCGAAGAAGAGAAAGGTCGAAAGGAGTGGAAGGTCTGGGGCCCTGTTGTCGCAAAGGGCTCCATGACTCAGAGGAAGGTAGAAATGGCGCGCGGCAGAGAGAAAGGGTGCCAAATACAAACGGTGAGCCGCGCTGGGCTGCTGAGCCACCAATATCTTTAAAAAGAAAAATAGCCTGCTGCTGAGGACTGCTGTCTGTGGTCTGCCTGGGGAAAAAATAAGGAGGACATACATACCAGCCACCGCAGTGATATCCAGGGTCCTCTTGGATGATGATGATCTCTCCAGGGGCCCTCGGATAGTGGAGAATCGTTGTGAGACAGCTATCCTCCTTCCCGCACCAGCTTCGGATGGTGCAGAAGACGGCATCAACCCCTTACGAGAAGGGGGGAGGCCACCGCTGGTGACCACCGTCTTCCTCTCAGCCCTCTCCGAGAAGAGGGGTGAGGAGGGGAAAAGGCAAAGGACTGGCCACCGTAAATCACCCTGAGACACCCATGACGGTGATAGGGGATAAGGTCCTGCCTGCGGGTCTGACAGTGGGAGATGTGGGTGACACCACACAGCTCTCAGTCGCATGAATGAGGGAAAACAGGGTGAGACTTTACACCATGTTACCCTGATGATGAAGAGTCTGAAAAACAAAGGAGAAATATTAATAAAACACAACAGGGTACTTGAAAAGGAAAGAAATGAAGATCTAGGATCAGATCCAGGTCCGCCTCCTACAGACACTAAGCTTAAACTGAGTAGCCTAGTGCCTGTCGGTGGGTGTATACTGCTGGGGAGGAGCTATTTTTTCCTTTTGCCTAGTGCCAGCACCTACTAGTGACAGCAGCATACACCCCATGGTTATCTGTGTCCCCCAATGAAAAGAAAAAAACAGAAACAGAGGCCACAATGATAGTAAAAACAAGCACAAATGGACCAAAAAGGGTTAAAAATTGGATCTCGCAAACTGATGAAAGACAATCCGTTTTTACTTGTAAATAAAAAAAAAAAAAAAAAATTTACAAACCCCCACCACTCCCCAAAATGTCTGAATGAAGCCTTGTGGCTTTCCAATTATAATTGATTACTTATTAAGGCTATGTTCACACGCATGTTTTGCCACATTTTTTTCTTGGCAGTAAAAAAAAACACTGCGTTCCAAACACATCTTGCAGCGTACGGTAGATTTTAAAAATGCTGCAGTGCTCAAATTAAAGAAAAAGAAAAACAATCACGTGCGTGAGATTTCTGAGATCTCAGATTTTGATGCGACTGTAAGATGCAGATTTAAACTTGCATAAAAAAAAGCAGGAAAAAAAAAGGCAGCATGTGAACATGGCCTAAAAGAACCGATCACCTATCCTGACATCTGAAATAATCATGGAGCAGTTTTTCCTTCTAACTCTACATAGTGCTGTTCCTCAGTTATCCCTCCAAGAAATTTATGAACAAATTAATGTACGGTAAATACATTTATGCCCATTATGGGTACATAAATGTTTATTGTTAGGTGGGAATGTGCCCGTCACTGATGGTGATGAGAGGACACTTCTGACAAGGAGATTCCTTAGGTTCCCACTGCCACTAGAGTTCTACTTCTCTTACTCTCTGAACAGACAATTTGCATATTTAAATTTCCAAAGGAGCATTGCAAGGCCTAAAAGTCTCCTCACCTTGGCATGTCACTCTCCGCAAGGAGAAACATTACCCCTTGGATTCCATTTGTAAGTAAAATCCCTAACTTGATTTCCTTGGCTTATCTCTGAAGAGGTTTTCCCACCATAGTAAGTGATGATGCATCACTAGGGTGTGCTATCCCTTCCTGATGGTTGGGTGTAAGGCTGCCTTCACCCCCCACAATTGCAATGACGCTCCCCATCTGCTGTGTATGGCACTGCAACGCCGCTCCAGTCACTTACAGCTGTATTGCTGGCTCCCTGCACTGTGGTGGTCTCAGAGGCCGTACCCCTAATTTAACCATAAAATTGACAGGAAGCCTCTTCCATGACCTACAGTAAAGTCCCCCATACACATTAGACTTAAGTCAGCTGGATTTGCCGATAGCGACAGATTCAGCTGATGGTCTAACGTGTATGGGGGCGCCGGCTGACATGTGGTTGGGGGGATGTTGATCGGATGTGTTTGATTTCGGACATTGTTCTCCCAGATATAAGCTGCCAGCCGATGTGTCAATCGGTAGCTTTCTTATACAGAACACAGAAGCGCTCGGCTGAACGAGTGCTCCTGTTTATGAGAGTCAGCAGAGATGGCTGCCGGCCACAGGAGACACAGGAACACGTCTGCGAGCTCTCACCTGGGTAATAAAATGTGAGTAGGGCAGGAACAGCTGCTCGACTATGTAGATAACCGTAAAGATGGCTCCCAGCTTGTGGCGTAGTCCTGTAGAGGCCTTGCCCTTCTGGCCTGGGTACACACATTCTGAGCTCTTTTGTGGGGGCTGGGTGTAAGGAAGCCCCCAGTGTAAACAGCGGGGAAACTTGGACACCAGCCGACGGGGCCAATCAGGATAACAGAACAGCGGGCTGGTGGCCAGCATAGTGTAAGAGAACATGCCTGGGAGAAGGACAGAAGTCATTAACTTTTTAAGAGACAAGATCATGTCACATAATGGACAGAAGTTCTAAAAGATGGAAGTGCGAGTAACAAGTCAAAGTGCTTAAAGGGAACATGGCAGGTCCCCCCTGGGAGACCACCCAAACTTAAAAAGAGGAATTAAACTTTTATTTTTTTTAAATAAATAATTTTATCCAGTTATGAAACTTTGCAAATCATTATAAAGGATTTGTCATCATTCCTGAACATACTCATCTGGAGTACAGATGATGGCAGTGATGTGCCAGCTCAGCTCCTGTGTCACTAACTCTGGTGATCAGCTGCTGCAGGAGATTGTTCGGATTAGTTGAACCGTCATAAATGGAGGCATGAGCTGACTTATCACTGCCGTCATCTGTACTCCATGAGTACATTCTGATATCAATACAGCTAAACCAATTCCTTTGGAGTACAGATGATGGCAGTCTCTGAGTGTTCAGCTTATCGGAGCAATCTCCTGCAGCAGCTTATCCCTGGAGTTAGTGACACAGGAGCTGATCAGACCCATCACTGCCATCATCTGTACTCCAAATATGTATGTTCTGATATCAATGCAGCTAAAGGTAGCGGTTGGGAAGCCACTTATTTTATTTTTTATTTTACAGGACGGAAGACAAATCCCTTAATAAAACTGATCACAACGTTTTATAACTTTACATGATGGACAAATTTATTTTTTAAAAAGTTTAGAAATCTTTGTATTTTGGGAAACAAATCATGTTTGCAATAAGATTTCATTAAATTTTTTGGAACCATTTTTCTCTTTTACAGTCCTTGTGTTCGTGCTCAATGCTGGCTGCTGAATGAGTTAACTAATAATCGGCCAGCAAACTGGTTCCAATAGGGAATTTGTAATGCTTGTATTTTTCCTGAGCTGCTGATATATGATCACAAAGTTCAGCTGAACTCTCATACGGTCAGAAATCAGTTTAGAAAGAAAAGATACAAACTCCCCATTGGAAAAAGCTCGCTGATGGATGCTCAGTTACCTCATTCAATAACCAGCAATGTGCAGAGAAGCCACAATTTATACCCCTTTGTACCTATGCTAAAAAGTTGAGAGTTCATGCAATGGAAGTAAGAGACGAAAAACATAGCGATGGGTCGTGTGACATCAAAGAAGAGAAGGTATCCAGCCGTCAGGTCTAGGATCAGTCCTCCCCAGTGCACAACGATCAGACTCGTCATCTCCTCCGACAGAAAGAGCCTGGAAGAAATACAGAACATAAGCAGCGACAATGGAGACTTTCTGCTGCGGGGGAGAGAGAGGATTACATGCTGCGGGGGATGGAGAGAAGGACTTTCATATATTAATGGGGTTTTCTGCTACTGCACCTTCTACTTCCTTCCTGCACGGACACTGTGTCCGGGGAGTTATGTGACGTGACCGCTGCAGCCAGTGTTGTTACAGTGGATGTCCGCTCTGACGGAGTAGTGATGGCTGCAGCGGTCACGTGACACAATGGTGTGTGAGTGTCGAAGGACATAGCCCCAACATCAGAAAATAAGCGCCTGTCCGATAGGAACGTATTGCATTTTGTATTTTATTTTGCTGCTGAAGGGGATGTGCAATAGTGGAAAAAACCCTTTAAATTGGGGTCATCACAAGTAAAAGGCAACTAAATAGCGCCATCTAGTGACAAACAAGTGCATGACAAGAAATGGTAAATAAATATTGGTGTTCCTTGACTATCCCTTTCATGACCAAGCCTTAAGGGGCCTTAAAGGGGTTGTCAGGTCTCAGAAGAAAAGGCTGACTGCCAAATCGTAACAGTGTGTGATATGCACACTGTCACGATTTCCCAGTGTTCCCCCATGTAGGTGGGTGGTCAAGTGACCGTATGTATGTGACTTGCAGACTAGTCTACCCTACTTATCTCAATAGGAGAGAAATGTGAGAAATGCTGGAGTCTAGTCTGCATGTGACCACAAGTATATGAATGGCATGCATGTCATCACGTGACAACACACCTCATGGAGGAACACCGTAAAATCGTGACAGTGTGCGAATGACCCTCAGTCACGACTTGGCAGTCTCCCGCCACAGAGTTCCTGCAGACTTTTATTCTGAAACCACACAGTCCCTATAATGGCCAGCCATTTTTTTGATTACTTTGATACATTTCAGTAGCTATAACTACAAGGTGGGCCATTTATATGGATACCCCTAAATAAAATGGGAATGGTTGGTGATATCAACTTCCTGTCTGTGGCACATTAGTATATCGGAGGGGGAAAACTTTTCAAGATGGGTGGTGACCATGGCGGCCATTTTGAAGTCGGACATTTTAGATCCAACTTTATTTTTCCAATGGGAAGAGGGTCATGTGACACATCAAACCTATTGAGAATTTCACAAGAAAAACAATGATGTGCTTGGTTTTATCATAACTTTATTCTTTCATGAGTTATTTACAAGTTTATGACACTTATAAAATGTGTTCAAAGTGCTGCCCATTGTGTTGGATTGTCAATGCAACCGTCTTCTCCCACTCTTGACACACTGATAGCAACACCGCAGAAGAAATGCTCGCACAGGCTTCCAGTATCCGTTGTTTCAGATGCTGCACATCTCGTATCTTCACAGCATAGACAATTGCCTTCAGATACGAGATGTGCGGCATCTGAAACAACGGATACTGAAAACCTGTGCGAGCATTTCTTCTGCGGTGTTGCTGTAATAAAAATATATATTTATTTATTTTCTTCTTTCTTTCTTTCATCTTTTATATTTTAAAAATTACTAAAAAAGAAAATGGGCTGATGCAAAATTGTGCACCCTTGGAGATTTGTGTGCTCAGATAAGGTTTCAGACCTTAGCCTGTTAGGGTTATGGCTTGTTCACTATCATTAGGAAAGGACAGGTGATGCATCTTTATAAAAACTTTATAAAAACCCAGCCTCCTCTAACCTTGTGCCAAAAACCAGAAACCATGGGTTCTTCTTACCAGCTGCCTAGCACTCTGAAAATGTTGGAGGTCCGCAAAGCAGGAGGAGACTATAAGAAGAATGCAAAGTTTTTCACGGTGCCCTTTCCTCAGATCGAAATGTAATTAAGAAAACGGTAATTAGACCTACCGGTAATTGTGTTTCCAGGAATCCATCCTGACAGCACCATGGAGGACGTCCGTCTTATCCTCATTGGGACAGGAAACAACGAGAGGTTAAAAGGGCCCTCCCCCTCACCACCCTTCAGTGTTTTCTCAAAGTACCACATCTGGATGGATGCAAAGAAATTTTATTAAACAATCTTATACAACGTAACATCACATTAATATAGAACATATGCAGTCGGGAGGGAACTAGTAGTGCTGTCAGGATGGATTCCTGGAAATACAATTACCAGTAGGTCTAATTACCGTTTTCCAGTTCACCACCTGACAGCACCCTGGAGAAGTACCAGAGAATGACAGTCTAGGGCGGGACTACAGCGTGAAGAACCTTCCTACCGAAGGCTAATTGCCCTGAGACTATGTCCAATTTATAATGTTTAGAAAAGGTACTACAGATTTGGTCTGCTGAGGCCCCCCGCCTTTCTGCCCATGAGGTGGCCATAGCTCTAGTAGAATGGGCTCTGAGCACATTCGGAGATCTCCCCTGAGCTTCGTAGGCTAGACTTATCGTGCATCTGATCCACTGGGCGATTGTGGATTTCGCTGCCTTCCTACCTTTATTTGGACCCCCGTACTGTACAAACAAATTTTTGTCTTGCCTCCAACCCCCCGTTGCTTCTAGGTATTTGAGAACAGTCTCCCCATTGTCTAGGTTATGATATGTTCTTTCTTTGGGTTTCTAGGGTGTTGGCAGAATTAGGGAAGAACAACTTCCTGATTTATATTTGAGTCTGAAACAACTTTAGGGAGAAAAGCTGGGTCGAGCCTCAAAACTAAATGGTCTTTAAACACTTGCAAGTACAGGTCCTGAATGGATAAGGCTTGTAGTTCCCCTAGCCTCTTTGCCGACGTAATAGCCACTAAGAATGCAGTTTTGAAAGAGAGCTTTCTGATCTCCATGTCCTCTGATAAGTCGTATGAGCGCTTACACAGGGTATTAAGGACCAGATTAAGGTCCCACGGTGGCACTGACCTCCGTATCAAAGGCTTCAGCCTCTGTACAGCTTTGCAGAACCTAGCTATCCAGGGGTGTAAGGACAGAGCTGAGTCAAAGAATACACTAAGGGCCGAGATCTGCACTCTCAGGGTACTGAGTCTAAGGCCTTTTTTAAATCCTGCCTGTAGGAAGTCAAGAATCTTAGGGATGTCTGGATAGGCAATATCTATTGACGCTTCTCCACAATAACTGCAGAATCGTTTCCAAATCTTGCTGTAAATGGCGGAGGTCACTGGTTTCCTATTTGCTTGAAGCGTGCAGATCACCTCATCGGATAGCCCTCTGGACTTCAGGACCTCCCGTTCAGGATCCAGGCTGCGAGTTGGAGAGCGCCGGGGTTGTGGTGCAGGACTGGGCCCTGGTGGAGGGTATCTTCCCTCCCTGATAGTAGGATGGGGTCTTCCCTCGACATCTTCCTCACCAGAGGAAACCAGGACCTCTTTGGCCAGAAGGGTACTACTAAGATAACCGTCGCCCCTTCGTCGTGTATCTTCCTGAGGATTCTCAGGATCAGAGGAAGAGGTAGGAATGCATATAAGAGGCCTTCTTCCCGTGACTGGGATAGAGCATCAAGCCCCACCGAACCGTCCAGAGGATCTAGGGAAAAGAATGTTCTGACTTTTGCATTTTCTCTGGTGGCGAACAGATCCACGTCTGGTTTTCCCCAGCGTTGGCACAACCTGTTGAACACCTCGTTGTTCAATTCCATTCTGTGGAGGTTACTTTCTTCCTGCTCAGAAAATCCGCCACCTGGTTGTTGGCTCCCTCTAGAATGATGTACTGCCGAGACGGATAGGACAGATTTTTCTGCCCATGTGAAGATCCTCTTTGCCAGCCGCTTAAGTACCGGATGCTTTGGACCTCCCTGGTGAGGCAGAAATGCTACCGCCATTGTGTTGTCTGATAAGATCTTTATGTGCTTGCCTTTGACCAGGGACCGAACTTGGAGAAGCACTTTTCACACTGCATATAACTCTCTGAATTTCGATGACTTGGCTCTTATCTCTGGACTCCAATCTCCTTGGAAGTATCTCTCTTCCACGTGACCGCCCTAGCCTAGCTGACTTGCGTCGGTGGTGATGATGACGCACGGGGAGAGAATCCATGGAACGCCAGCCTGGAGGTTTCCCGGAACAGTCCACCAACACAGACTCCTTCACCCACGGTGATAGGGGCATTCCTTTGTCCAGCCAGAACTGACTTCTGTCCCATGTTGATAGGACCGCCCTCTGCAGTTCCCGAGAGTGGAACTGACTCCATCTCCCACAGGGGAAGCAAGCTGTCATCAGTCCCAGAATCTTCATCGCTTCTCTGATAGAGCAGCGGTTTCTTGCGAAGTGGTGAATCCTTTTTACTATCCCCATCTGTTTGTCTTCTGGTAAAAAAGGATGTTCTTAAATGGGAGTCTAGCAAGACCCCCAAAAATCTTGTCCTCGGCTCTGGGACCAAGCTTGACTTCTCCCAGTTTATGACCCATCCTAGATTCTGCAGCGTGGAGATTGACATCTGACAATCGGCCCTGAGCTGTTCTTTGGAATTGGCCCCTATTAGGAAGTCGTCTAAATAAGGTATAATTGTGATGTCGCGATTTCTCAGATAGGCGACCACTTCTACTATTAGTTTGGTAAACACCCTGGTGGCTGAAGCTAGGCCGAAGGGAAGGCACCGAAACTGGAAGTGATGGACCTTTCCCGGAACTCCCAGGGCAAACCTCAGATATTTCTGATAGGACTCGTGAATCAGGACATAATAGTATGCACTTTTCAAATTCAAAGTGCACATCACCATATCCTTGTCTATTAGAGGTATTGTGGACTTTATGGACTCCATCTTGAATCTCTTCTACCTGACGTACAGTACAGACCAAAAGTTTGGACACACCTTCTCATTCAAAGATTTTTCTGTATTTTCATGATTAAGAAAATTGTAGAATCACGCTGAAGGCATTAAAACTATGAATTAACACATGTGGAATTATACATTACACTTTACAAAAAAGTGTGAAACAACTGAAAATATGTCTTATATTCTAGGTTCTTCAAAGTAGTCACCTTTTGCTTTGATTACTGCTTTGCACGCAGAAAAGGTGAACAGCTGGACTCTACATGCCTTGTTCCCACCGTGAAGCATGGAGGAGGTGGTGTGATGGTGCTTTGCTGGTGACACTGTTGGGGATTTATTCAAAATTGAAGCGGTGAGCGGTCCAGCTCACCCCAAACGATCTCGATTGGGTTCAGGTCTGGTGACTGTGGAGGCCAGGTCATCTGGCGAAGCACCCCAACACTCTTCTTCTTGGTCAAATAGCCCTTACACAGCCTGGAGGTGTGTTCGGGGTCATTGTCCTGTTGAAAAATAAATGATGGTCCAACTAAACGCAAACCGGATGGAATAGCATGCCGCTGCAAGATGCTGTAGTAGCCATTCTGGTTCACTATGCCTTCAATTTTGAATAAATCCCCAACAGTGTCACCAGCAAAGCACCCCCACACCATCACACCACCTCCTCCATGCTTCACGGTGGGAACCAGGCATGTAGAGTCCATCCGTTCATATTTTCTGCGTGCAAAGCAGTAATCAAAGCAAAAGGTGGCTACTTTGAAGAACCTAGAATATAAGACATATTTTCAGTTGTTTCACACTTTTTTGTAAAGTGTAATGTATAATTCCACATGTGTTAATTCATAGTTTTGATGCCTTCAGTGTGATTCTACAATTTTCATAGCCATGAAAATACAGAAAAATCTTTAAATGAGAAGGTGTGTCCAAACTTTTGGTCTGTACTGTATTTGTTTAGAGGCTTGAGATTTATTATGTCCTGGTTTCTCCTGAAGGCTTTTTTATCGAGAAGAGGCTTGAGTAATGGCCTCTGCCCCTCTCCTGAGCGTGAACTGGGACTATAGCCCCAGTTCTCAGGAGGTCCTGGATGTCTGACCACACTGAGAAGGTTGAGGGAAGGCAGGGATTGGTTATTACGAACCTTTCTGGAGGTAGACAGGCAAACTATCTTGTAACCCTGGAAGACAGTCTGCAATACCCATGGATTTTGAGCTACCTTTCCCCAGGCTCCCAGGGACTCCCTTAGCCGACCCCCTATTCTGACGGCGTCATTTTCTACGTGAGCCTGAAAAGATGGAATCTCTACCCTTCCCTCCTTTGAAGTAACTCCATCTCCCAGTCTTCCCCTTTCCCTTGTAGTCTGACTTCTGACTAGGCAGGGGCCTAAGAAAGGGCTGGTATTTCTTTGGCCTCTCTTCCGGGAACCCTTTCTTTTTATCTGAGGCTTATTCTAGAATGTCTAGAATGGGCCCAAACACCTTACCCCCTGAGAAGGGGATGGCGCAAAGTCTTTAGCCAAATAGTCTTTCTAGCTGTGTTGGATAATGACCTGTTCCTGGCTGCGAATCGTACTGACTCAGCAGATGCGTCAGCCATGAAACCGGTCACTAGCTTTAGGAAAAGCAGGGATTTAAGAATAGTGTCTCTGGGAGTCTTGCCTCTTAAATGCTCTTCCAAGTCGTCCACCCATAGGTGCATAGAGCGGGACACTGATGTAGCGGCAATATTGGCCCGTATTATGGCTGCCGAAGTCTCCCAGGTTCTCTTCAGGAGTCCATCTGCTTTCCGATCCATAGGCTCCTTTAGGCTGGAGGAGTCCTCAAACGGGATAGAAGTCCTTTTCGCCACACTGGCCACGGGAACATCTATTTTGTGAACATCCTCCCAGGTCTTGACATCTTTGGCATTAAAAGGCAGACGCCGTCTGAAGTCTCTCGGGATCACCAGTCTCTTTTCAGCGTCTTCCCATTCCTCCAGGATCATAGAGAAGATGTGGGCATTCACTGGGAACACTATACTCATCTGAGAACGTAGACCGCTGAACATCTCGTCCTGAATAGAGTGGGCTTTCGGGGTTTCCTCTACTTGCATAGTATCACGCAGTGCACGGAGGAGTTCATCTGTGTCCTCGGATGAAAAGAGGTAGTGCTTCCCCGCTTCCGGAGGGTCGATAAGGATTTCCCCCTCCTCCTGGTCAGAACCCTCTGATACATCGTCTTCCGAGGATATGTTAGATTCCCTCTGTCTCTTCTGAGAACCCTGAGGTTCCGACTGAGTGGTCTGGAGATATCCCAGGCCCGAGATAGAAGCCTGGACCTCCTGCCTTATGATGGATCTCATATTGGCCCTTAAGGAGGCTTGTTCCTCTCCGACAATTTTCGCCATACAGGCCTCACAGAGCTGCTTCTGCCAGGTCTTGGGTAGCTTGGCCGTACAGATGGGGCATTTCTTATTTTTCCCCGATTCCTTGCTATCCTTTTTAGCAGCTGTCCCGGCAGGTTTCTCCCCATAGAATACACAGAGTACGGGTTATGTGTTTCTAAGTGTGGGGAAGGGGTTAAAGGTGGTAATGCTTTTAGAAGCTTATTCACATGCCCCTGGCTTTGCTCTGAGCCAGCCTCTGTTTTAGTGGGATCCTCCATCCTAACTAATGGAAACAGTCCCTGTACGACAGTAGGGTAGCCTGCACAAATCAAATGACCCTATTTATACAATACCCTCCTGAAGAGCCAGCCTCCTGGAATGCTGGACCGCTGACCGTGACCTGGAAGTCTTCTGACTGGCCGGTAGAGGTAACGCTGCTGCGGTGTACTGATGCCGGCCCCGACCCCGGGAGCACAGGGGGGACGCGGCTGGAAGTGCACGTGGGAATCCTCCACTGGAGCGCACGCAGGAATGCATGCCGCCCGCGGGGAGGAGGCAGCCGGAAGACCGCCCCGACGGCTGCCACATGCTGGAGGCGACCCGGAAGCATAGGGGGGACGCGTCTGGAAGTGCGCATGGGTATTCCCCGCTGGAACGCATGCTGCCCGCGACCACGGGGAGGAAGCCTGGAGGCAGTGCGTCCTGAGCAGAAGTCCCCAGGCAGGCGGAAGCCGCTCGACCCTCAGGAGCAGACCTACACTGAGGTAGGCTGAGGAACCCTTCAGGAGGGTGTCAGCCGCAGATCACTTGACAGCAGGAAGGAAAAGGCTGGGCCCCCCGATCCTAGCCAATCTGCCCGGTACGGTCAGGGATAGGAGCTTCTCTTGTCGTTTCTATCCTCCGTGGGACAGGAAAAACACTGAAAGGTGGTAAGGGGAGGGTCCTTTTAATCTCTCATTTCCTGTCCCAATGAGGATAAGAAGGACGTCCTAAAGGGTGCGGTCTGGTGGTGAACTGGAAAGGAAAGTTAACAGGAAATCAAGATAAGGTCTGGAAGACCAAGTACAATTTCAGTGAGAGATGCTTGTAGGATTGTTAGAAAGGCAAATTAACAGCCCTGCTCCCTGACAGCAAAAGAACTTCAGAAAGATTTAGCAGACTCTGGAGTTGAGGTATATTGTTCTACTGTTCAAAGCCACCTGCACAAATATGGCCTTCATGGAAGAGTCATCAGAAGAAAACCTCTCCTGCTTCCTCACCATAAAATTCAGCGACAGATGTATTCAAAAGAACATCTAAACAAGTCTGATGCATTTTGGAAACAAGTCTTGTGGACCACTGATGTTAAAACAGAACTCTTTGGTCACAATGTTAAAAGGTATGTGAGGAGAAAAATGGCACAGAATTTCAGGAAAAGAACATCTCGCCTACCATTAAGCATGGGGGTGGATCAATCATGCTTTGGCGTTGTGTTGCCGCCAATGACACAGGGAACATTTCACAAGTAGAAGGAACAGTGGATTCAATGAAATTTCAACAAATTCCTGATGCAAACATAACACCATCTGTAAAGAAGCTGAAGTTGAAAAGATGGCTTCTACAAATGGGTAATGATCCTAAACGAACATAAAAATCCACAATAGACTACCCCAAAAGATGCAAGCTGAAGGTTTTATAATGCCTGTCACAGTACCCTGATCTGAACATCACTGAAAATCTGTGGCTAGATCTCAAAATAGAAGTGCATGCAAGACGACCCATGAATCCCACAGAACTGGAGGAATTTTACAAGGAAGAATGGATGAAAATCTCTCAAACAAGAAGCGAAACTCTTGGCTGGCTGCAAAAAGCGATGACAAGCTGTGATACTTACAAAATGGGGTGCTAATAAGTACTAATCATGCAGGGTGCCCAAACTTTGCATCGGCCCATCTTCCTTTTTGTAATTTTTAAAATGTAAAATATGACAATATATTTTTCCTTTTTTTGCCTAAAAATACAAAGGAAATGTGTCGTCTAACTTTAGGCCTCTTAGAGATAATTTCATCTTTAACTTGCTTAACTGTTCACAGTAACTGTAATTTTGACCAGGGGTGCCCAAACTTTTACATCCAACAGTATGTTTTTACTTTATTACCATCTATAAGAGCCCCATTTACAGTAGAAAATGGCCTACTGTAGTCACACTAGTCACTGGTAGAGCTGATCTGGTTCTGTCAGGATCCGGCAGCTCTGCCATGTCGGGCAGACACCTGGCGATCATGCGGTCACCTATGCTGCTATTCAGTACACATTGAGAGCTATAGTGCAAGCAAATGAGAAGACAAATGCGGTAATAAGCCGATTCTGTCTTCTCAAGGTCCTCGAATGTTTCTGATCACCGGAGACCCAACCTGCTCCTTCTAGATTGAGGAGCAGAAGCTTTAATCTCGTGCCGTTAATTTACAAAGACCCAACAACTAAGTGGCGGATATTTAACAGAAGCCAGAAATTGTACAGATTCTCAGCTCCGCGTTTACATACGGACCATGATGCACGGATTGGCCTATGGTCAGGAGACCGGTGTCCAGTCGTGCATCGAGGTCCATATACAAAACGTCGGCAGTGTGAATCCAGCAATAGTCAAACAGCATGTCCTTACTTGAATGGATCAAACAGCCAATGCCGAGACAGCGAGCCCATGGAGTACCCCTCCACCCAGTCCGAGTCCAGCTTCTTGATACCAGCGATGAAATACACAATGAAGATCTGTGATATTGATGACAAGTCTGAATGTTAGATGATTAGCATTCGATTATTTTTCATCATGTTCAGGTTACTTGTCTTTAGGAGTACACACTACAAGATACGGGCAGGAAATCGTCATAAAGTCCTTCCCTAGCTTGGAGATCGACTTCCAGGTCAGGCGGCCCATGGGAGACCGTTGTCTTTCTCAGAGAATGACTCTAACATATACCTGCAGGTTTAATTGGTGGGGCTAAAGGTTCTGCCACTGAAGATGTTTTTTCCCTTCAAATCAATCGTTGGGGGTCTTAGCACTTGAGCCCCCACCAATTAAAATTTCTGACATGTCTCTATAAACAGATAAAAGGGTTTTTCTGTTTGTTGTTGTGTTTTTTTTAAATATGCAGTTAAATTTTAATTTCTATCTTCCCTGGGCCTGGTACCCCGGCCAGCCCCCTTCTAACAAGAACTTAAAAGTCCCTGTCTCAACATAATAAATGGTTAAAATTGCAAAGTGTCTGTAAAAGTAAGCAGCTTCCCACTGACTTGTCACAAAAACAAAACAAAAATATTGCTCCATTATTAACAAAAGAGGGATTTATTTTTAAAATGCTATAGTTTACCGCTCTTTGCCTACGTTAGCGGCCACCTCTGCAGTCAGTGGTGGCCGGTTTCCTAGGCAAACAGTGTAGCACTGCAGCTGGCTGGATCCAGACAGCTTCTGTCTCCTTTGATGCTGCAGAAGTAAAACTGCATTTGCCTGCAGCACTGGGGATCACGCAGGTTGGGCCAGCAACGTGGCCAGGCCACTGGCCCGAACTGTCAATCTAAGTCAGGGAAGGAACTGAATGCTGAAGACTGATCTTGAAAAAAACCCTTAAAGAGATGCTGTCAGCGCAGAGTGGCTGTTCAAACTACAAGTGATTCTCACTAAATTAGAACATCAGCAAAAAGTTAATTTATTTCAGTTCTTCAATACAAAAAGTGAAATTCATATATTATATAGAGTCATTACAGAGTGATCTATTTCACATGTTTATTTCTGTTAATGTTGATGATTATGGCTTACAGCCAATGAAAACCCAAAAGTCATTATCTCAGTAAATTAGAATAATTACAAAACACACCTGCAAAGTCTTCCTTAGCGTTTCCAAAAAGTCCTTTAGTCATTTCAGTAGCTCCACAATCATGGGGAAGACTGCTGACTTGACAGATATCCAGAATGCAGTCGTTGACACACTCCACAAGGAGGGTAAGCCACAAAAGATCATTGCTAAAGAAGCTGGCTGTTCACAGAGTGCTGTATCCAAACATATTAATGGAAAGTTGAGTGGAAGGAAAAAGTGTGGGAGAAAAAGATGCACAAGCAACCGGGATAACTGCAGCCTTGAAAGGATTGGTAAGAAAAGGCCATTTCAAAATCTGGGGGAGATTCACAAGACGTGGACTGCTGCTGGAGTCATTACTTCACGAGACACCACACACAGATATATCCAGGACATGGGCTACAAGTGTCACATTCCTTGTGCCAAGCCACTCATGACCAATAGACAACGCCAGGAGAGTCTTACCTGGGCCAAGGAGAAAAAGAACTGGACTGTCGCTCAGTGGTCCAAGGCGTTGTTTTCAGATGAAAGTAAATTTTGCATTTCATTTGGAAATCAAGGTCCCAGAGTCTGGAGGAAGAGTGGAGAGGCCACAATCCAACTGCTGGAGGTCTACTGTGAAGTTTCCACAATCAGTGATGGTTTGGGGAGCCATGTCATCTGCTGGTGTAGGTCCACTGTGTTTTATCAAGACCAAGTCTACCAGGAAATTTTAGAGCACTTCATGCTTCCCTCTGCCAACAAGCTTTTTGAAAATGGAAATTCAATTCTCCAGCAGGGCTTGGCACCTGTCCACACTGTCAAAAGTACCAATACCTGGTTTAACCCCTTTGTGACAGTCAATTTTGACCTTAATGACCATGCAAATTTTTACAATTCTGTCACTTTATGAGGTTATAGCTCTGGAACACGTATCCCACTGATTCTGAGAATGTTTTTTCGTGACATATTGTACTTCATGTTAATGGTAAAATTTATTTGATATGTGTTTATTTATAAAAACGGAAATTTGGCAAAAATTTTGATTATTTTGCAATTTTCAAACTTTTAATTTTTGTGCCCTTAAATCAGAGAGTCATAACGCAAAAATAGTTAATAAATAACATTTCCCACATGTCTACTTTACATCACCACAATTTTGGAAACAAATTTTTTTTTTTAGTTAGGAAGTTATAAGGGTTAAAAGTTGACCAGCGATTTCTTATTTTTCCAACAAAATTTACAAAACCATTTTTTCTAGGTACCACCTCACGTTTGGGGGGGTCAATATGACAGAAAATACCCAAAATTGACACCATTCTAAAAACTGCACCCCTCAAGGTGCTCAAAATCACATTCAAGAAGTTTACTAACCCTTCAGGTGCTTCATGAGAACTAGAGCAATGTGGAAGGAAAAAGTGAACATTTTACTTTTTTCCCAAAAAATTTACTTTGGAACACATTTTTTTTATTTTCACAAGGGTAAAATCGACCACAAAATTTGTTGTGCAATTTCTTCTGAGTACGCCGATACCCCATATGTGGGAAAAAGCCTCTGGGTGCACGGCAGGGCTCAGAAGGGAGGGAGCACCGTTTGACTTTTTGCATGCAAAATTGGCTGGACTCAATGGTGGCACAATGTCACGTTTTGAGACCTCCTGATGTACTTAAACAGTGGAAACCCCCCAATTCTAACTAAAACCCTAACCCCAACCGCAACCCTAACCGTAATCCAAACCCTAGCTTTAGCCCCAGCCCTAACGGAAAAATGGAAATAGATATTTTTTTTATTATTTTTACCTAAGGGAGTGATAAAGGGGGTTTGATTTACTATTTTTTTATTTTGATCACTGGGATAGGGTCTTTCACAGTAATCAAAATGAACCAATAGGAAAAATTTCCAATTTTTGCTGGGTGCCGGCAGATCTCGGCGGTGCGCCGGCCATTTTCTCCCGGAAGAAAACGCTGGCGGCCCGGGGACTACACAGGAAGGCAGGGGGGAGTTGCAGGGACAACAGAGGTACAGAGTCACATCAGAGGAGAAATTAAATGGAAAATCTGACTTTTTTTGCGGTCGCCGTTATACTGTTAATAACGGCGATCGCAACACCAGAGTTGGTAAAAACCAACCCGAATCACGTTCTCTGGGTTCTCAGCTACCAGCGGTAGCCGAGACCCTGGAGAAATTTTGACTCTGGGGGGCACTATTCCCTTATTCCTCAGTGCCGTTAAAAAGCGGCGCTGTGGTTTACGTACCCTTAACTGCCGCCGTTAAAAGGCGTATTGGCGGTTGTTAAAGGGTTAAAAACAACAGTATCACTGTGCCTAATTGGCCAGCAAACTCACCTGACCTAAACAACATAGAGAATCTATGGGGTATTGTCAAGAGGAAGATGAGAGACACCAGACCGAACAATGCAGACGAGCTGAAGGCTGCTATCAAAGCAACCTGGGCTTCCATACACCCTCAGCAGTGCCAATCTGATCGCCTCCATGCCACACCGCATTGATGCAGTAATTGATGTAAAAGGAGCCCCGACCAAGTATTGAGTGCATTTACTGAGCATACATTTCAGTAGGACAATATTTCAGATTTTAAAATCATTTTTCAAGCTGGTGTTATAAAGTATTCTAATTTAGGAAGATAATGACTTTTGGGTTTTCATTGGCTGTAAGCCGTAATCATCAACATTAACAGAAATAAACACGTGAAACAGATCCCTCTGTGTGTAATGACTCTATATAATATATGAGTTTCACTTTTCGTATTGAAGAACTGAAGTAAATTAACTTTTTGATGATATTTTAATTTAGTGAGAAGCACCTGTAAATCCCACCACTCGGTGCGTCATGGCGGGGCCATTCATTTATATACACCTCCCCCTGCTTGTTTGCCTTTTATCTCCACCCCTTCTTCTCTGATTGACAGCTCTGGCTTCATGGAGCCAGAGAAGGGTGGAGATAGATGGAAACCAAGTGGGAGGGAAGGTGTAGATAAATGTTTGTTCACATTATAGGGCACTGAGCTGGAGACATTATTCAGATCTTCTGCCTCTGATCAATATTAACGGCCTTTCCATGGATAGGTAATCAACATTACAGACCTAGAAAACCTTCTGAACACCTGTTTAATTAAAGGGGTTGTCCGGTCTAAAATGAAAAGTGTGCAGTCACTCTGAGGAATATTATAGTTTCTGCTAATACAGATTATTCATTGTAGAGTTAGAAATTATCAATTCATTACAGTTTTCAAGCTCTCTGTTTGTAGTCATTGTCATTGAATGATGTCATTATCTGTCCCGGTGATGGACACATAGGTGCACAGTGATCGGGTGCTCAGTGCAACAAGCAGTGCACGTGCATAAAGGGTATGCCACACTAAGCGAGATCGCTACTGCGTCACCATTTATGACGCAGTAGCGATCTCGTTAGCGACTTAGCTGTGTGTGACATGTAGCAGCGATGTGGCCCCTGCTGAGATGTCGCTGATCGCTTATGAACGTTCTGAGCCGCTTTTTGGTCGTTGGTGTCCCGCTGGTGAGCCTGAATCGCTGAGTGTGACACCCTTTATGAACGACTTCACCAGCGTCACAGGTGGGACTAGGTTTTCCCAACGACCACAGAGGTCGTTATACAGATCGCTGATGAGTTGTGTTTGGAATCACAGATCGCTGATGAGTTGTGTTTGGAATCACACAGCTAAGTCGCTAACGAGATCGCTACTGCATCATAAATGGTGACGCAGTAGCGATCTCGTTAGCGATCTCGTTTAGTGTGGCATACCCTTAAGTGTCGCGATTCACAATGAAGACTCCTATTGAATGACAGCAAGCAGAGATCTTGTAGTATAGCAATAAAACATATATATATTTATAGGGGTTCAGCTGCATGGATAAGCAGAGGGTTGTTATATCAAAACAGAACAAAGTTTATTGTCCTTCACAGCTCCAAAATAAAAACAGTCCTTTCTTCAGCACATATTGTCTTTCTAGCACATATGAATACTATAAACAGTCCTTTCTTCAGCACATATGAATACTATAAACAGTCCTTTCTTTCAGCACATATGAATACTATAAACAGTCCTTTCTTCAGCACATACGAATACCATAAACAGTCCTTTCTTCAGCACATATGAATACTATAAACAGTCCTTTCTTCAGCACATATGAATACTATAAACAGTCCTTTCTTCAGCACATACGAATACCATAAACAGTCCTTTCTTCAGCACATATGAATACTATAAACAGTCCTTTCTTCAGCACATATGAATACGATAAACAGTCCTTTCTTCAGCACATACGAATACCATAAACAGTCCTTTCTTCAGCACATACGAATACCATAAACAGTCCTTTCTTCAGCACATATGAATACGATAAACAGTCCTTTCTTCAGCACATATGAATACTATAAACAGTCCTTTCTTCAGCACATACGAATACCATAAACAGTCCTTTCTTCAGCACATATGAATACTATAAACAGTCCTTTCTTCAGCACATATGAATACTATAAACAGTCCTTTCTTCAGCACATACGAATACCATAAACAGTCCTTTCTTCAGCACATATGAATACTATAAACAGTCCTTTCTTCAGCTGCATCCTGCTCTGTAGCAATGTGATTCAGCTATACAAAAACTTACCTGAAAACGAAGAAGAGTGTAATTCCAAAGCGGGACATGTGCATTGCGCTTGCGAGGACTAAATAGCCCATCAATAGACCTGAGATTGAGATGAATAGTAGACACAAAACAACAGATATTTAATTAAGAATATTTGCTATGAAGTTTCAATTTTCATTTAAAGGGTGTTGTCTGAGTTTTACCAATTGATGACCTATCTGTAAGAGAATGGAGGGGGTCCGACACCCCACACCTCCACTGATCAGCAGATATGTGCTACAGTAGCCAAATTTGCAGAAAAGAACACAGCAGCCTCATACACTGCCTAGTGGCTGCTGCTGGTACTGCAGTTTAGCTCCCATTTAAATGAATAGGAACTGATCTGCACTAATTGGCAGCGGCCACAAAGCAATGTGTGAAGTTATAATATTTTACTCCACAAATTGCTGCAGATTTCATCTGATTGGTGGGGATGCCGGGTGTTGTGCCCCCATAGCTTATCAATCGTTTAATCCTGGCCAACCCCTTTAAAAAATATGGTTTAGCTGCAGGATTGTGACATATAAGTAATAATCAGGTAGAAGTATACAGCCCAGAGTGTGGCCAGTCTTCGTGCTTACCAGTAACGATTGGCATTCATCAAGGTGAGCTGGAAGCCGATCAGTCCGTACAAATAAGAGTGGTTATTCCAGGTGGTCTTATCCAGGAAGAAGACGTACCAATATGGCAGGAGGAAGCACAAACAGCTGAGGCGGTAAAAGAGCCCGAGAGTTATACCCAGAGCACCTGGAGGAGAGATGGCGGCAGTAAGAGGAGGGCAGGATGCAAAATGCTACCACCGTCCAGGCCAGGTCCATGCAGCGACTTTAGTTGGGATATTACAAGGTCTTGCCATCAATGATTACCAATGTGGGGGCACACAACAGCCACGGTTATCAAGGCCGGCTACAGGTTTATGGGCCCCTCCTTAATTTGGATTTTTTCTTTTTCACCTACCAAGAGTTATAATTATTTCTAATTTTTGGTCGATATGAGCTGTAGTTTTTATCACTATCATATTGGAGTCCACACTTCTTTCTGTTCTTAAATGATCTTGTTTTGGAAATGAACAAAAGAAAAACAATTCTGCCATTTTTTGTTTTAATAGTTTGGGAAATGACTGTATGAGATACATATTAGGATATCTTATAGTTTTGGACAGTTATACACATTGTGATACCAAATATAATACATAAGGGCGAGTCAAAAATAATCCGCACTCCAGTTCCCGGCTTGTGATTCGCAGAAATTCGTTTTGCGGTCTGAGGCTGCGTCTGGTGCAGGTATTTTGTGCAGAATTTGTGCACAGTATGGGGAAAGTGTTTCATGGTGAAGAAGTGTCTATGAATGAGGAGTTCAAAGAAGGTGGCTTCAAAGAAGGATGATTATATATATATATTTTTTTTAAACTCGTCACTTTTATTAATTTTTGTAGTGTATGTTTAAGAAAGGTTTCATTGACCAAAATGCCACATTTTTTGCACTTTTTTGGACTGTACACAATAAATCTAGATATTCTTCAGTTTTGGATTCTCTGGGAGCCTATCTGGGCACCCGTATATCCGGGGGTGCCGTACTTCTCACTATATGAAGAAGCAGCTGGACGCCCGTCTACGTCTATTGCTGATGACAACATTTGACGTAGACCAATTTTGCTGGATAGAGGAGTGACAGTAGATTATCCCCCCTGAAACCAGCCCTACGAGGATGAATATTTATGTCTGATGTAGAGGTGATGAAAGTGATGCATACGTGGTTCACAGACAGGGCCGGACTGGCCATCTGGCAATTCTGGCCAATGCCAGAAGGGCCTGTCTGATCGTGGGCCGCCTTGTTGTTTACAGAATCGATGTTCACAAGTCACCCATACTGTTAAAAGTTGTGACGGACCACAAGGTCGCTGACTCCGTCACTTACCCCAGCAGGCCACGGGTATCATTAGAAATATTGGTCTTGTAGTAAATCCTCCTTTCCTCCATCCAGGGTAATATTAGTAATATATCCCATCTGGTTCTTGGGGACGGGGACAGCATGGGCCTGTGTGATTTCAAATGCCAGTGCTGAATTTCAGCCCCAGTCCGTACCTGTTCACAGCTCAAAATACTAAATCTTGCTGTCCGATGGACGAAGTGTATTGCAAATGGGGGAGATTATGTAAAAAAACGATGTGCTTGTCTTTTCTGAAAGTTGATTACAAGAAATTTTTACAGCCAGAGTGCGGATTATTTTAGACTTACCCCCATATATTTTAGATTTTATCAACACATGTACATATAAGTCTATAGATAATATATTTTTTTATATATATTTCATGGTTTCGTTTTTTATTGGTGCTGCAAAGTGACGAACTGGTGATCTCTTGTACAATACACTATAATACTGTTATATTGCAATGTGTTGTGAAATTAATGGTCTATGATGGGTTGGGCTTCATAGGTTTACAAACATGGTGGGCACGGCAGTCTTCAGAAGGCCCCTGGCGGGAAACACAAGTCCCAATTGACAGTAGTACCATACAGCACTACCACCTCCGATTGATGGCAAAAGAAAGGTCACGTTTACATGCTCAGCTTAATTTCCAGATTCGGACACTCACCCAGTAACATGAGCACATAGGTCAGATACATCCAGTCCAGAGGAAGAGGTTTTAAGGAGTTGAAGAGGGGGAATCTGCAAACATCCAGTCCATCCAGATACTTGTGGTCCAGATAGCTGAGGCCACGCTCCTGGGGGATGTCCAAAACCATGAGAAGACCTAGGAGACACATGGGGCGGTACATCATTTAGAGTAGGTGCAAAACGATCGGTAAACACTGTGGGTTGGATGCTGCGATGGGATGTGGAAATCCCATGCCCACCATGCGTCCAGAGACGCCCACGGATCACCCACGGAGACTGGTAGCCCTCCCCCGAATATAAATATAGGGGGGTCTCATGGGAACACAGACCCCATTTTAATTATTCTGCCATTTTGGGGTTGCTTTAATATGAGTTTTAAAATGGTTTCCTTATGTTCAAACTGAGGTGAAAAGGTCATTCTGGTAATCTGTGGAGTCAGGAGCAGGTTCATTCCAGTTATGTCCAGCTGTCCTTGGCGCACTTTTTATGGACTATGATTGGCTGTTTTGTAAAAGATCGGGAAGATTTTTGGTATAAAAAGTCCACTTTTTGCCAGTTATTCCATTCACCTCAAAAGAAGATCCCACCCTCACTCCCATTTTTATGTTTCCTTTCTTGTCGTAATGTTTTATTTGAGGGAAAATCACCCAGCTATCTGGGTAGATTGGTTTATTATATGATTAACCTATTAGCAGCCCCGCTCTCCATCCACCGTCCCGCTCTCTCCCTCAGCAGCCCCGCTCTCCATCCACCATCCCGCTCTCTCCCTCAGCAGCCCCTTTCTCCACTGGCCATCCCGCTCTCTCCCTCCGCAGCCCCTTTCTCCACTGGCCGTCCCTCTCCCGCCGCAGCCTTTGTCTCTACTGGTCGTCCCGCTCTTCCCCTCCTCAGCCCCGCTACCCACTAGCCGTCCTGCTGTGTCCTTCTGCAACCCCGCTGTCTACTCGCCGTCCCCCTCTCTCCGTCCGCAGCCAGTCTCCACTGGCCATATCGCTCTCTCCCTCAGCAGCCCCTTTCTCCACTGGCCGTCCCTCTCTCTCCCGCCGCAGCCTTTGTCTCCACTGGCCGTCCCGCTCTCTCCCTCAGCAGCCCAGCTCTCCACCCGCATCCCGCTCTTTCCTTTAACAGCCCCTCTCTCCAGCCGCCATCATGCTCTCTCCTTCCGCAGCACGCGCTGTCCCGCTCTATCCCCCCGCTCTCCATCCATGTCTCGCTCTCTCCCTCGCAGCTCCGCTCTCCACACGTGTCACGCATCTTTCCTCTGCAACCCCGCTCTCCAGCCACCAGTGGGCGGGGCTATGTGGAGTGGGCGTGGCTTGATACATACACACACACACACTCAGCATTATTTATATATTTCATATATATTCATGGGTTTTGTGTTACCATGACATGCAGTGCGTCTCTCCAGTCAATTTCTCTGGCTGAAATGCGAGTTTCCGCAAGAGAAATTTCACCCATAGAATGTATTGGACGCGGTGAATCCACCCGGTTCAGTGAACATATGGGGATTCACCTGTGTTCAATAGATGGCACCACTTTGGATGCAGAAAATAAATGCGGAGTCCAAAGCGCTGCCATTTCCGGATCTTCTGCACATACCCTTATGGCAGCCAAAATCGAAAATAAACAGTAGATTTAAGGCCCCCGTATACATTAGATTGGCTGTCAGTTGAGTGAAGGTTCGGCTGACAACTATCTCTCCTGACTCTCTAATAGACAGGAACGCTCCTGTGTCCTCTACAACCTCTTCCAAGAACTTATCTCCAGGGAGAACCGAAGGAAACTCTTCAGGCTGGATCAGAGGATGAAGGGATCGGCAGGTTCGGACAACTTTTATTTTATTTTCTTAATAATCGATAGCACACCGAAATGAATAATACTTTACTGCAACGTGGGAATGGGATTCCTAAAAATCCTATTCACTTCAATAGAAACTACAGCAGTAAATAAAAAAAAAATACAAAAACACAACAAAGCTTTTAAATAACCAACGGATCTAGAATTCAGGTGAATTTAGTACAGCAATTTTCCCATTGCTTCTCTGTGACAAGAAATCAGCTCAATGGATTGTTGCCTGCCAATGGCCAGTACTAAGCATGCTGATTAGCCATGCCGGAGACTGTAAATCAGGGAAAAGAGAGGTGAGAGAACAAATGTAGTCAGTATAGGCAACACTGCGCTACTTCTTTCCATAGGCGGCCTCATTCAGACGTCCCTGTTGTATTTAGTTCACAAGTACGGCACATGTATTCATTATAATCAAAGGCTCCGTTCACGTCAGTAAATTTTTTTTTCCTTACAGATTGTGTCCGCAATTATTATTGGCGTCACAGACGAAAAATCACTTGCGCAAGTTTATAGGTCCGTGAAAATTGAAGATGGCATCAGTGTATAGTCAGCATACTGTCCGTGATTAACATTATAAAAGGATAGTAATTTATTATAATGATGGTAAAAACGGACACACGGACCAAGCACTGATAACACTCGGGAAAAAAAATCACCATCAGATCCTCACAAGTTGTGAGTGACTGGGGATGTGTACACGAAGGGAGGGAGAGGAGAAGCAACAGTAACAGTGAAGGCTCCACAGAGAACAATAGCAATATAATCACCTAGTGACTTTGTCCAGAAAGGATGAAGCTGGGCATTCCAAAATGCTAGGTTACATTACAATAAATTTATGACTCTGCTCCTTTACAGTACCCTGAGACTATATAGGAGTCTCAGGATGGTGCTGTGTAGGTGGAATGGGTGCTATTGTGAGTAGCAGTGAGTTAGCTATGGGACAGATACAGCTCTGCCTCTCGGGAAATATAGTCTACAGGCTAAAAAAGTAGAGCTGGCAGGAAGAATAGGATGTAAATAATAACAGACCATAACCCTGACCAAACTTACTAACGATTTCCTTACAGCCAAAGCTAACAGACAATTCTCTATACTCCTCCTTCTAGACCTGTCCTTGGCCTTCGACACAGTTGACCACTGCCTCCTACTACAGATCCTCTCTTCCTTTGGTGTCAAAGACCTTGCCGTATCCTGGATCTCCTCATACCTTACCAACCGCACATTTAGCGTTTCCTACTCCCACACTACCTCCTCATCCCACCCTCTCTCTGTTGGTGTCCCTCTAGGCTCTGTCCTAGGACCCCTTCTCTTCTCAATCTATACCCTTGGCCTGGGACAACTCAAAGTTCTATGGCTTCCAGTACCATCTATATGCTGATGCTGATGACACTCAGATCTACCTCTCTGGTCCAGATGTCGCCTCTCTGCTGTCCAGAATCCCAGAGTGTCTATCAGCCATATCCTCCTTCTCCTCTCGCTTCCTCAAGCTCAATGTGGACAAATCTGAACTAATTATCTTTCCTCCATCTCGCATATCTTCCCTACCTGATCTATCTAACACAATTAATGACATCACGCTTTCCCCCGCAGGGATGCGACTAGGAATTTCGGGGCCCCATACTGGCAAAATTTATGGGGCCCCCCTTGAGACTCCGCCCAGGCTCCACCCCCCAGTTCCGCATCCACCCTAGCTCCTCCTCCACCACGCAAACCTTCCAAAATCCCTCCGCCCTTTCATGGAAAAACTTCACTTCTGCACCATGCCCGGGGCCGGTTTTAGGCAAAGTGGGGCCCTAGGCAAAGTTTAAAATAGGCCCCAAATGCTAACATTGCACATCACACAGAGATTTCGGTTGTATTTAAATGCGCTGACTTCAGACCGCTAAATAAGTGTGATCGACAACATTGAAATCGTTCAACACTTGTTTCACGGCCTCTTTCCACCGGCTGAGGAACAATGATGGGGACAGAACAATCACTAAAAGATCACTAATAGATCCCCATACAGTATCATGTTATCAGCAGCACATCTACAGTTTACACCGGCTGATGTGCTGCTGAGAACAATGATTTTTGTTGCGACATAAACAATCCAATCACTCGATGAATATGCAGCATTTTGCTTGTTTAGTATAATACACCCCATAGTCCTCCATATATTATAATGTGCACCACAGTCCTCCATATTGTAAAGTGCACACCCCATAGTCCTCCATATAATATAATGTATCCATAGTCCTCCATATAGTATAATACACTCCCCATAGTCCTCCATATAGTATAATACACTCCCCATAGTCCTTCATATAATATAATATGCCCAATAGTCCTCCATATAGTATAATATACTCCCCATAGTCCTCCATATAGTATAATACAATCCCCATAGTCCTCCATATAGTATTATACACTTCCCATAGTCCTGAATATAATATAATATGCCCCACAGCCACCATATTGTAAAATGCACACCCCATAGTCCTCCATATAGTATAATACACTCCCTATAGTCCTCCATATAGTATAATACACTCCCAATAGTCCGCCATATGGTATAATACACTCCTCAGTCCTCCATATAGTATAATACACTCCTCATAGTCTTCAAATAGTATAATCCACTCCCTATAGTTCTCGATATACTAAAATACACTCCCCATAGTCCTCCATATAGTATAATACAGTCCTAATAGCCCTCCATATATTAAAATACACTCAGTCCTCCATATAGTATAACACACTCCTCATAGTGCTCCATATAGTATAATGCACCGCCATAGTCCTAAATGTAGTACAATTCACTTCCCATAGTATAATGCACCCCATAGTTCTTCATATGGCATAATGTATTCCCCATAGTCCTCGATACAGTATAATGCAGCCCACATATAGTATAATGCAGTCACCCTATAGAGCATAATGCAGCCACCCCACAGAGTATAATGCAACCACCCCACAGAGTATAATGTAAACCCCCCCATAGAATATAATTGAGCCCCCTTTATATAGTATAATGTAGCCCCTCCATAGAATACAATGTAGCCCTCCTCATATAGTATAATGCAGCCCCATAGAATATAATGTAGCCCCCCTCAAAGTATAATGAAGCCCCCATACAATATAATCTAGCCCCCCATAGAATATAATGCAGCCCCCATAGAATACAATGTAGCCACCTCATACAGTATAATGTAGCCCCCTCATAGAGTATGATGCAATCACCTCTCATAGAAAATAATAAATATAATACAGCACCCCATAGAATATAATGTATCATCGAATAGAATATCATACAGCCCGCCTCCCCAAAGGAATATAAAGTAGCCCCCCATAATATATAACACAGCCACAAAGTATATAACACAGCCACATAGTATATAACAGCCACCTTATAAAATATAATATATCCCCCAATAGTATATAACACAGCCCACATAGTGTATAGCGCGGCCCGCATAGTGTATAGCGCGGCCCACATAGTATATAGCAGGGCCCACATAGTATATAGCAGGGCCCACATAGTATATAGCAGGGCCCACATAGTATATAGCAGGGCCCACATAGTATACAGCAGGGCCCACATAGTATACAGCAGGGCCCACATAGTATACAGCAGGGCCCACATAGTATACAGCAGGGCCCACATAGTGTATAGTGCGGCCCACATAGTATACAGCAGGCCCACATAGTATACAGCAGGACCACATAGTATACAGCAGGGCTCACATAGTATACAGCAGGGCCCACATAGTATACAGCAGGGCCCACATAGTACACAGCAGGGCCCACATATGAACACAGCAGGGCCCACATAGTACACAGCAGGGCCCACATAGTACACAGCAGGGCCCACATAGTATACAGCAGGGCCCACATAGTATACAGCAGGGCCCACATAGTATACAGCAGGGCCCACATAGTATACAGCAGGGCCCACATAGTATACAGCAGGGCCCACATAGTATACAGCAGGGCCCACATAGTATACAGCAGGGCCCACATAGTATACAGCAGGGCCCACATAGTATACAGCAGGGCCCACATAGTATACAGCAGGGCCCACATAGTATACAGCAGGGCCCACATAGTATACAGCAGGGCCCACATAGTATACAGCAGGGCCCACATAGTATACAGCAGGGCCCACATACACTGTGTTCCAAATTATTATGCAAAAATTGTTTAGGAGTGATAAGGTAAGAATTTTTTTGTTTGTCAGTTAAACTCATTGATGGCGATGTGTGTCAGGGCTCTTTATATCACTGTAAGCAATTGCAGACACCTGTGCTAATTAGTTTGGCAGGTGTGTCCAATGAAAGGCAAGACTACTTAAGAAGGCTGTCCCACATTATTAAGCAGCCTACATTTTCTGCCAAAATGGGAAAGAAAAAGGATGTGTCGGCTGCTGAGAAGCAACAAATTGTGGAGGGTTTAGGTCAAGGCATGACTACAATCAACATTGACAAGACACTTCGTGATCATCGCACAATCAAGAAGTATGTAGCTGATTCACAGTACACACGTGTGCGTGCTGATAAGGGAAAATTGAGGACTCTTTCCTACAGGCAAATACGTCAGGTTAAAAGAGCAGCGGCAAAAAAGCCTTGTCATAGCAGCAGACAAGTTTTTGAAGCTGCTGGTGCCTCCAACGTCCCCCGAACAACAAGATGCAGGGTCCTTCAGAGGTTTGCAGCTGTGCGTAAGCCATCCTGTCGACCTCCTCTATCCACTGCACACAAGCAGAAACGGCTCCAGAGGGCCAAACAATACATGAAGACCGACTTCAAAACTGTTTTGTTCACCGATGAGTGCCGTGCAACGCTCGATGGTCCAGATAGATGGAGTGGAGGATGGCTGGTTGATGGACACCCCATGCAAACACGGCTACGGCGCCAACAAGGAGGAGGTGGAGTAATGTTTTGGGCTGGAATCATGGGGAGAGAGATTGTCGGCCCCTTTAGGATCCCTGAAGGGGTAAAGATGAACTCCATAGTGTATGTTGAGTTTCTCAAACAGCACTTCCTCAGGGTGGATTTGATTTAAATCAAACTGATTTAAATCACGATTTAAATCACGATTTAAATCACTAGTCAGTAAGGCTTGATTTAAATCAGTGATTTAAATCAAAGTTTCTACCTAAGTATTCTCCGGCTCTCCCCCTCCTCTCCTCAGTATTCTCCGGCTCTCCCCTCCTCTCCTCAGTATTCTCCGGCTCTCCCCTCCTCTCCTCAGTATTCTCCGCCTCTCCCCCTCTCCTCAGTATTCTCCGGCTCTCCCCTTCTCTCCTCAGTATTCTCCGCCTCTCCCCTCCTCTCCTCAGTATTCTCCGGCTCTCTCCCTCCTCTCCTCAGTATTCTCCGGCTCTCCCCCGCCTCTCCTCAGTATCTCCGGCTCTCCCCATCCTCTCCTCAGTATTCTCCGCCTCTCCCCTCCTCTCCTCAGTATTCTCCGGCTCTCCCCCGCCTCTCCTCAGTATTCTCCGGCTCTCCGCTCCCTCAGTATTCTCCGCCCTCTCTCTCCTCAGTATTCCTCTCCCCTTCTCTCCTCAGTATTCTCTGGCTCTCCCCTCTCTCCTCAGTATTCTCCGCCTCTCCCCTCCTCTCCTCAGTATTCTCCGGCTCTCCCCCTCCTCTCCTCAGTATTCTCCGGCTCTCCCCCTCCTCTCCTCAGTATTCTCGGCTCTCCCCTCCTCTCCTCAGTATTCTCTGGCCTCTCCCCTCTCTCCTCAGTATTCTCCGCCTCTCCCCTCCTCTCCTCAGTATTCTCCGGCTCTCCCCTCCTCTCCTCAGTATTCTCCGGCTCTCCCCTCCTCTCCTCAGTATTCTCCGGCTCTCCCCTCCTCTCCTCAGTATTCTCCGGCTCTCCCCCCTCTCCTCAGTATTCTCCGGCTCTCCCCTCCTCTCCTCAGTATTCTCCGCTCTCCTCCCTCTCCTCTCCTCAGTATTCTCCGGCTCTCCCCCCTCCCCTCATCTCTCTCCACTATTTCTCCGGCTTTATCTCATGATGGAAGAACCTTTGGATGGTAAAATATTTTCCTCAAAAAGCAGTTTATTGAAAAAAATCCGATTTAAATCCAAAAAATCCGATTTTTTTTTGATTTTTTTAAAAAAATCATTGATTTTTATCCACCCTGTGCATGATAATGCACCGTCTCATGCTGCACATAACACATCTGCATCTCTGGCTGCTATGGGCATAAAAGGGGACAAACTTATGGTGTGGCCCCCATGCTCCCCTGACCTCAACCCCATTGAGAACCTCTGGAGCATCATCAAAAGGAGTGTCTATGATGGCGGGAGGTAGTTCACATCTAAGCAACAGCTCTGGGAGGGTATTCTGTCCTCATGCAAAACAATTGAAGCAGAAACCATCCAAAACCTGACAAATTCAATGGACGAGAGAGTCAGAAGCTCCTTTCGAACAAGGGGTCCTATGTGCAAATGTAACATCACCTAGAAGAAAGTTTTGAGTTGAAAACTGTTTGATTTCAGTTTGTAATAACCTGCTAATGCTTATAATTTCAAAAATGACCATTTTTTTGTTCTTTATTAAAATGAAAAGGTTGAAAACTCTGCTGTGCATAATTTGGAACATGCATTTTGAGTGCAGTTTGACTGTTTTATTTTTTTTAAAAATATACTGTTATCATAGGCAGTTTGTACAAAAAAACTTTCAATTGTACTCTAATAGTTATTTGACTGGAAAATTACAATGACTGCAATTCATATAGGTAATTTTGGAAAATCGAGAAATTATTTGCATAATAATTTAGAACACAGTGTAGTATATAGCAGGGCCCACATAGTATATAGCAGGACCCACATAGTATATAGCAGAACCCACATAGTATATAGCAGGACCCACATAGTATATAGCACGGGCCCACATAGTATATCAGGCACGACCCAGCAGGACCCACATAGTATATAGCATGGCCCACATAGTATATAGCAGGGCACACATAGTATATAGCAGGGCCACAATAGTATATATTACGGCCCACATAGTATATAGCAGGACTCACATAGTATATAGCACGGCCCACATAGTATATAGCACGGCCCACATAGTATTATATAGCAGGGCCCACATAGTATACAGCAGGGCCCACATAGTATACAGCAGGGCCCCACAGCCACAGTTCAGTACGCACTGACATATTTTAAAAAAAAAAAAAAAAAAAAAACACACTCCTCACCTCTCCTTGTGCCCGTGCTGCTCCCGGCTCCTGTCTCCTGCACTGCCTGGTACACAGTGAGTGCGCGATGACGTCATCGCGCACACGCTGTGTCTGAGACAGAGCGGGGAATGATGGGAGAGGGAGCGTCAGCTGACGCTCTCTCCTCCATCATTGCTTTGAACTGTACCGGCAGACGCCGGTACAGTTCAAAGCAGCGACGGGGGGAGTCAGCGCTGATGTGCCGCTAGCTGGGGGCCCCTTGGGGAGCAGGGGGGAGCCTCAAAATGTTGGGGGCCCCCGGGCCCGAGCGCAGACCGGCCTGCCAGCGTGCTTGGGCGGCGGGCCCCCCTAATCACTGGGCCCCATACATGTGTAAGGGTTGTCATGCCCTAATGGCGGCCCTTTTCCCCCGTACCGGAAGTCCACTGCCTCGGAGTAACCCTTGACTCTGCCCTGTCCTTCAAACTGCACATCCAAGCTCTCGCCACCTCCTGTCTGCCTCCAGCTCAAAAATATTTCCAGAATCCATCCTTTCCTCAACTCTCACTCTACCAAAATGCTTGTGCATGCCCTAATCATCTCCCACCTCCACTACTGCAACATCCTCCTCTGTGGCCTACCTTCTAACACTCGGATCACATTCGGATCCTTCAGATGGAACCTGAAAACCCATCTCTTCAAAAAAGCTTGCAGCCTGCAATGACCATGTGGCCACCTCAACACCATCGGAGCTACTGCAACCCCCGACCTACTGTCTCCTTCCCCATAATCCTGTAGAATGTAAGCCCGCAAGGTCAGGGTCCTGTGTACCAGTCTGTCATTGTTAGTTTGTTACTGTAAGTGATGTTTGTATTTTGATGTGACCCCGTCTCATGTACAGCACCATGGAATAATAATAACAATAATAATATTATTAAAGGCTGTAGGGGGCTGAAGGCGAGATAAAGAAAAATAAAAAAAACAGGGGAGTTTGGTGACATATTACAGGGACAACCAGATTATGCCTAGAAAACCTCTTTAGGATTGACTGAAAACTCAACAAAAATAAGTTTGCAGATAGCTATCTCAAATCTATAGTCAGCTAGGCCCCTCAACGAAGAGCACAGTACACGTACAGCACTGTTATGAATGTTTTAGAAATGAATTCTGAGCAGAAGCTCCCTCTGGTGGTTACAAACAGTACTGAACCATTCAATGAGGATTGGCAATCAGGAATTACAGACTGGCTGGATATAAGGGAGGTTTCCCCCCATCATGGTTGCCGGTGATCAATTGTTCCTGTCTCAACGTTGTTTCCTGGTTCACTTGGAAGCTTGCTGAGTCTTGCCTCTTCTCCTGCTCTCAGATAAGATGTTTTCTGTTTTTTTGTTTTTGTGCTTGCCATTTGCATTTTTCTCTGCATTTCTGTGAGGTTGGCCAGGTTCCCCTCCCCGGGGGGCTTGGGCTCCTCTCGGTTCCTCTGGAGCCTGTGTTGTTTGTTCATTTGCCTTTTCCATTTTTTTCAGTGGCTGCGGCTGAGTTTTGTTACACCAGAGAACTAATTTAGGTGGTAGAGGTCGTGTGATCTCAGGTGTTTTTGCAATTAGTAGCGTTGGCTTTTTTTTAGGGTTTTTTGGATTGCAGTAAGTATCCTTCCTATCCGTTTCTGTCTAGGCAGATTGGGCCCCAACGTTTGCTCATACTATTTTCTGTCTGTGTCTGTATTTCCTCTTGTCTAACCGCCATTACATGTTTGGGGGCTTCCTATGTTCTTTGGGGATCTGCTCCGGGGCAGATAGCTTTCCTCTTTCTATCTTTAGGTGTAGTTATCCTCTCAGGCTGTGACGAGGCGTCTAGGACCAACGTAGGAACGCTCCACGGCTGCCTTTAGTTGTGGTGGTTAGTCAGGGTACTGCAATCCAGTAGATTCCAACCTCTCTGGTGTATTGCCGTTTTTGCCTGCTCTCCTCAGCTACCAAAACATAACACAGCACTAGTCGCCAGCAGATGAATGGAATGGGCATGCTTAATTCACGGCAAATGATAGTTGAGTTATTCAGACATCATCTGCCTCTAACAACAGTTAATGGAGCAGAGTACCGCCCACAGCTATTAATTTGTTCAATGCTGCTGTCAGGTTCAAATCCCATATGGGGACAAAAAAAAAAAAATTATATTTTTACACACACACACTCACATATATATATATATATATATATATATATATATATATATATATATATATATATATATATATAGTAAAAAAATATACATATACGGTTTATGTTTTACAAAATATATATCTAAAAAAGTAATCACTCCCCCATGGGGTATTGCCAAGAAGAAGATGAGGGACACCAGACCCAACAATGTAGACGAGCTGAAGACTGCTATCAAAGCAACCTGGGCTTCCATAACCCCTCAGCAGTGCCACAGGCTGATCGCCTCCATGCCACGCCACACTGATGCAGTAATTGATGCCAAAGGAGCCCCGACCAAGTACTGAGTGCATTTACTGAACATACATTTCAGTAGGTCAACATTTCGGATTTTAAAATCATTTCTCAAGCTAGTGTTATAAAGTATTCTAATTTACGGAGATAATGACTTTTGGGTTTTCATTGGCTGTAAGCCATAATTAACATTAACAGAAATAAACACACAAAATAGATCACTCTGTAATGACTCTATATAATATATGTGTCATGTATAGTGTACAGTTCCTATAGCGTCTTGTGCTTGGGTGCGAGGAAAACACAGGAGACACAGGTTGATATGAAATGACTTGTATTACTTCATACAAGCATGCAGAAAAGGTCACACAGTTTGCAGGAACAGCGACAGGAGACACAGCAGGCCAGAGTAACTTCAAGCACTACAATAAATCTCCAAAGCAGGTTCAGGATCTCTTCTCTGTACCGTAATTCCTCTGCAAACATGGATTCACCAAACAGCAGGTTTCCAGAGTCCAAAAGTGTTCCAAGGCTCCTCAGTAGGGAATAGCTGGAGTACAAGTCCAAGGTTTCCAGAAGTCAGGTCACAGACTGACTGAGGCTTGATTCAGGAGCACTGATTGTTCAGCTGAGGCTGCTTAAGAAGCAAGAGGGAAGAATCAGGGCGGGAACATGAAAACTGGAAACTCCATATTAACTGAGGGCAAGAGCTGCAGAAAGACAGAAAGCAAAATGGCCGACGGAAAACTGAGTTTCAAGGAACATGTCAACAGAGACAAAGAACCTTACATTACTCCCCCCTTAGGGACAACCTCCGGATGACCTCAGACCAGGCTTGTCAGGGTACCTCTGATGAAACTGGCGGAGCAGGCGAGGAGCATTTACATAATTGACTGGTTCCCATGAGTTGTCCTCCACTGGGTAGCCCTGCCATTTAATCAAATATTGCAACTGATTTCTGTACAACCTGGAATCTAGAATCCTTTCCACCATAAATTCTTCCTGACCATCGACCAGCACTGGGTCAGGGCAAGGAGAAGAACGTCCAGGAAACGTATTGGGTGTTGCAGCCTTTAGTAGGGATACATGAAAGACAGGGTGGATTCTCATAGTTCTGGGCAGTTGAAGACGACAAGCAACAGCACTTATAATCTTATTGATCTTATAAGGTCCAATGTACTTATGTCCCAATTTAGACGATGGAATCTTTAATTTAAGATTTCTGGTTGACAGCCAGACCAAATCTCCTACCTTGAAAGCTGGTGCAGGTTTACGAAATTTATCTGCTGCTTTCTTGTACCTTTCCTGAGCCAATTCTAGATTTTCCTTTAGAAGATCCATATTCTTTTGTAAAGAAGTGATTCTTTCAGCCACTGCCGGCAAGGGCGTATCTATGGGAAATCGAGGAAGAATGTTAGGATGATAACCTAGATTGGAGTAAAAAGGAGACTGCTTAGTGGAGGCGCTCTGAGAGTTGTTATAAGAGAACTCAGCCAGTGGAAGTAGATCCACCCAATCATCCTGTAGGTGGCAGATAAAACAGCGGAGATACTGCTCCAGGGTCTGATTGGTTCGTTCTGTCTGTCCATTAGTCTGGGGATGAAAAGCAGAAGAAAGGTTTACTTTAATGTCCAATGCTGCACAGAAATTTTGCCAAAACCTTGAAGTGAATTGCACCCCTCGATCCGAAATTACCTCATCCGGTACTCCATGTAAGCGAAACACATTCTTAATCATCAAGTCTGATGTCTGTTTTGCAGTGGGTAAGCCGACACAAGGGATAAAATGAGCTGCCTTTGTTAGACGGTCAACCACCACTAGAATGGTGTTCTTCCCTTGAGAGGTTGGTAACTCCACAATGAAGTCCATAGAAATGGATCCCCACGGGCGGGACGGGGTGGGAAGAGGTTGCAACAGACCAGTTGGTGAGGAGCGAGGTGTTTTGCATCTTGCACAGACTTCACATGAAGTGACATAGTTTAAGACATCTTTCCTGTAAGTGGGCCACCAAAAGAAACAAGAAAGAAATTCTTGTGTCTTTAGAATTCCCCTATGCCCGGCTATCTTGGAATCGTGGATGAGTTGCAATACTCTCAATCTGACTTTCAGGTATATACAGACGTTGTCCCTGAATCCACACACCATTCTTAAAGACAAGACTTACGTCCCTTGGGGGTTGAGCCAACAAAGAATCCGCATGGTATGCTTCCTTGATGTCCTTAAGTAGGTCTTGATTATGAATCACTCCCAGGAATCTAGAGTCAGGAAGAATAGTCTTAGGAGGAGTAAGTGGACGTGTCTCTGCTGAATGAATCCTAGAGAGTGCATCAGCCTTTCCATTGCGCGATCCTGGTCTATAAGAAATGACAAAATTAAATTGGTTTAGGAAAAGATTCCAGCGAGCCTGGCGAGGAGTCAGGCACTTAGCCGACCTGATAAATTCAAGGTTACGATGGTCTGTCAGGACGACTATTTGCTGTGCAGCTCCCTGAAGAAGGTGTCTCCATTCCTTGAAGGCGGCAATAATGGCCAACAATTCTCTATTGCCCACATCGTAGTTCCTCTCAGCCGAAGACAACTGCTGGGAAAAAAAGGCACAGGGATGCAAGACATTCTTCTCACCTGTTCTCTGAGAGAGTATAGCTCCAACGGCACAGTCTGAAGTATCCACCTCTATTATGAAGGCAAGCTCGGGGTTGGGATGTACTAAGATAGGTGCGGTGGTAAATTTATCCTTTAAACAGGAAAATGCTTCCTGAGCTTGCGGGGTCCAGGAGAACCTAGACTGTTTCCGGGTAAGTTGGGTGATAGGTGACACTACCTCAGAAAAATTCTTAATGAAACGTCTATAGAAGTTGGCAAACCCGATGAAACGCTGCACCTCCTTCACATTTCTAGGAATTGGCCAATCCTTGATGGCTTGGGTCTTGCTTCCATCCATACTAATCCCTTGCATAGATAGTACATACCCCAGAAATTGAATTTCGGTCCTATGGAATTCACATTTTTCAAGTTTGATGTAGAGATGGTTTTGTCTTAGGCGTTCTAAGACCATTCTCACATGTCCATGATGTTCCTCTGTGGAGTTAGAAAAAATTAGAATATCATCCAGATAAATCACCACAAATGTATCTAGGAGATCCCTGAAGATATCATTCACGAAGTGATGGAAAGTGGCTGGGGCGGTACTCAGACCAAAAGGCATAACTAGATATTCAAAGTGTCCATAGCGTGACCTGAAAGCAGTCTTCCATTCATCCCCAGGTCTAATACGGACCAAGTTATAGGCCCACGGAGATCCAGTTTAGAGAAAATTTTGGCATGCCGCACTCTCTCCAACAACTCAGGGATTAAGGGCAATGGATAACGGTTTCTAATAGTAACCTTATTGAGTTCCCTATAGTCTATGCAGGGTCTCAGAGATCCATCTTTCTTCTTCACAAAGAAGATGGGTGCACCTGCGGGAGATGAAGAGGGGTATGAAGCCCTTGGCTAAATTTTCGTCTATATAATCCTTCAAAGCTTTTAGCTCGGGCCCCGCTAGGGGGTAGATCTTACCAAAAGGTATCTCGGCTCCAGGCAATAATTCAATTGGACAATCATATGGACGGTGAGGAGGAAGCTGATCAGCGTTCTTCTTGTCACATAAATCCACATAGTCCTGGTATACAGCTGGTAGTTCAGGGACTGACATGGTTCCTTTAGGAACAGAGCAAGCTGAAACTCCTTGACTCATCTGTTTCTCCGGAAAGTGTAATTCCTTGGTTTCCCAGTTAATCGTAGGATTCTGCGCCTGCAGCCATGGTAGCCCTAGAATAATGGGAAAGTGGGGAGAAGAGATAAGCAAAAAAGACATTTTCTCCTGATGATCTTTACCCATAAGGACCCTCAAAGGCTCTGTTTCTTGATCCACTGGTCCAGAAGTCAGTAGAGAGCCATCCACAGTCTCCATCTGTACTGGAGTAGCCTTCTTCACTGAACGTATCCCCTGTTTCAGAGCAAAGGAGATATCCATAAAATTTCCACTTGCTCCTGAGTCGATCATAGCAGAGCTAGACACCCAGACTGAGTCAACCCAGAGTTTGATGGAAAGGAAGCAATGAGAATTGTTTCTTTTACAACTCAGCTGGGACACCGCTGAGGAAACTTGAAAAATTGCAGCGTTTATACCGTCATCGTCCCCAGAACTAACAGAGTTTAAGTCAGAGAAATCAAGATCTCTTGCAGCAGATCTCTCTGGAGCCTGAGGCTCGGACATGACAGAGCTCTTCTCGCAACACTCACAGTGAATGACTGCTGCAGTAGTCTTACGAGAACGGCTGGGGCAGTTTATAATGAAATGCCCTGACTTACCACAGTAGAAACATAGATTTTCCTTTATACGATGTTCTTTGCGTGCATCACTAACCCGTCTTTGTAAAGAGTCCACCTGCATGGGTTCAGGTTCTGGTTCCCTTGTGATCCTACTCAAAGGTTCCTTAGCTGAGGAGGGAGGTAATAAAAGGTTAGTGCGATTATTTTCGAACCATCTCTCTGGTCTGCGTTCAGTCAGACGAGCATCAATACGGATACAATAGTTAATAAAGTCACCTAACGCAGTGGGAGGGTCGGCACGAGCAAGTTCATCCTTAATCAGTGGAGACAACCCTTTCCGAAAAATAGATTTTTTAGCGGAAGTGTCCCAAGTGGTATCAAGAGCCCATCTCCTGAAATCCAGGGCATATTCGGCTACTGAACGCTTACCTTGGCGCAAAGTTAACATGGCTGCTTCAGCTGTTGCACCTCGATTGGGGTCATCAAACACCTGCCCCATGGCTGAAATAAAAGCATCAAGGTGATTCAAACAATCATCCTCAGTCTCAATCAGAGGGTTTGCCCACATCAAAGCCTTATTGGTAAGCAACATGATTATAGTAAGCACTTTGGATCGTTCAGTGGGAAATTGTGAAGCATGTGCAGAGAAAAATAAATTGCATTGATTAATAAATCCCCTGAATTTCTCACGTTCACCGCCAAAACGAAAAGGAGGTAATTTGGGGATCCCAGAACTCGGGGTTATGGCAGGAGCCTGGGCTCGTTCCTCTAGAGCCTCAATCCTGGCTCGCAATTCCTGGGTAGTCTGTCCAAACACTTGCAAATTATGATTAGTGAGGTCCCGTAGGCTTGCAAAACGGGTTTTTAAAGTCTGTACATCTGAAAGGATTGTATCAGTCACTCCGCAAAGTTCCTTTATGCGGGCCTCCATCTTCCAGATCTTTTAAGGCAGAAGTGCTGGAAGGAGAAGAGGAAAGGAAAAAAAAAAAAAAACAATAGTGTTTACCTGTGGTAACACTCCAGAGTAAAATTTTAAGGGAATGCGCTCACCTGGAATGGTTGTGAGAAGTCACAACCACTGTCATCACATAAGGTATTAAACGGACATCTGATATCCACAGTCACAGCAGACACGGCTTTCCCAGACCCAGCAGACACTAAACATTGGCTCCTGAATCTTGTCATGTATAGTGTACAGTTCCTATAGCGTCTTGTGCTTGGGTGCGAGGAAAACACAGGAGACATAGGTTGATATGAAATGACTTGTATTACTTCATACAAGCATGCAGAAAAGGTCACACAGTTTGCAGGAACAGCGACAGGAGACACAGCAGGCCAGAGTAACTTCAAGCACTACAATAAATCTCCAAAGCAGGTTCAGGATCTCTTCTCTGTACCGTAATTCCTCTGCAAACATGGATTCACCAAACAGCAGGTTTCCAGAGTCCAAAAGTGTTCCAAGGCTCCTCAGTAGGGAATAGCTGGAGTACAAGTCCAAGGTTTCCAGAAGTCAGGTCACAGACTGACTGAGGCTTGATTCAGGAGCACTGATTGTTCAGCTGAGGCTGCTTAAGAAGCAAGAGGCAAGAATCAGGGCGGGAACATGAAAACTGGAAATCCATATTAACTGAGGGCAAGAGCTGCAGAAAGACAGAAAGCAAAATGGCCGACGGAAAACTGAGTTTCAAGGAACATGTCAACAGAGACAAAGAACCTTACAATATGAGTTTCACTTTTTGTATTGAAGAACTGAAATAAATTCACTTTTGATGATATTGCTATGGTTCCACGGTCCGGAACCATAGCGCTTTGACGGAGCGGAAATTCCGCTCGTCTAAGCCCGCCCTTCTGACGCGCGATCTTTCCGGAGGTGTTCAGACACCTCGAACACCTCGAAGAGCGCAGGGTACATACCTGTGTTAATTATGTGCGGCGACGCACGTCGCCGCATAGCAGGACATGCTGCGGTCTGAAAGACGCGCCGCATGTCCGTTTAGAGGTTTGCCACTGCGTATTGTTACGCATAGTGAGAGGGATTTCTTGAATCCCTCACTATGCTGTAAATCTGGACGCTGCGTGTTTGGCGCTGCGCCACGCACAGCGCAAAACCAGCGTTTCCTGACCGTGGAAACTCACCCTTCTACTCTGTGAGAGCACTGTACAGGCAGTGGATAACCTTAAAAGTAGGTGTGAAGTGATGAAAAGCATAAATACTTCACTGTAACATAAAAACATGTTAAAACCTAGACTGTGTGCTTATATACACCATGAAATAAAGGTATTCATGATAAATCTGTGGGTTCAGGTCCACTGGTGAGTACATAGAGAAGTGGTCCGGACACTGGTGGGTAAACAGCGGGCGATTTCTCATCAGTGACATCTGATGTTGGCAGAAAGCATACATGAGGTCACGCTGTGTAAACGGATGAAGGTCGGGTTATTATCGCTGACCACACTACATAAACAAGCGAGTGACCCCACCGCACACAGGAGGAGGATGACCCCTGATCCACTGTGTAGACAGCCCCATTTACTGTAAGTGTGCAGGAACATTAATAAAAGCTCATATTGCACACAGGAAATGTTTAGTAGTGTCAGCTGTGGGTGTAAGGTCCGGATTCTTCAAGTCTAGTCTGCCATGTATACGCTACGGCTCTTAAAAGGAGATGTATATTATATCAGAAGCAATTCTCTGCATACTAAACATTGTGAAGTCTGCTGATCCAGATTAAAGGGGTTGTACACTCGAGGAAATATTCAGCAAGCACTGGAGCTTGCTGAATCCTAACGGCGTGTAATGTACGCACAGCTATGATTCTGACCCACCTGCCGGTAACAGCGCAAATAAGCGATGTTCAGAGATACTGTCATGCGCTAGTGTCTTAAGGCCCCGTTACACTAAGCGAGATCGCTGAAACGTCACCAATTTTGTGACGTAGCAGCGAGCTAGCCAGCGATCTCGCTTAGTGTGACACTCAGCGACGATCAGCCCCCCTGCTGGGTGTCGCTGAATGTCCTGGACCATTTTTTGATCGCTGGTCTCCCGCTGGCCAACGTGCATCGCTGCGTGTGACAGGCAGGAGACCAGCGATCAGCCAGCCGGAGCTGGTAACCAAGGTAAACATCGGGTTTCCAGGCACCGGGCGGTGCCTGGGAACCCGATGTGTACGTTAGATACCAGCGCGCTGGTGCAGGGAGCTGGTAACCAAGGTACACAGCGGGTTTCTAAGCTCCGAGTGGCGCCTGGAAACCCGATGTGTACCTTGGTTACCAGCTCCCTGCACCAGGGCGCTGGTATCTAAGGTACACTGCGGGTAACTAAGCGACGTGCGTCGCTTGTTACCCGCATAGTCGCTGTCCTGATCGCTGCCTGTTTGGCAGCTTAGCAGCGATCATGTAGCGACTCACCAGCGATCCTGACAAGTGCATATCGTTGTCGGGATCGCTGGTGAGTCGCTATGTGTAACAGGACCCTTAGTCGCTTCCCGAAGCGAGAGAAAAGTGGCTGAGACTCTAGTCGGCACCTGACCACATGTGGCAATCACTGGAACAGGCAAGCTTAGCTGAATCCTAGTGGTATGAACAACATACACCGTTAAGATGCAGATAGCTGCAAGGCTTGCCGAAAGTTTCTCAAGAGGTGGATAACCCCTTTAGCGTGAGGACAAGTTATCAATAAAAAAAAAATGTCCATATCTCCACAAAGTCACAGAATTGCCGCAAAGCAACCTTAAAGAGAATAAGGATATCAAGGGGTTTGGTCACCAGGACCTGAACCGATCCCAATCCTGAGGCTGTAGCTCTGAGATGCGTGTGCATGCCACCACTGCATCTACTGTCTATAGGAGTGTTGCAATGCTCAAGCATGGCCATTTTTCCTCCAATCTAATGCCAAATATCAGAGCCCAACTCTAAGGATTGGTGGGGGCTCAGTGGTTGGACCCCTTCAATCTACCCTGTGATAACTGGCCAAATTAGACAATCCTTCAATGCCCACCCCCCAAAAAAAAAAATATGCAGAAAGCGACAACTACAAGAAATCTATCTTGATCACAAATGTTCTTTGCATTGTAAGGAGGCTAATGGCTGCGTAGTCAATGAGAGGTATGTTTCACAGAGATGGATGCTTTCTGTGATGTAACTCGGAGAATTTTCTTTAGTGCACATACGCACTAAGAGGTTCGTTTGGTGCACCTGGGATCGGGTTGCGGGTAGCTATGAGAGATGGGCCGGTCTGGCTACCCACATACCTCACTACTGGATGTGTTTACAGCCTTATATAATGGAGGCTGTTTGGCACAGTCTGTGTTGGGAGGAAGGCCTCCTGTGTGTTTAACTCCACACTGAGCCTGAGAACTGGACACTAGCCCAGCCTGCGTGCCCACAGGTCTGGCGGAGCAAAGCCCTGCTATGGACATTTTGCGTTGTATTTGCCTGATCTAAAGGCTATTTATTTTCTGTTTTGCTTCTGGGGTTTATGATGCAATAAACCCCCCCATGAACTTTTAAAGGAACAAGCCTCCGGTTTTCCTCCTGTCGCACCCGAGGAGTAAACCCCTACAGTATACAGATTGGAAATAAACAACACAAGTTTTTTGCTATTCTTGGAATTACACATTTAGGAAAAATATTTAGACTTGAGAGTCCTCAGTGGTTGATACCTTTTAATGGCTAACTGAAAAGATGGTAACAAATTGCAAGCTTTCGAGACTACGCAGGTCTCTTCATCAGGCTGAACTAATACAAAATCTGAAGAATCACATATTTATACACAAGAGGACACAGGAATAATGCAATAGGTAAGACATGTGACGTGAAGCAGAACTGTCATTATGGCCGAGGGATCAACATAAATATGACTAGTTCATAGATAAGGAGTGAAAGTTTTATTACCCTCTGATTGGGGTCTGGTATTGTGTTGTGATGACCCTAAAAGGTCAGGGAAGCAGATTCCTTAATTGTTGTAGAAAGTCATAAAACTCTGGGATATATTCATCCCAGCACTAAGAGTGTCAAAGGTCATCATAAGTTTATATTCCCAGACTTTTCTATCCCTTCTCAGATTTGAAGTTAGATTTTAATACCAGTAATTCCATATCCGTCATGCTATGACCGGGCATACAAAATTAATTAATCAACAATTAAGGAATCTGCTTCCCTGACCTTTTAGGGTCATCACAACACAATACCAGACCCCAATCAGAGGGTAATAAAACTTTCACTCCTTATCTATGAACTAGTCATATTTATGTTGATCCCTCGGCCATAATGACAGTTCTGCTTCACGTCACATGTCTTACCTATTGCATTATTCCTGTGTCCTCTTGTGTATAAATATGTGATTCTTCAGATTTTGTATTAGTTCAGCCTGATGAAGAGACCTGCGTAGTCTCGAAAGCTTGCAATTTGTTACCATCTTTTCAGTTAGCCATTAAAAGGTATCAACCACTGAGGACTCTCAAGTCTAAATATTTTTCTATCTACAGTCATGGCCAAAAGTTTTGAGAATGACACAAATATTATATTTTCACATGATCTGCTGCCCTCTGGTTTTTATGTGTGTTTGACAGATGTTTTTATCACAGACAGAAATATAATAATTGCAAAGATATGAGTAACAAAAGCTTATATTGACAGTTAGAATGAGTTAATGCAGCAAGTCAATATTTGCAGTGTTGACCCTTCTTCTTCAGGACCTCTGCAATTCTCCCTGCATGCTCTCAATCAACTTCTGGACCAAATCCTGACTGATAGCAGTCCATTCTTGCACAATCAATGCTTTCATTTTGTCAGAATTTTTAGGTTTTTGTTTGTCCACCCGTCTCTTGATGATTGACCACAAGTTCTCAATGGGATTAAGATCTGGGGAGTTTCCAGGCCATGGACCCAAATTCTCTATGTTTTGTTCCCTGAGCCATTTAGTTATCACCTTTGCTTTATGGCAAGGTGCTCCATCATGCTGGAAAAGGCATTGTTGATCGCCAAACTGCTCTTGGAGGGTTGGGAGAAGTTGCTCTTGGAGGACATTCTGATACCATTCTTTATTCATGGCTGTGTTTTTAGCAAGACTGTGAGAGAGCTGATTCCCTTGGCTGAGAAGCAACCCCACACATGAATGGTTTCAGGATGCTTAACAGTTGGCATGAGACAAGACTGGTGGTAGCGCTCACCTTGTCTTCTCCGAATGAGGCGTTTTCCTGATGTCCCAAACAATCGAAAAGGGGATTCATCAGAGAAAATAACTTTACCCCAGTCCTCAGCAGTCCACTGCCTGTACCTTTTGCAGAATATCAGTCTGTCCATGATGTTTTTTCTGGAGAGAAGTGGCTTCTTTGCTGCCCTCCTTGAGACCAGGCCTTGCTCCAAGAGTCTCCGCCTCAGTGCGTGCAGATGCACTCACACCTGCCTGCTGCCATTCCTGAGCAAGCTCTGCACTGCTGGTAGCCCGATCCCGCAGCTGAAACACTTTTAAGAGACGGTCCTGGCACTTGCTGGTCTTTCTTGGGCGCCCTGGAGCCTTTTTGGCAACAATGGAACCTCTCTCCTTGAAGTTCTTGATGATGCGATAGATTGTTGACTGAGGTGTAATCTTTCTAGCTGCGATACTCTTCCCTGTTAGGCCATTTTTGTGCATTGCAATGATGACTGCACGTGTTTCTTTAGAGATAACCATGGTTAACAGAAGAGAAACAATGATGCCAAGCACCAGCCTCCTTTTAAAGTGTCCAGTGGTGTCATTCTTACTTAATCATGACAGATTGATCTCCAGCCATGTCCTCATCAACACCCACACCTGTGTTGATGGAGCAATCACTGAAAAGAGGTTAGCTGGTCCTTTTAAGGCAGGGCTGCAATGATGTTGAAATGTGTTTTGGGGATAAAGTTCATTTTCTAGCCAAATATTGACTTTGCAAGTAATTGCTGTTAAGCTGATCACTCTTTATAACATTCTGGAGTATATGCAAATTGCCATTAGAAAAAGTGAAGCAGTAGACTTTGTAAAAATTTATATTTGTGTCATTCTCAAAACTTTTGTCCATGACTGTACTGGCTAACACGGTACGAAGATACACATCTTTCCTATATCACATTTAGGAAAGTGATCCAATACTAACCTGCAGGTTTAAGAAATATGTATATTTAAAGAGATTTTCCAGAAATGAAAACATTTTCTATTCGACAGATGTTAAAATATTACACTTCTGAGTATGCAACTGTGAGATATGGGAAAATTATATTTTGATTTCAGATGGGATTCCCCATCAAGATAAGTTTGGCCCAAAAATACTTGCTTCAGACCACTCAGGCTCCTCCCTTGGCATGCATTCCCCAAGGCCATAAAAAGCAATGCCTTGTTTTTCTTTAATTGAAACGCTAGGTAGAAGCTCTTTGAAGCTCTTAACACAAGGGTGTGAACTCTTCTGCAGCTACACTGGACTTTTTTGTCTGACTGAAGTACATGGAGACACCATGGCACAACAAGTCACAGCAAGGCTCTGAGGTATTGAATCTGGAAAATGACCTATAATAACAGAATGCAATATCTCTGAGACTAGCAGAGCACATAATCGGAATCAGCATTCTTCCTCCACATGCCCGGCAGTCACCCATAGCACTCTGCGTTACTGAGTTATAAAGCATAGCTAACAGGAATTACATACGGTAGGCATATTTAGTCTCTATGCGCAGATAAAATCCAGCGGGAACCCAGGGACGGCGCCACCGACCCATTCAGAGCTTCGGGCGGAAAGTTATAAGCCATCTACGGTTCTGGACAGAAAATTATATTCTCAGAAATGGGAGGAGAGTAGCTGCACAAGCCCAGGGGTGAGCACAGAGTGTGGGAGGGAACAGCCTAGGACAGTGATGGCGAACCTATGGCACACGTGCCAGAGAGGGCACGCAGAGCCCTCTCAGCTGGCACGCGGCCTCGCCTCAGTTATTCCCTGACTGCAGCTTCCTCTCACATTGAGCGGCCACGGAGCTGAAAAATGACGTCATCCGGCCGGCAGCGCCGCTCAATGTGTGAGAGGAAGTGAGAAGGAAGCTGCCAGATCGCGGAGAGGCGAGTCTGGCCGCTGTGCCTGTGAAGCTGCTGTGTGTGTGTGTGTGTGTGTGTGTGTGTGTGAGAGACGCTGTGTGTATGTGTGTGTGTGTGAAGCTGCTGTGTGAGTGAGACGCTGTGTGTATGTATGTATGTATGTATGTGTGTGTGTGTGCGAAGCTGCTGTGTGTGTGTGTGTCTGTGTGGTGAGTGTGTGTCTGTGTGTATGCTGAGTGTGGCCACTGTTGAGAGATGATGGCGGTGATAGGGATAAAGCCAATGATGGGAGTGATGGGGAGAGAACCAGTGATGGGGAGAGCGCCAATGATGGGGAAGCGCCAATGATGGGGAGAGCGCCAATGATGGAGAGAGCGCCAATGATGGAGAGAGCGCCAATGATGGAGAGAGCGCCAATGATGGGAGTGATGGGGAGAGGGCCAGTGATGTGGAGAGCGCCAATGATGGAGAGAGCGCCAAAGATGGGAGTGATGGGGAGAGGGCCAGTGATGGGGAGAGCGCCAATGATGGGTGATGGAGAGGGCCATGGTGATGGGGAGAGCGCCAAGATGGGCAGAGGGCCAATCATGGGAGTGATGGGGAGAGGCAGTGATGGAGGAAGTCCATGATGGATAAGAGGGGCAATCCTGCAGTGAGGGAGATCATGATGGGGAAGGGCCAATGATGGGATGATGGGGAGGAAATGAAGGAGGATATTTCTCATGAAGGGGATCATGATGGGCATATTTTTACATGAAGGGATTCATGATGGGGCATAACTAAGATCTTCTAATGAAGGGGATCATGGGGCATATTTCTGCATGAAGGGGTTCATGGGGCATATTTCTGCATGAAGGGGATCATGATGGGCATATTTCTCATGAAGGGGATCATGGGGCATATTTCTGCATGAAGGGGATCATGGGGCATATTTCTGCATGAAGGGGATCATGATGGGCATTATACTGCATGAAGGGGATCATGATGGGCATATTCTGCATGAAGGGGATCATATGGGGCATATTCTACATGAAGGGGATCATGAGGGGCATATTTCTACATGAAGGGGATCATGATGGGGCATATTACTCATGAAGGGGATCATGATGGGGCATATTTCTGCATGAGGGGATCATGATGGGGCATTTCTGCATGAAGGGGATCATGATGGGGCATATTTGCATGGAGGGGATCATGAGGGCATATTTACTACAATGAAGGGGATCATGATGGGGCATTTGTAACATGAAGGGGATCATGGGCATATTTCTGCTTGAAGGGGATCATGATGGGGCATATTACTAGCATGAAGGGATCATGCGGATATTCTGCATAAGGGATCATGAGGGCATATTTCTGCATGAAGGGATCATGATGGGGCACATTTCTGCATGAAGGGGATCATGATGGGGCAGATTTCTACAGAAGGGGATCATGATGAGGCATAATACTACAAGAAGGGGATCATGATGGGCATATGTCTGCATGAAGGGGATCATGATGAGGCATATTTCTGCATGAAGGGGATCATGATGAGGCATATTTCTGCATGAAGGGGATCATGATGGGGCATATTACTACAGAATCAGATGTAAAGGGGATCATGATGGGGCATATTACTACAAAAGGGGATCATGATGGGGCATATTACTACATGAAGGGATCATGATGGGGCATATACTACAAGAAGGGATCATGATGGGGCATTTGTACATGAAGGGGATCATGGGGCATATTTCTGCTTGAAGGGGCTCATGATGGGGCATATTACTACATGAAGGGGATCATGCGGCATATTTCTGCATGAAGGGGATCATGATGGGGCATTTCTGCATGAAGGGGATCATGATGGGGCATATTTCTGCATGAAGGGATCATGATGGGGCATATTTCTGCATGAAGGGGATCATGATGGGGCATATTTCTACATGAAGGGGATCATGATGAGGCATAATACTACAAGAAGGGGATCATGATGGGGCATATTTCTACATGAAGGGGATCATGATGAGGTATAATACTACAAGAAGGGGATCATGATGGGGCATTTGTACATGAAGGGGATCATGGGGCATATTTCTGCTTGAAGGGGCTCATGATGGGGCATATTTCTACATGAAGGGGATCATGGGGCATATTTCTGCATGAAGGGGATCATGGGGCATATTTCTGCATGAAGGGGATCATGATGCGGCATATACCTGCATGAAGGGGATCATGATGGGGCATATTTCTGCATGAAGGGGATCATGATGGGGCATATTACTACAAGAAGTGGATCATGATGGGGCATATTTCTACATGAAGGGGATCATGATGGGGCATATTAGTACAAGAAGGGGATCATAATGGGGCATATTTCTACATGAAGGGGATCATGATGGGGCATATTACTACAAGAAGGGGATCATGATGGGGCATTTGTACATGAAGGGGATCATGGGGCATATTTCTGCTTGAAGGGGCTCATGATGGGGCATATTACTACATGAAGGGGATCATGGGGCATATTTCTGCATGAAGGGGATCATGATGGGGCATTTCTGCATGAAGGGGATCATGATGGGGCATATTTCTGCATGGAGGGGATCATGATGGGGCATATTACTACAAGAAGGGGATCATGATGGGGCATTTGTACATGAAGGGGATCATGGGGCATATTTCTGCTTGAAGGGGCTCATGATGGGGCATATTACTACATGAAGGGGATCATGCGGCATATTTCTGCATGAAGGGGATCATGATGGGGCATATTTCTGCATGAAGTGGATCATGATGGGGCATATTTCTGCATGAAGGGGATCATGATGGGGCACATTTCTGCATGAAGGGGATCATGATGGGGCAGATTTCTACAAGAAGGGGATCATGATGAGGCATAATACTACAAGAAGGGGATCATGATGGGGCATATTTCTGCATGAAGGGGATCATGATGAGGCATATTTCTGCATGAAGGGGACCCATGAGATGGGGATATTACTACAAAGAAGGGGATCATGATGGGGCATATTTCTACATGAAGGGGATCATGATGAGGCATAATACTACAAGAAGGGGATCATGATGGGGCATTTGTACATGAAGGGGATCATGGGGCATATTTCTGCTTGAAGGGGCTCATGATGGGGCATATTACTACATGAAGGGGATCATGCGGCATATTTCTGCATGAAGGGGATCATGATGGGGCATTTCTGCATGAAGGGGATCATGATGGGGCATATTTCTGCATGAAGGGGATCATGATGGGGCATATTTCTGCATGAAGGGGATCATGATGGGGCATATTTCTACATGAAGGGGATCATGATGAGGCATAATACTACAAGAAGGGGATCATGATGGGGCATATTTCTACATGAAGGGGATCATGATGAGGTATAATACTACAAGAAGGGGATCATGATGGGGCATTTGTACATGAAGGGGATCATGGGGCATATTTCTGCTTGAAGGGGCTCATGATGGGGCATATTACTACATGAAGGGGATCATGGGGCATTTTTCTGCATAAAGGGGATCATGATGGGGCATTTCTGCATGAAGGGGATCATGATGGGGCATATTTCTGCATGAAGGGGATCATGATGGGGCATATTTCTGCATGAAGGGGATCATGATGGGGCATATTTCTGCATGAAGGGGATCAATATGGGGCTTTTCTGCATGAAGGAGATCATGATGGGGCATATTTCTGCATGAAGGGGATCATGATGGGGCATATTTCTGCATGAAGGGGATCATGAAGGGACATATTTCTACATGAAGGGGATCATGATGGGGCATATTTCTGCATGAAGGGGATCATGATGGGGCATATTTCTGCATGAAGGGGATCATGATGGGGCATTTCTACATGAAGGGGATTATGATGGGGCATATTACTACAAGAAGGGGATCATGATGGGGCATTTGACACTTCGTCATAAATAATTGGGTTTTAGGTTACAGTTAGGGCACTCGGTCTCAGAAAGGTTCACCATCACTGGCCTAGGAGATATAAGGCAGTCCCTCATTTTGGACTTAGTTTTTCTACTGGCAGGAGGTTCCGTTACCTGACGCAGCCAGGAAAAGCCTGTAACCAAGATTTGGACCTATGATCCATCAGCGCCTCCCTGTGGTCACATGCTACATAACACAGTAATTGCACCCTATCTATACCCTACCCTTGTACTACACTCCTGACTGCATACTTGTATATTGTTCTGTATATATATGCCTGTATATTTCTAGTGCGCCTTTTAGGCGATTAAAAATAAAATTAATCTTGGGCTGCTCTTTTATCTCGACACACGGATCTCCAAATCCGCATGCTTCTTTGTATATTATACGCTACCCGAGTTGGTTTCTGACCTGATATAAGCATGTTGTCGGACGGGGCTTATTTCAAACGAGGAACTGGTGGCAGCATACCGTACTGGCTAGAGAGGAACTCTGACAGTGACGGCCGGGAGGTTTATACATACATCCCCAGCCTGGACTGGTGATACATATCCCCCTCACTGGGAGCTCCTCAATAATTCGTACCTATAAGGGAAGCCTTTCCGGTGACTATTTGCCCTCGGTGCAGTTCCCTGACTGACCTGGGGCAAGTGGTGGCGCCAGAGAGCCGATCCCTGCTGGGTCCTTCTCTTCCCTCCTCCGAGGTGAGCGAATTCGACACCCTTTTCCCCGTGAGATCCCTCACAGCAACCATGGGACAAGCCAGCAGAACCAGAGCAAACATGGGTGGATTCACTATGATAAATGGCTCATGTGATTTGGAGGGTAGAGACGAGAAGCAGTAGAGGAGCAGCAGATGGAGGATTTCTATAGGATGCGCTGTGGACAGTTGAGATGGGAAGCAGTGGAGGAACATCAGGAGGAGGATTTCTATAGGACTTGCTGTGGACGGTGGAGATGGGAAGCAGTAGAGGAACATCAGGAGGAGGATTTCTGTAGGATGTTCTGTGGACGGTAGAGATGGGAAGCAGTAGAGGAGCGGCAGGAGAAGGATTTCCATAGGATGTGCTATGGAAGGTAGAGACGGGAAGCAGCAGACGAACAGCAGGAGGAGGATTTTTATAGGATCTGCGGTGGACGGTTGAGACGGAAGCAGAAGAGGAATGGCAGGAGGAGGATTTCTATAGGATTTGAAGGGGACGGCAGAGACGGGAAGCAGAAGAGGAATGGCAGGAGGAGGATTTCTATAGGATGTGATGTGGACGGTAGAGACTGGAAGCTGTAGAGGAAGGGCAGGAAGGTTTCTGTAGGATGTGCTGTGGACAGTAGAGACTGGAAGCAGTAGAGGAACAGCAGGAGGAGGAGGATTTCCTTAGGATGTGCTGTGGAAAATGGGCACAGGAATGAGAAAATCCCCGAGCTGGTGCAGGACTGCAAGCAAACTCACCAAAGAGGAAGCGGAAGACCCCAAGGCCAGCAGGGTCAGTGGGGCGGTTCATGAGACTCACAAACCGCTGCCAGCTAGATAGATCTGACCCATCAAAACCAAAGACCCGTCGCATGAATCCGCCCTTCTCCTGGCGTGCTGGTGGCCGGGGCTGCGCTGCTGCAGAGGTGGGAGCATTGTGACTTTTACGTTGTCTCAGTTGGGAAGCCTCGGATCGCAAACTGGCTGGAAGACAAGAAAAGAAAAAGAATTTCACAATTAAATATTGACGAGAAGGTCACAAAATACATCACATAAAGGGCATGGTCTTCTCCATCAGTTACATCAGACTTAGGGAAAGCTGGGAGATACGCAGCGACGTGGGGGCTCAGCATTGTAGCAGCTGATTTGGTGCCAATCTTCCTCCTAAATTTCTAAACTGAAATCTGCAGCGTTATGGTATTAAAAAATCTGCACATATTTCCTGCGCTCCTTCATGCAGGTTTTTTTTAAGCTTTTTGATGCAGAAATGGATCAAAAATGCAACCAAAGTCAGGCCAGCTGTATAAGCTGCAGATTTTGGGTCTCCATTGAAATGAATAGGTAAAATCTGTACCAAGAAGGGAAAATTTCCACAATAGATTGAAAAAAAAAAAAAAAAAAGAACAAAAGCAAATTTCCGTGCACATTGCTCCCCCCAAAAAAACACAATATGTGATGGAGATTTTGTTATAACTCATCCATTTTACTATAAAAAGCTGTAGATTTTAAGGAAAATCAGCACCTAAACTTGTACCTAATATGTAACGCGTGGACCTGGAATAAAGGTGTTACAGAGATCAACAAAAATGGGACAACTGCTGATTTTGCCTTTCTACCCAGTTAATTCTTCTCTTTTCTCTGCTCCATGTAGAAACAGGAAGTCTCTTGTCTCGGCAGAAATCATTCCACTCTTCAACTCCTGACCCAGTTGCTCCCTTTTGCCATGGACATTTGCAGTGACTGATGACTCATGCAGGGAAAATTGACCTCCTGTTTCTACATAGAGCTTAGGATTCAGTTAGTCAGTTTTTAATAGAAAAAAAGGTTGGCTTGCAGCACCAATAATGAGCCCTCACACAGGTCCAGGTATAGCAACATGATACTCAAAAAAAAAAAACTGTCGACAAACGCGTTATTATTTTTGTTTCAAAGTTCCAATTCTTTCCAAACACGAAAAAATAATTATGGAAGTTTGGCACGGCTGTAATCATACCGACCAGGGGAATCATACCGCCATGTCACTAACTGTACAAAGAGCACTGTAAAACCAAAAAAAAGAAAAAAAAAAACATAATTCCACCATTTATATTTTTCTTTACCCCACTTGGAATTTTTCCCCATTTTTCAGTATGTTATGGGCCCGATTCGTTATTCCATTTGTGCTTTTTGTGTCTAGTTTTTTTGTAGTTTTTCATTTGTGCCTTACTTTAATAAATTGTCTTTTTTAAGTCTATTTATACACATTTACCCATTTTTTTTTTTTTATTTTCCATTGTGGGCAGTGTTCAGGTTTTCTAAATATTTTAATTGAATCAATTTCAACTTTTTTTTAAAAAAAAGTTGCAAATTTTTGGCGCAAACGTACTCCAGTCCCCCCAGGAGTGATTTTATGTGAAATTTGTGCACATATTTTGGAACATTATAGCGGAACAAGTGACTTGTACTAACACAAAAAGCAAAAAACCATGAACCACGTGCGCCATTTTGAAGAATGTGAAACAAAAAAACGCCAATCAAGGGGATGTACACAGGGTAAAGTACTTTTCTGCATCTCTTGGCAGGAAAAATGCAGCAGAAAAAAATAAATAATACCGTATAAAAATAAAAATGTTTACAAAAAAAACTTCCCGGACATGAATAGGTCAGTTATTTGATGGCATTCCCTTCCAGCCTTTGAGGACAGGAATGGCGCCATTTCTGGCAGACCGTTCAACATTTGCTGTTTCTGTAGCATTAATGTGAACAGAGCCCATCCTTTTTTTTTTTTTTTTTTTTTTTTAATTAAATGAAGCTTCTAATATTCCTGGATTATAGAACTTTCCGGACTATCAAATGCCAGATTAAAGGAATTTCACTGAACATCTAAATAAAATCCTAACTTTTGAGCCAGATGTAGCACCTTCCTTACGGAGGCCGATATAGTTTGGCATCATCCGGATACAGAAGCCTCTTTATTAACTGCGGGGGGGATGAATGGCTACATGAATCCCGATGCTTGAGCAAACACGTGTAAGAACCTGACACATGGACTAAATAATGCCCCCAGTGTCCCTGCACCCTCCTCACTGCTACACGCCGGCGGAGGAAGCAGAATTTCATGAATTAGAAGGCAATCACTGTTAAAAACTTTCTTTAAGGGGGCCTTCACGCACTTTTCGTGTGGTTCTTATTTTTGGTGTAAATTTAAAAAAATAAATAAAATGTACAAGAATTTTTCTATTTTCAGCCATTTTTTTTTTTATACATACGGTAAGTCAATTGTAAAAATAAGCAAAATGACCAAGAAATAAAAAAAACAAAAAACAAAAGAAGCAGTTTCAAAACTGCTAAAAATACATGAGCACATGAAAAATACCACAAAAATGCACAATTTTGAAGGGTCACTAGCGGAGACAAGAAGTAAAATCCCTGCGATGATGTGGCACTAAATCTAACCACCATAACTCCCATAATTGTCATCACTCCGTGTTCCCGGACCCCTCAATCTGCCTTATTGTACAGGGATAAACCCTCGAGTTCTGTGTTCGGCCTCATTCAGACATCAGAGGAAAAGGTACAGGCTGATCTGAACAGAGTGTGATCTGAGTATCCTCCAATTTTCTAGTATGTACAGAAATGACAAAAGAAAAAAAAATTCTCCACTTTCTCTTTTCTGACAATTCGTGAAAATTGGACTGCACTCTAATGTAATTCGAGTGCAGTCTGATTTTTTTTTTCACAGCCCCATTGACTTGCATTGCTGATTTTGATCCAACCCTCTGATCAAAAAAAATCGGACATTTCTCTGCGATTGTCCACGTTCCTCTAAGTCCGTAAAAAATCATGGACATGTGAACAGCGCCCTAGACTATCACAGGTGCTAAAAATATGGATAGCGCTTGTACACAAAAACTGGACGTGTGAATGAGACCTTACTGTTCAGGGTGGAAGGCAAGCTGCCGACGCCGTAATGATGCCATATTGCTTGTCATTCTACTTGTCCCGAATCAGATATACCGTAAATGCTTACACGATTATGTTCACACAAGTGTATAAAAAATAAATAAAAATCTGATTTTCATTCATATGACATCAGCTTTTATACATCAGCAGTAAATAAAATTTACACAAGAGCGAGAACAGAATTGCAATGCGTTTGTACAAATCAGATGCTATACGGATGATCCATATGGGTCTCAATTTTTTTGGAGTGTAGTCATAAACTTAAAGGGGTTGTCCAGGTTTTTCACTTTTTTGGAGTGTAGCCCCTCTATGTGACTGCAGACTAGCGAGTCCTCACAGCGCGCACATAGGATTCTCCGGCGCTGACGGTCCTGTGACTGCGACTATGTGATTTGCTTATACTCGGCCACAGCCTGACTAGACGTCCGCGGCCTTGCAGAGTCAGGTCATGAGCGTCTAGTCGGAATGTGGCCGGGAGTTTTTCGCTACGTTTTTCCCATGTCACGTTTTACACGTAACTGCTTTGGTTTACGTCACTTTAATAAACCTTTACTGATAAAGCGTGCAGATTACATGCGGATTTCACGTCAATCAGATCTATGGGGAACATCCACAAATAAAAAACGCATTCACCGCAAGAGAACTGGACACATTGGGGAATCCAAACCGGCATCGTAGGTCAATTTATGCAGCGTCAAAAAAGAAGCACAGTGTGTACGAGACCTCTGTGACTCTCATCCACTTTGATGGAGCTGGAAGTCGCTGCGATTTTTGTTTATTTTTTAGCCCTCAAAAAAAAAAAAGCAGCGTCAAAACTCCCCAAATCCTCACGTAGCTTGTCACATTAAATTAGTGCACCCCAGAGAAAGTAGTGTTCCCCCCTGACCACCTCCTCCTGTATCTCGGAGCCCAGTGCCAGGGCCGCCCCAGCCTCACCATGTGCAGACAGACCCCTTACCTGCTCCTCTTCCTCGCTCCATTCCTGCCAGGTTGTAACTTCTTTTCCCCTCCAAAAAAAAAAAAGTGCCACTAAGGCACAACCGTGTCCCACTTACCGCGCATGCGCATCCCGGCCGAATCTTTCCGGCAGCGTTCCAAGCCTCGCTAGAGATTAGAGTTTACAAGATCTCTGATTGGTTGGTGATCTGACAAGGGCGTGGCCAACACGAAGCACTGGCTGGTACTTAGCAAGTATGTGATTGTGCAACACGTGTTTACCTGACAACTAGTGTCAGTGCACCAGGGAGGAGAGGGAGCAGTCCGGAGGGGATGTGAGGCGGACACAGGATGGACTGTTACACAGAGACGTGCACTGCTCTGCAAACCGCTGTAGTGTCCTCAAGATGACAGTGTGTCCCCCATTAAGAGTGGCTGCCAGATATTGCCCCATAGCTAGTGCCAGCCAGAGATGGCCCCATCACTACCAACAAGAGACTGCACCCCATAGGACAGTAATGGCCAGAAACTGCACCCTATAGACAGTACCAGCCAGAGACTGCACCCAGAACAGTACCAGCCAGAGACTGCACCGAGACAGTACCAGCAGAGACTGCACCCCATAGACGTACCAGAGACTGCACCCCAGAGACAGTACCAACCAGAGATTGCCCCAATAGACAGTACCAACCAGAGATTGCACCCCAGAGACAGTACCAGAGACTGCACCTTATAGACAGTACCAACCAGAGATTGCCCCATAGACAGTACCAACCAGATTGCACCCCAGAGACAGTACCAGAGACTGCACCTTATAGACAGTACCAACCAGAGATTGCCCCAATAGACAGTACCAACCAGAGACTGCACCCCAGAGACAGTACCAGAGACTGCACCTTATAGACAGTACCAACCAGAGATTGCCCCAATAGACAGTACCAACCAGAGACTGCACCCCAGAGACAGTACCAGAGACTGCACCTTATAGACAGTACCAACCAGAGATTGCCCCAATAGACAGTACCAACCAGAGATTGCACCCCAGAGACAGTACCAGAGACTGCACCTTATAGACAGTACCAACCAGAGATTGCCCCAATAGACAGTACCAACACCAGAGACTGCACCCCGAGACAGTACCAAGCCAGAGGACTGAGCACCCTCCAGGTAGACAGTACTAAACCAGAGACTGCACCTTATAGACAGTACCAACCAGAGATTGCCCCTATAGATAGTACCAACCAGAGATTGCCCCAATAGACAGTACCAACCAGAGATTGCACCCCAGAGACAGTACCAGAGAGCATGCACCTTATAGACAGTACCCAACCAGAGATTGCCCCAATAGACAGTACCAACCAGAGACTGCACCCCAGAGACAGTACCAGAGACTGCACCTTATAGACAGTACCAACCAGAGATTGCCCCAATAGACAGTACCAACCAGAGATTGCACCCCAGAGACAGTACCAGAGACTGCACCTTATAGACAGTACCAACCAGAGATTGCCCCAATAGACAGTTCCAACCAGAGACTGCACCCCAGAGACAGTACCAGCCAGAGACTGCACCCCAGAGACAGTACTAACCAGAGACTGCACCTTATAGACAGTACCAACCAAAGATTGCACCCCAGAGACAGTACCAGAGACTGCACCTTATAGACAGTACCAACCAGAGATTGCCCCAATAGACAGTACCAACCAGAGATTGCACCCCAGAGACAGTACCAGAGACTGCACCTTATAGACAGTACCAACCAAAGATTGCACCCCAGAGACTGCACCTTATAGACAGTACCAACCAGAGATTGCCCCAATAGACAGTACCAACCAGAGATTGCACCCCAGAGACAGTACCAGAGACTGCACCTTATAGACAGTACCAACCAGAGATTGCCCCAATAGACAGTACCAACCAGAGACTGCACCCCATAGACAGTACCAGCCAGAGACTGCACCCCATAGACAGTACCAGCAAGAGATTGCCCCTATAGATAGTACCAACCAGAGATTGCCCCAATAGACAGTACCAGCCAGAGATTGCCACTATAGACAGTACCAGCCAGAGACTGCACCCCAGAGACAGTACCAGCCAGAGACTGCACCCCAGAGACAGTACCAACCAGAGACTGCACCCCATAGACAGTACCAGCCAGACTGCACCCCATAGACAGTACCAGCCAGAGATTGCCACTATAGACAGTACCAGCCAGAGACTGCACCCCAGAGACAGTACCAGCCAGAGACTGCACCCCAGAGACAGTACCAAACAGAGACTGCACCCCAGAGACAGTACCAGAGACTGCACCTTATAGACAGTACCAACCAGAGATTGCCCCAATAGACAGTACCAGCCAGAGACTGCACCCATAGACAGTACCAGCCAGAGACTGCACCCCATAGACAGTACCAGCAAGAGATTGCCCCTATAGATAGTACCAACCAGAGATTGCCCCAATAGACAGTACCAGCCAGAGACTGCACCCCAGAGACAGTACCAGCCAGAGACTGCACCTCATAGACAGTACCAGCCAGAGATTGCCCCAATAGACAGTACCAGCCAAAGACTGCACCCCATAGACAGTACCAGAGACTGCACCTTATAGACAGTACCAACCAGAGATTGCCCCAATAGACAGTACCAACCAGAGACTGCACCCCATAGACAGTACCAGCCAGAGACTGCACCCCATAGACAGTACCAGCAAGAGATTGCCCCTATAGATAGTACCAACCAGAGATTGCCCCAATAGACAGTACCAGCCAGAGACTGCACCCCAGAGACAGTACCAGCCAGAGACTGCACCCCAGAGACAGTACCAAACAGAGACTGCACCCCAGAGACAGTACCAGAGACTGCACCTTATAGACAGTACCAACCAGAGATTGCCCCAATAGACAGTACCAGCCAGAGACTGCACCCCATAGACAGTACCAGCCAGAGACTGCACCCATAGACAGTACCAGCAAGAGATTGCCCCTATAGATAGTACCAACCAGAGATTGCCCCAATAGACAGTACCAGCCAGAGACTGCACCCCAGAGACAGTACCAGCCAGAGACTGCACCTCATAGACAGTACCAGCCAGAGATTGCCCAATAGACAGTACCAGCCAAAGACTGCACCCCATAGACAGTACCAACCAGAAACTGCACCTTATAGACAGTACCAGCCAGAGACTGCACCCCAGAGACAGTACCAGCCAGAGACTGCACCCCATAGACAGTACCAGCAAGAGATTGCCCCTATAGATAGTACCAACCAGAGATTGCCCCAATAGACAGTACCAGCCAGACTGCACCCCATAGACAGTACCAGCCAGAAACTGCACCTTATAGACAGTACCAGCCAGAGACTGCACCCCAGAGACAGTACCAGCCAGAGACTGCACCTCATAGACAGTACCAGCCAGAGATTGCCCCAATAGACAGTACCAGCCAAAGACTGCACCCCATAGACAGTACCAACCAGAAACTGCACCTTATAGACAGTACCAGCCAGAGACTGCACCCCAGAGACAGTACCAGCCAGAGACTGCACCCCATAGACAGTACCAGCAAGAGATTGCCCCTATAGATAGTACCAACCAGAGATTGCCCCAATAGACAGTACCAGCCAGACTGCACCCCATAGACAGTACCAGCCAGAAACTGCACCTTATAGACAGTACCAGCCAGAGACTGCACCCCAGAGACAGTACCAGCCAGAGACTGCACCTCATAGACAGTACCAGCCAGAGATTGCCCCAATAGACAGTACCAGCCAAAGACTGCACCCCATAGACAGTACCAACCAGAAACTGCACCTTATAGACAGTAACCAACGCCAGAGACTGCGACACCCTATAGACAGTACCAGACAGAGACTGCACCCCAGAGACAGTACCAGCCAGAGACTGCACCTCATAGACAGTACCAACCAGAAACTGCACCTTATAGACAGTACCAGCCAGAGACTGCACCCCAGAGACAGTACCAGCCAGAGACTGCACCCCATAGACAGTACCAACCAGAAACTGCACCTTATAGACAGTACCAGCCAGAGACTGCACCCCATAGACAGTACCAGCAAGAGATTGCCCCTATAGATAGTACCAACCAGAGATTGCCCCAATAGACAGTACCAGCCAGACTGCACCCCATAGACAGTACCAGCCAGAAACTGCACCTTATAGACAGTACCAGCCAGAAACTGCACCCCATAGACAGTACCAGCAAGAGTTTTGCCCCTATAGATAGTACCAACCAGAAATTTCCCCAATAGACAGTACCAGCCAGACTGCACCCCATAGACAGTACCAGCCAGAAACTGCACCTTAGGCCGGAGTCACACTGGCGACAAAATCGGACGACTGCAATGCGATGAAATATCGCATTGCAGTCGGACCTATATTAATCTATGGAGCAGCTCCCAGTATCCGATTTTTTGTGGTCCGTTTTAAACGTCCGTGTACAATCGCAGCATGCTGCGATTGTCACCGATTGTCGGTCGACAATCGCCAATGCAAGTCTATGGGAGCGATGAAAAATCTGATTACAAACGGACCACACTGTGTGACTTGCGATTAAATCGCATCAGTGTCCTTTAGAAAAGCCGGCAATTCATCCCTGCCTATACTGTAAAAGCACACTGACAGCTTTAATAAAGAATCGAATCAATACATATCCACACATAGAATCCACATATATATATATATATATATATATATATATATATGTCATTGTGACATATATATATATACATATATTTATAGTTGTTACACTTCTACATACTGTAATAGCCGCTAATTCAATTGCCGGCTTCAGTGAAATCACAGAAGCCGACATGCAATGATACATTGTTTCCACACATTTAACCATGTAATTTCATGTATTTTTATATATGTTTGAAACATACAATTACATGAGTATATGTGTGCTAAATTTCAGACATGTAGGGGTTAATTAAAGGTGTAAATTCGTTGAAAAAAAATGCGTGGCCTCCCGCTGTATTTTCTCCACCAGACAGACAAAGCAAGCGAGTGGGGGCAGATAATAATAGCCTAGGGAGGGTACATTTTTTTTGTGCCCCCCCTGGCTACTAACATCTGCCCCCAGACACCCCAGAAAGGGCAAATCTATAATTAGATTGCCCTTTCTGGCACTTTGCCCGTCTATTCCCATTGCCCTGTAGCGGTGGCGAATGGGTTAATCTCACCTTAATGTCACCTTAGTATTGAAAGGTGACCTTAAGGTAGGTTAATAATTGAGAGCTGTCATTTAGACAACTATCAATTATTAATCCTATTGTAGTAAATTAAAAAAACACAGACACATTAATTAAAAATTATTTTAATGAAATAAAAACACCTTTTTTTGACCATATTTTATTTTACACTTAATCCGTGCGAAGCCATTGATCTCCTAAAATAAATAAAAAAAAATAAAACAACATTATTCTTACCTATTCCGCTGATCTGTCACGTCCCACGCTGTAATCCTTCACAAAGGGTTAACTAGCTTTGAGCCAAGCTGTGCAAGTAATCCTGCATGCTCAGCTCAAAGCTCATGAATGAATAAGTTCCTCTCCTGGCGACAGGAGAGGATGTGTTTCATGAATGAAGCTTAATTGATTGTGTCCACTTTCCCTTTAGGTCAGGTCACTACAGTTAAATTGGCAATAAATCAATTAAGCTCCATTCATGAATCTATTCCTCTACTTTCGCTGGGAGAGGAACTTATTCATTCAGGGGAATACAGGTCTGAGACAGCATTATTAGCTCTCTGCGACCTGTAACCTGTTAACCCTTTCTGATGGATTACACCGTGGGACCTGACTGTACATCGGATTGGTAAGTATAATTTTGCTTTTTTATTTTATTTTTATTACAGGAAATGGTTTTAGCAGGAAAATAAAATATGGTCAAAAACTGTGTGATTATTTCATTAAACTTATTTTTTATTAACTGTGTGTGTTTGATTTTTCTTTCATACAATAGGATTAATAATTGATAGTTGTCTAATTGACAGCTATCAATTATTAACCTGCCTTAAGGTCACCTTTCAATACTAAGGTGACAATAACGCCAGATTATTAACCCATTCGCCACCGCTACAGGGCAATGGGAATAGACGGGCAAAGTGCCAGAAAGGGCGAATCTAATTATAGATTTGCCCTTTCTGGGGTGTCTGGGGGCAGATGTTAGTAGCCAGGGGGGGCACAAAAAAAATGTACCCTCCCTAGGCTGTTATTATCTGCCCCCACTCGCTTGCTTTGTCTGTCTGGTGGAGAAAATACAGCGGGAGCCCACGCATTTTTTTTTCAACGAATTTACACCTTTAATTAACCCCTACATGTCTGAAATTTAGAACACATATACTCATGTAATTGTATGTTTCAAACAATATAAAAATACATGAAATTACATGGTTAAATGTGTGGAAACAATGTATCATTTCATGTCGGCTTCTGTGATTTCACTGAAGCCGGCAATTGAATTAGCGGCTATAACAGTATGTAGAAGTGTAAGAATTATAAATATATGTATATATATATGTCACAATGACATATATATATATATATATATATATATATATATATATGTGCTCTATGTGTATATATCTATTCTTTCTTTTGGCATTTAAATACTATTCTTTTGGATCCATTATATGTCAGTTTTGCAAGCCTGCGAGAAATTTTCGCAAGTCGGATGAAAATCGGATGTTACAAGGTACACACACATGCGACTAAATCGCATCTTTGAAGGAAAATCGGATGCCAGAAGGATGTGTGATGTTTTTATTTTGATCCGATTGTCGACCGTCTAAAACGGACCGATTTTTTGTGGTTGTGTGTGACTCCGGCCTTATAGACAGTACCAGCCAGAGATTGCCCCTATAGACAGTACCAGCCAGAGACTTCACCCTATAAACAGTACCAGCCAGAGATTGCCCCTATAGACAGTACCCCCAGACTGCACCCCATAGACAGTACCAGCCAGAAACTGCACCTTATAGACAGTACCAGCCAGAGACTGCACCCCATAGACAGTAATGGCCAGAGACTGCACCCTATAGACAGTACCAACCAGAGATTGCCCCCATAGAGAGTACCAGCCTAGGAGTGCCCCAATAACATCTGTATGTTCCTATACAGAATCTCTAGCAGCCTGATATATTCACAGCTGTCAGAACCGTGGCCGATGGATCCCTGGCAGACACCCGAGAATAAAACATTGGGATTATTGCTGCGGATCTGCCCAGACTGGATCCCTCTGAATGCACTGTGCTGGCAGAATAGATAAGTCCTGCATGGGAACGTCCCAAACTCTGCTCGGTGACACCACCAAACTGAGCCGGACAGTCTAGTTCTGGGCGGGCGAGGTGGGTGACATCGTCCCCTTCTCAGCCAGGGACAGCTCCGGAGCTGCTGAATGTGTATTTAAAAAATTGGAACTGCTGCAGCAAATTGCTGACATTTTTGTCACATAGATGAAGTCACTGTGAGAAAACAGTGTAAATCGCACCCTTGACTTGCACTGGTTTGTGTGCCTGTGTGAACACAACTTTAGCACTCGTACAGACGTCTGTTTTTCTCCTACAAGTTCTTTGTTTTTCACGGATTGAACATGTAGCTATTACAGTCTACGGGACAGTTCACGTCCATTTTTGACCCAAGGCACGGATTAAAATCGCCCATTCAAATCAATGAGTCAGTGCGGGCAAAATTCTGAACAGATTTTTTTTTTTTCTGCAGCATGTGAACCAGGTTGTAAAATCTTTACCCACTTCGCGTTGGAGGTAGATATAGGGAGGAAATAACGAATACAGAACATGTGAACACGGCCTTGGAATGTCTGCTGCAAAAACTTGCATAAAAAAAGACATTGTGTTCACATAGCTACCGAGTGAAAACTCCCCAAATCCTGCTCCAAATCTCAAAACTCCCCCAAATTTTGAGCTTCTGCTCCGAAAACTAAGCAAAAAGCCTCCACGTGCACATAACCTGATTGGGATTTTAAGAAATCTCACACTTTCCAGAGAAAATCTGCTCCATAAAGTGACCTGCGCTGCAGATTTGTAACTCGCTGTGTCAGTTTTTACAGCAGATTTCGTGTTCTTGCACTTCCACCTTCTCTAAAATGAAAATCGCTGCAATATTTACCAGTGTGGATTTTTCTGCAGAAGATCCACAGCAAATGAGGCATGTGGAAAGGGTCTTCAAGGGTACTTTTTTGAGGAGTCTATAGGAGTAGGACCACTGAAATAGAGATTTGAAAAAGCGCTCAAAAAAATGCTTGAAAGACTCCACCTATTAAATTCTATTGTACCACTTTGCTGGTCATGAAAAACGCATGGTGGAAGAAAAGAGAGTGCGGGTTACTTCTTTGAAGCATCTCCTGATGGAAGACACTCCAAACTAGGCACTGTCCAATCTTAAGGCTTCTTCAGGGAATAAAAAAACTCTCAAAAAATGCTCAAAAACTTGTCAAAATCACATCAGGAAACAAGAAACTCCTCTAAAAATCTCCCCAAAAAAGGTGGGTTTCTTAGAGCAGTTTTCACTAGAAAACTTGAAGTTTTTGACCACCTCATGTGGAGTTCACATAGTCTTATAGTACCAGAGAGTGTTTCTCAAATCTGCATTCAGTCTATGTGACTGCAGACTTTTTAATCCTGTGGACACTGTCAGGATTTGCTGGCGCCAGGTGATCTTGTGACCGCAAGTATGCAATTTACATACTTCCTTCCACATTCCCACTAGACTTGTCCGGCCTCGCTCAGTACACTTGTATTGAGAGAGGGCCGTGCACGTCTAGTCGGCATGTGACCACATGTATGCAAATCGCATATTTGCAGTCATGCACCCGGCATCGGAGAATTTGCTAGCGCGCACGCTGCATGCTGTGAGAATTCACAATTCTGCAGTCACATAGAGTTCCTGCAGACTTGAGCCCCAGGCCTGGACAACCCCTTTAAGTGTCATCCAAACAGTTCCCCTTGCAAACACTACCAGCTACAAGAAGAGTAATGCTGAAAGGATTAATAATAAAATCCGCCACCTCTTCACCCCAGTGCTGCCGGGACGTGTTATGTGAGCGGTCATTAGGTGGCCACATGTCACTAGTCATTTCCTCTCACTGGGGCTGATCTGTTAGCAGATATCAGGACCAGGGAGTGTTCCGCTCTGTGGAGCAGTTAGTGGCCATTGTTCCGGAAAGTCCACTGTCTTTTTTGCGGTAGACTTGCTTCATCCACTCTGAGGTTCTTTTTTTTAGCGTTAGACGATGAATAGGAGGAGGCAAAATGTGACTTTTATCACTTATCACTTAGCATAATATAGTTCATGAATGGGTTTTACAAAAGCACTTTTTAAAAAATTGGGCTTAGCGCAAATGCGCACCAAAGCTAATTTAGGGGGGTCCATGTCCCTGCTAACTACAATAAGTGCTGTTTAAGTGACAGCAGCAGCTCCATGCCGGACCATGCTATACTTTTATTTGTTAGCGTCTGACAGTTCCAGATTTTTTATCAAGTGTCACCACACGTGCTGCTTTTGCTCATTTATTGAATGGATGAGATGCATATCAGACGCCATGTTAAGGGATTCTGTCGGTGACGTACGACCATGATGTAGGCCCGGCTGAGTCTTGATCTGAAATCATACCTCATAGATGTCTATTAACATGCTGCTTTGGGTCATGAGCCTCGGATCATGTAACAATTAGTCTGTACATTATTAAAGGATACCTGTGCTTTATACATACGACGTACATGCGACTCTGTTATACATATAGATACACTATACTGCTGTATATCACAAAATCACTGCATGCTGTGTACATTCATATAGGATACACTTGCATGCGTATCATCACCACAAGAACACTGAGCGCTTTATAACATCACATTGGGACACTAGCGCCCTGAATTTTACATCACATGAGCGATCTACAGTCTTTGTATATAATAGAATATCTAACTGCTGTATACAATTACAAAGAGCATGAAATGCTTATATGTCAGTAAAAAGTTTGGCACACCTCATTTAAGTTTTTGTAATTCATGTAGAGAATGTCATTCACACTGAAGGGCATCAAAAAAATAAATAACTCATGTGGAACTTATATACTTAAAAAGTGTGTAACTCAATTTAGTCCTATATTTAGGTTCTTCAAAGTAAGCCACCTTTTGCTTTGTGTGCTTTGACCACTCTTGGCATTCTCTTGATGAGTTCAAGAGTGTTTCACCGGGAATGGTCTCATACAATTGAAGTTCTCCAAAGTCTTAGCACTTGTTGCCCTTTCTGCATACAGACCAAAAGTTTGGACACACAAGTTCTCTTCAAAGATTTTTCCATGATTTTCATACTTGAAAATTGTAGATCAACTGAAGACCTTCAAAACTTAATAACACACTGACAAATTATAATAACATTTTACAAAAAATTGTGAAAAACATGAATATGTCTTATATTCTAGGTTCTCAAAGTAGCACTCTTGCTTTGATTACTGCTTTGCACGCAGAAAAGAAAAGTGATCGGAAATGATTACATGCCTGGTTACTGTAAGATGAGGATGGTGTGTGATGGTTGGGTTGCTTTGCTGGTGACAAATGGAATTTATTAAATTTAAGCTGTGAGCTCCCCCTACCATCTCACGTTACAGGTATGGTGACTTGAAGCCAAGTCATCCTGGCATAGCACCCATCACTCTCCTCTTGTCAATACCCTACACAGTCTGGAGGTGTTTTGGTCATGTCTGTTGAAAATACATGATAGTCACAATACACAAACCGAAAGAAACGATCGCTGCAAGATCTGTGGTAGCCATGCTGTTCATATGCTTTCATTTTTGAATTCCAAACATTGTCATCTGCAAAGCACCCCACACCATACACCACTCCTCCATGCTTCACGTTTGACTAGGCATTTTCACCTTTTTCTCTCATAAGCGTTATCAAAGCAAAAATGTAGGTACTATGAGAAAAATATAAGACATATTTTCAGTTGTTTCCACTTTTTTGTAAAGTGTTGTTGTATTATTCACATGTGTTTATTCATAGTTTTGATGCCTTCAGTGTGATCTACAATTTTCATAGTTCTATGAAAAATACAGAAAATCTTTGAATGAGAAGGTTTATCCTTCAAACTTTTGGTCTGTATCTGTAGTTGTTACGCTATCCCAGTTTCGGGAGCATCGGGACATGGCTTTAGGCTTGCCTAGCTAGCCTATTCTCCCACGCCGCCAGACCACGACGACGTGGGGTGTGCGTCCCAGATTGTAAGGGAATGTGGACCCACTGGACCACAGAGGGGGACCTACCCAGACTAGGGAAGGGCAGCGACCGGGGTCTGTGGCAGCTGAGCATGTGGGCAAGATGGTGACCTGCAGGAGTAGACACTGCACAACTTCAGGTATGAAGAAAGATAACGTTTACTTGAAGACAGACACAGTAGATAAACATAACAACGCCAGGCTCCCGATTCCGCACATCAAGGAAGGGTACACGCCTTAGGATAACAGACGAAAGCAAGAGGACATCACGGGTTGGTGCAGTCCAGGGTTATCTAGTACGGGCATACAAGGGCGGCCTCTCTCTTAGGCCTCAGGCATAGCACAGGCTCAGCAGGATAACATCAGACACCGACCAAAGGACAAACATCGTCACAGGGTGGACCACGGGGAACTGGCAGGACATCGGGACACAGGCAAGACATCGGGACATCAAAACACAGACTGGACATCAGGACATAGGAACAGGCTGGACATCAGGACACAGGCTGGACATCAGGACATCGGAACACAGGCTGGACATCAGGACACAGGCTGGACATCAGAACATTAGGACACAGGCAAGACACCAGGAACACAGGCAGAACATCAGGAACACAGGCAAGACATCAGGAACACAGGCAGGACATCAGGAACACAGGCAGGACATCAGGAACATGGGCAGGACATCAGGAACACGGGCAGGACATCTGAACACGGGCATTAGTCATCGGCTGGGACACGGACGGCACAGGACCAGGAACAACAGCGTGGCAGCTCAGGTCATTGACAGAGACACAGACAGCGCAGGTCTACGAACACCAGCATGGCAGCTCAGGTCATTGGCTGAGACACGTACGGCATAGGACCCGGAACACTGGGGTGGCAGTTCTGGTCATCAGCTGAGACACGGAAGGCACAGGACCAGGCAGTGGTGGTTGGAATCTGGGTACAAGACAGCGGTCGCCAGATTCCGGACATCCGACACGATCTCCAGGCACCAGGCAGCGGTCGTCAGGCTCCCAACTATTGTCGTCAGGCTCCAGGCATTGGACCTAGGAAGGAACTCAAGCGTGATGGTGCAAGCACCGCTGGCTTGGACTGGAGCCGGACGGAGCTAGCACCGCATATCAAGCTGAGCACAGCATAGTAGATGCTCAGCATAAACACCGGACTCCATCTTTAACAGACAAACCCAGGTTGGGTCACAGGACACCAGTTACAGGAAACTCACAGTCACTGGGTACATGCTTCCAGACATGGAGGGACTTCAGGAACATAACACAGAGGACACAGTTCAGACAGGGTCAGGTACAGGAACAGATTCAGGATCAAGGATTCAGGAAACAAGACACAACAGGGACGGGCCTGAATATGCAGCCTCCAGGACAGGTGTTCTGGGTACTCTGCCCCCAGAGCAGGTGGAAAAACAGGACACAAAACAGAAACGGACAAGACAGGACAAAGGGCATCAGCTCTCCCAAAACTGATCGCAATCAGAGCAGGAGCTGAACATACAAACACACATGGTTAGGTTCAGGAACTTAATGCGAAGCTCTGGCAACGCCCAACAGGAAAAAGGAACTTTATATAGGAGCTGCTCCTCAGCAATAGGCTGGGGACAGCAATTAAGCACACACACAGCCCTAATAAAATCAGGGATGGTGTGGCCACGCACACCCTAAGCACACACAGAAAGCATTACAGCACAGTCGGCACAGGCACTGCGGCTTAAGGCACCTGGCAGCGCCTGCAAGCCTGGACACACGTGGAAAGTCATGCACCCAGCTGCAGAGGACCTCGCAACCCGCGGATAGCTTTCACAGCGGCAGCCAGCGACCGCACATGCGGATGGTCATGCAACGGAGCAGAGACATCACAACACATGTACGGCTACACAGCAGAGCCGGGAACTGAGCAGCATCCATACAGGTAACAGACATCAGTATCCCAGCTGGTTGGGGGAAAGGAGCAAAGGGTTAAAGCAGAGACATGCAGAGTAACCTCGGGGAAACAAAGTACAAACATATATATATCACATAGCGTACTCTGAAACAGCTGTATGCATCACATAAGAGACATTAAAACTCTTCAGCATATACATCACATAGGATACAGCAAGATTTTTTGTATTTGATAAGCTAAAATAGAGAAGATACAACGCGTTTCGGATACAGTACAGTTTGCTGCTATATATAAGTGTAATTGAATTTTATACTAGTTGGATTTGTACTGTGTTTTTATGTTACCTGAAGATGGATATATACTGTATTCGAAACACATTGTATCTTCTCTATTTTAACTTATCAAATAAAAAAAATATGAAATATCATCTTTGAATGTGGGTCCCGGGAAGCGCTGCCATTCATGGGCTGGATGTGTTTTTCTTGATTCTTTGTAGTTGGGGAAACTTGCAAAATCGACAGTGTATCAAATGCTTATTTTCCCCACTGTAGGATGTCACTGTCTCTCACCTCTCCCTGTTCCACCGCTGCAGCGTCTTCCACGTCCTCGGACTGTAATGTTCAGGTCAGAGGGGTAATGACGTGACTAGTGTGCGCCCTCTGCCTGAGCAGTCACAGTGCAGAGAGCCGGAGGACGCCGACGTTGAGTAGTCCGGAGCAGAGCAGCAGCAAGCGAGAAGAGGTGAGTAATTTTTTTAATGTTTGGAGCATCTTATGGAGCCATTTATATATAGAACAGTATATGGGGCCCATTATGTATGGAGCATCTTATGGGGCCAATAATGTATGAGCATTATATGGGGCCCTTTCTGTTTGGAGCAATATATGGGGCCCATCATATACTGCAGCATTATTTGGGGCCATCATATACTATATGGGGCCCATTATGTATGGAGCAATATATGGGGCCCATCATATTCTGTATGGAGCGTTATATGGGGCTCATTATACTGTATGGAGCATTATATGGGGCTCTTTATACTGTATGGAGCAATGTATGGTGCTCATTATACTGTATGGAGCAATATATGGGGCTCATTATACTGTATGGGGCCATCATATACTAGTAGGGAATTTAGATAGCCCCACTGGGGATAGTGATGATGACGTCTGTAAAGCAATGCAGAAGTAATGGCGCTATAAAAGGTAGTAAAATAAATAAAATATAGTTTAACAAAGGATATGGTGTGGAACTCTGTGTATAGTATGGTGCTGTGAAGGAACGATTACACAATTAGACATTCACACAGTTAATTATACTCACCCGTGGCTGTAAGGCCGGGGTTTCTGCTGTTTTAGAATCTGGCGCTCTCAGTAGTGATTGTAGTGATTGGATGGATCCTTTGACGTCCATCTTCCTCCTCCTTCCAGGACCTGATTGTAGTAGCACATCAGTCTTTTTAGCACAGTGCAATCTCTGGGGATTTTTTTGAAAATCACAGACGATGCTGTTTTTTGCTGAACAATACAGATGACAGAGAGAAGCACCTGGTTTTTATGTACTGTCTGTAAAGTTACGGATGGTCGGCATCCTAGGGCCAAGGCTGCTCTTCACATGAGGACCTTCAGCAGTCACACAACTGCCATGGTAACCCACATGATCGCATGGAGGGGTAAGATGGCAGGCTGTTCATATGCGCTGTCAGTGATTGAAAGTGGCATCGAGATGCTAAAATAGCAGCAACTGGAGCTCGCTCTGGTCACTACTGTTAGAGGCAGATACTGGCTGTGTAACACAGCCGGCATGCATTGTCCATTTTTATCTCAGTCAGCACATGTACACACAGAGCTTTATTATTCTGTACACACAAGTTTTCAAAAACAGATCCTTGTGTCTGATCTCTAGGACTCACGAGAGGTCATATTTTCATCAGTTTTGCCGTTCAGTTGTCCATTAAAGTCAATGTGGATGAAAAATGAAAGACAATTTTTATTTCAGAGTTCCATCCATGTTTCATCCGTTTTTAACTGATTGATTGCTAAAAGTCAATGGATAAAAAAAAATGTTTGTCTTCTCCCTTCAGTTTTTGGAAACGGATGAGAAAAGGCAGATGCAAAGCGGAGGCAAAACAGATGACGAGTGAAAGAAAAACAGCTTTCTGTACTGCCTTTGGAAATAATAAGCAGACCCTTTTTCCAATCCTGAAAATGCTTTAAAGGGTTAATTCACAAGGACAGAAATGAGGAATTTTCAGTCATTTTTGCGGCAATGAAATTCAGCAGTGGAATACAGAAGCTGCCAAGAAAATGAGAGTTTCCCACTAGCTGCAGAAATGTTTAGAAATTGACCTGCGGTGTGGATTCTTACTCCGCAGATTGTCAGTTTGTGCCACAGAAATAGCACGGGTTTGTTGCAGATTTTCCTTATTGACTTCATTGGTCATAAAAAAAACAATCTAATTGTAGCGTCATAGATTTTGCGGCATATTATCTGAAGATTTGCAGCAAAATTCCACAGATGTGGATAATTATATAGCACAAAAAGTTATATAGTTACTTATTACGTGGCACAACTATGGTGACACTGCCCTAGTTCCCTGCCGACCTCTGTCTACTGGCCTCCAGCATCCGGGGCAAGGCAAGTATCTTGTATCTCCTAATTACTAAACTATTAGATATAAAATTTAAACGTTAAAGTTATACATGGTTATATTTTAATTCTTTTTTCAATTATATTTCTGTGTTTTATATGCTATTTTATGACTGTAACCCTAGCGGTAGCACTATCCCTAGTCTTATACCAATCGTTGTCCTATCACTATCCCTAACCCTAGTCCTATACCAATCGTTGTCCTATCACTATTCCTAACCCTAGCCCTATACCAATCGTCCTATCACTATTCCTAACCCTAGCCCTATACCAATCGTCCTATCACTATTCCTAACCCTAGTCCTATATCAATCGTTGTCCTATCACTAACCCTAACTCTAGTCCTATACCAATCGTTGTCCTATCACTATCCCTAACCCTAGTCCTATACCAATCGTCCTATCACTATTCCTAACCCTAGCCCTATACCAATCGTCCTATCACTATTCCTAACCCTAGCCCTATACCAATCGTCCTATCACTATTCCTAACCCTAGCCCTATACCAATCGTCCTATCACTATTCCTAACCCTAGTCCTATACCAATCGTTGTCCTATCACTATCCTTAACCCTAGTCCTATATCAATCGTTGTCCTATCACTAACCCTAACCTTAGTCCTAACTCTACTCCAAACCCTAATTAGGTTTAAAAAAAGAGTTTGTAAAAAAGTAAAGATTATTTTATTGCTATTTTTTTTGTTTTGTTTTACAGGAGACAGAGCAGATCTTAGTCTATTACAAAATTACCGGAGCTGTTAGGCGACTGTGCTGCCTTTATCATCTCAGTGACTATAGGGATCATGCAGATGTCCATGCAAATCAGTCCAAGCACGGACCGCACTGCACGGACTGGCCGTAGGTCTCCCGATCTGAGTGTGATAGCTTCTTATCTATGAGGCTGTGACACTTGAGTAGGGAGACCTGCGGCTGGTCCATGCATTGTGGGCTGTGTTCGGACCGATTTGATGAATGTCTGCACGAGCCCTTAGGCCGGAGTCACACTAGCGACAAAATCGGACGACTGCAATGCGATGAAATATCGCACTGCAGTCGGACCTATGTTAATCTATGGAGCAGCTCCCAGTATCAGCTCTGAATTATTAACCTGGCTTAAAGTCACCTTTCAATTGCAAGGTGGCTTTAACCCCTTATTAACCCATTCGCCACCGCTACAGGGCAATGGGAATAGACGGGCAAAGAGATTTGCCTTTTCTGGGGTGTCTGGGGGCAGATGTTAGTAGCCGGGGGGGGGGCACAAAAAAAATGTACCCTCCCTAGGCTATTATTATCTGCCCCCACTCGCTGGCTTTGTCTGTCTGGTGGAGAAAATACAGCGGGAACACACACATTTTTTTTTCAACGAATTTATACCTTTAATTAACCCCTACATGTCTGCAATTTTGCACACATACACTCATGTAATTGTAAGTTTAAACCATATATAAAAATACATGAAATAACATGGTTAACTGTATGTAAACCATGTGTCATTTCATGTCGGGTCTGTACTTTCACAAAAGCCGGCAATTGAATTAGCGGCTATTACAGTATGTAGAAGTGTATGAACTATAAATATATGTATATATATATATATGTCACAATAACATGTATATATATATATATATATATATATATATATGTGTGTTCTATGTGTATATATCTATTCTTTCTTTTGTGATTTAAATACTATTCTTTTGGATCCACTATATGTCAGTTTTGCAAGCCTGCGAGAAAATCTCGCAAGTCGGATGTAAATCGGATGTTACAACTATGGTCAGATGCGACTAAATCGCATCTTTACAGGAAAATTGGATGCCAGACGGATGACTGTTCATGACATTTTGCTGCGATAATCGACCGACTAAAACGGTCAGATTTTTTAGTCGGTGTGTGTGACCCCAGCCTTATGCTGAGTCCAGCAGTCGAAATAAGATTGTCATCAGTTGTGGCGCTCTGCATAGCCAGTAATCGAGATGACAAGGCTCACTTCATTATACTGAGAGCTTTGTTATCTCGGTCGCTGCCTATGCAGATGGCAGAGCCAATGACAAACTCCTATACGTCAATGCTGCCCCTGACTGCTTTAATTATCTAGTTAGTTGGCCACTGGGCAAGTTCTCATTGCACCCCTGAAGAAGAGGCAGTGAGGGAAAATTTTGCACCCCTATAGAATTTGGGGGAACAACTGCCCCTGAGGTCCCTCCTCACTATCACTAAAAAATCAAGCAAGATGAATCCCTAACAAATGCAAGTGGAGTAGAATTGTAAGAGGAGCCATCTAGTGGTTGAGAGTGGACACACATTTTCTATGGATCATACCAAGAACTCATACACACCATTTGGGTTTTGATCCCTCAGTAGTAGAGACCTGTTTACACATTGCAGATTACAATGGATGTGATTTTTAGGACATTTTGTGTTTTATTTGCAATTTCTGTCTCTGGATTGTTGTGGTTTTTCCATCGATTACAAACCGAGTTCCACAATCGTGCATTTTTTGTTGCATATTTTTATTTCAGTAGTGGTACAGCTTTCTGCCCTAGCACCACCATTTAGGCTACACTCTCATATCTACAGTACACATCTGTGTTCTGTCCATTTTTTAAATGGACAGCACAAGGATCCATAGAGTTTCATTGATCCATGCACACGTCCGTTTTAAAAACGATCCGTGTCTGTGAGACTTAGAGCATGTCTTATGCTCATCTGTTTTGCTGATAAGACACTACCATTAAAGCTTATGGAGATCTGTAAATATGAATAAGAAATGGAAAACATCCCTGTTACTTTTACGTATAATCCGTTTTTCACTGATCCATTGCTAAGATCAGTCAGTTAAGAGGGTTGTCCAGGCTTAGGCTTAAGCATGCAATCTGCAACTTTGTAACCCTCGCAGAAGTTGCAACACTGTATAAGATTCTCCAATTGCGGCACATGAGCGGCGGTGTGACCGCAATATGCAATTTACTATATGTGGTAACCCATGCCAACTAGATGGGGGCAGCCTTGCTCAATGCAAGGGTATTAAACAAGGCCAGACAAGCCTAGTCAGAATGTGGCTAGAAGTATGCAAATAGCATACTTGCAGACACATGACCGCCTGCTCCAGAGGATCCTTGAAAAAGAAATTAACATATGCATTCTTATTTAAAATCGACTCGCTATTTATATGTTCAGGCTTTTGAGCATCTTTTAATCACGACTAAAGGAAGTGACCTGACCAGTCTTCAAGCGGGTTCCACTATGAAGACTCTTTGCACTTTCCAAGACTGTCATGGGTTTACCACGACAGAGAGGAGTCCGAAGACCACAGCATCTGATTTTTCCTACTACTTCACTGATTAGGAGCACTTCACCTTCATATTAAATGGTTCAGGTTTCTTTTGACTGTGCAGGGGTTAATCTGCTCAGTTGAGAGCTCCTGGAAGCTTTCCTGCATTAAGGTTCTCAGCTGTTCACTGTTAGCCACTCCCATCTCTTATATTATATGGGCTCTGCCAAGCAGTCGTAGCCGGAGCTAGCTTCATGCTGCATGGTTAGGAGATGGTGGTTTTTGGTTGTTTGAGAAGGCGTTTCGTGGATTTATCTAAGTCGTTGCGAGGTTTTGCGTGTGTGATAATTCCCCTTCTTCTCCTACTTCGGTTTTACCCCATCCTCCAATCCCCGATGCATACCTCTGTTTGTGTGTATTTGTATGATTGGTATTTTCTGTTATCCCTGTTCTGTTATGAATGTGCTAGAGATGGTTTCTGAGCAGAGGCTCCCTCTGGTGGTTACAGACAGTACTGAACCTTTCAGCGAGAATGGCAATCTGGGATCGCTGACTGGTCTGATATAAGGGAGGTTCCCTCCCATGATGGTTGCCGGTGATCAATTGTTCTTGCCTCAATTGTGGTTCCTGGTTCATTTGGAAGTTTGCTGAGTCTTGCCTGCATCTTCTGCTATCAGATAAGATACTTTCAGCTTTTATTGTTGTGCTTGCTTTTTTCATAGTTCCCTGCACATCTGTGGAGGTCAGCCAGGTCCCCTCCGGGGGCTTGTGCTCCTCTCAGTTTATCTGAAGCCACTGTTATTTGTTCATTTCCTTTTTCCTGTTTTTTCAGTGGCTGCAGCTTAGTTTTGTTACACCAGAGATCTGATTTAGGTGGTAGAGATCGTGTGATCTCAGGTGTTTTTGCAATCAGAAGAGTTGGTATTTTTTAGGGTTTTTTTTGGATTGCAGTGAGAATCCTTTCCTGTACTTTTCTGTCTAGACAGATTTGGCCCCAGCGTTTGCTCATTCTATTTTCTGTCTGTGACCGTGCTTCTTCTTGTCTAACCGCCATTACATGTTTGGGGGCTTCCTATTTTCTTTGGGGATCTGCTCCGGGGCAGATAGCTTTCCTCTTTCTGCCTTTAGGTGTAGTTATCTCTCAGGCTGTGACGAGGCATCTAGGATCAACGTAGGAACGCTCCACGGCTACCTTTAGTTGTGTGGTTAGTTCAGGTTACTGCAATTCAATAGGTTCCAGCCTCTCTGGTGTATTGCCGTATTTGCTTTTTCTCCTCAGCTACCAAAACATAACACTGTTAGTATTACCTTGTTAGTCTGGCTGGTGTATTATGGTACAATACTACTCCCCTTTTCTCTGGGTGTGGGAAGGGTACCAACCGAGGGCAGATTCAGGAGCTAAGGCAAGGAACGTGGCCCTAGTGTCTTCACCATCAGAAGTAATCTGGGGAACAGGGAGAGCTAGGGCGCCCTGTTATGTTTCGGTAGCTGAGGAGAAATTGCAAAAACAGCCAAAATAGCAATACACCAGAGAGGCTGGAAACTATTGGATTGCAGTACCCTAAACTAACCGCCACACTAGAAGTAGCCGTGGAGCGTACCTACGGTGATCCTAGATGCCTCGTCACAGCCGGAGAGATAGCTACACCTAAAGGCAGAAAGATGAAAGCTATCTGCCCCGTAGCAGAACCCCCAAAGAAATAGGAAGCCCCCAAACATGTAATGGCGGTTAGACAAGAAGAAAGCTCGGACACAGACAGAAAATAGAATGAGCAAACGCTGGGGCCCAATCTGTCTAGACAGAAAAGTACAGGAAAGAATTCTGACTGCAACCCAAAAAAACCCTAACAAAAATACCAACACGTCTGATTGTCAAAAAACATGAGATCACTCGACCTCTTCCACAAAAGAGCAAAGCAAAAGTGCAGACACAAACGGAGCACAATTGCAGCGCCAGACCCCCAAAAGGGGACAGGCTGCAGTCCACTGCAGGCAGCAAACCAGCAGAAAAAATCAAACAGAGAAAAAAAAAACAGCAAACACTTATCTGAAGGAGAGCAGGAAACTAGCAGTGCTTCAAACAAGACCAGAAGAACAATTGATAACCGACAAGGCTGCTGGGAAATCAGGCAACATATCCTACCATTCAGCGCCAGCTGAAGGCCATTCATTAATCAGTTCATTACCCTCAGCAACCACCGGAGGGATCCCCAGCTCAGAAGCCGCCTCTAGCATATTCACAACAGGACCAGGCTGAAGTCCACTGCAAGCAGCAAACCAACAAGGAAAATCCAACCAGATGAAAAAAAACACCAAATCACTTATCTGAATGAGAGCAGGAATGCAAGCTGAGCTCCAAGCAAGACCAGGAAGAACAATTGATTACCGGCAAGGCTGAAGGGAGTTCAGGTCACTTATATCAGACCATTCAGAGCCAGCTGAAGGCCATTCAGCAATTAGTTCATTACCCTCAGCAACCACCGGAGGGAGCTCCAGCTCAGAAGTCGCCTCCAGAGTAATCACAACAGTACCCCCCCTTGAGGAGGGGTCACCGAACCCTCACCTGCGCAACCAGGCCGATCAGGATGAGCTCAATGATAGGCACGGATCAGTCTCCCAGCATGGATGTCCGAAGCAAACACCCAAGAATTGTCCTCCTGACCATAACCTCTCCACTTAACCAAATACTGGAGTTTCCGTCTAGCAAAACGAGAATCCAATATTTTCTCAACCACATACTCCAAATTGCTCTTAACCAAAACAGGGTCGGGAGGCGCAGCCATAGGAACCACTGGCTCGACAAACCTCTTCAATAAGGACTTGTGGAACACGTTATAGATCTTAAATGTCCCTGGAAGAAGCAAACGGAAGGAAACAGGATTAATAATTTCCATGATCTTATAGGTCCAATGAACCTTGGCTTAAATTTTGGAGATGCAACTTTCATAGGGATATTTCTTGAGGACAACCAAACCAAGTCCCCCACTTTAAAACGAGGACCATCAGTCCTATGCCGGTTGGCAAACCGCTGGGCCTTCTCCTGAGAGAGAGACAACCTCTCTACTACCTGGTCCCAAATCTGCTGCATACGCTCCACAATAGAGTCAACCCCCGGACAGACAGAAGCCTCCGCCTGTCCTGAAGAAAATCGAGGGTGAAACCCAGAATTGCAGAAAAATGGAGACATCAAGGTGGCAGAGCTAGCCCTATTATTAAGAGCAAACTCAGCCAAAGGCAAAAAAGAGACCCAGTCATCTTGATCAGCAGACACAAAACATCTCAAATAAGTCTCCAAGGTCTGGTTTGTTCTCTCGGTTTGTCCATTGGTCTGAGGGTGAAATGCAGAGGAGAAAGACAACTGAACACCAAGTTTAGAACAAAATGTCCTCCAAAATCTGGAAACAAACTGGACACCTCTGTCAGACACAATGTTCTCCGGAATGCCATGCAACCGAACCACATGCTGAAAGAAAAAAGGCACCAACCTGGAGGAGGAAGGCAACTTAGGCAATGGCACAAGATGTATCATCTTGGAAAACCTATCACAGATTACCCAGATAATGGTCATTCTCTGAGAGACAGGAAGGTCAGAAATAAAATCCATAGAAATATGGGTCCATGGCCTCTTGGGTACAGGTAATGGCATTAACAAACCACTAGAACGAGAGCAAGGCTTGGAACGAGAGCAAGTCCCACAGGACTGCACAAAGTCCCTGACGTCACGAGACAAAGTAGGCCACCAAAAGGAGCGACTCACTAAGTCTCTGGTACCAAAAATCCCGAGATAACCAGCCAACGCGGAACAATGAATCTCAGACATCACACTCTTATTCCACTGGTCTGGAACAAACAACTTCCCAACAGGGCAGCGCTCAGGTTTATCCTCCTGACACCCTTCCAGAGCCAGTCTCAAATTGGGCGAGATGGCGGAAAGAACCACACCCTCTTTCAAAAAACAGCACGATCAGATAACTCAGGAGAATCTGCAAAGAAACTCCTCGAGAGGGCATCCGCCTTGACATTCTTAGTGCCAGGAAGAAAAGAAACCACAAAATTAAAACGTGTGAAAAACAAGGCCCACCTGGCCTGTCTAGGATTAAGTCGTTTGGCTGATTCGAAATAAACCAGGTTCTTATGGTCCGTGATGACCACCACCTGATGTTTGGCTCCTTCCAGCCAATGTCTCCACTCTTCAAAGGCCCACTTCATGGCCAACAACTCCCGATTACCCACGTCATAATTACGTTCAGTTGGAGAAAATTTTTGAGAGAAAAAGGCACAAGGGTTACTCTTAGAGGTCTCTGGATCCCTTTGGGACAAAACGGCACCTGCCCCAATCTCAGAGGCATCAACCTCCACCTGAAACGGCAGAGAAACATCAGGCTGCCGTAGAACAGGAGCAGAAATGAATCTCTGCTTAAGTTCCTGAAATGCAGAAACTGCCTCAGGAGGCCAATTCACCACATCGGAACCCTTTTTGGTCAGATCAGTCAATGGTTTAACAATACCAGAGAAATTACCAATAAATTTACGATAAAAATTGGCAAAACCCAAAAATCTCTGAAGAGCCTTCAATGAAGTAGGTTGAACCCAATCACAGATGGCCTGAACCTTGACCGGGTCCATTTCAATAACAGACGGAGACAAAATGAATCCCGGAAATGAGATCTTCTGTACGGCAAAAAGACACTTTGATCCCTTCACATACAGTGCATTCTCTCTCAAAATCTGGAACACAGTCCAAACATGTTTCACATGAGAGTCCCAGTAATTGGAAAAAAATCAAGATATCATCCAAATAAACAATCAGAAATTTATCCACAAAATCCCTGAAAATATCATTCATGAAGGATTGGAAGACGGAAGGGGCATTAGTAAGACCTAAAGGCATCACTAGGTACTCAAAATGCCCCTCTGGGGTATTAAACGCCGTCTTCCATTCATCCCCGTGCTTAATGCGAATAAGGTTATACGCCCCCTGAGGTCAAGTTTGGTAAACAAACTAGCACTTTTCACTCTGGAAAATAGGTCAGAAATCAAAGGTAACGGATATTGATATTTAACAGTGATCTTATTCAGGAGGCGATAATCAATATACGACCTCAATGAACCATCCTGTTTGGCCACAAAGAAAAAACCGGCGCCCAAGGGTGAAGAGGATGGTCTGATATGACCCTTCTCCAATGACTCCTTGATATAAGATCGCATAGCATCGTGTTCAGGTACAGATAAATTAAAAAGGCGACCTTTAGGAAATTTACCACCAGGCACTAATTCAATAGCGCAATCGTAGCTCCTGTGAGGGGGCAAGGATGCAGATTTACTTTCACTAAACACATCAGAAAATCAGTCAAAAAGTCAGGGACATCGTGAGACTGGGGAGAGGCAGAAAAAACAGAAGTGTCAGTATTAACACATTGGCAGTCCCAACTGGTCACAGACACAGATTTCCAATCCAAAACAGGATTATGAGACTGTAACCAAGGGAAACCTAGTACAATAATGTCATGCAGATTATGCAGCACCAGAAATTTGCAACTCTCCTGATGATCTGGTTCAACCCTCATTATTACCTGAGTAGAAAACTGGGGTTTATTCTCCGCCAAAGGAGTAGAATCAATGCCCAGTAGGGGAATAGACTTCCGCAGGGGTATCATGGGAAACCCACAACGTTTGGCAAAGTCAAAATCCATCAGGTTAATAGCTGCTCCTGAATCAACAAAAGCCTGAGCAGAAAATGTGGACAGGGAGCAAATCAGGGTAACAGTCAACAGAAATTTAGTCTGAACACTACCCAAGACAACTGAGCGTGCAAAACGTCTTCCCCGCTTAGGGCAGACAGAGATAGCATGGTAAGCGTCACCACAGTAGAAACATAACCCATTGCGCTTACGAAACTCATGACGCTGAGTCCCAGAAGTCACTCCATCACACTGCATGGGCTCAGGAGCTGACTCACAAGGCAACACTATCTCACGCATACCTCTGAGCTCACGCAAACGTCTGTCAATTTGAATAGCCAAAGACATAGAATCATTGAGACCAGAGGGAACAGGGAATCCCACCATAACGTCCTTTACTTTTCCTGACAGACCCTTCCGAAAAAGGGCTGCCAAAGCATCATCATTCCATTTGGTCAGGACTGCCCACTTTCGAAATTTCTGACAGTACAACTCAACGTCTTCAAGACCCTGATTTAATGCCAACAAGGTCTTTTCAGCTTGATCAGTGACATCAGGTTCATCGTACAATAACCCCAGAGCTTGAAAAAATACATCAATATAATTCAAAACAGGATCCCCAGGTGTCAGGGAAAAAGCCCAATCCTGAGGGTCGCCGCGCAGCAGGGAGATGACAATTTGAACCTGCTGTGCCGCGTTCCCTGAGGACTTAGGCCTTAAGGCAAAAAACAACTTACAGTTATTTTTGAAATCCAGAAATTTAGATCGATCCCCCAAAAACAAATCTGGCATGGGGATCCTAGGTTCCACAACTGGCAACCCAGCAAGATAGGTAGCAATACTCCGAACCTCAGTGGCAAGCTGATCCACACGGCCAGACAACTGTGCAAACTCCATTGAGAGAAAAAAAAAATTCTCCTCAGCACCCAGAGAAAAAGAGGGAAAAAATGCAACAAACAGAAAAAAAAATTTTCTGACAACTCCCTTTTTCTTTTTCCTTTTTTACTATTTTTCCCTTCTGTTGAGTACCATATAATTTTCAGTTTTGGCCAGTTATACTGTTTGATTGCGGTAACTGAGGAGAAATGGCAAAAAATAGCAAAAGCGGTAATACACCAGAGAGGCTGGAACCTATTGGATTGCAGTAACCTGAACTAACCATACAACTAGAGGTAGCCGTGGAGCTTTCCTACGTTGATCCTAGACGCCTCGTCACAGCCTGAGAGATAACTACACCTAAAGGCAGAAAGATGAAAGCTATCTGCCCCGGAGCAGATCCCCAAAGAAAATAGGAAGCCCCCAAACATGTAATGGCGGTTAGACAAGAAGAAAGCTCGGACACAGACAGAAAATAGAATGAGCAAACGCTGGGGCCCAATCTGTCTAGACAGAAAAGTACAGGAAAGAATTCTGACTGCAATCCAACAAAACCCTAACAAAAATACCAACACGTCTGATTGTCAAAAAACATGAGATCACTCGACCTCTTCCACCTAAATCAGATCTCTGGTGTAACAAAACACTATTCAGCAAATTAAAAGTAACAAAAGAGCAAAGCAAAAGTGCAGACACAAACGGAGCACAATTGCAGCGCCAGACCCCAAAAGGGGACAGGCTGCAGTCCACTGCAGGCAGCAAACCAGCAGAGAAAATCAAACAGAGAAAAAAAAAACAGCAAACACTTATCTAAAGGAGAGCAGGAAACTAGCAGTGCTTCAAACAAGACCAGAAGAACAATTGATAACCGACAAGGCTGCTGGGAAATCAGGCAACTTATATCCTACCATTCAGCGCCATTCATTAATCAGTTCATTACCCTCAGCAACCACCGGAGGGAGCCCCAGCTCAGAAGCCGCCTCTAGCATATTCACAACAGGACCAGGCTGAAGTCCACTGCAAGCAGCAAACCAACAAGGAAAATCCAACCAGATGAAAAAAAACACCAAATCACTTATTGAATGAGAGCAGGAATGCAAGCTGAGCTCCAAGCAAGACCAGGAAGAACAATTGATTACCGGCAAGGCTGAAGGGAGTTCAGGTCACTTATATCAGACCATTCAGAGCCAGCTGAAGACCATTCAGCAATTAGTTCATTACCCTCAGCAACCACCGGAGAAAGCTCCAGCTCAGAAGTCGCCTCCAGAGTAATCACAACAGTACCCCCCCTTGAGGAGGGGTCACCGAACCCTCACCTGCGCAACCAGGCCGATCAGGATGAGCTCGATGATAGGCACGGATCAGTCTCCCAGCATGGATGTCCGAAGCAAACACCCAAGAATTGTCCTCCTGACCATAACCTCTCCCCTTAACCAAATACTGGAGTTTCCGTCTAGCAAAACGAGAATCCAATATTTTCTCAACCACATACTCCAAATTGCTCTTAACCAAAACAGGGTCGGGAGGCGCAGCCATAGGAACCACTGGCTCGACAAACCTCTTCAATAAGGACTTGTGGAACACGTTATGGATCTTAAATGTCCTTGGAAGAAGCAAACGGAAGGAAACAGAATTAATAATTTCCATGATCTTATAGGTCCAATGAACCTTGGCTTAAATGTTGGAGATGCAACTTTCATAGGGATATTTCTTGAGGACAACCAAACCAAGTCCCCCACTTTAAAACGAGGACCATCAGTCCTATGCCGGTTGGCAAACCGCTGGGCCTTCTCCTGAGAGAGAGACAACCTCTCTACTACCTGGTCCCAAATCTGCTGCATACGCTCCACAATAGAGTCAACCCCCGGACAGACAGAAGCCTCCGCCTGTCCTGAAGAAAATCGAGGGTGAAACCCAGAATTGCAGAAAAATGGAGACATCAAGGTGGCAGAGCTAGCCCTATTATTAAGAGCAAACTCAGCCAAAGGCAAAAAAGAGACCCAGTCATCTTGATCAGCAGACACAAAACATCTCAAATAAGTCTCCAAGGTCTGGTTTGTTCTCTCGGTTTGTCCATTGGTCTGAGGGTGAAATGCAGAGGAGAAAGATAATTGAACACCAAGTTTAGAACAAAATGTCCTCCAAAATCTGGAAACAAACTGGACTCCTCTGTCAGACACAATGTTCTCCGGAATGCCATGTAACCGAACCACGTGCTGAAAGAACAAAGGCACCAATTCGGAGGAGGAAGGCAACTTAGGTAATGGCACATGATGTATCATCTTGGAAAACCTATCACAGATTACCCAGATAACGGTCATTCTCTGAGAGACAGGGAGGTCGGAAATAAAATCCATAGAGATATGGGTCCATGGCCTCTTGGGTACAGATAATGGCATTAACAAACCACTAGAACGAGAGCAAGGCTTGGAACGAGAGCAAGTCCCACAGGACTGCACAAAGTCCCTGACGTCACGAGACAAAGTAGGCCATCAAAAGGACCGACTCACCAAGTCTCTGGTACCAAAAATCCCAGGATGACCAGCCAACGCGGAACAATGAATCTCAGACATCACACTCGTCTTCCACTGGTCTGGGACAAACAATTTCCCAACAGGGCAGCGCTCAGGTTTATCCTCCTGACACCCCTCCAGAGCCAGTCTCAAATTGGGCAAGATGGCGGAAAGAACTACACCCTCTTTCAAAGTAACAGCAGGAACAGATAACTCAGGAGAATCTGCAAAGAAACTCCTCGAGAGGGCATCCGCCTTAACATTCTTAGTGCCCGGAAGAAAAGAAACCACAAAATTAAAACGTGTGAAAAACAAGGCTCACCTGGCCTGTCTAGGATTAAGTCGCTTGGCTGATTCGAGATAAACCAGGTTCTTATGGTCCGTGAGGACCACCTCCTGATGTTTGGCTTCTTCCAGCCAATGTCTCCACTCTTCAAAGGCCCACTTCATGGCCAATAACTCCCGATTACCCACGTCATAACTGCGTTCAGTTGGAGAAAATTTTCGAGAGAAAAAAGCACAAGGGTTACTCTTAGAGGTCACTGGATCCCTTTGGGACAAAACGGCACCTGCCCCAATCTCAGAGGCATCAACCTCCACCTGAAACGGCAGAGAAACATCAGGCTGCCGAAGAACAGGAGTAGAAATGAATCTCTGCTTAAGTTCCTGAAACGCAGAAACTGCCTCAGGAGGCCAAATCACCACATCGTAACCCTTTTTGGTCAAATCAGTCAATGGTTTAACAATACCAGAGAAATTACCAATACATTTACGATAAAAATTGGCAAAACCCAAAAATCTCTGAAGAGCCTTCAATAAAGTAGGTTGAACCCAATCACAGATGGCCTGAACCTTGACCGGGTCCATTTCAATAACAGACAGAGACAAAATGAATCCCAGAAATGATACCTTCTGTACGCCAAAAAGACACTTTGATCCCTTCACATACAGTGCATTCTCTCTCAAAATCTGGAACACAGTCCGAACATGTTTCACATGAGAGTCCCAGTCATTGGAAAAAATCAAGATATCATCCAAATAAACAATCAGAAATTTATCCACAAAATCCCTGAAAATATCATTCATGAAGGATTGGAAGACGGAAGAGGCATTAGTAAGCCCAAAAGGCATCACTAGGTACTCAAATGCCCCTCTGGGGTATTAAACGCCGTCTTCCATTCATCCCCGTGCTTATTGCGAATAAGGTTATACGCCCCCCTGAGGTCAAGCTTGGTAAACCAACTAGCACTTTTCACTCTGGAAAACAGGTCAGAAATCAAGGGTAACGGATATTGATATTTAACAGTGATCTTATTCAGGAGGCGATAATCAATACACGGCCTCAATGAACCATCCTTTTTGGCCACAAAGAAAAAACCGGTGCCCAAGGGTGAAGAGGATGGTCTGATATGACCCTTCTCCAATGACTCCTTGATATAAGATCGCATAGCATCGTGTTCAGGTACAGATAAATTAAAAAGGCTACCTTTAGGAAATTTACCACCAGGCACTAACTCAATAGCGCAATCATAGCTCCTGTGAGGAGGTAAGGATGCAGACTTACTTTCACTAAACACATCAGGAAAATCAGTCAAAAAGTCAGGGATATCCTGAGACTGGGGAGAGGCAGAAAAAACAGGATTGTGAGTATTAACACATTGGCAGCCCCAACTGGTCACAGACACAGATTTCCAATCCAAAATAGGATTATGAGACTGTAACCAAGGGAAACCTAGTACAATAATGTCATGCAGATTATGCAACACCAGAAATTTGCAACTCTCCTGATGATCTGGTTCAACCTTCATTATCACTTGAGTGGAAAACTGGATTTTTTTCTCCGCCAAAGGGGTAGAATCAATGCCCTGTAAAGGAATAGACTTCCGCAGGGGTATCATGGGAAAAGCACAACGTTTGGCAAAGTCAAAATCCATCAGGTTAATAGCTGCTCCTGAATCAACAAAAGCCTGAGCAGAAAATGTGGACAGGGAGCAAATCAGGGTAACAGTCAACAGAAATTTAGTCTGAACACTGCCCAAGACAACTGAGCGCGCAAAATGTCTTCCCCGCTTAGGGCAGACGGAAATAGCATGGGAAGCGTCACCACAGTAGAAACATAGCCCATTGCGCTTACGAAACTCATGACGCTGAGCCCCAGAAGTCACTCCATCACACTGCATGGCCTCAGGAGCTGGCTCACAAGGCAACACTATCTCACGTATACCTCTGCGCTCCCGCAAACGTCTGTCAATTTGAATAGCCAAAGACATAGAATCATTGAGACCAGAGGGAACAGGGAATCCCACCTTAACATCCTTTACATTTACTGACAGACCCTTCCGAAAAAGGACTGCCAAAGCATCATCATTCCATTTGGTCAGGACTGCCCACTCTCGGAATTTCTGACAGTACAACTCAGCGTCTTCAAGACCCTGATTTAATGCCAACAAGGTTTTTTCAGCTTGATCAGTGACATTAGGCTCATCGTACAATAACCCCAGAGCCTGAAAAAATACATCAACATAATTCAAAACAGGATCCCCAGGTGTCAGGGAAAAAGCCCAATCCTGAGGGTCGCTGCGCAGCAGTGAGATGACAATTTGAACCTGCTGTGCTGCGTTCCCAGAGGACTTAGGCTTCAAGGCAAAAAACAACTTACAGTTATTTTTGAAATTCAGAAATTTAGACCGATCCCCCAAAAATAAATCTGGCATGGGATCCTAGGTTCCACAACCGGCAACCTAGCAAGATAGGTAGCAATACTCCGAACCTCAGTGGCAAGCTGCTCCACACGGCCAGACAACTGTGCAAACTCCATTGAGGGAAAAAAAGTTCCTCAGCACCCAGAGAAAAAGAGGGAAAAAATGCAACAAACAGAAAAAAAAATAATTTCTGACAACTCCCTTTTTTCATTTTCCTTTTTACTATTTTTCCCTTCCGTGAGTACCATATAATTTTCAGTTGGGCCTGTAATACTGTTATGTTTCGGTAGCTGAGGAGAAATTGCAAAAACAGCCAAAATAGCAATACACCAGAGAGGCTGGAAACTATTGGATTGCAGTACCCTAAACTAACCGCCACACTAGAAGTAGCCGTGGAGCGTACCTACGGTGATCCTAGACGCCTCTTCACAGCCGGAGAGATAGCTACACCTAAAGGCAGAAAAATGAAAGCTATCTGCCCCGTAGCAGAACCCCCAAAGAAATAGGAAGCCCCCAAACATGTAATGGCGGTTAGACAAGAAGAAAATACGAACACAGAAAATAGAATGAGCAAACGCTGGGGCCCAATCTGTCTAGATAGAAAAGTATAGGAAAGAATTCTGATTGCAACCCAAAAAAACCCCTGACAAAAATACCAACACTTCTGATTAACAAAAAACCTGAGATCACACGATCTCTACCACCTAAATCAGATCTCTGGTGTAACACACAGCAATTCAGCAAATAAAAGGTGACAAAGGAACAAATCAAAAGTGCAAATACAAAATGAGCACAATTGCAGCGCCAGGCCCCAAAAGGGGACTAGGCTGAAGTCCACTGCAAGCAGCAAACCAACAAGGAAAATCCAACCAGAGGAAAAAAAAACAGCAAATCACTTATCTGAATGAGAGCAGGAATGCAAGCTGAGCTCCAAGCAAGACCAGGAAGAACAATTGATTACCGGCAAGGCTGAAGGGAGTTCAGGTCACTTATGTCAGACCATTCAGAGCCAGCTGAAGGCCATTTAGCCATTAGTTAATTACCCTCAGCAACCACCGGAGGGAGCTCCAGCTCAGAAGTCGCCTCCAGAGTATTCACAACAGCGCCCCTAACATTAGGGACAGGGAAGGAGCCTCTGGTTCCAGGATACCCAACAACAGAGGTGTGACAAATACAAAATCCCCAGAAGACACTCAGGCATCTTTTTTAGCGTTTTCACTTCAGAAACCACTAGTGGTTTCTTCATTGTTGAATGGAGAATATGAAAAGGATGGAATAAAACCCCACAGAAGGTCAAAAATTACAAAGCAAGTTCTCAGGAAATAACCAAAAGTATGCAAAAAAGAAAAGAACAAAATATGCAGACATGTCCTGATGCATCTTTCTCATAGAAAAGTTTGCCCAAGTTTAAAAGACGTGTGCATGTAAGGGGGGGTCAAGGATTAACCCTTTAAATGTTTATGCTGCTATGTATATATTTGTCATTTATCTTACTGTGACGTATTTGTGTAAATTGCATAGCCTGTATGTATGTGTTTAATGCCTTTTGTATTATATTTCAGTATAGATTTAAGGTAAGGTAGTGCATCCTTTGGGAACATTAAAGAGGGCACTGGTAGTATAGTAATTATAATTCGGGGTAAATGTAGTTTTGCAAAGGGCCACTAGATGGGGGTATTTTACTGGGTCCAGTTAGGAAGTTCCTAGATGTTTAGTAAAGTACAGTGGTAGGACACTAGGTGGGGGCACTGAGTACATTCAGCAGAAAGGAGACTTGTAGGACACCAAGGGGTTAAGTAGAAGAAGTATCAGCCGGGAATTAGTGAGAGGGACTTCCGAGATAGAGTCAGTCGGGGGTGGACCCTGCTACTGCTTGGACGTCCATGGTCCCAGGTCGTGTAGCTGACACACTAGGAGTGAGGTGTGTGAATGATACCAGCAGCTGTAGTGAAGCCGGAGAATAAGTCACCGTGGGAACGTCAGCCAGAGTCTGAGGCTGATGAGTGAAGCCAGTGGACAAGGCACTGTGGGAGCGTTCAGCAGAAGTGTACGTGCTGAAGAAGTAAGCGAGTGGGCCACCAGCGAGTACACCGTCAGGATAACCAGAAGGGGGTGGACGGCCTAGTAGATGTGTATTTCCGTGTCTGGACTGAAGTTGATTCCAGGGGAAGAAGTCGAAGTGTTGTTTTCACCAGGCTCCTTGTCCCGCAGTTACTTTGTGGTCCATTCTGGTGCAGTTGAAGAAGTGAAACGGAGTTGGAGAAGATGTATTGCTGGTACCGTATCAAACGTGCTAATGGTGTCTTGGATGTGCTGTGTCCGGAGGAAAATAAAGCTGAGTTGTTTGAAGTTGTTCTGGGCTCCGATTCCAATCCTTCGAACCACAGGACAGATGCAGCAGTTACCAGTGCACAAAGTGCAGATAGCGCTGGTGAATCCACCCCCCGGCTATGGTATTACATGCTGCATGCACATAACCTAACATAACTCTAGATTACAACTGCTTGAAAATTTGTTCACAACGTTGCGTTTTTACAGCCAGCTCCGCCAACTGTATGAAAAGTAGCCAGAACTTGAGCAGGATGGGACGTGGAGAAGCGCGGCTGATGTATTCAACATAATTTATGCCACAATGAGACATAAATTACAACAGAAATGTACTCTCCAGGGTTGCAGAGAAAATATAGTTAGAAGATCCAGCTGGGGACCATAGGGAGAGAAGAGACTAGTCCTGTGCCGCTCCTGGCCGGCTCCTTTCAGCGTCTGGCTGCAGTCATGTAGTTGGGCCATGTTGCCTGTGGTTCGGGCCGTATGAATCAGATGACAGGTTCCCTTTAATGAATCAGAACCTTAGGGTGTGACAATATGGTGAGTGCTGGTAGGTGTCATGTGAAGAAAAGGAGAAATGCAGATAAGCAGCAGGATGGTGTATAATATTGCAACAGGGAGCATTTCTTAACCCTCATTGTCATATGTCGTGTCCCTGCCTTTGATGCGGGCTTGCACGGCAAGCCCCCATATTTCCCAGCAGATGATGGCTGATTTATACTGACAGCCGCATTTAGCAGGGAGTCACGTCATTCCACGCGCCCATTGGCTTGTCTGAGACATGATCGCGGGGTGCCAATGGGTTGTTATGACAGCCGGTTACGAAGACCCCCTTGACTATCATTACCATCCTCCTGCGTGGAAGCCACATGAGCGAATAAATCGGATGAGTGCATGAGAAAACAAACGCAGCTCTCACCCATACAAGTCTATGGGTGCGTGTGAAACATCGCATTGCACTTGGATGCACTTGGATGTCATCCAAGTGCAGTGCGAATAAAGCGGACGCCAGCAACAGAAGAGAAGTAGAAATTACTTTCTCCGTCTCCTCTCATGCCAGAGGATCGGAGCACATTTCACAGACACAGCTCACGACAGAGCTGGAGCCGAGGGTCATTAGCATATCTCATCCGATGTTATACGCTGGTGTGACCTCGGCATTTAGCTGGCATTCATGTGAGATTGTGATTTTCTCCATACATAGCAATGCTGATGGCCTGCTACATATAATACAAGCGATCAGACAATCACAGTTAATAGTCCCCTATGGTGACTATTAAATACAGTAAAAAGTGATAAAAAAAATCTTTTTAAAAATATGGAAAAAATAGAAAAGTTCAAACACCCCGCTTTTGCCCCATTAAAAATAAAACAACTGAAAAAAACAACACGTATCTATGGTATCGCCGCGTTCAGAAAAGTCAGATCTATCAAAATGTATAATGTAAAATGTAATAAATTTAATTAATTTGGTGAAAAAATGGCAACCAATATCACTAGATTAAAAGGAAAATCGGCTTTTAAAAAAATGCAAATAATTAACGGGGGTCGTATGTCTTGCGGGGAAACAGCTTTTTATGGGATTGTTCAGGAAAAAAAGACCTAGAAAGTCCTCAGTGACACATGACTGCTGCGGTTTAAAGCTGGGTGTGAACACAGCCGCCCAAAAACATTTTCCTTATTGTGCTAAAGTAGGAAAAATTAAAGAAAAGAAATGTAAATTTGTCAAAAATAAAAATAAAAAATCAGAATGAAATCTGCAGTAAATACGTTTGGATTTTGCTGCGGAAATTTTTGTTGTGTTTTTTTCTTTTAAAAATTTCCATGAATTTCATGCATTTTTTAATTATTATTTTTTCTTACATTTTAGCATTTTCTTTTAGTTATTTTCTATTACAAAAATCCTGTGGGGGGGAAAAAAAAAGACAGAAAAAAATACTATAACTAGGGCGTGCTGCATTTTGGAAAATATGTTTATAGACCCCCAAAAATGCACAAAAGGTCAGAAAATATGCCTAAACAGAGAGAGTATTGTTTGAAGCAAACAGCAAAAAAAAACAAAAAAATGTGAAGTAATCTTTATAAATGCAGATTTTTTTTTCTACTCGCAGCATGAAAGGACGTATATATACCGATGAGTTTGGGGATTTTCTCTTTGGTGCTGAGATATTTAACATTGCGTGACTGCATTCCAGTAATAACATGGACACCAGGTGAGATGGGGTAGGAGATCTATCTGAAGGAAAGGGAACTCCTCACACCACTCCCTCCTATGAAGAAGGGTGGAGAGAAGACAAGTGCAGAACAGGAAGGTCTACTTTCATAAGTCACACACAACAGGAAGAGACTGCTGGTGCTAAGTCACAGAGACATTCAGGGGGAGCGAGAGAGACAGAAGAATAGACATGGACAGGAGGCCGGTGAGTGCTGGACACAAACTAGGGGGGTCGTAGACACTTGGAAAGGATTGAGATGGTGGGTGGTGGAATGTAGGGTCTACCAGGGTGGAACAGGTGGTCTACTGATAACAGAAGTTTGGGAAACCCACTATTGGGATTACGGATTTCAGAAAAGTAAGGTAAGGAGGACAATGGAAGCACCAGGTCTAGGGTCCTACTCAAGGGGACCTTTACATGGGCTTTTTTTGTGGCTTTTGAAGCAGATCCACTTAAGAAAAACCTCCATGTGAACATACTGTACCTTAAGATGCAAAAAACTAAGAAGGATAGGTTAGGGGAACTGCGTAGTAATTGTGATCCCAAACGCTGAGACTTTTTAGTTCCACTGAAAGTCAAGTCGACAAGCCATCTTATTGCAAGTCTGAGTATGCGAAGGACGGAGCTTGAGATCTGGGACCTATCGTTGTTTGGTCATGGTGCTTGCTTATGTAGCAGACCGGGATCTGTAATGGAGGATATTCGACAGCAAGAACTTTTGGACTTTGCCTGTTTACCCCGGGCGTTGTGTATATTGCTAGGAGCAGGCTGTCGTTAGGCGCACAGCTGCTGTACACCTGCTCCTGTATATGAGATGACTCCCTGCTCGGCCCATTGTATGTCACTGAGAGTCCAGATTCCTCCACAGAAGACCGCTCTCTATGGAGAGTCTTATGTCACCGCCATTGTTTTGTCTTTGTCTCTCTATATAAAAGGCCTGAAATGTCTGGCAGTGATGGAGTTAACTCGCCCTTATGTGTCGCCTAAAACACAGTAGTCTTTCCAGGACACAGATTAGGTGCGTGCAATGACGTCAGGTTATTTGATGGTGACACACCAGGCAAGCAGTGTCCCTCCACCCCTTCGTGGCCAGAAATGAGACATTGGACCTTTTACCTTTTTTTTTTTTATATATAGAACTTCGGCCTTGTGCCTAGTTATTAAGAATGCCATTGTAGTTATTTCTGAGAAAGCTGGGTTTCTGCGTCCCGCAGGGGTGATAACAATCTTTCCTATAGTCCGTAAAGGTGATCTGCCCAGTTACACAGCTAGATGAGGAAAGTTAGTTCAAAGGTTGTATATATTCTGGCGTCCATGACGGTCAAAGTGGATTTCCAATATAGATGAATGGCAAGGTATTTGAAGCAATAATTTTTTTTTTTTTTTAGGAGAATTTAGCAGAAAAAAACTCCATGTTCACACGTATCTCAAATGACCCCTCTGAATGAATTATTATATGTGCACACAACTTCTTTTAGATGTTGGCATACCCGCACCCTTTTTGAAGCAGAAAAATACAGATGGCAGTTTCCATGAAGCATCTTTTGTGACGTCTTCTACGGCAGCCCCACCGTTAGCGTTTTTCTACAGAATTCCATATATAACATAGTAACTGCATCCAAGTGAAAGAATGGATCAGTCGCTTCTTCTTCATGGCTTTCGAAGCCTGAAGCTTTTAAAAGAAATTCCAAAAGGCGACAACGTGCACAGCAAGTCGTTTTCACATCGCTGTGTATTGTGTTTAGTTTTATTAGTGGTTTTAGGTTCCAGGCGGAAACTGCCTAAAAAAGACATTGCTTGCACATACCCTAAAAGTCGTCATCCACAGCTGGTCTACTTTTTTGGGCTGCATGGTGGCTCAGTGGTTATCACTGTTGCTTTGCAGCGCTGGGGTCCTGGGTTCAAATCCCACCAAGGACAACATCTGTAAGGAGTTTGTATGTTCTCCCCATGTTTGTGTGGGTTTCCTTCCACACTCCAAAGACATACTGATAGGGAATCTAGATTGTGAGCCCCAATAGGGACAGTGATGATGTCTGTAAAGCGCTGTGGTCCTTTGGAAAACAAAAAAAAACAACAACACAGCACCTGGATGTGAATTGTTTGCTGTTCATATCTTACAGTTTAAGGCTACATTCCCACGATGCATTTTTGGTGAATTTTTTTTATGCTGTGTATTTGCAAAAAAAGGAAATTTTACTGAAGGCACCACTTCAGCAGGTTTTTTTTTCAGTGGCACTTTTAAATGTAAGCCCCCAGACCCCGTTCTTATACTCCCCTTCCGGTGGCTTCGCCTTTTTTATTGACGCCGCTTCGGTCCGCGGCGCCATCTTGTTCCCATAAATTCTGGTTGGCCGAAAGTCAGAACTTATGTCACGAGCTCAATGGAAGTCTATGAGAGCCAGATCTAGGCTCCCATAGAGATGCATCGAAAAGTGACCTCCACCATGCTTCATGAAACACTGGAGCATGCTGGCAGGTCACTTTTTGCAAGAGACCGACAGGAGCAACGCTGGAAAATGATGGTGAGAATGGGGCATTCATGAAAAAAAAACAAATTAAAAAAAAAAAACCTGTATATACAACACTAATTATGTGATACAATATTTTTTCTGCTGCCCTTAGATAAGCTTCTACAAATGTTGGTTGACAAGTTATAAGGCCTCCATCACTGCTAACATATCAGTTGTCACCCAGCTTTCCCAGATTCCAGAACGTATGCAGTGTTACATGGGCGTTCATGTATCTCTGCATAGATGGGTAGAGTTGGCATTCAGGAGGCTAGGACAGCATGGTGATGGCACCGGAGGGAGCTGTAGATCTATCTTTTGTTCCCCCAGTAGATAATCTCCTACCAGGTCCTTCCTCTTAGGCCTCTTTCACACATCTGTTTTTTTGTATCAGGTGTCTCGACCACGCACCACAATTGTGGGTTTCCAGGGCAATGGGGTACTCAGAGCCGAGCCCGTAGAAGTCTATGGGGTTGTCACAGGTAGCGGTGGCTCGGTCTGTGGCCCTGGCGGTCTGGCGTATGTTGGGGGAATATTTACAGGGGATATATATACATAGTTCGTGACGCCACCTGTAGTCTCCTGGTAATTTATACCAGTGCTGCTGTAGATTTCTGAGGGGATGGTGAGGCAGCTAGATGACGGGTCCCCTACAGGTGGGACTCTTCCCTCAGGTCGATAGTAATGATAGGGTAGTGCAGGGACGCAATCAAATAACACAGTCTCACACATCAGCGTCTTTCCATACCTTTTTACTTGCAAGATGGTTATGCAGGTCCCAGGGAGACTGATCCAATGGAGGATGTGTTTCAAGATAGCAGCTGGACAAGTTAGGGGCCTCCTTTACTTTCACAAAGATGAGTCCAACCAGCATGAAGCGTAGTTCCCTCAATAAACTCCAGCTTCTCCAAGCTGTACTGCCCGGTCAGTTTTGTGGTCGGAGCCTTCCTGTGATGAAACTAGGTTCTTCTCTGCTTGGCCTAGCTCAAAGTTCCTATTCCACCTGACCCCAGTTACGTACTGACACTCCAGGGGCTGCTTGCTGTTACCTAAGGTCCAGTAAGCCTCTGGGTTTTCTACCACCATGCGTGAAGCTATGGTGATGCTTCGGTCTCCAGTGACCGGTGACAATGTGCAGGACTTCTCCAATCCTATAGCACTCAGAATTTCTACCACTGTGCCTTTCGCCTTGTCCGCGCTGGTAGCATAAGCATTTCTCACTTCACAGGTTAATAAAGTCAGTCCCTTACTTAATTCCTTCCTTGAGCTTGTTGCCAGACTCTCAGTAATCTTCTAGGCAGGAGCACGTCTCTGAACCTTCACTGTCCTTGGGACAGGAGACTGAAGTATATCTGCAACTCACTCCTCTTCTCAATAAATGTCTCAGTCCGTCTATCAGTGGGGCACAGCTCTGACCAGGCTGAGGTGAACTGGCTCACCTTTACTGGACTCCACTTTCTGAACTGCACAATCAATCCCTCCTCTGTCTTCCTGACAGGAAACTGAACTCCTCCAGAGTCACTGACTGAATCACTGCCCAACACTGCATGTCACTAGACTATATATATACCTGTGGGCATGTCTAAGTGTGTGCTGAAATGAATGTTCATTGAGCATTAAACTGCTATCTCTCCACACATCCTCCAGGGTACTGCGTGTGCCTTCACACCAGGGCTACACACAGGCATGATCCGGCGTGTTGCTAAAAAAACGGATCCGGTACCGGATGGGTTTTTTTACCATTGACTTTCATTAGCGCCGGATCGCGCCTGATGTCATTGCGTTGTATCCGTTTTTGTCCGGATCCGGCGGAAATGTACATTCCGGCGGCCGGACAAAACGGAGCATGTAACGTTTTTTTTTTTTTTTTGCCGGAGCCGCCTGATAGTGCCTGAAGCGGCGCATCAGGAGGACGGAAATAATAGAAGTCAATGGAACCGGATCAGACTCTTTGTGCAAACAGTCAAAAGTCTGATCCGGATTCTGGAAACCAAGGTCTACTACTACTACTACTACTACATTTTCCAGTGTCTCCGGGCATCCCAAACCCTCTTTTTCTGGGTTCAAAAGTTCAGGTCGGATCCAGCAAAAAAACGGATCCGTTGCATCCGTTTTTTTTATTTCCGTGCCGGATCCGTCCCTTCAGGTGTTCGATGGATCATGCCTGATACAAAAAAACGGATGTGTGAAAGAGGCCTTACACATGCGCGCCCCGGGGCACTGTCAGGTTTGCTACTCTACGGCTGACAATGGCTTTTTCTGTCTAAGAAATTGTTTATTTTAACATGAGGTTAAAACTGTTTATGGTCTTAATGGTATCCCCTGAAGTAGTAGACGTGGGTCCTGCACCTGTTCGCTCCTCCTGGAATGGTGAGGTTGGCTGTCCATATGGAATTATCTCCATCCACTTCTGTGGGATTTAAAAAAAAAAATAAAAAATGGCCAAATAAACTTGCGCAGCTATAGACGTCGATGGAGAGCATCATGCAAGCTCTGGGATCAGTTCACTAACAGTGCTGTGAGACAGGACTCGGCTCTTGAAATAGGTTTGGGACTCACATTTAGGCCGGGATCACACATGCGAGTAAATTGCCCGACACTCGCATGTGAAATCCCAGCTGTAGCGCCGGCACTCGGGAGTGGAGTGCACAGCTGCATGTAGTTCTATGCAGCCGCTTGGTCCACTCCCGAGTGCCGGTGTCTCGACCACGCACCACAATTGTGGGTTTCCAGGGCAATGGGGTACTCAGAGCCGAGCCCGTAGAAGTCTATGGGATTGTTACAGGTAGCGGTGGCTCGGTCTGTGGCCCTGGCGGTCAGGCGTATGTTGGGGGGTATATTTACAGGGGATATATATATATATACAGTTCGTGACGCCACCTGTAGTCTCTGATAATTTGTACCAGCGCTGCTGTAGATCTCTGAGGGGATGGTGAGGCAGCTAGATGTCGGGTCCCCTACAGGTGGGACTCTTCCCTCAGGTCGATGGTTATGATAGGGTAGTGCAGGAATACAATCAATATACACAGTCTCACACATCAGCGTCTTTCCATACCTTTACTTCAAGTTGTTCAGGCAGGTCCCAGGGAGGCTGATGGGGTTGATGGAGGATGAGCTTTGAGGCAACGGCTAAGCAAGTTAGGGGCCTCCTTTACTTTCAAATGATGATGAGTACAACCAGCATGAAGCGTAGTTCCCTCTATAATCTCCAGCTTTTCCAAAGCTGTGCTGCCCGGTCAGTTTTGTGGTTGGAGCCTTCTTCTGAGAGAGCTGAGTTCCAATTCCTGTCGTGCACTGACTCAAGGTTCTCACTCTCCCTGACCCCAGTTACGTACTGACTCTTCAGGGGCTGCTTTCCGCGACCTAAGGTCCGATAAGCCTCTGGGTTTCCTACCACCATGCATGAAGCTATGGTGATGCTTCGGTCTCCAGTGACCGGTAACAATGTGCAGGTATCCTATACCTATGGCACTTTTCTGTTCTCTTCCACTATGCCCTTCGATTTGCTCAGACTCTCAACAGATGTCTCAGTCCGTCCTCTAGTGGGGCACAGCTCTGACCAGGCTGAGGTGAACTGGCTCACCTGTACTGGCCTCCACTTTCTGAACTGCACACAGACTGCACTTCCTAACTCTTTCGAGTCACTGACTGAACTCAACTCAGACTACTCAGCACTCCCCTCCACACCCCTGCTGGGTGTGTCCGAAGTGTACGTGATATCATGAAGAGCCCTTAACCGTTACCTCTCCACTCATCCTCCTGGTATTGTGTACCAGGGCTACACATTCCCCCATGGTAAACGACAGCACTCCCGGGCTGTGAAATACAAGAGACATTTTTGTTTATGCATTAAACATCAACATTAAACATTAATTCGTCCCATCCGGGAGGTAAGGATGTCTTGAACGTTGCGAACAAAACATTATATATATAGAAAAGTACAAATATTAAATAACATTTTCATATAAATAGACAATATGCTTGTGAAGGACCCGCACCAAACCTTCAACGTGGGTCCTGGGTGGGCTGCAGGACATCCGAATGCAGACCTCACTCAGTGCCACACCACACGGGTTTTGTATTCAGAGGTAATTGTGCTGGTTTTCAAATATGGCATGCAACTTAAGGAAGATCGCAGGTACCGACTCCTGATCAACGGTATCCCAAGTCTCCACTTCCCTCTCAGCAGCGCCAGTTAGCTGCCCTATTAGCACAGCAGCTTTTTGTCTCTCAGGCATGGAGTACATTTCTAGGATGCTGCATAACTTCCGCTTGAAGCCTGCTAATGTGCCTGGCTCACCGCTGTACTGGGGAAGCCATTTCGCCCCAGGCATATATGGGAGCGTTAGTGGCATGATCGGGACTACCGGACTGGGTGCAGGGCCTGCGCCCCCATCTGGCGCTACAATACCAAGCGGTGCGGGATTGGGGCCTCCGGCCGGGGCCGCACTGTCAGCCGGTTGTTGTGACATCTTAGCGCCCCCTTGGTTAAACGGAGCCTACCGGTTTCAGATGCTGCTACTTCACAGGCTCAGCAGTGGGAACAGGACCTTCGTCGCAGGCGCTCTGATGTCAGAGCGTTCACTTCCTGTTGCAGGACCTGCCGCTGAGTCAGAGCCGGGGGCGTGTCCAAGACTTTGCGCGCTCTTTCAGGTACGCCCACCTTCTTCTCCAGCGCCTTAGGGCGCGAATCTGGCGGCAAATATGGCGGTATTTGGCGCCAAACAGCAACAGTCTTTTTCGCCAAAACACTCCACAGGCACACAGGGCTCGCAATGCTGCAAGTTTCGAATCCTGTTCGTGACGCCAAATTTTTGTGTCGACCCGCCACCACAATTGTGGGTTTCCAGGGCAATGGGGTACTCAGAGCCGAGCCCGTAGAAGTCTATGGGATTGTCACAGGTAGCGGTGGCTTGGTCTGTGGCCCTGGCGGTCAGGCGTATGTTGGGGGGTATATTTACAGGGGATATATATATATACAGTTCGTGACGCCACCTGTAGTCTCTGGTAATTTGTACCAGCGCTGCTGTAGATCTCTGAGGGGATGGTGAGGCAGCTAGATGTCGGGTCCCCTACAGGTGGGACTCTTCCCTCAGGTCGATGGTTATGATAGGGTAGTGCAGGAATACAATCAAATAACACAGTCTCACACATCAGCGTCTTTCCATACCTTTACTTCAAGTTGTTCAGGCAGGTCCCAGGGAGGCTGATGGGGTTGATGGAGGATGAGCTTTGAGGCAACGGCTAAGCAAGTTAGGGGCCTCCTTTACTTTCAAATGATGATGAGTACAACCAGCATGAAGCGTAGTTCCCTCTATAATCTCCAGCTTTTCCAAAGCTGTGCTGCCCGGTCAGTTTTGTGGTTGGAGCCTTCTTCTGAGAGAGCTGAGTTCCAATTCCTGTCGTGCACTGACTCAAGGTTCTCACTCTCCCTGACCCCAGTTACGTACTGACTCTTCAGGGGCTGCTTTCCGCGACCTAAGGTCCGATAAGCCTCTGGGTTTCCTACCACCATGCATGAAGCTATGGTGATGCTTCGGTCTCCAGTGACCGGTAACAATGTGCAGGTATCCTATACCTATGGCACTTTTCTGTTCTCTTCCACTATGCCCTTCGATTTGCTCAGACTCTCAACAGATGTCTCAGTCCGTCCTCTAGTGGGGCACAGCTCTGACCAGGCTGAGGTGAACTGGCTCACCTGTACTGGCCTCCACTTTCTGAACTGCACACAGACTGCACTTCCTAACTCTTTCGAGTCACTGACTGAACTCAACTCAGACTACTCAGCACTCCCCTCCACACCCCTGCTGGGTGTGTCCGAAGTGTACGTGATATCATGAAGAGCCCTTAACCGTTACCTCTCCACTCATCCTCCTGGTATTGTGTACCAGGGCTACACACCGGCACCAGAGCTGGGATTTCACATGCGAGTCTCGGGCGATTTACTCGCATGTGTGATCCCGGCCTTATTTCCAGAGCAGGACCGAGTATAGGGCAATGTGTCCCACAAATTGCCACATCAGCATCATTGCTACCATGAGATGTTGCTCGTCATTGCCACGTTGCCCTGGATTAATACAAAAAAATAGACTTGGCACTGGGTTCTAGATTTTCAAATTCCAGCTCTACATTGACCCCACTGGGTGAATATCCTAAGCTACCCCGATGTACGTTATCATAGGGTGAGATTTGGGAAACTAGCTTTGTTGCAGGTAGCAACCAATCCATGCACAGTCTTCATTTCTTATTGTGAGTTATCGGACATGCTCGTGTGCTGACCGAGTGTCTTCGGCGTGCTCGAAAAATTTGTTTGAGTCCCACGTCTGCATGTCTCGCGACTGTTAGACATTGCAACCCATACAGAGATTGCCTGTTTGTTGGGTAATCCCTGCATGTGTTGCTGTGGAACAGACATGCAGCCGTGGGGACTCAGACATATTTTTCGAGCACGCAGAAGACTCTCGGTTAGCATCCAAACGTGCCCTCACTTTGCAGGGACTGTATAATCTATGACAAACACACAATGTTGGATCCTTGCGTAAGTGAATAAAAAAAATTATCCAATTTTCATCCGGAATAAATGGACGATATTACATTTGTTGTTGTCTAGGACTTTTTACGCATAGCCTATACCTAGGATAGGTCATCAATATCAGGTTAGTTGGAGTACGACACCTAGCACTGCTTCCGATCAATCAGCTGCTCTTGGTGGCGGTGCCTGGAAGTGATCAGTTCCGGAGTGGAACTACACAGCTTTGTCAACTTCTTTGTGGACTGGCCCACCAGAGAGCTGGAGAATCCTCCGGTGGGCCTTTACTTCTACAGGAGAGTTTTATAGTGTTTTGGGGTTCCTAAGTGAGGGAGAACCTGGCGCCATAATCTGGATTTCAACAGTATCTGAAAAATCATGTGATAACCGATCGAATCAGCAATAAGAGCCAAATCCTAACATTGTGCATCTTATGGCTATACCTCTTGATACGGTGCCTGATAAAAATGAGTCTAGCTCCGAAAAACCACTTTATTTATATTGTATTAGTTTTGTATAGATGAAAGATGGGCCCTCAGAATCGAGGCCTCTGATGAGCCCAATGTTCTTCTGTTTGGCACTGGGGCCGTGTACTACACATCCGTCCCTATTCAAACAAATTGGAGTCGATCTGCAGTACCCCGCAGCGACTGCTATACAGTTGATGGAGCTGTATAGTTACACTACGCAAATGATTATTTCCTGTTGCCGTCACGTGATCGGTAGCGGTGCTAGGTGTCGTTCTCAAACTAATCTGATATTGATGACCTATTCTAAGGATAGGCTATGAATGAAACATTTCTGGACAGCCCCTTTTAATAATGGCAGTCATCTGAACAGATCCATTGAAAAACATAAATACAGGTGCTCTTTTGTGCTCTTAATATGGTTGAAAATCTCCACCCAACCATGACCTGAACTAATTAGGGACCTTTAATACTGTTAGTTCCGGTTATTAGGCTGATGGGCACAAATCTACGCCTATAATATAGTCCCGTGCAGCTGCCCTAAGAGGCTTTGTATTTTTAGGCTATAGGGAAAATTTGGTTATGAAATTTCTATGCTTGGCCTGATCAGAGGAGAACTGAAAATTCATCAGCCCGTTTTATCAGGGGTAGAGCTTAAATTTTACCTTTCGTAAAATAAGCAATGGTTATCCCGTGATGTGAAAATAATATAAAAATCCATATTTAGTTTTGCATAACACAAATATCTGTGTGTTTGCAGAGCGTCATCCCCTTATCTGCTTCCTAGGCTTAATGTTCTTTGTGTTCTCATGTAAGTAAAGTAATTATTACTGAAGAACCTGTTTGTTGAATGAGCAAGAGGCAGTGGTGTGGCCAAGATGTCTACGTCACGTAACACATAAATCTGGTGCCCTCGTCCTATATATACCTAGAGGAATGTTATAGTGTATATAAAAAAAGTCTTCCGGAAAGAGTTTCCTATTGTAAAATACATGTGAAACCGAAAGTAAAAAAAATTATATATATATATATATATATTATATATATATATATATATATATATATATATATATATATATATATATAGTAATTTTTTTTTTTTTTATTCACTAATACTAAAAAAAAAAAAATATTGAAGACTCCATTAAGTTATTTGCATGATAGTAAGTTATAAGCCGCTGATCTCTTGGGCTCTGTATCCCGAGGACAGGGTTCTGCAGAATCCCATCTTGAATATATACGGTAATTACTTCTCATTATAAAGTGACTTCATATCCAGCATTGCTGTGTATACTCTTCGCTAGGATGCAAAATCTGTGACAAGTCCATAAAGTAGTCGTCATTTGTAGGACTCATCACATCCGGTGTGTGACAGTTTTGTCCGATCATTCCTTTGTGTCATGCTTGTTCAGGAGGACATGGCAGAAGCATGAATGTGTACAGGCTGTCAGGCCCAGGGACGTCTCTGTGGCACTTTCTGCTACAGTACACTAGGACAGGAGCCATGCAGATAATTTACCATTTTTATTACTAAGCTCCTATGTGTAGCCCTGGTACACAATACCAGGAGGATGAGTGGAGAGGTAAAGGTTAAGTGTTCTTCATGTCATCATGTACCTTCGAACACGCCCAGTAGGGGTGTGGAAGGGAGTGTCAGTAGGAGAGTGTGTCCAGACTTAGGAGAGACAAGACGTCTTTAGGGACTCTGCTCTATCTTCAGCTTCAAATTGTGGAGTCTAGTATAGGTACTTTAACGTACCCGAGCCTAGTCAAAGCTGTGCCCACTGGAGACAGGCTGAAATATCTCCTGAGAACTGAGCAAGTCGAAGGGCAAAAGTGGAAGAAAGCAAGGAAGTGCTATAGGTGAAGAATACCTGCACGAATCTACCGGTTACTGGGGACCGAAGGATCATCTTTGTTTCAATCAAGGTGATAAGATAACCAGAAATCTACCGGACCCTAGGTCGCGGCGGATAAGCCCATATAGTCAGTACGTAACTGGGGTCAGAGGGAAGTGAGGACCGTGAGTCAGTGCACGACAATATAGGAAATCATCTTTCTCATAAAAAGGCTCCAACCACAACACTGATCGGGCAGAACAGCTAAAGATTAGCTGGAATTATAGAGAGGACTACGCTTCAAGCTGGTCGTACTCAGCTTCATTGGAGTTAAAGGAGGCCCCTAACTTGCTTAACCGTTTGCCTCAAAGCTCATCCTCCATCAACCCCATCAGCCTCCCTGGGACCTGCTTTACCATTCTGCAAGTAAAGGTATGGAAAGACTTTGACTGTGTGAGACTGAGTTATTACTGCATGCCTGCACAATCCCTACCTAACTACCGACCTGAGGGAAGAGTCCCACCTGTAGGGGACCCGACATCTAGCTGCCTCACCATCCCCTCAGAGATCTACAGCAGCGCTGGTACTAATTACCAGAATACTACAGGTGGCGTCACGAACTGTATATAGTTATCCCCTGTAAATATTCCCCAACAACATACGCCAGACCGCCCGGGCCACAGACCGAGCCACAGCTACCTGTGACAAAATCCCCATAGACTTCCATGGGCTCGGCTCTGAGTACCCCATTGCCCTGGTAACCCACAATTGTGGTGGCGGGTCGACACAAACTTTTGGCGTCACGAACAGGATACGAAACTTGCAGCATTGCGAGCCCTGTGTGCCTGTGGATTGTTTTTGTGAAAAAGGACTGTTTGCTATTTTTGGCGCTAAAATCCGCCATTTTGCCGCCATATTCGCGCCCTCAGGCGCTGGAGAAGAAGGTGGGCGTACCTGAAAGAGCGCGCAAAGTCTTGGACACGCCCCCGGCTCTGACTCATCGGCAGGTCCTGCAACAGGAAGTGAACGCTCTGACATCAGAGCGCCTGCGACGAAGGTCCTGTTCCCACTGCGGTGCCTGTGAAGTAGCAGCATCTGAAACCGGTAGGCTCCGTTTAACCAAGGGGGCGCTAAGATGTCACAACAACCGGCTGACAGTGCGGCCCCGGCCGGAGGCCCCAATCCCGCACCGTCTGGTATATTAGCGCCAGATGGGGCGCAGGCCCTGCACCCAGTCCGGTAGTCCCGATCATGCCACTAACGCTCCCATATATGCCTGGGGCGAAATGGCTTCCCCAATACAGCGGTGGGCCAGGCACATTAGCAGGCTTCAAGCGGAAGTTATGCAGCATCCTAGAAATGTACTCCATGCCTGAGAGAAAAAAGCTGCTGTGCTAATAGGGCAGCTAACTGGCGCTGCTGAGAGGGAAGTGGAGACTTGGGATACCGTTGATCAGGAGTCGGTGCCTGCGATCTTCCTGAAGCTTCATGCCATATTTGAAGACCGCACAGAAACGGATCTCCGGATGGCCTTCTATCACTGTTCACAACAGCCAGGTGACAGCATCCGGGACTATGCTTGCCGACTACAGGGAGCCCTGAGAGCCCTCAAGCAAATTAACATTTAAATGCTATCGACGAGAATAGAATGCTGAAAGAACAATTTATACAGGGATTGAGATCCCCAGAGGAACGCAGAACTGTAAATTGGTGGTCCTTAGATCATCCGGATGCTACCTTTGATGCCCTAAAGACATGGCAATAAAAGGGCTGCGGCCCCTGGGCAAACCCGAGGTGGCCACCCAACATCATCAGGGTGAAGTCACTCTGGAACCGGCAGTAACCCCCTGTTCCCCGCTAGTGGCAGAAACCAAAACGCAGGTGACACCTCCTAGTGAATTGGACTGTCTGCGCTCAGAGGTGCGCCAGCTGACTAAAAATCTGGCCGCTGTGATGAGTGCCCTACAGCTGCGGAAAGAAGAGGAAGGGAAGATCTTGCTAGCTGACTGCCCAGAGGACGTTCCGTGGATGCACCGGAGAAGAAAGAAGACGTCGCCCCCCCGGAGGAGGACAACGCCACCCCCAGGAGCAACCTCTGATCAACACCCTTCTCGTCGAGAGATCATCTGTTATCGCTGCAACCGGAAAGGTCATCTGTCTACACAGTGTCCTTTAAACGGGCAGAACCTGGGTCCAAGGGCCAACACCCAGGAGAATACCCGTCAGGCCCCCTAGACTGGAACCGCAGGTATGTGGGCGGGCGACCCTACCTGTCTATTATTCTAGATGGTATTGCTGTTCCAGCATTGTTAGACACTGGGTCCCAGGTGACCCTCATACCTGATGCTCTATATACCAAGTACTGGTCAATGGACAGTCTTAAACCTCCGAGCCTTGACTTTACTGTGTATGCTTCGAATGGTCTTCCTGTAGAAGTACTCGGAACAAAATGTGTAGATGTAAAGGTGGGCAGAGAGGAGTTGAAAGACCAAGGGCTTCTGGTAGTAAAGACTGTAAATGAGGAGAACGGTTTAAATATCATTTTGGGTACTAACATTATCGGTAATTGTTTGGGAGAAGTTGTGTTCTTACTCCAACAGCTCGCTGAGATTGCCCGACCAAGGCAGAGAGGAGTAATCCAAAGAGAGATCCGGGCCCTGGTGTGTCAGCAGCAAGCGAAGCTTACCGACGGCGAAATTGGTAATGTACGGGTCACTGACTCAGTTCCTATTGTGATACCCCCAATGAGTGAAATGATCATTTGGTGCAGGGCAGCCATAGGTCTGAGAGGACAGAATTACCAAGCTGTAGTAGAACCCCACCATTCAGAACATAGACCTACACTTATGACTGCTAGAGGAGTAGTAGAGGTGGTAAATGGAAGAGTACCGTACGGCTTCTCAATTGGGGAGATGATGAGGTAAATTTACCCCGTTATGCAACCATTGCTAAACTTCATGCTGTTGATAATAATTCTATTCTCCCGGCTGAGTCCTTAGACTCCTGTCAAATAGAGGAGGACAATGACCCAGCAACTCAGGTGGCGGAATGGTGTCAGCAACTCCATGTTGGGACGGACACCACTCCCGCTCACCAGAAGCAAGGGGTATTACGGGTGGTGCAAGAGTACGCCCAAGTGTTTAGCAAAAATCCACTTGATTTTGGGACAATTAAGGGAGTACAACATCATATCCCTACAGGCAATCATCCTCCCATCAAAGAGCGGTATAGGCCCATACCTCCAGCTCATTATCAGAAGGCTAAAGAAATGTTGAATGATATGAAGAAAGCTGGGGTGATAAGGGATAGTTGTAGTCCCTGGGCAGCCCCTCTAGTTCTGGTTAAAAAGAAAGATGGTAGTATGAGAATGTGTGTGGATTACAGGCAGGTGAACCGCATAACACACAAGGATGCATACCCGCTACCACGCATAGAGGAATCATTAGCTGCTCTGAAAACGGCTAACTACTTTTCTACCCTTGATCTGACTAGTGGTTACTGGCAAGTGGCTGTGGCTGAGGAGGATCGTGAGAAAACGGCTTTCACCACCCCAATGGGGCTCTGTGAGTTCGACAGAATGCCGTTTGGGCTCAGTAGTGCCCCAGGAACATTTCAGAGAGTGATGGAAAACTGTCTGGGACATCTCAATTTTGAAACCGTGCTGCTATACCTAGACGATGTTATCGTGTATTCCAAGACATATGAGGACCATCTGAAGCACCTGGCAGAAGTGTTTGAGTCCCTGTCCAGGTACGGGATGAAGTTGAAACCCTCAAAATGCCATCTACTCAAGCAGAAGGTACAATACTTGGGGCACATCGTCAGTTCGGAAGGAGTAGCGCCGGACCCAGAGAAAGTCACTGCCATCCAGAAGTGGCCGGAGCCGAAGAACCTTAAGGAAGTGCGACAGTTCCTGGGACTAACGGGTTACTATAGGAGATTCGTGAAAGATTACACGAAGAAGGCAGCCCTTTACAGGACCTCCTAGTAGGACAATCCCTAAAGAGCAGAAACCCTCCCTTTAATTGGGGTAAAGAACAGGCTGAAGCATTCCAAAAGATGAAAGAGATCCTGACAGGTGATGAAATCTTAACCTATCCTGATTACAGTCAACCGTTCCTGTTGTACACCGACGCCAGTAATGAAGGGTTGGGAGCCGTTCTCAGTCAGAAGCAGAATGGACAAGAAAAAGTCATCGCATATGCTAGCAGAAAACTCAGGCCAACTGAAGGAATCCGGAAAATTATAGCAGCTTCAAGCTGGAGTTTCTGGCGCTGGTCTGGGCCATCACTGAAAGATTTAAGCACTATCTGGCCTCCAATAAGTTCACTGCGTTTACAGACAACAACCCGTTAACGCACCTGGAAACCGCCAAGCTGGGCGCCATGGAGCAGCGATGGATGGCTCGGTTGTCCAATTACCAGTTTACTATCAAGTACCGGGCAGGTCGAAAGAATGCTAATGCTGATGCGTTGTCCCGTATGCCGCATGACTCTGATACGGAAGAAGAATCGGACGACCTGGAAGAAATTGAGCTACCCGCGTTCCATCGAAATGGGGTAGTCCACGAGCATCAAGTCCACAGAAAGCAAAATGGGTGCAACATTAAATCCTTTACCCCATCACAGCTGGAAAGAGACTCAGGACAGTGATCCAGTGGTCAGCCACATCAAGGAGTTGTTAAAGCAAGAAGGCTCCTCCTTGGAAAAGGATGCACCTATGCCCGCCAAGCTCCTGTGGAACGAGAGAAGCAGGTTGTTCCTGTACCGTGAGAAGTTGTGCAGAAGATACGTCAACCCCAGAACCCATGAAATGGTCTGGCAAATCGTGGTCCCAAAGACAGACGTCCCAATGGTGTTGGAAGCATACCACGATCAAGCAGGACACTTTGGCTGGAGGAAGCTGGAGACCCTGTTGAGATGCCGGTTCTACTGGGTAGGGATGCGCAGCTCCATCGAGAGGTGGTGTCGGAACTGTGGACCCTGTGGTCTCAGAAGAAAGGACTACGGAAGTCAGAAAGGCCCCCCTGCAACCTATCCGGACGACTCGTCCTCTGGAGATTGTGGCCCTGGACCACGTCAAACTGTCGCCGAGTAGATCTGGATACTCATACGCCTTGACCATGGTGGACCATTACTCCAGATTTCTGGTAGTCGTTCCAGTGAAAGACCAGACCGCAGTGACGGCCGCGAAGACCTTTCAAGCAAGCTTCTGCAGACCGCATGGGTATCCCGAGCAAGTCTTAACCGATCAGGGACCTGCTTTCGAAGCTGATTTATTCAAGGAATTCTGTCATATGTACGGGTGCAAGAAAATAAGAACAACACCATATCACCCTCAAACCAACGGTCTTTGTGAAAAGATGAACCATATTGTCCTTGACTTGTTGAGATCCATACCGTTGGAAGACAGGAATCGATGGCCGGATTTACTGCCTGATTTGGTTGATTTGTATAATCATATACCTGTAAGCTCAACTAACTGCACTCCCGCCTATCTTATGAGAGCAAGGCCCGGAAAACTACCAATGGATCTAGAACTTGGAGTGGTAGAACCGGAGGCAGACGACGCCGTGGAAAACTGGGACGTCAATCGGCGAGAGCAATACAGAAGAGTACAAATCTGTGTAGAGGAAAGTCTTAATAAGGCACGGGAGAAACAGGAAAATGTTTACAACCGAAATGCTCCTGCCAAGCCTTTGATGCCTGGAGAGGTAGTATTAAAAAGAAAGAGGAAAATGCATAAACTGGATAATCAGTGGGAGCAAGAACCCTACGTCATACAAGATTCTAAGTACGACAACGGAAAAGTTTGTGTCGTCAGTAAAGACGGAGGAAAAACAATAACCACTGTGTCTAGAGACCATTTGAAACTATGTCCGGAACCCTTGAAACGTTGCGACAAGAACCCTGTCTTCAATCAAAGAGAAAAAAGGAAGAGGTTATACACACAGATCTGGGAGATTTTCCTGCGGATTGGCCCCGACTGGGAGATGCTGTGATAATTCCAGTGTTGCAGTTTTATCAGCCACAAGAGGAAGTTCTACCTCCAGTTGTGCCTGTGGTGCCAGTTGAACCCGTCCAGGAGTTACCCATTCCAGCAACACCTCAACCTGTAGAACCTCAAGATGGATCATCTGAAGCAGCGCCCCATACTATGGGATCCCCTGGTGAAGCTGACTCACACCGCCCAGCCATCAGTACACTTGCCAGATCCATGGAAAGATTAAGGCAGTTCTATGGTTTACCGTTTCATAGTGCAGACAGATCGCAAATTGATTTACCTGAAACTACACCACGTAGGTCAGAGAGAATCACAAAAGGGAAATTACCCATTAGATATCAGCAATAGTTATGACGAATTGATGTAAATATATTGTGAAAAGTCTATTTATATAAATGTGTTTTTTCCCTATTAAGCTTCGTTTACAATGGACTCAGAGGCTGAGGACTGAGCCAGCCCAAAAACTGTATCCTGTAAATAGTTGCACTAAAGTGCCTTCTTAATGGTTTCACATGAAACCTTGACTCACCTCTGAACCAAAAACCCGTGTGGTGTGGCACTGAGGAGGTCTGCACTTGGATGTCCTGCAGCCCACCCAGGACCCACGTTGAAGGTTTGGTGCGGGTCCTTCACAAGTATCTTGTAAATTTATTTATTGAATACTACTTGTATTTTTCTATAAAGTTTGTAACGTTCAAAGTATCTTACCTCCCGGATGGGAAGATGTTATTGTTCCAAATGTTATTGCATAAACAAAATTTTTCTGTCTTTTGTATTCCACAGCCCGGGAGTGCTGTCGTTTACCATGGGGGAATGTGTAGCCCTGGTACACAATACCAGGAGGATGAGTGGAGAGGTAAAGGTTAAGTGTTCTTCATGTCATCATGTACCTTCGAACACGCCCAGTAGGGGTGTGGAAGGGAGTGTCAGTAGGAGAGTGTGTCCAGACTTAGGAGAGACAAGACGTCTTTAGGACTCTGCTCTATCTTCAGCTTCAAATTGTGGAGTCTAGTATAGGTACTTTAACGTACCCGAGCCTAGTCAAAGCTGTGCCCACTGGAGACAGGCTGAAATATCTCCTGAGAACTGAGCAAGTCGAAGGGCAAAAGTGGAAGAAAGCAAGGAAGTGCTATAGGTGAAGAATACCTGCACGAATCTACCGGTTACTGGGGACCGAAGGATCATCTTTGTTTCAATCAAGGTGATAAGATAACCAGAAATCTACCGGACCCTAGGTCGCGGCGGATAAGCCCATATAGTCAGTACGTAACTGGGGTCAGAGGGAAGTGAGGACCGTGAGTCAGTGCACGACAATATAGGAAATCATCTTTCTCATAAAAAGGCTCCAACCACAACACTGATCGGGCAGAACAGCTAAAGATTAGCTGGAATTATAGAGAGGACTACGCTTCAAGCTGGTCGTACTCAGCTTCATTGGAGTTAAAGGAGGCCCCTAACTTGCTTAACCGTTTGCCTCAAAGCTCATCCTCCATCAACCCCATCAGCCTCCCTGGGACCTGCTTTACCATTCTGCAAGTAAAGGTATGGAAAGACTTTGACTGTGTGAGACTGAGTTATTACTGCATGCCTGCACAATCCCTACCTAACTACCAACCTGAGGGAAGAGTCCCACCTGTAGGGGACCCGACATCTAGCTGCCTCACCATCCCCTCAGAGATCTACAGCAGCGCTGGTACTAATTACCAGAATACTACAGGTGGCGTCACGAACTGTATATAGTTATCCCCTGTAAATATTCCCCAACAACATACGCCAGACCGCCCGGGCCACAGACCGAGCCACAGCTACCTGTGACAAAATCCCCATAGACTTCCATGGGCTCGGCTCTGAGTACCCCATTGCCCTGGTAACCCACAATTGTGGTGGCGGGTCGACACACCTATATCCCCACCACAAAGACAATGGTGATCCCAAGATGGGGTCTCTGGATTCCAGGATGTAGGCGCTGCAGAGGCCCATCTTGGCTCAAGCGGCAGAGCACATTCTCGACCTGCTATCCATTCTTTGTGTATGGAATTTCAGGAATAAGCGGAGCGCTGTTCTGAGCCTCATTTGTTATATATGGGATTGCCGGTGAAAGCTAAGGTGACACATACGCACCTCTGTCCTATTCAAAGTGGGGCTCTGCAGGGCCTGGTCCCTGAGATCCAGAGCCCTGTTGTTAGGACAGGTGGGACCACCAATGATCAGCAAGCATTTCCTTATCCTATATATATATATATAATATATATATATATATATATATATATAATATATAATATATATATATATATATATATATATATATGTGTCGACCCGCCACCACAATTGTGGGTTACCAGGGCAATGGGGTACTCAGAGCCGAGCCCGTAGAAGTCTATGGGGATTTTGTCACAGGTAGCTGTGGCTCGGTCTGTGGCCCGGGCGGTCTGGCGTATGTTGGGGATATATTTACAGGGGATTGATTTATGTACAGTTCGTGACGCCACCTGTAGTGTTCCGGTAATTAGTACCAGCGCTGCTGTAGATCTCTGAGGGGATGGTGATGCAGCTAGATGTCGGGTCCCCTACAGGTGGGACTGGTCCCTCAAAGTCTATGTGAGTTGTGAAGTCGAGTGCGGTTAAAGAACACAGTCTCACACGGTCAGCGTCTTTCCATACCTTTACTTGCAAGATGTTAAGGCAGGTCCCAGGGAGGCTGATCCAAGGAGAGTGTATCTTGAGACGGCAGCTGGACAAGTTAGGGGCCTCCTTTATCTCCAATATGACGAGTGCAACTAGCATGAAGCGTAGTTCCCTCAATTCTCCAGCTTATCCAAAGCTGTACCTGCCCAGTCAGCTTAGTGTTAGGGCCTTCCTATGAAGGAGCTGAATTCTTACGTGGTCCTGCAGAACTCTAAAGTCTTCACTCCCCCTGACCCCAGTTACGTACTGACTATAAGGGGCTTGTCTGCCGCGACCTAGGGTCCGGTAGATTCCTGGTTTTCCTGTCACCGTGCCTGAAACAACAGTGACTCTTCGGTCCCCAGTGACCGGTAGCAATGTGCTGGACTTCTGCAATCCTGTAGCACTAATTCTATAATCCACTTGCCTTTCGCCTTGTCCACGCTGGTAACATAAGCACTCAAAACTAGCCAAGGGTCGAGCAGTCACTTCTTTCCTTTTCCTTCCAATGAAGTTAGCCACAGATGCTCAGTTATCACAGGCAGGAGCACGTCTCTGAACCTGATACCGTCCTCTAGACAGGGATGCTGAAGACTTTCCGTGCTAGTACTTCTCCTTTCCTCAGTGTGTGTTGATAAGGGATACAGCTCTGACCAGACTAAGGTGTATTCCAAACACCTATACCAGACTCCACGATATGAACTGGGATGAAGCAGGCTAGACTCTTTCCTCCCTCCAAACGTCTCCTCACAGATGTCTAGACTCTACTCCACACGTCCTCACTGTCCAAAGACAGGAACTAGACTCATCACTCTAACACTTACTACCTTGACCACTCCCTCTAGAGTATACTCCACTACCCTAGGGGTGTGTCTAGTGTGTGTCGAGTGAATGAATATTGAGCATTAAGCTGCCGTCTCGCCATACACTCTCCAGGGTACTGCGTGTGCCTACCACCAGGGCTACACATATATATATCTATCTCGAAAAAATAAAGGGAACACTAATACAACACAATGTAACTCCAAGTCAATCACACCTCTGTGAAATCTACCTCTCCAGTAACAAAGCAACACCAACTATGAATCAATTTCTCCTGATGTTGTGCAAATGGAACAGACAACATGTACAAATGATAGGCAATTAGCAAGACACCCCTATAAAGGAGTGGTTCTGCATGTGGTGACCACAGACCATTTCTCTATTCTCCTCTTTTTTGGCTTTTTGGTCACTTTTGCATTTTATCATTGCTCTCACCCCTAGAGGTACTGTACAGTAGCATGACGTGGTGTCTACAGCCAACAGAAGTTGCTCAGGTAGTGCAGCTCATCCAGGATAGCACATCAATGTGAGCTGTGGCAATAAGGGTAGCTGTGTCTGTTAGCACAGTGTCCAGAGCATGGAGCAGATAACAGGAGAGAGGCCAGTATACCAGGAGATGTGGAAGGGGCTGTAGGAGGCCAACAACCCAGCACCAGGAACAACCCAGTACCAGGATCGCTACCTCCTCCTTTGTGCAAGGAGGAACAGGAGGAGCAGTGCCAGAGCTCTGCAAAATGTGTCTGCTCAAACTGTCAGAAACAGACTCCATGATGGTGGTATGAGCGCCCGATGTCTACAAGTGGGTGTTGTGCTTACAGCCCAACACCGTGTAGGGCAATTGGCATTTGTCAGAGAACACCAAGATTGGCAGATTTGACATTGGCACCCTGCTCTCTTCACGGATGAGAGCAGGTTCACACTGAGCACATGTGACAGAGTCTGGAGATGCTGTGGACAAGGTTCTGCTGCCTGCAACATCCTCAAGCATGACGGGTTTGGCAGTGGGTCAGTAGTGGTGTGGGGAAGCATTTCTTTGGATGGCCGTACAGCCCTCCATGTGCTGGCCAGAGGTAGCCTGACTGCCATTAGGTACTGGGATGAGATTTCTCAAACCCGTAGTGAGAACATATGCAGGTGGAGTGGGACTTCGGTTCCTTCTGATGCATGACAATGCTAGGCCTCATGTGGCTGAAGTGTGCCAGCAGTTCCCGCATGATGAAAGCAATGATGCTATGGACTGGCTTGCCCGTTCCCCAGACCTGAATCCAATCGAGCACATCTGGGACATCATGTCTTGTTCCATCCACCAACGCAAAATTGCACTACAGACTGTCCAGTAGTTGACTGATGCTTTAATCCAGGTCTGGGAAGAGATCCCTCAGAAGAACATCTGCCGCCTCATTAGGAGAATTGCCCAGGCGTTATAGGGAGGTCATATACATCCGTGGAGGCTACATACACTGCTGAGCATCATTTCCTTGCCTTGAGGCATTTCCACTGAAGTTGGATCAGCCTGTAATTTGATTTTCCATTTTGATTTTGAGTATCATTACAAATCCAGACCTCCATGGGATATTAATTTTGATTTACATTGATCATTTTTATGTTTAATTGTTCCCACCGCATTCCAATACGTAATGAATAAAGATTTGCAACTGGAATATTTAATTCAGTGATATCTAGGACGTGGGATTTTAGTCTCCTCTTTATTTTTTTGAGCAGTATGTAATATATATATATATATATATATATATATATATATATATATATATATATATATATATATATATACACACCGTATATATTATTCTTTCCTGATATTGCAGGCCAGTAGTAGGGGAAACATATGTCCTTCATTTGCCCCAAGGAGCTGGCACCCGTTTTGTTTCCTAATTTCAGCGTTTGCAGGAAGTTGCACCCATCAGATATAGATGACTGACCAACCGCAGCATATTGAAAAGTTCTGTACTTTTCTAATCTGCTTTGTATTTCAACATTCTATCCATTTTTACAATCTCTTCTTGCTGTCAATGGATGGAAGCAAAACCGTGAAATTTGGATAGGAGTACGCCACTGTATACTTTTACGGTTGCATCCATCTGCCATAGACTCCCTTATAGGACACAATTTTGCATGTCATTGGGGCTTTGACATTCCTTAACCTTTAAAGTCTTTGACCACGTCGGCACATGAATCTAGAGATTTTCTTGCTCTTGCTACAAGCCGACAGTACGCCTCATACCTGGTGTCAGTTTACCATAAGTGCTATTAACGTAACTCAAGACGAAAAGGATCTGACGCTGTTCTGCTCACTACAGATTACCTAAACTGATACCCAATATCCATGGACCCTTACCAGCCTGAGAATACCAGCCCCCAGCTCTCTGCTTTAGCAAGGCTGGTTGTTGAAAATGGGTGGGGGGGGGGGTACCACACGCCGTTTTTTTTATTGTTTAAAAAATTTAAAAAAACAGTGTGTGGACCCCTCTATTCTTGATAACTAGCCGTATTGAAGCTGACAGCTGAGGGTTGCTGCCCGCCAGCTGTGAGTTTTGCCTGGCTGGTTATCAAAAATACAGGGGAACCCACACAGAGTTTTTTTTCTTTTTTTTTTTTTTAATTGTTCATTTACAGTGTAGAAGCGGCTGATGAATACTCCCATCCGCCATTCCTGCTCTCACTGTTATTAGCGGCAGCAGGTGTCAGATGATGGGATCAGTAGTCCCATCAGCTGACACCAGTGACCGGAGGTAAACTTTATACCTCTGATCACAGCTGAGTGCTCACTCTGTCTTTTAACAGCGTGGGAACCGCAGCTCTCTGACCGGCGGGGATGATTTCACTGCCGATCAGAAGTGGTGTTTGCCAAGCTGTCATGCTCATGACAGTGACAAACACTGGATGTTCAGGACTCCATTCAAGTGAATAGGGTCCAGGTACTTTTCTGGTACCCGAACCCGAACTTTTTAACTATTCGGCCGGACTCGAACATCCAGGGGTCCGCCATTTCTAGCCGAGGATAAAACATTTGTTGTAGTGTAGATACTCTGTGCCAGAGTTCTGTAGGCCAAAACAACAGAACTGCACAGAGCGTCTAGTTCTGGGACTTTCATTAGGGGATCTTTGACCTCACTTCTGGCTGACGGAGCAGCAGAATGCTGCGGGGACGCATCTCTGGGGGCCCTGTGATCGCCATTACCAGCAACCACATAACCACAGCAACCATCATCCATTCTACTGTTCTGGAGTGTCGTGGATTTCTTATTGACCATCTTTACTGAGATAAGTGATGAGGAGGCTGGGAGAGGCGAGGGCCTGTGCTATGCGTGGGCCTGTGCTATGCGTGCCTTTTCCCGCCATTAGAAATAGCGGCAGTCATCTTAATTTACATAAGGAACGCCATCTTGCAGCATAGTTCAGACTCCATTTCACCACTATTACTGTTGTGCATCCTTATTAACCCCTTTTTCTGCTTATTAACCCTGCCCTTTCCTAAAAGACGGTTACATGTGCCATCTTGTGGTCAGTTAGGCTGGTTAACCCCTAATTGCCTGCAGGGCTAACAGGCTATCTATAATTCTATCTTCTTTCACTGTCCCCGTGATGGAGAAGCCAAAAAATAAAAAAAAACAAATTTAAGTAAAAGAAATTTAACACAAGTTATATAATATCAAGACCAACAAAAGAAACTGACTGACGGATGAACAAAGAAGTCACTAAGCAGGTAAGTTAAATAATTAGTTTTTGGTTTATTAAATACAGTGATACATTACAATTATACATTTTTGTTATTTAAACTATAAATATAACAAAATTATGTTTTGTTTTTTTTTTGTTTGTTTTTCTCAAAGTGACACGCCACCCGAGCGAGTAATGCTCGTCTTTTTGGCGAATTTTGGCACACCAAGCTCAAAAGGTTACCCATCACTGTGCTAGGGGTTGCGAGTGCGTTGCTGAACATTGTACTAGAGTAATACCACTGGTACAAGATATTTCCTTACTCTGTGGACAGGCGGCGATACAAGTCGTACGGCTAAAGATCGCTCTGTGCCGCTGCTACGTCGCAGTGTAATGCAGGTGAATGGGGTCACAATAGGGGATGCGACAAGATGGTAAAAAAAATCCAATTAGTTTTGACTTTGTGACCATTGTGATACACCAGAGGTCGCGATACGACTATGTTCCTCTGCGATGTAACCGCTGCAAAGAGTAATTTTTGGCAGCTCCAGCACTAATGTCGCCATGTGGACTGCGCCTTAATGTCGATGACTAGACATTCATGCCGCCCTATAGGACCACGTAACCAGATGCAGTATTATACCGTAGTTTCAGGGCACAGTGATCCGGATGCTTATAGTGAGGCTTGTGACCCATAGTGAAACCTCTGATGTGGGTTGGGGTATGTAGCTACGTGGAGTGTGAATATGCCACAAAATCACTAAGTGTTTCTGCAGCAAAAAAAAAAAAACAAGGAATTACCATATGAAACCAAAATGGGACTCTTTAGGCCAGGATTCTAATAACGAATATCTGGCAGCGATTAATGCTCGTTTGTTGTGGCAGCTCGTTATTGGTGGCACATCTCCATGTGTAGCAGAGGATGTGCTGCCGAGAACATGCTGCTGTACGGGGACAGAGCGATCAAATGACCGATCGTTCTTTCCTCCTCATCGTCGGCGCGTGTAAACAGACCAGAAAACAGACTACTTGAATATAGTCTATCGACTTTATTACCGGCCAGTGGCTAGAAAATGTTGAGTAGGTTGATTCCTGCTGAGGATTTTCTCTGCGGATTCCGCCTTTTACAATGCACGCAAGTGCGTAGTCCTCAGCCATAAAATGTCTTGTGTATATAGAATAAGTGGCTTGGAGAACGTACACATTTACCACCCGTGTACACTTCTGTCCTGCCGCCAACCCTTGCCCCCTCATGTCTCCTCCGGAGTGAGACGCTCTGATGAAACAGATAAATGTTTAACCGTCTTGAAGACGGAGAGCGGAGGCGTTATCTGGACGGCGAGGAGTCTGTAGAGAGTATTGATGACTGGGTTCTCAAGGAAGCCGGCTGATCTTTTCTGTTGTGTTGAAAATCTGCGTACCCGTAATGGGCGTGATGGCAGATGTGCTGCCGCGGTCTGCAAATTACCGTGATGTAGACGTGGGCCTAAAGCCTAAGTTGCCGTTGACAAGCCTACTGTTTATTAGTCGCCAGGGAACTATCCGCTTGGGCGATTAATCCGACAGGCAGGTTCCCGATTTGCCGATCGGTGCTGGTTCCAGGCGTTGGACCCTCACTGATCAGCAAGCTATCGCCTACCTGTGACGAGAGGTTTCGCAAGAGAACCCGTTTTAGGAGAGTTTCAACGCTGCAATCTTTGTTTCTTCATAGATGCAGGTAAAGCCGAGGACGGTGCACTTTGTTTTATTGCACAATGCCATGCGGCTGGTTTGGAGTCCAGAACTAATGTCTGGTCATTTCTAACTTCTTTTACTTCCTCCAACACACTGCTTTGACACGGGCATGGTTTTTAAAGCTAGAACCATTATGTTGGTGTAATAGTTGCCCCAAGACAAGTGTCAATTTTACCTTTAAACTTCATCTCCATAAACTTTGCATGAATCAATAGTACTAGCAAACAATGGAAACTCTGTAATATATCTTTATCAAATCAAATATATCTTTGTGCTTCTTTATTTACTCCCCTCTGCTTCCAGAACTCTCCATTCACTCTGAAAAATAGCTAAAAATCCATCCTGCTCAAGGCAAGACGGACTATCTGCTCACTAAGGAATCAGATTACAGCTTTTATTTAACTTTCTTGAGGGGTGAGGAGGTAGAAAAGTGAGTGGGAGGGAGTCGGGGCTGCTGTTTTCTGGTAATTGTTTTATCGGACCTGGGTGCTGGACTCGCAGCCGCACTGCTCAGTAATGCCCTCCACACTGCTGCTGGTTATAAACTTGTGCTATGTTGACACAGTCGAGAAGGAATTCCTCATGTCTCTGTATTCTGTGTAAAAGAGTCATCATAGATTCCACTATTTCAGAGATCTGAAAAAAGTGAGAAAACTGCATTGGTGGGGTAAAATGCGGAATACTAGTCATATATTGGGTGGAAATAATGTTATTCCTCATGTATAAATGTATGGCACAGGACTAGAGGGCAACAAACAGCCTCTGAAGCATAGAGCCTGTAAGAGGCACGTGCTCCATGTACCGGTAAGTGGCCGCTCTGAGGCAGCAGGGTGGTCGGTACCTTAAGCAACCAGTGATAAACAATAAAATTAAATCTCTCTATTCTTGAGAACTGAGAGTATTTTTAAAAGGAGGTAAACTGCAATGTTGGGTGTAGACAAAATGTTCAAAAAAAAATACCATTTTCATGATATATTTGTACCAGCGCCACAATTTGGAAACATACACTTTTTTTTTTCTGTTAGGATGTTATAAAGGGTTAAAAGTTCACCAGCGATTTCTCATTTTTCAAAATTTACGAAACCATTTTTTTTAGGGACCACCTCAGATTTGAAGTGACTTTGGCGGGTCAATGTAACAGAAAATACCCAAAATTGACACCATTTTAAAAACTGCACCCCTCAAGGTACTCAAAACCACATTCAAGAAGTTTATTAACCCTTCAGGTACTTCACTAGAACTAAAGCAATGTGGAAGGAAAAAAATGAACATTTTACTTATTTCACTAAAAATTTACTTTGGCACCAATTTTTTTATTTTTATTTTCACAAGCATATCAGGAGAAAATGGACCACAAAATTTATTGTGCCCGGGAGTCTTCACGGGGGGGTTGCAGGGACTCCAGCAGAGGTACCGTGGGGGTGTCGGCAGACCCCATTTCTCTCTCCTCTGACGTGCGATCACCTCAGAGGAGAGGGGAAATTAAATTGGACATGGGACTTTTTTTTTTTTTTTCAGTCGCCGTTATTCCGTTAATAACAGTGACCCGCACCACCGGGGTCAGTAAAAAACGACCTGAACAGTGTTCTCTGGGGTCTCTGCTACCCCTGGAATTTTTCCGTGCTGAGGCATAATTACCCTTAACTGCCGCCGTTAAAAGGCGTATCGGCGGTCGTTAAGGGGTTAATATACAGTTTTAATAGCTCGTACATATGGCTGTATTTTCGCTCAGCATGCGATCCAACAGAACATCGGATTGCACTTTTGCGAACGTTATTCTATGGGGCCGTGCACATGTCTGTTACTTTTTTCTTTGGATCAAGATGGTTCGAGGAAAATATTGCAGTGCTCCCAAGTTGGATCTGATTATTGGATCGCACTCGGCCATGCAAGTCGTTGAGTTTGGGGAAACAAAACGGACTGCACTCGAATGACATCTGAGTGCAGTCCAATTTTCATGGACTGACAGAATGGAGAAGATGGAGACTTTTCTTTTGTCCATCTTCTACTCACTGAGAAAATGTGATCACGCTCTAGAATATACACTCGAGTGACCCCAGCCTAACAGTGTGGGGGTAATTAAAGTCTTTTTGTATATAAGGGCCGGTGTACAATAGGGACCCATTCTACCCATGACCGTTTTTTTTTTTTTTTTTCCCCTGTAGATCAATGGCTTGCACGGACAAAACTGCAGTATGCACTATATTATTATGCCATTTTCAGTATGTTTTAAAGACCAGAATAGTGCAAGCAGTAAGAAGTAACTCCGCCACCAGTACGCCATGCAGACAAGCACATGGAGCGGCACACGGAGCCAGTCACGTTTGCAATTGGTGGTTGTGACCGGCCCGATTTACAATATGGCCGCCTGAGCCCGGCCTAAGGAACTTTATATTATGGCGGTTTTATACCCTGTAAGTGCAAGTTTCTTGCCGTTATTGCGGATGGGCCGGCAGGTATACCGTATTTGCCTCCATCGCAGTGACGTGAAATGTTGGGTAAGGTTTCAGTGCAAATTCCAGCATGGTGCAAATAACACAGAGGTCATTTTCTGAGTAAACAGACATTTTGGCTGATTACTGTACAATAATCCAATAGCTAAATATTCTCGGCTGGAGATAGAAAAATGGGTCTAATGTGTCTGTAATGTCTGCAGTTGCCGCTTGAATGAGGATGAGGTGCAATTCCAGACACAGCCAGAAGATAAGAGTGGCGCTATTTATTTGAAAAAGGTCAACTTTTTTTTTTTTTTTACATTTGATCCATACATTAATCATAGTCCTACACAGGTTCTCCCTACCCAATAACAAAGGGGATTTGGGACCAACCAAAACTGGTCTTTATGGTATGTTCAGCCGTGATCTGAGCCGCATAGTAATTGAACATGGGTAAATGCCCATTGGTGTCTTGATTGTTTGCGATTTCTGCTAATTTACTATTACCGCCGTATTCCGTATCGTTGTGAAATGGTCCTAGATCTAGAATAATGGTTATTTTTTCCAGGATGTATGACCTCGTTATGGTATTATCTGAATGCAAAAATGTGTTTAGACAGACGGAGCAATTACATCAGCGGTGGCCGACAAGTAGATCAGGATCTATCGGCAGACCTCGTAGTAGGAAGAAGTAGACATGTAAACATGTCCGCTCACCAACACAGAAGTGGGAATGTCCTGGTGAGGCCAGACGGGGCCGCGGAGTGTCCGAAACTGTAAATGTTCCTTACATTGATTGTTAAAAGGGCACATGATTGTCCCTAAAAACAACTGGTTTACCAGCAAAACCCATGTATGTAGCCAATTGTAATGGCTCCACTATGGAGCCGCTTCCGCAGTAATGGCTCCACTATGGAGCCGCATCCGCAGTGGAGCTGTTGGTCGCCTTATGGTGCTCCATAAATGAAGCCAATTGTTATGGCTCCGCTATGGAGCCGCTTCCGCAGTAATGGCTCCGCTATGGAGCCGCTTCCGCAGTAATGGCTCCGCTATGGAGCCGCTTCCACAGCAATGGCTCCACTATGGAGCCGCTTCCGCAGTAATGGCTCCGCTATGGAGCCGCTTCCACAGCAATGGCTCCACTATGGAGCCGCTTCCGCAGTAATGGCTCCGCTATGGAGCCGCTTCCGCAGTAATGGCTCCGCTATGGAGCCGCTTCCGCAGTAATGGCTCCGCTATGGAGCCGCTTCCACAGCAATGGCTCCACTATGGAGCCGCTTCCGCAGTAATGGCTCCGCTATGGAGCCGCTTCCGCAGTAATGGCTCCGCTATAGAGCCACTTCCGCAGTGGAGCTGTTGGTCGCCTTATGGTGCTCCATAAATGAAGCCAATTGTTATGGCTCCGCTATGGAGCCGCTTCCGCAGTAATGGCTCCGCTATGGAGCCGCTTCCGCAGTAATGGCTCCGCTATGGAGCCGCTTCCACAGCAATGGCTCCACTATGGAGCCGCTTCCGCATTAATGGCTCCGCTATGGAGCCGCTTCCGCAGTAATGGCTCCGCTATGGAGCCGCTTCCGCAGTAATGGCTCCGCTATGGAGCCGCTTCCGCAGTAATGGCTCCGCTATGGAGCCGCTTCCGCAGTATGGCTCCGCTATGGAGCCGCTTCCGCAGTAATGGCTCCGCTATGGAGCGCTTCCGCAGTAATGGCTCCGCTATGGAGCCGCTTCCGCAGTAATGGCTCCGCTATGGAGCCGCTTCCGCAGTAATGGCTCCGCTATGGAGCCGCTTCCGCAGTAATGGCTCCGCTATGGAGCCGCTTCCGCAGTAATGGCTCCGCTATAGAGCCACTTCCGCAGTGAGTGTTGGTCGCCTATGGTGCTCCATAAATGAAGCCAATTGTTATGGCTCCGCTATGGAGCCGTTTCCCCAATAATGGCTCCGCTATGAGCTGCTTCCACAGTAATGGCTCCGCTATGGAGCCGCTTCCACAGTAATGGCTCCGCTATGGAGCCGCTTCCGCAGTAAGGCTCCGCTATGAGCTGCTTCTGCAGTAATGCTCCGCTATGGAGCCGCTTCCGCAGTAATGGCTCCGCTATGGAGCCGCTTCCGCAGTAATGGCTCCGCTATGGAGCTGCTTCCACAGTAATGGCTCCGCTATGGAGCTGCTTCCACAGTAATGGCTCCGCTATGGAGCTGCTTCCACAGTAATGGCTCCGCTATGGAGCTGCTTCCACAGTAATGGCTCCGCTATGGAGCTGCTTCCACAGTAATGGCTCCGCTATGGAGCTGCTTCCACAGTAATGGCTCCGCTATGGAGCCGCTTCCTCAGTAATGGCTCCGCTATGGAGCCGCTTCCGCAATAATGGCTCCGCTATGGAGCTGCTTCCACAGTAATGGCTCCGCTATGGAGCCGCTTCCACAGTAATGGCTCCGCTATGGAGCCGCTTCCATCAGTAATGGCTCCGCTATGGAGCCGCTTCCGCAGTAATGGCTCCGCTATGGAGCCGCTTCCTCAGTAATGGCTCCGCTATGGAGCCGCTTCCTCAGTAATGGCTCCGCTATGGAGCCGCTTCCGCAATAATGGCTCCGCTATGGAGCTGCTTCCACAGTAATGGCTCCGCTATGGAGCCGCTTCCACAGTAATGGCTCCGCTATGGAGCCGCTTCCGCAATAATGGCTCCGCTATGGAGCCGCTTCCTCAGTAATGGCTCCGCTATGGAGCCGCTTCCTCAGTAATGGCTCCGCTATGGAGCCGCTTCCGCAATAATGGCTCCGCTATGGAGCTGCTTCCACAGTAATGGCTCCGCTATGGAGCTGCTTCCACAGTAATGGCTCCGCTATGGAGCCGCTTCCACAGTAATGGCTCCGCTATGGAGCCGCTTCCGCAGTAATGGCTCCGCTATGGAGCCGCTTCCGCAGTAATGGCTCCGCTATGGAGCCGCTTCCGCAGTAATGGCTCCGCTATGGAGCCGCTTCCGCAGTAATGGCTCCGCTATGGAGCCGCTTCCGCAGTAATGGCTCCGCTATGGAGCTGCTTCCACAGTAATGGCTCCGCTATGGAGCTGCTTCCACAGTAATGGCTCCGCTATGGAGCTGCTTCCACAGTAATGGCTCCGCTATGGAGCTGCTTCCACAGTAATGGCTCCGCTATGGAGCCGCTTCCACAGTAATGGCTCCGCTATGCAGCCGCTTCCGCAGTAATGGCTCCGCTATGGAACCGCATCCGCGTAATGGCTCCGCTATGGAGCCGCTTCCTCAGTAATGGCTCCGCTATGGAACCGCATCTGTGTAGCCCTGGTGTTAGGCACATGCAGTACCCTGGAGAGTGTGTGGCGAGACAGCAGTTTAATGCTAAATATTCATTCACTCAACATATACTAGACACACCCTTAGGGTAGTGGAGTTTACTCTTGAGGGAGTGGTCAAGGCGTATGTGTTAGAGTGATTTAGTGAGTCTAGTTCCTGTCTTCGGACAGAGAAGACGTCTGGAGTTTAGTTCCTGACTTCAGAGAGAGAAGACGTCTGGAGGGAGGAAGCAGTCCAGATTGCTCTATCATCAGTTCGGAAAGTGGAGTCTAGTACAGGTGGTTTAATTCACCTCAGCCTAGTCAGAGCTGTACCTCATCAGCATACACTGGAAGGAAAGAAGAAGTTTAGTGCAGAAAGTCTTCAGTATCCTGTCTAAAGGACGGTGTAAGGTTCAGAGACGTGCTCCTGCCTATTGATAACTGAGCATCTGTAACTAACTTTGAAGTGAAGGAAAAGAAAGAAGTGACTGCTCGACCCTTGGCTAGTGTGAGTGCTTATGTTACCAGCGAGGACAAGGCGAAAGGCACAGTGGTTTATTGGAATAGTGCTTACGGATTGAAGAAGTCCTGCACATTGCTACCGGTCACTGGGGACCGAAGGATCACTACTGTTTCAAGCATAGTGATAAGAAAACCAGGAATTTACCGGACCTTAGGTCGCGGCAAACAAGCCCCTTATAGTCAGTACGTAACTGGGGTCAGGGGAGTGAAGACTTTAAGTCTCTGCAGGACAAGATAAGAATTCAGCTCCCTCGCAGGAAGGCTCCTAACACAAAGCTGACTGGGCGGTACAGCTATAGATTAGCTGGAGATATTGAGGGAACTACGCTTCAGGCTGGTTGTACTCATTGTATTGGAAGTAAAGGAGGCCCCTAACTTGTCCAGCTGCTGTCTCAAGATACACTCTCCTTGGATCAGCCTCCCTGGGACCTGCTTGAACATCTTACAAGTAAAGGTATGGAAAGACGCTGACCGTGTGAGACTGTGTTATTTACCTGCACCCGACTTCACTAACTTCATAGACCTGAGGGAAGAGTCCCACCTGTAGGGGACCCGACATCTAGCTGCATCACCATCCCCTCAGAGATCTACAGCAGCGCTGGTATAAATTACCAGAAGACTACAGGTGGCGTCACGAACTGTATATAAACCTATCCCCTGTAAATATATCCTCAACATACGCCAGACCGCCCGGGCCACAGACCGAGCCACAGCTACCTGTGACAAAACCCCATAGACTTCCATGGGCTCGGCTCTGAGTACCCCATTGCCCTGGTAATCCACAATTGTGGTGGCGGGTCGACACAACTTGGCGTCACGAACAGGATGCGAAACTCGCAGAATTGCGAGCCCTATGTGCCTAAGGAATTGTTTTTGTGAAAGAGGACTGTTTGCACTTTTGGCGCCAAAATCGCCATTTTTGTCGCCATATTCGCGCCCTCAGGCGCTGGAGAAGAAGGTGGGCGTACCTTCGTGGGCGTCTACCCCCCTGTGGCGCGAAGAAAATGCCTGCCCTCTCAAAGTGCTATTACAACATGCGATCCTGCCCTACAGCAAAGGAGGTCCGCCTCCTCTTCACCTTCCCTGCGAGGAGGAGGAGACGCAAACCCCACCTCCACGGAAGAGACCGGATGTCTCTGGAGAAAGAAGAAAGAATCTTCTGGAACATCATGGAAGCAGGACGTGTGCAGCCGAGCAGGGAAGCGGAGGAAGGCAGGCCCCGTGCCCCAGCCAAGCTGCCACCAGCACCGGAGTTATCCGTGGTCTTGCACCTGCAGCAGGCGTTGCTAGAGATTCGAGAAGAAAATGCACGCCTGAAGAAGATGGTCCAGCACCAACCTGGATTTGAAGAGATCGAGAGACGCCGGCGTACCCTGGAGCAGCGGAGGCTGTGGGACACGGTGATCTCTCCCCTCAACGACCCCCCACGATTCCAGTTACCGAAGATTCTGCTGCCCAAGGCGAAGGAGCAACCGGAGGCTGCCCCCGAAAGTACCGATCCCGATCCCGCCGGTGAAGCGGTGGAAGCGAAGGAGGTTGAGGAGGTACAGCCAATCCCGGAACGCCCGCCCGGCCAAGAGGCCGCAGCAGATGATCGGTCCCCGGCAGGGACACCGGAGGGGTCCTGTCCGTCACTACCAGACGTGGACTGGGACGAGATGGCGCGCCTGGATGACGTCGCCTACACCGCCCAGTGGGAATATGAGTGGCAGCGTCGTGAGGAGAAGCAGAAACGCCAGCAGGAGGAAGAGCGGGAAGCTCAGCGGAACCGTCAGCGACAATATGCAGAGCTGATCGCGGACAAAGAGAGTGTCCGGAGAGATAAAGGTACCCTGAGGGAACCGCGGCGGCAGGGGTGTGTGACTGAGTTCCAGCTCCGGAAGGGCTGGGGCTTTATCCGTGAACCGGGCCTCTACCCAGGGTCTTTGTCAGCAGGCGTGATGTAGAATCCCACCTACCGCAAGGTCATCCCGGGAGGGACTTAGCCAATGGAGACATCGTCACATATACACGGCATTGGGGAATGAAGGGATGGTATGCCCTTAACGTCACCATCGTCCGTGACCCCGTCCCAGACGCAGGTAACGTCACCACTACCGCAGCGTCCCCGTCTCTAGATCAAGCAGTAACCGGCCGTGCCCCAGCATCGCCCCCTGCAAATTCATCGCAACTAGCGACCCAGAGTTCATCGCAAAAGAAAGTTATATCTTCATCGCAACATGCGACCCAGTCTCAATCGCAATCCATGACACGGTCCATATCGTTAACTGTGATTGAAACGCAATCGGTGTCACGTGAGGAGAATGTACCTGTTGCGCCCCTAGAGGTTCGCACAAGAACTGTGGCGACTCAGACCCTAATCGCAGCGCATGATTTGTTAGTCCTGGGATCTAGGGCCCATTGCATTGTTCCAGCCCCCGGGGTGGAAAATGTATTGGAAAGTGTATTATTTGAAAATGAATAGATAGAAAAGAAGAATCGGTGAGATCCATATCGGGTCTACCATAAGTAGAAAGTTTGAAAATGTTTTATAAGTTTTTGCACAAGTTGAAAAGTACAACGTATATGATGCATATATATTTTGCTAACCGTAGAATGCCCGGCTGGGTAAACAGTAACCAGAAAAAGTTTTGCACTTTAGTATAATAATGTGATATTATATTTATGTCTTTGGTTTTACATTGGACTTTGAGGTTGAGGACTGTGCCAACCCAGAACTTATTTGTACATAGTTGCGCTTCGGTGCCTTATTTTGGTTTTACATAAACCAGCACAACTACCTCTGAATACAAAAACCCGTGTGGTGTGGCACTGAGTGAGGTCTGCAATCGGATGTCCTGCAGCCCACCCAGGACCTACGTTGAAGGTTTGGTGCGGGTCCTTCACAAGTATATTGTATATTTATTGAATGCTATTTAATACTTTTTGTATTTCTATAATGTTTGCAACGTTCAAGATATCCTCACCTCCCGGATGGGACGAACCAATGTTTACTGTTTAATGTTTATTGCATAAACAAAATGTCTCTTTTGTATTTTACAGCCCGGGAGTGCTGTCTTTTACCATGGGGGAATGTGTAGCCCTGGTGTTAGGCACACGCAGTACCCTGGAGAGTGTGTGGCGAGACAGCAGTTTAATGCTAAATATTCATTCACTCAACATATACTAGACACACCCTTAGGGTAGTGGAGTTTACTCTTGAGGGAGTGGTCAAGGCGTATGTGTTAGAGTGATTTAGTGAGTCTAGTTCCTGTCTTCGGACAGAGAAGACGTCTGGAGTTTAGTTCCTGACTTCAGAGAGAGAAGACGTCTGGAGGGAGGAAGCAGTCCAGATTGCTCTATCATCAGTTCGGAAAGTGGAGTCTAGTACAGGTGGTTTAATTCACCTCAGCCTAGTCAGAGCTGTACCTCATCAGCATACACTGGAAGGAAAGAAGAAGTTTAGTGCAGAAAGTCTTCAGTATCCTGTCTAAAGGACGGTGTAAGGTTCAGAGACGTGCTCCTGCCTATTGATAACTGAGCATCTGTAACTAACTTTGAAGTGAAGGAAAAGAAAGAAGTGACTGCTCGACCCTTGGCTAGTGTGAGTGCTTATGTTACCAGCGAGGACAAGGCGAAAGGCACAGTGGTTTATTGGAATAGTGCTTACGGATTGAAGAAGTCCTGCACATTGCTACCGGTCACTGGGGACCGAAGGATCACTACTGTTTCAAGCATAGTGATAAGAAAACCAGGAATTTACCGGACCTTAGGTCGCGGCAAACAAGCCCCTTATAGTCAGTACGTAACTGGGGTCAGGGGGAGTGAAGACTTTAAGTCTCTGCAGGACAAGATAAGAATTCAGCTCCCTCGCAGGAAGGCTCCTAACACAAAGCTGACTGGGCGGTACAGCTATAGATTAGCTGGAGATATTGAGGGAACTACGCTTCAGGCTGGTTGTACTCATTGTATTGGAAGTAAAGGAGGCCCCTAACTTGTCCAGCTGCTGTCTCAAGATACACTCTCCTTGGATCAGCCTCCCTGGGACCTGCTTGAACATCTTACAAGTAAAGGTATGGAAAGACGCTGACCGTGTGAGACTGTGTTATTTACCTGCACCCGACTTCACTAACTTCATAGACCTGAGGAAGAGTCCCACCTGTAGGGGACCCGACATCTAGCTGCATCACCATCCCCTCAGAGATCTACAGCAGCGCTGGTATAAATTACCAGAAGACTACAGGTGGCGTCACGAACTGTATATAAACCTATCCCCTGTAAATATATCCTCAACATACGCCAGACCGCCCGGGCCACAGACCGAGCCACAGCTACCTGTGACAAACCCCATAGACTTCCATGGGCTCGGCTCTGAGTACCCCATTGCCCTGGTAATCCACAATTGTGGTGGCGGGTCGACACACATCCGCGTAATGGCTCCGCTATGGAGCCGCTTCCTCAGTAATGGCTCCGCTATGGAGCCGCTTCCGCAGTAATGGCTCCACTATAGAGCCGCTTCCGCAGTGGAGCCGTTGGTCGCCATGTGGTGCTCCATAAATGACAAATTTCGCAGATCTCCTACAAATGCAATGCTACAATACCACATAATATGGAGTTCATCCATGTGTGATGGAAGGCTTATGCTGCATATGGAGGTAGTGAGACCCTATATACGTACTTCTTCGGAAGTAATCTGGAGCCATAATAAGGCCATGTGCAGGAGGAGTGCGGTGTCTGCCGACATGAATAGTCATGGTACAGTCACCTGACAGACGGCATCGTGACCAACGTGTCATCTTCTCGGCACACTCATGCTCAGACATTTACAGCTCAGCTACATGCACTTACTCATTACGCGACTATGTAAAAACACGTGATTGGATACTAATGACGCACCCGAACACGTTGCTAGATCACCGTATGGTTATATATTCGATTAAAAGGTTTATCTACAGCCCGGTTCATTTAAGCGCTTGCCACATTTCAAAATATTTTCTGGCATAAAGTTTATGTACAACACAAAGTGGCGAAAAAATGTTTGCGACTTTTTTGGCTTTTTCATGCCAGCTTTGAGCCCCTCCTCCAAAATGGGCAGACTTGGGCAGGAGCTGGGATGGGGTGTAGTTACACCCACCCATCAAATTCTTCAAAAGTGGCAACGATTTTGGCAGAAAAAATGTAATTCCAGTTCTCGACTGGAGTAACCATTTCTGGCGCTGCACACAACATCAAAAGTGCTGAATTCATAAAGTTTTATGTGCCTTTTTAATGAATTTGGCGCCTCATGAAGACTGACGAAACGCCAGTATTAATGAATCGGGGCCTTTGTGTGTTATTTTTACATAATCAGAAGCTACCTTTAATCAATTGTTTCCTCCACAATCTTCTGTTGATTTTTGTTTTTTTCTCCCAAGCAATTTTTCTATGTAGCTTGCTTTTTTTTTTTTTTTTTAATCTAACTTTCCTTGGCCTGGATGTAATTACACCTCCAGAATGAGATTATTTTACTGCAACTGAATATTCCTCCTTGAGGTCTATACAAAAGGAGGATTTAGCAGATGTAGAATCCTCTGCTCAGTCACAATGATGGCTTTGTATCCATGGTATGTGCACTTTTAAAGGGAATCTGTCACCAAGTTTTTGCTGCCTCATCTGAGAGCAGCATAATGTAGGGATTCCAGTGATGTATCACTTAGATTAATGGGTGCAGCAGGTACAATTAGAGTTTCTAGATGTAACCTGTAGCAGATCTCCGAAAGCTGCCCCCGCACACAGCACAGCTCTTTATGTAATTTTCATATTGATAGTAAGCTGCTTATCAGTGCTGGAGGTGTGGTTGGACCAGGTCTCACATGGGCACTAGTCCGAGCAGTGATAATCTGCTGGTAAAACCCTCATTGTATTGAAACAACAGCACATAGCCTAATAAATGAGACATCGCTGAAATCGGTGTCTCTGCACCTACCTCATGCTGTCCTCAGATTACATAGCAAAAATTTGCTGACAGATTCCCTTTAAGACACTTATTTTAGAAGATGGCATTAGTAGGAGCAATAAGTATGGGATCACCATGAACCAACAGGAATTCTACAAAGGCCGTACCCCTGATCTCAAGAGTACAATTGCCTGAAGGATTTGTGATTGGATCCTTTATTGTGGTAATGCTTTCTGTGGGCGCCTCCATGTTGTACTTGGTGAGGATGGTATTGCCGTGTATTGTGGTAATGCCTTTCTGTGGGCTTCTCCATACTGTTGCTTGGTGAGGATGGTATTTGCGGTGTATTGTGGTAATGCCTTTCTGTGGGCCTCCATACTGTTGCTTGGTGAGGATGGTATTTGCGGTGTATTGTGGTAATGCCTTTCTGTGGGCGCCTCCATACTGTTGCTTGGTGAGGATGGTATTTGCGGTGTATTGTGGTAATGCCTTTCTGTGGGCGCCTCCATACTGTTGCTTGGTGAGGATGGTATTGCGGTGTATTGTGGTAATGCCTTTCTGTGGGCGCCTCCATACTGTTGCTTGGTGAGGATGGTATTTGTCGTGTATTGTGGTAATGCCTTTCTGTGGGCGCCTTTATACTGTTGCTTGATGAGGATGGTATTTGCCGTGTATTGTGGTAATGCCTAAACCCACAAGTCAAATATTTGGGGAAAGAATGGTTCAGTTGTTGGATTGCACCATGCCCAGTCCTTTGATCTCCCATGGGATAAGTCGACAACAGGTGACTGGGAACTCCTGATGCCTCTCTCTCTATTGAGAAGTCATGAAGCCCGAATATTAGGGAGTCATCCGGTCTAGAATGATGATCGGTTGATCTGATCATAGGTTGCTGCCTTCCTGAAGGCTGTCGTAATGTTTAATGATGTTGGTGTTGGCAGTGACTCTTGGTGAAAACCCTAAAAATATTCTCTGGAGTATGGTATCATTTATGGGGCAGAACAAGTTCTACTGCAGTCTTGTAGGAATACCATGCTGAGATGGCGGCTCTGCTGACTAAAGAACAAGTCTGACGGCTCTTTTCCTACACTGATTCTAGATTACCTAAGGAATTAAGGGGAACTTGACGCATTGAAGATGGTTTCTCATCTGCCACCATATTTATAGGGCAGAAGGAGTTCAGCAGATTCATATATAGTTTTTTGGGAAAAAAAAACCTAGTAATTGAGATTGTTGTATCTTCCCTGAACGTCGGTGCTTAGTCCGGGAGAAGTGCAAGCACTGATTGAAAAATTGCAGAATGCTAGGAAACGCCATGCAACCACCCCATAGACCAGCAGAGGAATACTAGTGTGAACCAACTTGTGGGATAATTGGCTACAATCTATTAGTCATTGGGATAACCATCATAATAGCAGACATAGCAGTTTCCATGGGTCACTCCCCACCCATAGGTGAAGGTCTATTAGATATAATTGTGGTTAGTAGAAAAGAGGGTGACGGGGCACTGAGGAAAATGAAATTCTGACCAAGAAGAGACGCCAGGAAGGGGAATATTGTAGAGATTCCTTTATGTGCAGGTGCCCCCCCATTACATTGTTATACCTGTGCTATTGCTGTTACAAAATTTGCACAAATCCATTCCAGAAAGAGTCTTGTACCTCTCCAACACCCTGTAGAGAATAGATGCAGTCACAGAAATGCTACGGCTAGTTTCCACCTACTATGATGCCCAATTGATGGTGCCCAGCGGCGTAAAGACTGGGCCCAGTAGGTCAGGGGCCTGCCTGCCCTGCCAACATCAGCAGAAACTTCACCTGGATGTGTGTCCTCAGACATGCATCCAGTTGAAGTGTATTGTGGCGCACGGACACATCGGGTCCACGCACCACAATACACACTGCCAGCCAATCGGATGCCAGCAGCTGACATCGGCGTGCACGTACATGACTGGGTGCGTGGCAATGACGTCACACGCTCCTGTCGCATGCTGAAGTCAGATGCCAGCTTCACGATAGGACTTGCGCAGCGAAGGAAAGGTGGGTATTTAAAAAAAAAAAAGTAAAAAATCAGTGGCCATACTAGTACATGGATGACTATGGGCTGTGCATTATACTATATGGAGGACTATGGGATGGCTTATACCATATGGAGGTCTATGGGGAGTGCATTATACTACATGGAGGACTGCGGTGGGTGCATTATACCTCTTCTATGGGGCTTCTATGAACGCCCCTGGTGAGTGTAATGGATTATTTTCTTCTATACATTAAACATTAAAGAGCAAACATATATGCAGTGAAAAATCTTCTGAGCTTGGGCTGAATGGGAACTTTTTTCTTTTCTGAAGATTTTGAAGCAGAAATTGCTGCTCCAAAAACTAGTGGGGGAAAAAAAAACCCTTGGGGAACTAGATCCTAAAACTTCATGTGGTCCGCGTACAGTAAGGAGTGACTAGGCTGCCCCTAGTAGCCCCACAGACGACAGCCGAGCCAAACTGCTCTGAGTACTGATGTGGAGACGGGTTCAGCATTTCCGGTGGCCTCTGTACTGCTCCCGTGACATTACAACACAGCAAGTCATAAAACTAGTTCTGCCGGCATAACCGATACTGGCAGAGTCTGTGCACAGGTTAGTTGATGATGACACTTCCAACTTTATATATTTCTATTGTGGAAAAAGAAGGTACAGTATGGCAGGGCAGAGGTTAGAGATTCACACGAAAGGCACTTACAGACGTCGGGGGCAGGTTAGTCTTGGTGTATTTTACATTGAGGTCCAGGAGCTTCGTTTTACATCTCTGGTAATGGGATAAGAACGTGAATCTTCAGACATTCTGGAACTACAAGCCTCAGCATGCCATGCTTATAACCTTCGCTGGTGCTTTCTAGGATACAAGTTCATATCCAATAAAGTGTAACTGCCCAGCCCCCACTGACTACAGACTGTCTCTGTAGTCAGAGTCCTACTACTCAACTATACATGTCTATAGCCAGTGCAGGGTAAACACCGTGGCTGCCAGCTGCATTACTAATTTTCACATCCTTACAAGGACCACTTTTATAGACCCCCCCCAGACCTAGTCTTGAGTAGATACATGCTGTAGAGACTAGCGGGAGTAATTCCAGTGTCACATGACGTCTGATGCGCATGGTAGTAGACATTCATGAATTAAAGTGAATCTGTCAGTAGGATCAACCCCCCCCACAAGCCGTCTATATGGGTCATGGGAAGCTAAATAAAATGATACTTTGATAATTGCGATCCATTATAATATTCCTGACAATTCCCCTTTTTTTAATATGTAAATAAGCTGTAAAGATCTATGGGCTGGACATAGATCTCCCAGAGACTCTGCCTTCAGAGCTTATTTGAAATGAAATGGTGAGACCTGTTCTGTAGATCAGGAGAGCAAACATTATTGATAACTCCTTCATTTACAATAATCTCTGGAGGCAGATTTTCATGGAGATCTATGCCTGGCCCAGAGATCTTTACAGCTCATTTACATATTAAGAACACCACTGATTCCTCTGGAATAAGCGTTGGATCGTAGCTATGAAAGTATCATTAGACTCAACCTTCTATGAAATGCAAGGCCATATAGATGGTTTAGGAGGGTTGATCCTACTGACAGGTTACCCTTAATTCCTACAGGATGGTGTAATGGTGATTTGTAGCATTTTGGTGTCTTCTCGGTGCTGGGGCCGTTGTGTGTTTAGTAATGGGGATGTGACGACACCAATTTTGGTCAATTATATGCCGGCACCTGAACTTCATGTATAAAAAGCATGGCTAGTAAAAGTAGGGTCTTCTTAAGTTTTGTCCTAGGAATGACTCAAACTAGGTAGAGACCACCCACTTTTAGTGATGAGTATAAATCTCATCCCTTTTGGCCTAGGACATAACCACATTTTTTTTTCTCTAAAAAAAACAATAAACTTTGAAACTGTTGGTCAACTAGGCTCGACGAGAAGTGTCTCTCTGTTTTGTGCGTAGGGGGCCCCGTTTTTTTTTTTTTCTCCATAGTACAGTTGGAAAAAGACACAAGTCCATCAAATTCAATGGGATGGGAGAGAATATAGGGGGGGAGGTAACACGGCTTCCTAAACTGTTGGGACCATTCAGCAACGGCTATCGATTTTCTCCATTTTGAGGCTACCGTGCCGAATTCAGGCAAAGCCACTCAACTTTTTTTTGATCACCGTGTTGGAGCACATTGGAGTCCATCCGATTGCCAGAAAGTGATCTGGTTGCCAGTAATGCGCCCATTTGTTAAAAGTGGCGTCCACATCCCTGTATCATGTAAATGTCGGGTACTAAAGTCATAAAATCGCACCAAATTCCAAATATTTGGTTTTGAAGAACCGATCAGTCCGGGGTGGTGTTTGCTTCATTGCTGGCATGCCTGGGACACCAGATCTTGGCCGGTAAAGGAAAAACTTCTCTGTGGAATAAAGAGCTCTGTGTGAAGGGCAGAAAATCTCTGGAAGAATGAAGATTCTTCTGTTTAATTACTTGGAAACTGAAGAAAGCAGTCTCTGTATTGCTGTTGGGCTTCCAAGCTCGGTCTCCTGCCCTCCCCTTGTGATCAGAAGTGCCACTATACGACATCAGTGTCGCCCCCTGTCCCCAAACATGTTCCTCCTTATACAGGGGGCCCTGTACTGATTGTAGCCATGTGTAAAGGCTCGGGGTGGTGTGCACTCGCTGATTCCCAGGTTTCCTGATAAAGTAAATGTTATACAACGAAACGTTTGCAATTCTGTTTCGGGTCATTGAATGAAAACCGTTCTTGATTACAACCTGACTGCTGAGCTGTGTATAACCCCATCCACACCACTGATTGGCAGGTTTCTATGTACACTGTGCATAGGCAGTAAACTGTCAATCCATGGTAGAAACAGGGTTTTACGGAGCTCTCGAATATGTAGGACTACCTGGTGGCAAGTTTACTGGTGATCATGTCCTCATTAGGCGGACCAGTGCACGCTGCGTCTTGCGTGCCAAGGTCCCCTCTATATTGCTGCTTCCATAAATGACAAGACCCCCGCTCCCTGCGATGACCTTGTGTGTTTCTGCCGCCTGCTTTCTGCATCACCACAGTTGGCATCCTGTCGATAATGACGTTACGCCATTTGTCCCCATAGTTTCCACACTCTTAACGACCATTTCCATTTTTTTTTTCTCCTTCCTCATTTTTCTGTCTGACCTCAGCTTCACATATGTTCTGTTATCTCTAAACGTCCCATTTGTTGCTCCGTCCGATGGATTTATTTTATGTATGTTTTTTTATCAAAGCGAATGCTGGATTCACACAGCCATACTGTTAAAGGGGCGAGGAACCTAATGCCAATCTTATTTACGTCTCTGAAAACACAGAAAAGCATAGAAAACCAACGTATAAAAATACTCTGTTGTAAAAAAATAACAGTAAAAAGCAAGTGCTAATAAAAAGATGAAAAAATACTGGATATTTGGTTAATACGTTTTTTTGCAAAAAATGTACTGTATATTAAGCCGCTCTGCCAAACGTCAAGGTATACCCGTATCAGAGCAGTCCCTGAGTAATGTATTTTATCCCTATCTGATATATTTAAAAACCTGGTCATGTGTAAGAATACCTGTATGATTCAGAAAGGTAATGTCCAATGTGGTCACGCTGCATAGGACAGCTTTTATGTGCACGGCTCACAAAGGAGGGGTGGCGACCTCCCTAGTCTTACAGAAACAAGAACGTCTCTGTTGCAGGTAGGATGACACAGGGAGAAACTATCCAGATCCTTAAAGGGTTATTATTGGCACCGCTCACTGGCACCGCTCACTGCGCTGGGAGGTGAAAGGGGTTGATGGTGCTACATTTACCGATGCTTGCAGGGAAACGTACTTCATAGTCGGGTATAAAGTGACTTATTTGGCCCCACTAATCTTCCGATGTGGATGTGAGCACTGCCGATAATAACCCTTTATGGGAGCAGGGTATTCGCCAGAGGTGGGCGCTTACTCTTCTCTCCGTTCAGTGTATGCTCCTCAGAGGCGGGGATTGGGAGGAAGACAACAAACGTATTTTCGGTGACTTTGATGTCCGTGTGCCCCATGGACCGTACATAGCCGGCACACTGACTGATGAATGCTACGTTGAGTGTATTTGAGCTAGTTGGAAATAAACTCTGAAATGGTGGAATTCAGGTACATCTGCTGGGGTCTAGTAGAGGATGGTATGACTGCACTAGGACAAGCAAAATGTTTTGGATATGCTGTGGTACCTTAGTATTGCGTAAAGCTGAATTTTTAGTCTTTGTCCAGAGTTACTTTTAAAGGGTCATCCAAGCATATGATACTGATGACCATTTCATAGAGTAGGTCATCAGTATCTGATCGGTTGAGGTCTGAATCTTTGGGTAGGTCATCAATATCAGATTGGTGGTTGTCCAACACGGGGCTTCCTCACTTGTAAAGCTTGTTTCGGCTCAGTCAGTGGACCGATCTAAACAATGAATGGAGCAGGAACAGCAGGGCTCTGTGCCCTTTGTAGTGGTCATTTCTGAGAACTGCAACTCAGATTCTATTGAAATGAATAGGATCTTAGCTGAGGTGCCCAGGAATGGCTGCTACTCCGCGTACGTAGCTATAGTGTTATGGCTCCATTCATTGTTTGTATCTAGATGGCACCAGAATAGAAAGTTGATAAGTATGGTTGACAGGTATCAGACCCCATTATTTTGATATTTATGTTCCATCCAAAAGTTCAGACCCCCAACGTCCTGATATTGATGACCTATTCCAAGGTCAAACCTACCCAATCTTTTATTGATGACCTATCCTAGGGTCGGGCCTCACCCACCTGAGATTGATGACCTATCCTAAGGTCGGGCCTCACCCACCTGAGATTGATGACCTATCCAAAGGTCAGACCTCACACATCTGAGATTGATGACCTATCCTAGAGTCGGGCCTCACCCACCTGAGATTGACGACCTATCCTAGGAAAGGGCCTCACCCACCTGAGATTGACGACCTATCCTAGGAAAGGGCCTCACCCACCTGAGATTGATGACCTATCCTAAGGTCGGACCTCACCTATCTGAGATTGATGACCTATCCTAAGGTCGGGCCTCACCCACCTGAGATTGATGACCTATCCTAAGGTCGGACCTCACCCATCTGAGATTGATGACCTATCCTAGGGTCGGGCCTCACCCATCTGAGATTGACGACCTATCCTAGGGTCGGGCCTCACCCACCTGAGATTGATGACCTATCCTAAGGTCGGACCTCACCCATTGAGATTGATGACCTATCCTAAGGTCGGGCCTCACCCACCTAAGATTGATGACCTATCCTAGGGTCGGACCTCACCCACCTGAGATTGATGACCTATCCTAGGGTCGGACCTCACCCACCTGAGATTGATGACCTATCCTAAGGTCAGACCTCACCCATCTGAGATTGATGACCTATCCTAAGGTCAGGCCTCACCCACCTGAGATTGATGACCTATCCTAGGGTCAGGCCTCATCCATCTGAAAATGATGACCTATTATAAGCCTGGGCAACCCCTAACTGTTGGGTCTGTATTGAAAAATGCAGGTGATAAGTTTTCTTCAAATGCATTTTGTTAATGTGATGCACTGTTGTTATAGTGGTTGGCAGGGAGCCCATGTCTTTTTATTCTTGGGGTCTTATTATTGCATAATAAGCCAGATATGATTATAAATCGTCTAGAAAAGCTGGTTATTGTTCTGTGAGGGATTTGTAATGGTAACTTCAAGACTCTTCTTAGTTTTCTCCGAAACGTGACCTACAGTAGAGTGTAGCTTTACGGGACAAAGATGTAAAAATGGGATGCCAAAAGTCATTCCGCTTCATGGTTAGGACCCTAGTGTTATAAATTATAGGTGGTAGGGTATAGATTTTACATTGGGACCCAAGAGTTTCCAGTTACCCCAGTAGATATGATGGGTTGACTTGACGGTCGGCTCTTCGTTTTCATGATAACATTTCTTTGTATTTTTGTATTCTCAGGAGACAGCAGGGCCTTCGGCCCAAGGGGGCCCAGATCGTGTGAGGGACCTGCAGAGTGAGGTGGAGGGAGTGAAAAATATCATGTCCCAAAATGTCGAGCGAATCCTAGCTCGAGGAGAGAACCTGGACCACTTGAGAACAAGACGGAGGACCTGGAGGCCAGTGTGAGTATGCGTCTCCTGATCTGTGTCACCTGGGCATTATGTACCTCCTCCGGCTGCAGGAGCCTCATAACTGTTGAGGATCTTTATGGATTTTTTTCGTACTGGACCTATGTCAGATCAGCAAGTCCTCTGCACAGATGTAATCACTCTGTGTGAAGTTGGCAGCCTACTTATTCACTGAACCCCAGAAGACAAGCCATGATCGACAAGCTATATGGTTTACACATCAGTCCAGTCCTGTAGAATTCACCAGTAGTCGTGTCCTCCTTATGCCAAAAACAAATCAACCCCATTCTAAATGTTGAAGACTTAGTAATACAGGTGGGCCATTGTATGTAGTACATTTCAGATTTCTGTTGGTGGCTGAAGTGTATTTTGGGGCTAAAGATAATTTTTGCAATTGGAAAACCTTTAAAAATTGTGCACCGTTTGCCTTTCATAGACTCGGTGTTGCATTGTCTATTGCTGGCTGCAGAATGAGTTCACTGGGTATCCGTCAGCGAGTTTGTATTTATCTTTTTATCCTTTTGTTTTCTGAGCTCCTTTAAGATGATTTCTGACCACAGACTACACTAATGAGAAATGTACAGGAAGACCCTGCCAATACGCTCCCATGACAGCCGGGGGTCTGCTGATGCCCGTATGCCTGTCATTGAGATACTCCTATGAACGCCAGCTGAACGATAGCTTTCAGAAGAGATAGTGATTTCCTCTATGCCTAACACAATCGGATAATCGTAGCTTCAAGTCCCCTAAGGGACTAAGGTGTCATTCAAAAGTACAGCTCATCCCGCAAAAAACAAGCCCTCATACGGCTATGAGGACGGAGAAATAACAAAAGTTATGGCTCTGGGAAGAAGTCTAGGAAAAAAAAAAAACATTTCCCCGGGTGTGAAGGAGTTAATGGAACCCAATTGCAAACCTTTTTTAGCCCCAAATACATGCATGTAAGGAAAAATAAATATTTATTTTTAGGATTGTCCATTTTGAGGGACCATGTTTTTAAGGGTTATTCCGATCTTATAAACTGGTGGTACATCGCCAGGATACTCCATCATTTTATGATTAGTGGGGGTCTTACCCTTGCAAAAAATATGTGGCCTTCCTGCATCCCTTTTACTGTAATTTCCTGCGCCTGTGGCCCCCAGTAATCTGCTGCGCTGGGGACAACACTGTGGCCTCATACAAATGAATGGGGCAGGGAAATCCAGTGAAGAGGACCTGGTGTTGGCCCCTACATTTTTCGGATGGGTAGGGGCCCCGGAGGCTGCTCCTCCTACTGATCATAAATGATTGCATATCTTTATAGGATACAAATCCCCTGTAATGGGGGCAGCGCACTGTGATTGCTGGTTGTTCCAGCACCATCACATTCCTATGAAGTGTCAGTGAGGCATTTACCTTTCGATCTAAAATGTATAATGGACCATTATGTGCTGATGTGACGTATTTTTTGCTTTTCTCCTCTTGAGACCTTCCTGACGATCTTCTTCATCGTCCATTAACCCCATCGTTGTCTTCCCCAGTCTGAACACTTCAAGACCACATCGCAGAAAGTCGCCAGGAAATACTGGTGGAAAAACGCAAAGATGATCGCTATAATCTGCGTGATTGTTGGAGTCATCGTCCTGCTCATCATCCTCTTGGCCACCGGTGTCATCCCCACATAGACGTCTTCCATTACCATCCGCTCTTCTTCATCTCTTGCGCTGATCCTGAATGAACCCCAATGCCTGATGCCGAAAACCGATCATGTGACTGATGATTTCAGCCCCCCGATATCTGAGGGCATTTCACGTGCCTGTATGAGTGGATGCTGTGTGTGATATCCTCCATGTCTGTTAGCGATTTCCATATATGTGCACTTGGGATCTGATCTCTCTTCTTGTACGGCCAAATGTACGTGCACCGGTCTCCATATTCTCTCCTCCTTCTGAGCTTACGAGCGATTACATCATATGCTTTTGTGTTCTTATAGTGTTCCATATTGGTGCGGCCTGGACCTACTGAAAGCCCCCTAGTGTTAGCTGAGCCCTCCGAAATCACCAGGCCTGGTCAACAGTGTGTATGAGGGCCTCAAAACTCTCCCCGACAGATGATGTTGGGGGGACAAGGATCGGGCATGTCAGTCTTCAGATCGCTGATCCTTTTTTTTTTTTTTTTTTTCCGAAACGAGATAAGCCGCCGCCACAGAAATCTGACAGTGGTTTTCTCATAGAGAAAACAGGAGCGCTCGCTCAGATGGCGCCGTAAGATCTAGCTGTCTGACAAACGATCAGCGTAACCATGGTTCGTCCACTAGCTATCTGTTGTGTACGGGGTCCCTTTACAATGGGGGTATTTGCTTTTGGGCCATAAAGTGAAGCACTAGAGGCTGTGGGACGGTGGCGGCTGTGGGCCGGTCGCGGCTGTGGGGACGGTGGCGGCTGTGGGACGGTGGCGGCTGTGGGGACGGTTGCGGCTGTGGGACGGTCGCGGCTGTGTCTTGCAAGATCTCGGCTCATCCAATAGAGGGAATATTTATTTATGAAGAGGGAATTATACATCAACCGCATAAATAAATGCTTAAATAGGGAAGGTGGTTTAAAAAGTCAAAGCTGATGTCGATTCTACGCGTTTCGAGCTGTCGTAACTGAGTCCTGGATGAAGAGTCAGGACTAAGAGCTAAGACATCTCGAAACGTGTCGGCTCGGCGTCACTATGACTTTTGAAACCACCTTCCCTCATATTTTTTTCAATTGTTGGGCGAGTCCCTCTTCTTCTTTGGTCTCCATTGGCTCTGGAGCACCACACCCGAGTCTCAGGCATTTTCCACACCGACGAGGTGATGATGGTTCGTCTTTTCCTAGTATTTATCTATGCAGGGTATGGGGCAAGTCATTATGGAGCCCCAAACAGGCCAAGATGGCGTCCAGGGTAACAGGACCCCAGAGATGTAGGAATTTAGGAGAGGAGAAATAAAATATATATAGATATATATCTCAAACTTTTAATTAGTGGTTGTCCCCATAATCTTTATCACCCATAAATAGGCTAGGTGACTAATATATGATCTCTGGGTTGTGACGGGTCGACTACAGAGACCCCCATTGATCATGAGTATGGTGTCCCCCTGTATGTATTAGTAGTGCGCATGTGTGACCACAGATCATTCACTGTCTATAGGACTGGGATGGCTGTGAACCACTCAGCGATCTCCATCCGTCCTATAGACAGTGAATGTCACATTCCCAGAGGACCTCAGAGCACAGGCGATCCCAATGGCCGGACCCCAGCGACTATACCCTAATGTATAGATGATAAATACATATGTGATGACTTTCTCCACTGCGATCTATAACCGGTACAATAACCGAGAACATTCGGTTACAGTTTGTCACTGTCCATTGCATTCCTATAATGGAAGGCCCCAAATTTCTTTATATATCAGTATAATAGTGTGACGGCCACTACGGCTGTAATTAAAGCTCCTAAGAGAGTTGCCACCCATCTTTCCTAAACCCCTGAACGGTAAAACTATAAGTTGTCCAGTGAATGATAAATCTCCTGCTCATCACTTAGTATATTTACTACCCAAGACTGGTTATCTTCTGATTTTCAACAATTTGACAATTCAGAGTTATATTAAGGTTTTTTATTTAATGGATCCATCCTTGAATACCAATTTTGCGCAGAATAATTTCTTTACAGTGGCCACTAGAGGGAGCACTTCATATTGTTTATACATAGCTCTCCTGTGTGCCCTCTGGTGGTGGCTGTGGGGAATTAACATATCCTCTTTTTTAAGTGTGTGTCTATGCAGGAGATTTGGAGCTGTGTATCAGAAATCCTAATATTCAATGTCCATAATAAAATATATTAAGAATTCAATAAGCACAGAATTTTGTATATAAAAAAAAAACCACGATTAAAGATGGGGATTTACTTTCATATAAATTGATCTGATAATTGGGGGACAGGATGACCCCAGTGTAATAGAGATGAGGACGGCGAGTGCTTGTATATACAGAATAAATGTACTACTGATATGAAAATAGTGTAATTTAGTAAAGTTTATTTTAATGGCAGATAAGAGAAATGACTCCTTATCTTTTCTTGCTGGTCTGATCGTATTATAAAGCAATTTGTTTTTTTTTTTTTTGTTTTTTTTTAATATTCAAGGACTATTTGTTCAGTATGAATGATCGCTGGAGATTACATTTAAGACCTAATGAATGGGCACCAATGCCATGCGTGTATCTTTAACTTGCATTTTTCCAGTTTCTTTTTGTCTGCGTTCATGGACAATTTTTTTTTCTCTGTAAATGCAGGCATTTGGGGCTAAAAATCAATTTTGCATTTGGATTTTATTAAAAAAAATAATAAAATTGCCCTATTTTATCTTTTATATAGCCTCAAGGTTGCAATGTCTTGTTTTGGTTTCAAAATGAGTCAACTGAGAATATGTCAGTGAGCTCATTCACATTGAATGCCTGGAAACATTGTAACTCTGATCTGTCTTTTGCTAAACTTTTTAATGAAATCCGATTGCAAAAATGATTTTTAACCCCAAATATGTGAATTTAAGTAAAAATATCCCTATGGATGTGTGTGTATGTTGTGTATATATATATATATATATATATATATATATATATATATATATATATATATATATATATATATATATAGAGAGAGAGAGATATCTATCTATCTATCTATCTATATATATACCATAGATATATCTCATATATATATATATATATATATATATATATATCCTCTGCACAACAGCAGGAGGACTATAGCTGGTCATATATAGAAGATTTATGTTCTGCCACTTTAATGCTTCATATATAGGTTTTTTTCCTCCCTAAAGCTGTGCCAGACACTGACTGTAGCACACATAAACACCCTGGGCGCGAATCTACAAGATATTAAAATGATCACGGTTTCAATAATCTCAGGCCCATCTGATGGCTGATGCAATAACAAACTTATAAAGTTCTTCTATTTACCTAAGGCTACTTTCACACTTGCGTTTTTTTGCGCTGCGTTTCGAGCGCACATGAAGCGCATTAAAAAAAGCGTGCAAACGCTTGTAAACGCTGCAATATTTAGTCGCATCAGCATGCGCATTTCGACAAAAAAACGCAGCGTTTGTCTGCGATTTCATGCGTTTTTGCATGCGTTTGCGTTTTTTTGGCGCATGCGTTTTTCTATTTGTCACATTTCATCTCTGTCTCCATCATCATCTGTCTCCATCATCTCTCCTCCATCATCTCTGCCTCCATCATCTCTGTCTCCATCATCTCTGCCTCCATCATCTCTGGCTCCATCATCTTCTCCATCATCGTCTCCATCATCTCTGTCTCCATCATCTCTGTCTCCATCATCTCTGTCCTCCATCATCTGTCTCCATCATCTCTGCCTCCATCATCTCTGCTCCATCATCTCTGCCTCATCATCTCTGCCTCCATCATCTGTCTCCATCATCTCTGGCTCCATCATTTCTGGCTCCATCATTTCTGGCTCCATCATCTCTGCCTCCATCATCTCTGGCTCCATCATCTCTGGCTCCATCATCTCTGCCTCCATCATCTCTGCCTCCATCATCTCTGCCTCCATCATCTCTGCCTCCATCATCTCTGCCTCCATCATCTCTGGCTCCATTATTTACAGAAAAATTGCGTGCGTGCAAAAGCGCTGACAAGCGCAAAGCCATGCGCACGCCAGCGCCCCCATAGACTGCAATGTTATTTTTTGCGCATAGCATGTGCACACGTGCGCACGCGTTTTTTTAAAGCGGTTGGGCGGAAAAAAAAAATGCAACATGTAGCGTCTGGCGCGTATGGGCGCACACCAGGAAAATGCGCAGCGCACGACAAACGCACATGAACGCGTGCAAGCGCTAGACCCTGCGCCCACCATGTTAAAGATAGGGGAACATTGCGCATGCGTCCGATAGCGCAAGATGCGCTGCGCAAAAAAACGCAAGTGTGAAAGTAGCCTAAGACTATTTTTTTTTAATTTTTTTATTTTTTTTTAAGCTTGAAAATCCATCCCAAAATGTCATGGTCTCCCTTCCGTCTGACTTGGTGTCCACTGCTTGAAAAGATTGACATAAAGGTTTTGTGGGGGAAAAGATTCAGCAAAGCTTGGAATTTATTCTTTAACATTCCTTCTGGCTTAGGAATCCAGTGGGCGGTCCTAATTGGTGATTGACAGCGCTCTCTATACGCACACTTACACAGGGAAGGCTGTCAGTCGCTGATTAGTGATGGGCGAGCATGCTCGGGTGTCATCTGAGCGTGCTCGGGTGTCATCTGGGCGTGCTCGGGTGTCATCTGGGCGTGCTCGGGTGTCATCTGGGCGTGCTCGGGTGTCATCTGGGCGTGCTCGGGTGTCATCTGGGCGTGCTCGGGTGTCATCTGAGCGTGCTCGGGTGTCATCTGAGCGTGCTCGGGTGTCATCTGAGCGTGCTCGGGTGTCATCTGAGCGTGCTCGGTGTCATCTGAGCGTGCTCGGTGTCATCTGAGCGTGCTCGGGTGTCATCTGAGCGTGCTCGGGTGTCATCTGAGCGTGCTCGGGTGTCATCTGAGCGTGCTCGGGTGTCATCTGAGCGTGCTCGGGTGTCATCTGAGCGTGCTCGGGTGTCATCTGAGCGTGCTCGGGTGTCATCTGAGCGTGCTCGGGTGTCATCTGAGCGTGCTCGGGTGTCATCTGAGCGTGCTCGGGTGTCATCTGAGCGTGCTCGGGTGTCATCTGAGCGTGCTCGGGTGTCATCTGAGCGTGCTCGGGTGTCATCTGAGCGTGCTCGGGTGTCATCTGAGCGTGCTCGGTGTCATCTGAGCGTGCTCGGTGTCATCTGCGTGCTGGGTGTCATCTGAGCGTGCTCGGGTCATCTGAGCGTGCTCGGGTGTCATCTGAGCGTGCTCGGTGTCATCTGAGCGTGCTCGGGTGTCATCTGAGCGTGCTCGGGTGTCATCTGAGCGTGCTCGGGTGTCATCTGAGCGTGCTCGGTGTCATCTGAGCGTGCTCGGGTGTCATCTGAGCGTGCTCGGGTGTCATCTGAGCGTGCTGGTGTCATCGAGCGTGCTCGGTCATCTGAGCGTGCTCGGTGTTATGTTCGGTCCCTGCGGCTGCAAGATTTCTGGCTGTTGGACAGCCTCGACACATTCGGGATTGTCCATGTGTTGCGGCTGTCTAACAGCACATATATACACACAAAGGTAAACCGGCCGGCCCACATCCACGCAGGCAGACATACACACAGACACCTATAGGTCTAGGGCGACTGAGAGAAAGCGTTGGGTCCCGCCTCCTGGACTAGTCACCAACGTGTCCCGGCCCTCCCTCTCATCCGTGGTTTTTCTCCGATTCCCTGTGGAGCACTTCGGATTCCATCATTGTTATTTGGAACCCAGATGAGGGGCCGGGGCAGCATGAATCCAAAGCCTATTAGAACAGACGTCGGGTGTGATGGCTGCCGAGCTCCTCGTCCCTTTCTAAAGTCCTAAGCCAAACAGCCGAGCCAAACTCAGATCTTCAGCGACACCATAAATCTGCGCTGAGCTGAGGGCAGAACAAGAACACTCAGATTATTGTGAAGAATCAAGTAGAGGATTTTTTTTAAAGGGACCGGTCAGTTCTGCTGACATCTTTGTTATGGTAAACAAATGTACTGATCCTCAGTTGTTACTCCTGGCAGTGTATGAAAATTTCATGACCGGGAGCTCTCATTATTATCCCTCATCAGTGCCTGTGTGAACCCCTTGTCGCCAATTGGCCAGTGTCAGACTCCCCATCGGCAAAGGTGGTGCCCAGATGACAATGAGCTGCTACATTTCCAGGAGGAATAATGGAGCAACATTTGCCAGAGATTTAGACTCTATCTCATATCTATCTATCTAGAGAGATAGAAATAGTTCTAATTGGTGCACTCTTTTCCAAGGGGGTGTGTCTTTAGGCTGCTCTGCATTATTACCTTGTGAGCAACGCCCCCTTGGCAATGACCATAAAAATTATCACTAAATAAACTTTGGATCTGTATGGCAGCCTGGGGGAAGAAAAGAACCGGAATATGCAGGGGAGCAACAGGAATAAAATCTGACCAAAAACAGTTGACTTTTGATCTGGTGACTGCTCCTCTCTCCCAGAGGTTTCTGATAAGAAGTTGTGTTATATAGGGCTATTAAAGAAAGAAATAATGAAAGCATGATCAAATATAATGAACGCACTGTATGTAAAGCTATTTAAAAAAAATCAAATCAGAATTTAAGATTGTGCAGAATTAAAAAAGAAACAAAAAAAACATGCTAAATAAATACACAAATTAAAACTTGCAATGCTTATATCAAACACCAGAGGGCAGAAGTGCAATATTAAAGTCCTGCTCAGACAGCTGGAGTAGAGGGGGCCAGTGCTACAGAGCGCTGCAGAATACCGTTCATGCTGACGCCGCACACATGAGTTGAGGCTATTGGATTTTGCCCCTTTCAGTTATATATACATTTTAAATGAATATGAAGCTTCTGATTTTATGACTTTTTATAATTTGACTGCAATTATTTGTATGACGGCATTAAAGAGTTCCATTGGTTTAGTTTCCGTGTGATTTTATTTGCGGTGACTTCTTTCCATGACATTTTTCTACAGTATATCCCTTCCTGCCATTTGCCCAGTGACTGTAGTGATATTTTACATGGGGGGTGGGCTCATATTTCTGGTAGATATACTGTTTTTATTACTGCTAATTTTATGGTCTTTAACAAGTGGGTGTGGCTCCGGATCCTCTGGGGCGTGTCTTTGGGTGCTCATTATTATTATCATTTTTGACCTGGTGACAGGAACTCTTTGGAATCCCCTTCTCCAGTACTTCTACTCCTTTTTAGCTGTCCATCAGTGATGACATTTCAACTATTACTATGTGACCGCTGCAGGCAATCTCTGGCCTCGGTGGTGATGGGAGCACGGTAGGCATGTGACCTGTGCTGAGGCCAGTGATTGGCTGCCCAAGTTACGTCAAGTGATCCTGTCACCCTCCCCTTTCCTCTCAGTGCTTAAAGGGTGTATGTCATCAGTACATGACCATGTTGTTTTTAAGTTTTATATTAAATATATTTAAAATAAGTGGTTTTTATTTTTTTTGTTCAATTTTCCACATCACTATCTGTAAAAAATCAAATCAAATGTTGCAATTTTCTCACTGGCCAATTAGATTTATGCCAGACTTAATCCTTCCTGTTCTATACAGGAGACTTCTTAGTAGTCTCATTTTAATATAGACCGGATTACAATGCCAGATAACAGAATCCGCCACCATACACAACAGGGGATGTCACAGCTCACCTCCTCCTTCCACAATGACGTTTGCCAAGATTAGTAGCTCAAAGGCTTCTATACAAACTGGTCCTTTTTTTTTTAATGCAAAATTTGCTGGAATCAGTAGCTGACGCCATGTCTTTTTTGGAGAGCCCCTTATGTGCCTAAGCAGTGTAAACCCCCCACAAGTGACCCCATTTTGGAAACTACACCCCTCAATTAACTTATCTAGATGTTTGGTCAGCACGTTAAAGGCCCAGGTGCTTCACAGAAGTTTAGAATGTTAAGCGTGGAAAATAAAAAAAAAAATCACATTTTTCCACATAAATTTTAATTTATTCCCAAATTTTGCATTTTAACAAGCGTAACAGGAGGAATTTCAACATGCAATTTCTCCTGAGTACCCTGATATCCCATACATGGGGGAAAACTACTGTTTGGGCGTACGGCAGGACTCGGAAGGGAAGGATCGCCATTTGACTTTTTGACTGCTGGAATAATTATGCATTGGGTCGCGTTTGGAGAGCCCTTGATGTGCCTAAGCAATGGTTCCCCCCACAAGTGACCCCATTTTGGAAATTAGACACCAAGGAAGAACGCTTTAAAACCCCCAGGTGCTTCACAGAAGTTAACATTGAGCTGTTAAAATATATTTTTAAAAAAATCATTTTTCCCCATAAAAAATGTTCTCTTAGCCCAATTTTTTTTATTTTCAAAAGGGTAACAGAAGAAAATGGACCAAAAATGTGTTCTGCAATTTCTCCTGAGTATGCCGATTCTCAGGGCTTTCAATTCCTCTAAAAACTGACTGAGGGGATTACGTGTATACCTTTTTGATATCTCATCTTTTCAGCTAACTGAAAATGGCAAAGGGCCAAATATTTATTTGTGTCTAGAATTACCACATTCCCACCTTTATCAGATGATTTATGGTTATATTCTGGTCCTTCTCAAGTCGGCAGAGGCATTCCAGTTCTCCCTTAGATTATGGTGGCCATGATGTATGTACAGACAGACTAATCAGATATTTGGACACAAGATTCAAAAAAATCCTAACCTGGTTTATCAGACATTTGTTCATGTCAGACCCGAGAATTCTTTCCTCCTCTTTATTATTTGAACAAGTTTTTACACATCACATTTATTACCTATAGCATTCATGCCTGACTGGGTCTGTTCTATATATGTGCTTGGAGGTACGTGAGGGGTACTCTGATGGTGGAACTGCTAACGAGTCTATATTATTTAGGCCACCCACCTCTTCTATAATAGAGAGATTGGATTTGCTTAAATCTTTGTGTATATTACATACCAGCTATATTTGCTGCATCCACTGCCGTGGCACTTCTTGCACCTTGCACTTTAGCATTTGCACAATTTTGTTTTGTATATTTTATATTCCATTATCATAATGTACAATAATAAATTATAACCAACAAAATATACCTACAATACCCATTTTTCACAGAAACTTTGCTACAGATCATTTGAGAGACTGCGGAATCATCTCATTGGATTTTTCTACCACAAGAAGAGGACCATCCATAAAGAGATAAATTACCTACAGGACCAAATACAAGGACCGGGTTCATGTTTCATCAAGGAGACGCTACAGGAATTAATAATAATTTACAACATCACCTCATTATCAACAAGAAAAAGAAACTGGACAGACTCAGGAAGAAAGCAGGTCTCAATGTAGCTGAAGGTAAGCCCTGTTTACAGAATCATTTGCATACATTGCCCTCTGTTGTGAACCTCTCACAATACAGTACAAGCCAAGCACAGGAGAAATGCATGTTCTATCAAAGGGACTTTCATTCTGTCCTACAAAACAGCTTGATACAGCTCAGTTCTGTAGTGACATCGAGGAATTCTTCCGCAGATTGCGACTCAAAGAATTCTTTCATAACCATGCAGATATCACATCACAAGACAATGTGAACGACACAGCAAAAAAGAAAAAGAGGACAAACTGGACCCCGCAACCTGGACACAACCAAACTCTGGATCATTACATAGACTGTTTCCGCAAAAAAGTTAAATCTGACATTTTGGACAGACCATAAAGTGCCAAAAAATATCAGTATGGAGGAAAGAAAAGCTATACAATCCTTAAAAGCCAACAACAATATCATCATCATCAAACCAACAGACAAAGGAGGAGCTATAGTCATCATGAACACGACAGATTACATCCAGGAAGCAAACAGACAACTCTTGGATATAAAATACTACACTACACTTCAGGAAGATCCCACCAAACAATACACTGAGGAACTAATAGACTTGATTCTACTTCATCCTCACAGCTGGAACTAATACCAGGCTATCCCAAAACAGGTACCTTCTACATGTTGCCTAAAATACATAAGGTAATCCTGGGAGGCCTATCATCTTTGGTATTGGGACTTTAACTGAGAATATCTCCGCTGGGTGGAGAACATTCTGAAACCCTTGGTGAGGAGCACATCCAGCTATATCCAGGACACACCACGGATATTCTTTGCAAATTGTCAGCGCTGGGCCCACTTCCGGAGGACACGATACTAGCCACCATGGATGTAGAGTCTCTATATTCCAACATTCCTCATGAGGATGGAATCACAGCATGCAAATATTTCCTTCAAAAGAACAACCTAGCCACAGAACCAACACTGCAATTCATCAGGTTTGTGCTCCATCACAGCTATTTTTCTTTTGGGAACAATTTATACCAACAGTGTATGGGCAGCGCCATGGGAAGCAAAATGTCCCCACAATATGCCAACCTATTTATGGCGAAACTGGAGGAGGAGTTTTTGTCATCTTGCTCTATTAAACCTCTTGCATACTTCCGCTACATTGATGATCTGCTAATAATCTGGACAGGCTCTAAAGATGATCAACTCACCTTCCACAATAACTTCAACAAATACCACCCAACCATCAAGCTCACCCTCAACTTTTCAAAGTCTCAAATACATTTTCTGGACTTGACCATATGCATCAAGGACAACGCCATACAAACATCAATTTACCATAAGCCCACAGGACGTCCGGCATATCTTAGATGGAAAAGTTAGTAATGACCCACATATCACATGTAGAAGTAGTCAATAAGCAGAGCTGTGCTAAATGGACATGTGCGTATTGGACATAGTAAAGAGACAAACTGTACTTAATACAGAAATATCACAAGGAAAACAGCCATGTAGTCTCAAATATAGAAAACTTTATTGAAAAAACAATAAAAACAAAAACAAAAAAGGAAAAACAGGGATGGCAAGAGGGAAGTAATGCAATATGGCGATAGTCAAAAACACCAAGTGGGAAAAACAATGGGCTGGAAGACGCCAAAATGCTCACAAATTTAACAATCCATCATAGAAAATGTAAAAATAGATGAACATGGCACATAAAAAATGACACAGGTGCACAAATCAATCCAATGTTACAAATAGAATGAAACTTGTGGTGCTAAATTAGTACCAAAAGCATAAAGTGTAAATACACAAAATATAGACAGGTAGATCGATATCCAAACAATGTAACACAGGTGAAATGTTAGGTTGGCACCATATGATAAATGTGGGTAAATATGCAAAGCACAAGGCTCAGTATATATATCTATATATATGCAGTTTATATAGCAAGCAACATGCAACATTGAATGCCGGATGGATGCATAAACGTGCCATGATAGGCTACAACGGCCACATAGGAATGTGCAAAGTATAACGCACTACATACATATATATTTGATCAATCTTAGATATAATATCATATCACATATGGTGCCATAGAAATGCGTACAGGTGCCATAGTAGCTGTAATAGCGGTATACCTCAAAGTAAGCAGAGCGACATCCAGCCCTCCCCAACGCGCGTTTCGGAGCCTGGGTGCTCCTTCCTCAGGGGAGTAGACATAACTGCAAGAGTACCTCTATAAATACCGTCACCGCTAACACATGTGGCGATGACGAGATTGCAAAACAGCGCAGGCTAGCTCCTCCCCCCAGTGCAACGTCACATCCTCCTGCATGAGGACGTGTGCAGAGGGGAGGGGAAGAGTGGACGTGCCTGCGCATGCGCAATGGGTACATGAAGAGATCGCTGACATATTGCAAGAGGGCAAAAGGGAGAGGGTAAGTATAAAAGAAAATGAAATGAAAGAATAATCAAAAATGTAAAAAGCAATGGTATACCGGAACCGATCAGTCACAGTGTCTGGAAATCACAAAAACCCATTGTGGGGCCCCACCTGGATAAATGTGTACCACACACAGGACAAACTGGCCGCAACCATTGTAAGAAAACATGTACACAGAGTGCACTAAAATGCCCAAAACTGATGCAGCAAAATACCAATGACAACAGAACCGCTATAAGGAAATACCTATCATGTATAAATAGTAGTAATGAGCAGGATTATGTCGCAACAATGCCCATACATATATGTACCGTATAAGACATCAATAATGATTTGCAAAATACAAGAAAACCATACAATATACGGTGTATTGAATACATATCACAAAAGACAGATAAATAGGGCATCATAGCTTGAAAGATGCGAAGAGAACCTTCAAATAGAGTTCACACATTTTCGTATAGCTTGAAGCGGCTGTATACTGCGAAGCAATGGAACAATCTCATCCATAACAAAGAGGACAGCTGAAAGAGTAAAAATGTATGTTAAGATCAAAAACAATAAGTGAATAAAACACTTGATGGAAATAACACCACCAAAAGATAAAGAAGGCAGTGTTCACAAAAATGGGACGAATGACAAGTTTTCATTAAGACCATCTGGAACGATGGTACCCAGAGTCCAAATCCACCGTGTCTCCATTTGAGACAATCTCTTCGATAGATTACCGCCTCTGATATTAATATTAAGGAGGTCTATCCCACAAACCCTAAGCAGTGATCCGTCACTCTGATGGTGTTCCTTGAAGTGTCTGGGAAGTGTCTTGAGGGTAGATATGTCCGTGCAGGAGGATACCGCCTGTATACCCAACACATGTTCTCTGATACGGACTTTCAATTGTCTCGTAGTTAGTCCAATATATATCAAGCCACAAGGGCAAGTGGCATGATATATGACGTAGCGGGAGGTACATGTGATTCTCTGTTTGATTTTATATGACACGTCTCCCTTAGAATTAGTAAAACTGCTACAACGGACAATGTTGGGGCAGGCGACACACCTCCCGCACGGAACACATCCACCCGTGCCCGACACAGAACTAAGAAAATGGGAAGGAGCGGTCACTGAGTAATGGCTGTGGGAAAGACGATCACGCAAATTTTTTAGCTCGCCTAAACGTGATAGCAGGGCGTTCTGGAATTACCTTTTTGAGAATGGGGTCACTTGTAAGATGGGCCAAGCTTTGTTAATCACTGACCTCATCCTATGGGCTTGTGAATGAAAAGACGTGATAAATCTTGGTATCTTGGGAGTACCAACATTAACAGCGGAACTCCTATACAGAAGATTATTGCGTGAAGAGTGTTTGGCACGATGGTAGGCTTTTTTAACACAACGGCCACTATACCCACATGCCAGGAAACGATTCTTCAGTTCTCTAGCACGATACTCAAAATCAAAATCCGTCGAGCAAATACGCCTTAATCTTAAAAATTGCCCGACAGGGATAGCACGAATAATATGACCAGGGTGACAGGAGGATGCATGTAGAAGTGTGTTTGTCGCAGTTTTCTTGCGAAAGATGTCAGTTTGAATGAGGCCACTAGAGTCTTTACGGATAGTGACGTCCAAGAAGTCGACAGAGCTGGGATCCCACACCAATGTCAGATAAATATTAAGTTCATTGTTGTTAAGCGAGGATACAAACTGCACAAGGTCGACGGAGGTGCCCTGCCAGACAAAGAAGATATCGTCGATATACCTGTTCCATAATGGAACCCGGCTAATCGACCCCTGTTTGTCTGCCAGGAAAAGATCCCCTCCCACAGCCCAAGAAGAGGTTGGCATAGGCGGGCGCAAAGGCCGCGCCCATTGCCACCCCCTGGAGCTGTAGGTAGAAAGGATCCTTTAAACAACAAAAAAGTTGTGAGTGGGGGTGAACTCTAATAGCTCCAGGATGAGGTTTCTCAATTTGATATGTAAGCTGGAAGTCTCTAAAAAGAAATGGATGGCCTTGAGGCCATCCTTGTGTCTGATGTTAGTGTAGAGAGAATTCAACATCCATGGATGCTAAAAGAGTATCATCCTCTAAGCACAATCCATCGACCCTGCGCAGCAAGTCACCAGTGTCCTGAAGAAAGGAAGGCAGGCCAGTAACCAAGGGTTGCAAATGATAATCAATCCATTGGCTGACGTTTTCTAGATAACTACCTCTACCAGAAATAATGGTCTACCGGGTGGCGACGTTTCATTTTATGAATTTTTGGCAAAAGATATAAGGTCGAGATGGTAGGCTCCTTGACGATGAGTGCCGAAGCCAGCTCCCTGGTGACAATGCCGTCATTCAGTGCCCTATTGACAATGCATGCCAGTTGATCAGAATAGGCAGACAGAGGATTATATGTCAATTTCTTGTAACAGGTAGAGACATTTAACTGACGCAATGCCTCCCCTTCATACATTTGTTTGGGCCAGATGACGACATTGCCACCCTTGTCTGCTGGCTTCAGCACTACATCGGGAAGGTTTTGGAGAGTTCTCAGACGTATCCTCTCCTCCTTAGAAAGATTGTCAGTATTACCAAATCTGGGAAACTTCATAAATTCATCCGTCACCACCCGGACAAACACATCAATACTGGCAAACGTAGAAAGCGGAGAAAACTTATTTGACCGCGGCAAGATTGATGGAGGGATCTTACCTCCCACTGCAATGGATTTGTTTGCTAACTCCTCCAAGGTTCTTATGGCCTCCTGTTCCTCCTCTGTAGGAAACAAAGTATGTAATTCATTATTGAAGAAATATCTCTTAAATAAATAAAGATCTGGCAAAGATGTGAAGATCTTTAATGGCAGTGAACGTATCAAAAGACGGAGTGGAAGAGAAAGAAAACCCTCTCCCCAACAAGGACAAATCAACATCATTGAGATGATGATGACTTAAATTAATAACCTTGTTATCTCTCCGTCCAGCTCTGCCGAATTTCCAGGACGTCTTTTATATGGGTGGTAAGAATGGTCCCGCAATTTGTGGCCATCAAACATAGAAGAGGATGCAGCCGAGGTATAGGAAGCCTCCGACTGGTTGCTCATCAAGGATATAGAGGAAGTTTTATGTAATTTAGATACATTGGGCTTTCTCCATAGATAGACACGTCCAGACTGATAGTCTTTAACCCCTTCACCCCAAGGTGGTTTGCACATTAAATGACCGGGCCAAATTTTTACAATTCTGACCACTGTCTCTTTATGAGGTTATAACTCTGGAACGCTTCAACGGATCTTCGCGATTCTGAGATTGTTTTCTCATGACATATTGTACTTCACGTTAGAAGTAAAATTTATTCGATATAACTTGCGTTTATTTTTGAAAAAAACGCAAATATGGCGAAAATTTTTAAAATTTTGCAATTTTCAAACTTTGAATTTTTATTCCCTTAAAACAGAGAAATATGTCACATAAAAAAGTTAAGAAAATAACATTTCCCACATGTCTACTTTACATCAGCACAATTTAGAACCAACATTTTTTTTTGTTAGGAAGTTATAAGGGTTAAAAGTTTTACCAGAGATTTTCTCATTTTTTACAACAAAATTTACAAAGCCATTTTTTTTAGGGACCACCTCTCATTTGAAGTCACTTTGAGGGGTCTATATGGCAAAAATACCCAAAAGTGACACCATTCTAAAAACTGCACCCCTCAAGGTACTCAAAACCACATTCAAGAAGATTATTAACCCTTTAGGTGCTTCACAGGAACTAAAGCAACGTGGAAGGAAAAAATGAATATTTAACTTTTTAGCCACAAAAATGATCTTTACAAACTTTTTTTTTATTTTGACAAGGGTAAAAGGAGAAAATGGACAGATAAGGTTGTTATGCAATTTCTCCTGAGTACGCCAATACCCAATAGTGGGGGGAAAACCACTGTTTGTGGCACACGGCAGAGCTCGTAAGGGAAGGAGCGCCGTTTGACTTTTTCAAACTAAAATTGGCTGGAATTGAGATTGGACGCCATGTCGTGTTTTGGAGAGCCCCTGATGCGCCTAAACAGTGGAAACCCCCCACAAGTGACACCATTTTGGAAACTAGACCCCCTAAGGTACTTATCTAGATCTGTTGTGAGCACTTTAAAACCCCCAATGTTTCACAAAAGCTTATAATGCCTGGGTGTGAAAAAAAAAAAAAAACAATTTTCCACAAAAATGATTTTTTAGTCCCAAATTTTGAATTTTCCCAAGGAAATTGGACCCCAAAAGTTGTTGTCCAATTGTCCTGAGTACGCTGATACCCCATATGTGGGGGGGGAAACTGTTTGGGTGCACGGCAGGGCTTGGAAAGGAAGTAGTAACGTTTTGGAATGCAGACGTTGATGGGGTCATGTTCCGTTTGCAGTGCCCCAGATGAGCCTAAATAGTGGAAACCCCCCACAAGTGACCCCATTTTGGAAACTAGACCCCCTAAGGAACTTATCTAGATCTTTGGTGAGCACTTTGAACCCCCAAGTGCTTCACACAAGTTTATAATGCCCGGGCATGAAAATAAAAAATCCTATTTTTTTCCCACAAAAATATCTTTTAGTCACTAATTTTTTATTTTCCCAAGGGTAACAGGAGAAATTGGACCACGTAAGTTGTTGTCCAATTTGTCCTGAGTACGCTGATACCCCATATGTGGGGGGGAACCACAGTTTGGGCTCACGGCAGAGCTCGGAATGGAAGGAGCACCATTTGACTTTTTCCAACCAAAATTGGCTGGAATTGAGATTGGATGCCATGTTGCATTTGGAGAGCCCCTGATGTGCCTAAACAGTGGAAACCCCCCACAAATGACCCCATTTGGGAAACTAGACCCCCTAAGGAACTTTTATAGATCTTTGGTGAGCAATTTGAACCCCCAAGTGCTTCACACAATTTATAATGTAGAGCCGTAAAATTTAAAAATCATATTTTTTCCACAAAAATGATCTTTTCACCCCAATTTTTATTTTTCCAAGGGTAACAAGACTCAAAAAAGTTATTGTGCAATTTGTCCTGAGTGCGCTGATACCCATATGTGGGGTTTAAACCACTGTTTGGGTGTCATGGCAGAGTTTGAAGGGAAGGAGCGCCGTCTGACTTTTTCAACGCAGAATTGGCCGGACGCCATGTCGTGTTTGGAGAGCTCCTGATCTGCCTAAATAGTGGAAACCCCCATAAATGACACCATTTGGAAACTAGACCCCTCAAGGAACTTATCTAGATGTGTGGGGAGAAACTTTAAACCCCAGGTGTTTCACTAAAGTTTATAACTTACAGCCGTAAAATAAAAAATCCTTTTTTTTTTACAAAAAAGTTTATTTCGCCCTAATATTTTATTTTCACAAGGGTAACAGAAGAAATTGGAACCCAAAAATTGTTGTCCAATTTGTCCTGAGTACGCTGATACCCAATATGGGAGAAAACTACTGTAATGGGCGCACGTCAGGCTCGGAAGGGAAGTAGTGACGTTTTTGGATTGCAGACTTTGATGGAATGGTCTGGGGGCGTCATGTCACATTTGGAGAGCCCCTGATGCACCTATACAGTTGGAAACCCCCCACAAGTGACCCCATTTTGGCAAATAGACCCCACAAGGAAATTATCTTTGATGTGTGGTGACACTTTGAACTCCGAAGTGCTTCACAGAAGTTTATAACGTACAGCCGTAAAAAAAAAAAAATCTTTTTTTTTTTTTACAAAAATGATTTTTTCGCCCCCAATATTTTATTTTCACAAGGGTAACAGGAGAAATTGGACCTCAAAAGTTGTTGTCCAATTTGTCCTGAGGTACGCTGATACCCAATATGTGGGAGAAAACTACTGTATGGGCGCACGTCAGGGCTCGAAGGGAAGTAGTGACGTTTTGGATTGCAGACTTTGATGGAATGGTCTGGGGGCGTCATGTCCCCATTGGAGAGCCCCGATGCGCCTAAACAGTGGAAACCCCCCACAAGTGACCCCATTTTGGAAAATAGACCCCACAAGGAACTTGTCTAGATGTGTGGTGAGCACTTTGAACCCCGAAGTGCTTCACAGAAGTTTATAACGCACAGCCGTAAAAAAAAAAAATCTTTTTTTTTTTTGCAAAAATGATTTTTTTGCCCCAATAAATTTTATTTTTACAAGGGTTTAAAAGGAGAAATTGACCTCAAAGTTTTTGTCCAATTTGTCCTGAGTACGCTGATATCCAATATGTGGGAGAAAACTACTGTATGGGGACACGTTGGGGTTCGGAAGGGAAGTAGTGACGTTTTGGATTGCAGACTTTGATGGAATGGTCTGGGGGCGTCATGTCGCATTTGGAGAGCCCCTGATGCGCCTAAACAGTGGAAATCCCCAAAAAGTGACCCCATTTTGGAAAATAGACCCCACAAGGAACTTATCTAGATGTGTGGTGAGCGCTATGAAGCCCCAAGTGCTTCACAGAAGTTTATAATGTACAGCCGTAAAAACAAAAAAATAATTGTTTTTGTACAAAAATGATATTTTCGTCCCCAGTTTTTTATTTTCCCAAGGGTAACAGAAGAAATAGGACAAATTGCACAATAACTCTTGGGGTCCAGAGTACGCTGATACCCCATATGTGGGGATAAACTACTGTTTGGACGCATGGCAGAGCTGAGAAGTGAAGGAGCACCGTTTGACTTTTTCAACGCAGAATTGGCTGAATTGAGATCAGACGCCATGTCACATTTGGAGAGCCCCCGATGTGCCTAAACAGCGGAAACCCCCCAATTCTAACTCCAACCCTAACCCCAACACACCCCTAACCCTAGTCCCAACCCTAACCACAAACCTAACCCTAACACACCCTTAATCCCAACCCTAACCCTAATCCTAACTTTAGCGCCAACCCTAACCCTAACTTTAGCCGCAACCCTAACCCTAACCCTAATGGGAAAATGGAAATAAATACTTTTTTTAATTTTATTATTTTTCCCCTTTCTAAGGGGTGATAAAGGGGGGTTTGATTTACTATTTATAGCGGGTTTTTATGATTGGCAGCTGTCACGCTAAAAGACGCTTTTTAAATTTCAAAAATAGTTTTTGCATCATCACATTTGAGAGCTATAATTTTTGCATATTTTGGCCCACAGAGTCATGTGAGGTCTTATTTTTTGCGGGACGAGTTGACGTTTTTATTGTACCATTTTTGAGCACGTGACGTTTTTTGATCGCTTTTTATTTCGATTTTTGGGAGGTTAGAATGAACAAAAATCAGCAATTCATGAATTTCTTTTGGGGGGCGTTTATACCGTTCCGCGTGTGTAATGTGATGGCTCGTTTTTTGCGGACAAGATGACGTTTTCAGCGGTACCATGTTTTTTTAATACGGTCTTTTTGATCGCGTGTTATTCCACTTTTTGTTCGGCGGTATGATGATAAAGCATTGATTTTTTGCTTCGTTTTTTTTTAAGGGGTTCACTAAAGGGGTTAACTAGTGGGACAATTTTATAGGGGGGTCGTTACGGACGCGGCGATACCCAAATATGTGTACTTTTATTGCTTTGTTTTTTTTATTTACAGGAAGAAGTGAATTTATTGGGAATATTTTTTTTTTTTTTTTTATTTATTTTGGATTTTTTTTAAACATGTTTATTTTTATTTTTTTTAACTTTTTTACTTTGTCCCCAGGGTGGGACATCACTGTATTTTGTCAGATCGCTGGTGTGACAGTGTGCACAGCACTTGTCACACCAGCGACGCACGGCATAGATGCAGGCGTCTCAGTGCCTGCTCTTAGCAGGCACTGAGGAAGCCGCCTCCCTCCAGGACCCCGGCGCATCTTGGATCCGGTCCTGGGAGGGAGGACACCTCAGAACAGCGCGATCACATCGCGCTGCTCTGAGGTCTCAGGGGGGCGCGCAGGGAGCCCCCACCCTGCGCGATCCTTCCCTGTGCCCCCAGTACACGCGATCATGTTGATCGCGGTGTGCAAGGGGTTTAATGTGCCGGGAGCGGTCCGTGACCGCTCCTGACACACAGTCATGGGTGTCGCTGTGATAATCAGCTGACACCCGGCTGCGATCGGCTGCGCTCCCCCGGGAGCGCGTCCGATCGCACGAGACGTACTATCCCGTCCATGGTCATACGGGCCCAGGTACCATGGACGGGATAGTACGTCCGATGGCAGCAAGGGGTTAAGGTCGCGGTTATAATTTATTAAGTTGTTTCTCTTGAATCTTTTTCACCAAAAGGTCCATAGATTTATCAAGACTCAATTCAAATTGGCTCAATCTCTCGGCTGGGCAACCTTTGCGGATGTCTGCCTGGACAGCATCGATGGATTTGTCAGCTCCACTAGGGTGCTAGAATTAAGGCCGATAATAATTGAAGAAAAGTGGAAGAACACAAATTACATGCATCCTCCCATTTTTGATGAATTGTTCTCCTCCACAAAATAGGTGGGGATCACCCTCACTCTCAAGCCTGGGTATCATATGATTATTGACGTATTTTTCAAAAAAGGGGTCCTGTTCCCCCAAAATTCTAGATCTCCTCCTCCAGAAGTGTCTTAACATGGATAACTGTCGTCCCACTGTGATCAGCTGCATTCAATTGCGCACCTCCCCCTTACCAAACACCTGATCCAGCGAATTAAGCCAAGAAGTTTTCTTTGGCCCGATAGTCCATGGTAATCACTAAAAGTAGCCTGTGCATAACACAGAAATAAACATGCAAAAGTTAGTAATGACCCACATATCACATGTAGAAGTAGTCAATAAGCAGAGCTGTGCACGGACATATCTACCCTCAAGACACTTCCCAGACACTTCAAGGAACCCTCAGAGTGACGGATCACTGCTAATGTGTAGCCCTGGTACACAATCCAGGAGGATGAGTGGAGAGGTAACAGTTAGGTCTCTTCATGACATCATGTACACTTCTGACACACCCAGCAGGGGTGTGGAAGGGAGTGATTCTAGTCAGTCAGTTTCCTGTCCTTGGACAGAGTAGACGTGTCCAGTTTGAGCCTGTCATCAGTTCAGAACGTGGAGGGTGGTACAGGTGTCTAATTCACCTTAGTCTATCAGAGCTGTGCCCCACTGGAAGAAAGACTGAACTAGCTATTAAGGGGTTGAGCAAATCGAAGGGCAAAGTGGAAGGAAGATTATTGGAAAAGTGCTTGTGACTTGGAAAATCCTGCACATTGCTACCGGTTACTGGGGACCGAAGGATCACTATTAGCTACAAGCATAGTGAAGAGAAAACCAGAGATTTAACCGGACCCTAGGTCGCGGGAAACACCCCCTTATAGTAGTACGTATCTGGGTCAGGGGAAGTGAAGACTTTGAGCTCTGAGGACAAAATAAGAATTCGCTCCCTCATAGAAAGGCTCCTAACACTAAACTGACTGGGAAGCACAGCTTTGGATAAGCTGGAATCATAGAGGGGACTACGCTTTTAGCTGGTCGTACTCATCTTCATTGGACAGTAAAGGAGGCCCCTAACTTGCTTAGCTGTTGCCTCAAAGCTCATCCTCCATCAACCCCATCAGCCTCCCTGGGGCCTGCCTTATCACTTGCAAGTAAAGGTATGGAAAGACACTGACGTGTGAGACTGAGTTATTATGCATCCTGCACAATCCCTACCTAACTACCCACCTGAGGAAGAGTCCCACCTGTAGGGGACCCGACATCTAGCTGCCTCACCATCCCCTCAAAAGGGTCTACAGCAGCGCTGGTACAAATTACCAGAATACTACAGGTGGCGTCACGAACTGTACATAAATCTATCCCCTGTAAATATATCCCCAACATACGCCAGACCGCCCGGGCCACAGACCGAGCCACAGCTACCTGTGACAATCCCCATAGACTTCCATGGGCTCGGCTCTGAGTACCCCATTGCCCTGGTAATCCACAATTGTGGTGGGGGGTCGACACAAAAACTTGGCGTCACGAACAGGATCCGAAACTTGCAGCATTGCGAGCCCTGTGTGCCTGTGGAGTGTTTTGATGAAAAAGCCCTGTTGCTATTGTTTGGCGCTAAAAATCCGCCATTTTGCCGCCATATTCGCGCCCTCAGGCGCTGGGAGAAGAAGGTGGGCGGACCTGAAAAAGCGCGCAAAGTCTTGGACACGCCCCCAACCTGCACCCCAAACTGCATAGCAATCTGCGTCGCAAACCGCATCGCAAACTGCATAGCAATTTGCTTTGCAAACCGCATCGCGAACTGCATAGCAAACCGCATCGCAAACCGCATCGCAATCTGAAATCGCAAACCGCATCGCAAACTGAAATAGCAATCTGCATCACAATCCGCATAGCAAACTGCATCACAATCTGCATTGCAATCCGCATCGCAAATTGCATCGCAAAATAGAGCTGCAGGTCCTGCAACGGAAGTGAACGCTCTGACATCAGAGCGCCTGCGATGAAGGTCCTGTTCCCACTGCGGTGCCTGTGAAGTAGCAGCGTCTAAAAACCGTAGGCTCCGTTTAACCAAGGGGGCGCAAAAGATGTCAAAAACAACCGGCTGACAGTGCGGCCCCGGCCGGAGGCCCCAATCCCGCACCGTCTGGTATTGTAGCGCCAGATGGGGGCGCAGGCCCTGCACCCAGTCCGGTAGTCCCGATCATGCACTAACGCTCCCATATATGCCTGGGGCGAAATGGCTTCCCCAATACAGCGGTGGGGCCAGGCACATTAGCAGGCTTCAAGCGGAAGTTATGCAGCATCCTAGAAATGTACCCATGCCTGAGAGACAAAAAGCTGCTGTGCTAATAGGGCAGCTAACTGGCGCTGCTGAAAGGAAGTGGAGACTTGGGATACCGTTGATCAGGAGTCGGTACCTGCGATCTTCCTTAAGCTGCATGCCATATTTGAAGACCGCACAGAAACAGGATCTCCGGATGGCCTTCTATCACTGTTCACAACAGCCAGGTGACAGCATCCGGGACTACGCTTGCCGACTACAGGGAGCCCTGAGAGCCCTCAAGCAAATTAACAATTTAAATGCTATCGACGAGAATAAAAATGTTTGAAAGAACAATTTATACAGGGATTGAGATCCCCAGAGGAACGCAGAACTGTAAACTGGTGGTCCTTAGATCATCCGGATGCTCCCTTTGATGCCCTAAAGGACATGGCAATAAAAGGGCTGCGGCCCCTGGGCAAACCCGAGGTGGCAACCAACATCATCAGGCTGAAGTCACTCCGGAAACCGGCAGTAACCCCCCTTTTTCCCCGCTATTTGGCTGAAGCCAAAGCGCAGTGTGACACCTCCTAGTGAATTGGACTGTCTGCGCTCAGAGGTGCGCCAGCTGACTAAAAATCTGGCTGCTGTAATGAGTGCCCTGCAGCTGCGGAAAGAGGAGGAAGGGAAGATCTTGTTAGCTGACTGTCCAGAGGACGTTCCGTGGATGCACCGGAGAAGAAAGAAAGACGTCCCCCCCCCGGAGGAGGACAACGCCACCCCCAGGAGCAACCTCTGATCAACACCCTTCTCGTCGAGAGATCATCTGTTATCGCTGCAACCGGAAAGGTCATCTGTCTACACATGTCCTTTAAACGGGCAGAACCTGGGTCCAAGGGGCCAACACCCAGGAGAATACCCGTCAGGCCCCCTAGACTGGAACCGCAGGTATGTGGGGGGCGACCCTACCTGTCTATTATTCTAGATGGTATTGCGTTCCAGCATTGTTAGACACTGGGTCCCGGTGACCCTAATACCTGATGCTCTATATACCAAAATACTGGTCAATGGACAGCCTTAAACCTCCGAGCCTTGACTTTACTGTGTATCTTCGAATGGTCTTCCTGTAGAAGTACTCGGAACAAAATGTGTAGATGTAAAGGTGGGCCGAGAGGAGTTGAAAGACCAAGGGCTTCTGGTAGTAAAGACTGTAAATGAGGAGAACGGTTTAAATATAATTTTGGGTATAACATTATAGGTAATTGTTTGGGAGAAGTTGTGTTCTTACTCCAACAGCTCGCTGAGATTGCCCGACCAAGCAGAGAGGAGTAATCCAAAGAGAGTCCGGGCCTGGTGTGTCAGCAGCAAGCGAAGCTTAACCGACGGCGAAATTGGTATGTACGGGTCACTGACTCAATCCTATTGTGATACCCCCAATGAGTGAAATGATCATTTGGTGCAGGGCAGCCATAGGTCTGAGAGGACAAATTACCAAGCTGTAGTAGAACCCCACCATTCAGAACATAGACCTACACTTATGACTGCTAGAGGAGTAGTAGAAGTGGTGAATGGAAGAGTACCGGGACGACTTCTCATTGGGGAGATGATGAGGTAAATTTACCCCGTTATGCAACCATTGCTAAACTTCATGCTGTTGATAATAATTTATTCTCCCGGGCTGAGTCCTTAGACTCCTATCAGATGGCGGAGGACAATGACCCAGCAACTCAGGTGGCGGAATGGTGTCAGCAACTCCATGTTGGGACGGACACCACTCCCGCTCACCAGAAGCAAGGGGTATTACGGGTGGTGCAAGAGTATGCCCAAGTGTTTAGCAAAAATCCCCTTGATTTTGGGACAATTAAGGAGTACAACATCACATCCCCACAGGCAGTCATCCTCCCATCAAAGAGCGGTATAGGCCCATACCTCCAGCTCATTATCAGAAGGCTAAAGAAATGTTGAATGATATGAAGAAAGCTGGGGTGATAAGGGATAGTTGTAGTCCCTGGGCAGCCCCTCTAGTTCTGGTTAAAAAGAAAGATGGTAGTATGAGAAGTGTGTGGATTACAGGCAGGTGAACCGCATAACACACAAGGATGCATACCCGTTACCACGTATAGAGGAATCATTAGCTGCTCTGAAAACGGGTAACTACTTTTCTACCCTTGATCTGACTAGTGGTTACTGGCAAGTGGCTGTGGCTGAGGAGGATCGTGAGAAAACGGCTTTCACCACCCCAATGGGGCTCTGTGAGTTCGACAGAATGCCGTTCGGGCTCAGTAGTGCCCCAGGAAACATTTCAGGAGTGATGGAAAACTGTCGGGGAATCTCAATTTTGAAACCGTGCTGCTATACCTAGACGACGTTATCGTGTATTCCAAGACATATGAGGACCATCTGAAGCACCTGGCAGAAGTATTCGAGTCCCTGTCCAGGTACGGGAGAAGTTGAAACCCTCAAAATGCCATCTACTCAAACAGAAGGTACAATATTTGGGGCACATCGTCATTCGGAAGGAGTAGCGCCGACCCAGAGAAAGTCACTGCCATCCAGAAGTGGCCGGAGCCGAAAAACTTAAGGAAGTGCGACAGTTTCCTGGGATAACGGGTTACTACAGGAGATTCGTGAAAGATTACACGAAGAAGGCAGCCCCTTTACAGGACCTCCTAGTAGGACAATCCCTAAAGAGCAGAAACCCTCCTTTCAATTGGGTAAAGAACAGGCTGAAGCATTCCAAAAGATGAAAAGAGATCCTGACAGGTGATGAGATCTTAACCTATCCTGATTACAGCCAACCGTTCCTGTTGTACACCGACGCCAGTAATGAAGGTTTGGAGCAGTTCTCAGTCAGAAGCAGAATGGCCAAGAAAAAGTCATCGCATATGCCAGCAGAAAACTCAGGCCAACTGAAAGGAATCCGGAAAATTATAGCAGCTTCAAGCTAAGTTTCTGGCGCTGGTCTGGGCCATTACTGAAAGATTTAAGCACTATCTGGCCTCCAATAAGTTCACTGCGTTTACAGATAACAACCCCTTAACGCACCTGGAAACCGCCAAGCTGGGTGCCATGGAGCAGCGATGGATGGCTCGGTTGTCCAATTACCAGTTTACTATCAAGTACCGGGCAGGTCGAAAGAATGCTAATGCTGATGCTTGTCCCGAATGCCGCATGACTCTACACGGAAGAAGAATCGGACGACCTGGAAGAAATTGAGCTACCCCGTTCCATCGAAACGGGGTAGTCCACGAGCATCGAGTTCACAGAAAGCAGTATGGTGCAACATTAAATCCTTTATCCCATCATATTTTGGAAAGAGACTCAGGACAGTGATCCAGTGGTCAGCGCCATCAAGGAGTTGTTAAGACAGGAAGGCTCCTCCTGGAAAAGGATGCACCTATGTCAGCCAAGCTCCTGTGGAACGAGAAAGCAGGTTGTTCCTATACCGTGAGAAGTTGTGCAGGAGATACGTCAACCCCAGAACCCATGAGATGGTCTGGCAAATCGTGGTCCCCAAGGCAGACGTCCCAATGGTGTTGGAAGCATACCACGATCAAGCAGGACACTTTGGCTGGAGAAAGCTGGAGACCCTGTTGAGATGCCGGTTCTACTGGGTAGGGATGCGCAGCTCCATCGAGAGGTGGTGTCGGAACTGTGGACCCTGTGGTCTCAGAAGAAAGGACTACGGTAGTCAGAAGGCACCCCTGCAACCTATCCGGACGACTCGTCCTCGGGAGATTGTGGCCCTGGACCACGTCAAATTGTCGCAAGTAGATCTGGATACTCATACGCCTTGACCATGGTGGACCATTACTCCAGATTTCTGGTAGTTGTTCCAGTTAAGGACCAGACCCGGTGACGGCAGCGAAGACCTTTCAAGCAAGTTTCTGCAGACCGCATGGGTATCCGGAGCAAGTCTTAACCGATCAGGGACCTCTTTGAAGCCGATTTATTCAAGGGAATTACTGTCATATGTACGGGTGCAAGAAAATAAGAACGACACCATACCATCCTCAAACAACGGTCTTTGTGAAAAGATGAACCATATTGTCCTTGACTTGTTGAGATCCATACCCTTGGAAGACAGGAATCGATGGCCGGATTTACTACCTGATTGGTTGATTTGTATAATCATATACCTGTAAGTTCAACTAACTGCACTCCAGCTTATCTTATGCGAGCAAGGCCCGGAAAACTATCCAATGGATTTAGAACTTGGAGTGGTAGAACCGGAGGCAGACGATGCCGTGGAAAACTGGACATCAATCGGCAAGAGCATACAGAAGAGTACAAATCTGTGTGGAGGAAAGTCTCAATAAGGCACGGGAGAAACAGGAAGATGTTTACAACAGAAATGCTCCTGCCAAGCCTTGATGCCTGGAGAGGTAGTATTAAAAAGAAAAAGGAAGATGCACAAATTGGATAACCATGGGAGCAAGAACCCTACGTCATACAAGATTCTAAGTACGACAACAGAAAAGTTTGTGCGTCAGTAAAGACGGAGGAAGAAAACAACCACTGTGTCCAGAGATCATTTGAAGTTGTGTCCAGAACACTTAAAGAGTTGTGAAAAGAACCTGTCCTCAATCAAGGAGAAAGAAAGGAAGAGGTTTATACACACAGATCTGGGAGATTTTCTGCGGATTGGGCCCCCGATGGGAGATGCTGTGATAATTCCCAGTGTTGCAGTTTTATCAGCCACAAGAGGAAGTTCTATCTCCAGTTGTGCCTGTGGTGCCAGTTGAGCCCGCTCAGGAGTTACCCATCCCAGCAACACCTCAACCTGTGGAACCTCAAGATGGATCATCTGAAGCAGCGCCCCATACTATGGGATCCCCCGGTGAAGCTGACTCACACCGCCCAGCCATCAGTACGCTTGCCAGATCCATAGAAAGATTAAGGCAGTTCTATAGTTTTGCCGTTACGCAGTGCAGACAGATCGCAACTTGATATACCTGAAACTACACCACGTAGATCAGAGAGAATCACAAAAGGGGAAAATACCCATTAGATATCAGCAGTTTTTAACGAATTTATGTGAACATTGTAAAAGTCGTATATATAAATGTGTTTTCCCTATTATTTCTTCGTTTAAACAATGGACTCAGAGGCTGAGGACTGAGCCACCCAAAAACTGTATCTGTAAATAGTTGCACTAAAGTGCCTTTTTAATGGTTTCACATGAAACCTTGATTACCTCTGAACCAAAACCCGTGTGGTGTGGCACTGAGTGAGGTCTGCATTTGGATGCCTGCAGCCCACCCGGACCTACGTTGAAGGTTTGGTGCGGGTCCTTCACAAGTATCCGTATATTTATTAAATGCATTTAATATTTGTATTTTTTATAATGTTTGCAACGTTCAAGATATCCTCACCTCCCGGATGGGACGCATTATGTTATTGTTAATGTTTTCATGCATAAGCAAAAAAGTCTCTTTTGTATTTTACAGCCCGGGAGTGCTGTCGTTTACCATGGGGAATGTGTAGCCCTGGTACACAATACCAGGAGGATGAGTGGAGAGGTAACAGTTAAGGTCTCTTCATGACATCATGTACACTTTGACACACCCAGCAGGGGTGTGGAAGGGAGTGATTCTAGTCAGTCAGTTTCCTGTCCTTGGACAGAGTAACGTGTCCAGTTTGAGCTGTCATCAGTTCAGAACGTGGAGGCTGGTACAGTGTCTAATTCACCTTAGTCTAGTCAAGTGTGTGCCCCTGGAAGAAAGACTGAACTAGCTATTAAGAGTTGGCAAATCGAAGGGCAAAGTGGAAGGAAGATTATTGGAAAAGTGCTTGTGACTTGGAAAAGTCCTGCACATTGCTACCGGTTACTGGGGACCGAAGGATCACTATTAGCTACAAGCATAGTGAAGAGAAAACCAGAGATTTAACGGACCCTAGGTCGCGGCAAACACCCCCTTATAGTCAGTACGTATCTGGGGTCAGGGGAAGTGAAGACTTTGAGTCTCTGCAGACAAAATAAGAATTCGCTCCCTCATAGAAAGGCTCTAACACTAAATGATGGGAAGACAGCTTTGGATAAGCTGGAATCATAGAGGGGACTAACGCTTCAGGCTGGTCGTACTCATCTTCATTGGACAGTAAGGAGGCCCCTAACTTGCTTAGCTGTTGCCTCAAAGCTCACCTCCATCAACCCCATCAGCCTCCCTGGGACCTGCCTTATCATCTTTGAAGTAAAGGTAATGGAAAGACACTGACCGTGTGAGACGAGTTATTATTGCATGCCTGCACAATCCCTACCTAACTACCGACCTGAGGGACCAGTCCCCACCTGTAGGGACCTGACATCTAGCTGCCTCACCATCCCCTCAGAGATCACAGCAGCGCTGGTACTAATTACCAAATACTACAGGTGGCGTCACGAACTGTACATAAATCATCCCCTGTAAATATATCCCCAACATACGCCAGACCGCCCGGGCCACAGACCGAGCCACAGCTACCTGTGACAATCCCCATAGAATTTCCATGGGCTCGGCTCTGAGTACCCCATTGCCCCTGGTAACCCACAATTGTGGTGGCGGGTCGACACATTAGGGTTTGTGGGATAGACCTCCTTAATATTAATATCAGAGGCGGTATCTATCGAAGAGATTGTCTCAAATGAGACACGGTGGATTTGGACTCTGGGTACCATCGTTTCCAGATGGTCTTAAATGAAAACCTGTCATTTGTCCCATTTTTGTGAACACGCCTTCTTTATCTTTTGGTGGTGTTATTTCCATCAAGTGTTTTATTCACTTATTGTTTTTGATCTTAACATACTATTTTTACTCTTTCAGCTGTCCTCTTTGTTATGGATGAGATTGTTCCATTGCTTCGCAGTATACAGCCGCTTCAAGCTATACGAAAATGTGTGAACTCTATTTGAAGGTCTCTTCGCATCTTTCAAGCATGTGCCCTATTTATCTGTCTTTTGTGATATGTATTCAATACACCGTATTTGTATGGTTTTCTTGTATTTTGCAAATCATTATTGATGTCTTATACGGTACATATATGTATGGGCATTGTTGCGACATAATCCTGCTCATTACTACTATTTATACATGATAGGTTTTTCCTTATACGGTTTCTGTTGTCATTGGTATTTCAGCTGCAGATGAAGGAGAGAGCCACAGTATTCATTACTGATGGGTAGGCGGAGCCCCAGATCAGGATGTTACCTCAGATCAAAAGAGTGATGACTGGCTGGCCCCTCCAGCTCGGGCTCCTCCTACTCAGCTCCAGTCTAGATTTTGAGGTCCAGAGGAATGGTCGCTGCTAATGCAGCTCCTCAGAAAATTTATTATTTTAATATTCGGACAGGAGACTTGGATCACTAGTTGGTCAGAGGTCTCGGGGATCAGCGCTGCTGTACCCCAACCTCTCCCTTGGCGGATCTGTATTTACTCAAAGTCCCTGCAGAATCTTGCCGGCCCTGGGGATAGAGGAGAGTTCTCTGGCGGGAACGCAAACCACACGTGCGGTCACTGCTTTCTTCGCCCTGGGGGGAAGCATGGGCACGCGCCAGAAACCCCTGAGGGTCCCTGTGGCGCCTGGCTGGTGAGTACTCCACACAAATTTTAATAATAATTATTGTGTGAGTGCTTTAGCGTCTGAATGAGCACGCTATTACTAATGTCACGTTACTATGTCAGTATGCGTCAGCGCTGCTGTGACAGCGCTAATACATGTAATGTCAGTATGCTTCAGCGCGCTGTGACAGCGCTATACACGTAATGTCAGTAATGCTTCAGCGCTGCTGTGACAGCGCTAATAATGTAATGTCAGTATGCTTCAGCGCTGCTGTGACAGCGCTACTACATGTAATGTCAGTATGTTCAGCGCTGCTGTGACAGCGCTACTACATGTAATGTCAGTATGCTTCAGCGCTGCGGTGACAGCGCCGGTACATGTAGAAAGTGGTGATTTTTTGTCCGCAGCAGATAGTGCAGGACAGAGAGGGAGCAGGAGCGGGGGAGTTCGCGCTCATTATTTGAGTAGCAGGGGGCGTGCATCGATCCGGTCTTTTGAGCAGGAAGCCGCGCGCTTGGCTTTTCTCCTGCGACCCCCCTCACGGGCGGCCATTACTCAGCTCCTGGGCTCCCGGGCCGCCCCCCCCCTCTATAGACACCCGGCCCAGCTGGGTGAGTGTGGATTCCTCCCCCGCAGCGCAGCGATCGTATCCTGCAGCTGCAGTCTCATCAGAGACATAAAAATTGGCTGGGCCACAAATATATATATATTTTGGTGAGTTTGCAAATTAACCCCTTTGGGTTATTTCACCTGCTAAATTTGCGACTGAATACCGCTGGGGTAACTTGCTTGGTGGGGGGCGTTAACCCTTCAGCGTTTAAAAAAAAAAAAAAAAAAAAAAAACCGCATAGTTTTTGCTGGTATTACCGCTTTGACCTGCTCATACAATGAGACATGTTGAACAGAGTTCAAGCCGGGGGATACGTCCCAGTGCCATTGCGGAATCGAACGCAGACCTCCACAGCGCTAGCGCTGCGGCCCGACAGCGGGAAAATTGGATGATATCGCTCATCGATTAATAACTTATTGACTTTTAGGTCAATAGGTTCTGCTAATTCCTTCAGAGGAAGCGACCAGGCCGTTACCGGCCTCACCGGAGCGAGTCAGATGTTTTGATTTGGGCAGAGTTCCCTTTATATTGGATGGAGAAATATCCGATTCAGAGCGGACGGGCAGGGGGTTCCTCTATGACGAAGCGACGGAGGCAAATAATTGAAGCCAGAGAGAATACTTTACAGTTACCGAGGAGGAATATCGTCCGGTAAATCACACGCAGTTCCGGAGCCCCCCGTGTTCGCGACAACATTGCCACTCGGATAGCTTAATGGTTGATAGAGGAGGCGTTATGCCAATAAGCGTTTTCATGGAACGATTTCTTTGAAAACATTTATCCTTGCTTACGGAGTTAAAGGCTAATTGGATTCTGCTCCGAAGTGGATGTGTCTTTGTTCAGCTTAGTACTCCTCTCTCTCTCCCCTTAAGGGAAAAAGCGGCTTACAGGAGCCTTTGGATAGAAAGGAGAATTGCGGCAAAACAAGCTATGAGGCTGCGGGCGGATTTCGAGCAGTGCAGGACCATGGTGCTGCTAGAGCTTCTTAAGCTGGTTGGCAGCTGAAGACGAGTTGCAAAATGAACCCGTTATCTAGATACGGGAAAACTTGTGAATGGTTTGAAAACGGCAGCCTGTTAAAAATCTTTATCCCGGGTTTCTGGATACGGCATCTCTGCTGGCCAAAGCGCAAGCTTCAGCGGTACAGTCAGAAGGCTTTTGCCAAAAAGTGGGCCGGGGCGCAGTTTCCAAACAAGGTTTTGTTGGCCTTACCTTACAAGGGTGGCATCTTTTTGGATCCGACCTCACAGAGCTGATTTCCAAGGCTAAGGCAAAGGAATCAGCTTACCACACGAAGGGGCATGGCCTCGGTGTCCCAGTAAGCCTGGTGTTTTTTAGTGTCGGCGGTCCTTTCGGGGCCGAGGACGATTGTCACCCTGTGGGGACGGGTCGCCTTCTTTCTCAGGAAAGAAATCCCTCAGAAAACTCGACTCCCGGAAAAATTTTTTCCCCCAAACAAGGGGGGGAAATTGACAAAAAACCAAAGTCGATTGACGCAGGGGTCCCCTCGAGATTTTGAGTGGGGGGTCGCCTCCTTTTTTTAAGGAAAATTGGTTGGGTCGCTTCCCCAATTCCCCGGGGAACGCGGTAGTGTCGGAGGCTATTTCATAGAGTTTGCTTCTAAACCCCCCAAAGTTTTTTGCAATCTGCGTTCCCCCGGGGGAAACCCAGCTTGTCGCCTTTTAGCGAGAGGGGGAATCGCTACTACAAAAGGGGTATGAACCCTTTTTCCTCAGAGGCCCAGGGGGAAAAGGGTTTTTTTCCAAAATTTTTTATTCCAAAAAGGAAAAACAAATTTGCCCGATTCTGGATCCAACGTTTAAAACCGGGGATGTCCATCCCCCAAAATTTTGCATGGGTCCTTCGTTCCCCTTTTGGCACTCTGTCACGAAACATTTTCTGGTGTCAATCGACATTCGCGACCCTATTTCTTTTTCCCCTCGAAAGGCCTCAGCGCTTTCTTCGTTTCCATAGGTCAAATCATTCCCCGTTCGTGGCCTGCTTTGGGGTTAGCCCGCGCCAAGGTCTTTAAAAAAATTCTGGCGCCCCTCATGCACTCCCTCGAAGACAGGGATTACGATTCCCCTTTTCTGGCGATTTTTTGTCGTGGCTTCCTGGAGGAGGAGGGTTGACGGCTCGGGATTTTCTCTTATTTCTGAAAGATTTGGGGTTTGGGTGGCAATTGGAGAAAAGTCCCGGAACCATCGGGAAAATTCTTTTTTGGGAATGCATCCGACACTTGGGGCGGAAAAATTTTTCCCCACCACCAACAAACTCATGTCTTCTTCGACTTTACGATATGAAATCCTAAAAGGCAATGCCCTAGGAAGTGTATGGTCTTTGGGACTGAGGGGCGTCCAGGGGGAATTCCCCTTTTCCCCTTCCCTCCAGGACTCTTAAAGGTTCACTTGAGTCATGGAATCAGTCGCAACCCCCTGGATTGCAGTGCCCCCCATTCTCGCGGGGTGCGGGGTCTCTAGAATGGTGGTTACTCCGGGGGGGTTCTCCCCCGGGGGAAATCTTTCCTCCCCAAGTGGGGAGTCAAACCCCGACCCCCTGACGGGGGGGGGGTTTTGGAACAAAATTGGGGTTTGGGGTTGGCACCGGAAGAGCGGGGTTTTTCCATCAACATCCGGAATTGAGGCGATTTTTCTTTCCCCCAAAATTGGGGGGGGCCTTTGAGCGGTCTGCCATCCGTGTGCAGACAGACAATGCACGGCGTCGCGTAATAAAAACCAAGGTGGGGGAAGGAGTTCCAGACCATGGTAGAGGTGTCCCGAATTCTGATTTGGGGGAAAAGGCCAAGTACCCCCTTTCGGCGATTACTTCCAGGGGTTCAGAATATTACAGCACTTTCTCAGTCCGAAGGATGGTCCCGGGGAAAGGGGCCCCACCCGGAAAACTTTCACACTGTGCCTCGTGGGGGGCCCCCCAATGGATTTTTTTGGCTTCCAGGGGGCCAAGCCAGTTACCGACATTCCTGCCAGGTACAAGGCCCCCAAAGGGTGGGGGTGGATCCCCCGTGGCTCAGTGGGATCATTCAAGTGATTATGTATTCCCCGTTTCCTTCTTCCTCTAGTGCTGCGTGGATCAGACTAGAGAGAATTCCGCTATTCTGATCCCCCAGACTGGCCAAGAAGGTGTGGTCCGACAATAATGCTTTTTTGGCGGCACTCCGTTTCCACTCCCTCTTCAACAGGACTTGTTGACTGGGGCCCTTTTGTCACCGGCTTGGATGCCCCGGGGTTTGAGGGGTTTGGTCTGACCCCGAGACTTGACCCGTAGAGGTTTTCCCAGGTCATTGCTACCTTCGGCTGAAGATGCCGGGGGCTACTTCGGGGATTTACCAAAAAAGGGGGGAAACCTTCTTTTCGTGGTTTTGGGTTTCTTCGGAACCCGAAAAATTTCATTCCCAACCCTTTTTTGGCTTTTCGCAGCAGGGCTGACAAGGGTTTTGGCATTACATCTAAAGGTCAGATTTTTGGGTCTGCCCCTTTTTTCCCCGGGAACCCTTGTTAAAAATAGAGACTGATTTTTTTTTTTCCGGGGGGTTTCCCCTTAAGTTTCCGCCGCGGGGGCCCCCCTGCTCCTTGGCGGCTCAACCCCTTTTTTGGGGCCCTTGCAAAAACCTTTTTTTAACCTTGGTTTTTTCTACCTTTCTTTCTTTTTTGGGAAGGTGGCTTTTTTGTTGCAGTCACTTTTTTTAGGGAAAAAGTTTTTTAAATTTGGGGGAGCTCTTTTTTGCTCCCCCCCTTTCTGGATTTTTTTTCCGATCGGTTGCTTCGCATGGGGGGATTTTTTCCCAAAAAGGGTGTCACAATTTTTTTTAAAACCGGATATTTTTTCCCTTCATCTGTCCGGCCAAGAACGAAAGACGAGATTTACACACTTTGGGTTTGTGGGGGTTGAAGTTTACTATCATTACTAAAAGGTTTTCGTAAAACGGACTCCTTTTTGGGGTTTTTGGGAGCCCCTGGGCGGGTCAACGAGCTTCCAAGGGTTTTTAGCTCGTTGGACCCCGGCACTTTTTTGGAAGCTTACCGTCTTGGGGTGAATCTTGCCCCTTTAAAATTCGAGCCCATTCCCCCAGAGTGTGGGTTTTTCGTGGGGGTTTTCAAACAAGGGTTCGCAGTGCGCTTTTCCCCGCGGCGACTTTGGCGCCTGTCCCCCCATTTACAAGATTTTATAAAGTGGGCGTCAGTGCTTCCTGATGCAGCCCCCGGGGTAGGGGCCTGCAGGCAGCTTAGTTTAAGTTTTTGGGTGAACTTTTGTTTTGGGGTTGGCTTTGTTGTTAAGGTGTTGGGTTTTGTTTTTTGGGTTTTTTCCCCCCTTTTTTTTAACGTTTTGGGGACGCCCATCAGTAAGATACTGGGGCCCTTTTTCCCTTTATCTGAGCTGAAACACGGATTTTGTAAAGACTTACCTGTAAAATCCTTTTTTGCGAAGGAAGGAAAAAGGGGAAAAGCACCCTCCACGGGCAGAAGTGTTGTGTTTTAAAACAGCGCGACCCCTTTTATACGTATTTGGGCTGGGTCAGCGCGTAAAGGGGGCCCGGGAGGGCCGGAGGTTGGAAGGGGGGGGGTTTTTTCAGAAACCTTTTCCGTGTTTTTTTCTGAATTTTTTTGAAGGGGGGTTTGCTCCCTGGGGATCTTGGTTTTTCCAAAAATTTTCCTTAGAGGGGAGCCCGCTGGAGGCCGCCTAACCTTTTTTAGGAAAATTGATGGGCCCCTACCCAAGAAGAAAACTTTTTTTTTTCCTTTCCTGCTGAAAAGGTTTTGGGAACTTTTCCCAAAATCCTGTTTTGCTGCTCTTTTGGGGTTTTAGGATCTGTTACATGTTTTCTTACATGGTGGGCCCTTTTTTTCCCTTTGTGGTACACATTTATCCAGTGGGGGGCCCCCAATGGGTTTTTGTATTTCCAGACATGTGACTACGGTTCCGGGGGAACCATTGCTTTTTTACATTTTTTAAAATTTTTTTCATTTCTTTTTTTTTTTATACTTACCCTCCCCCCTTTTCCCCCCTTTAAAAAGTCGCGATCTCTTCATGTCCCCCTTTCGAGCGCAGGCACGCCCCCTTTCCCCTCCCCTTTCCCGGGCCCTGGGGGGGGGGGGATGTGGTTTCACTGGGGGGGAAATCCTGCGCTTTTTTTTGCAATTGCATCCCCAATGTTTTTAGCGGTGACGGGTTTTTAGAGGTACCTTGCAGTTATGTCAAAACCCCCCCAAAAGGGAAAGGGGCCCCCGGCCCCGAAACGGGTTTTGGGGAGGGCGGATGCGCTCTGTTTTTTTTGGATTCCCCCTTTACAGCTCTTGGCCCTTTAAAGCTTTTAGGCCCTATGTGTTTAATAATATCTGTTGGGGATCAAAAAATTTTTTTAGTTTTTTAACTTTGCACATTCCTATGGGCCTTTGTACCTATCTGGAGTTTATGGTCCACCGGCTTCAATTTGATTTGTTCAAAATGCAATATATGTTATATATACTGACCTTGTCTTTGCATTTTCCCCCATTTTAGGGGGCCCAAAACCTAACTTTTACCTGTTTAATTTTTTGGATATCGATCTCTGTCTATATTTTTTTGTATTTATCTTTTTGCTTTTGGTAATAATTTAGCACCACGTTTATTCTATTTGTAAATTAGATTGATTTGTGCACCTGTGTATTTTTTTATGTGCCATGTTCATCTATTTTTACATTTTTTGATGGATTGTTAAATTTGTGAGCTTTTTGGCGTCTTCCAGGCCCATTTTTTTTTCCCATTGGTGTTTTTGACTACCGCCATATTGCATTATTTCCCCTCTTGCCATCCCTGTTTTTCCTTTTTTGTTTTTGTTTTTATTGTTTTTTCAATAAAGTTTTTAATTTGAGACTCTGGCTGTTTTTCCTTGTGATTTTCTAATTTAGATGGACAGTTTTCTCCGGAACCAAAAAAAATCCTCTCTACGTCAAGCTCTGGATATACAGTACAGACCAAAAGTTTGGATCACCTTCTATTCAAAGATTTTTCTGTATTTTATGACTATAAAAATTGTACATTCACACTGAAGGCATCAAAAACTTGAATTAAAATGTGGAATTATATATTTAAACAAAAAAGTGTGAAACAATGAATAGTTTAATTCTAGGTTCTTCAAAGTAGCCCCTTTTGCTTTGAGACTGCTTTGCAACTTTGGCTTTCTTAATGAGCTTAAAGAGGTGTCACCGGAAATTGTTTTCACTTCACTGGTGTGCCCTGTCGGTTTAATAAGTGGGATTTCTTGCTTTTAAATGGGGTTTGGACCTCGTTTGTTGTGCAGAAGTCTGGTGCTACACAGTGATGTCCTACTGAATAGATGTTAGCGCTTTTTTCTTGCCATAATACAAATTCTAAGTAAAGAAAAAACGGTGGCCATCACCCTTTTAAGAAAAGAAGGTCAGTCCGAAAAATTGGGAAAAAACTTTGAAGTGTCCCCAAGTGCAGTTGCAAAAACCATCAAGCGCTACAAAGAAATGGCTCCAATGAGGCCGCCCCAGGAAAGGAAGCCAAAAAGTCCCTCTGTTCTGGGGGTAAGTTTATGAGTCACCAGCCTCAGAAATCGCGGGTTTTTAACAGCAGCTCAGATTAGGACGGGTCAATGCCCACGGTTTAGCAGAAGAACATCTCTACAACAAGTTAAGGGGAGACTTTGTGCAGCAGGCCTTCATGGAAAATAGCGAAGGAAACCATGCTAAGGACAGGCAACAAGGGGAGAAGAGACTTGTTTGGGCTAAAGAACACAAGGATGGACATTAGACCAGTGGAATCTGTGCTTTGTCTGATGAGTCCAAATTTGAGATCTTTGGTTCAACCATCGTGTCTTTGTGCGACACAAAAAAAGGTACAAAACGAACTTCAGGAAATAATTTTCCCAAAAACAGTCTCAGGTCCTCTCAAAAAATTAGATTAGTGCAAAATTTCTTTTTTCCTAATGATGTTTTCAATTAAACTTTTATATTTTTGATTTACCACCAACTGAAATTTGTCAGGTCTTTTATTGTTTTAAAAACTGATGTTTTGGCTACAACCCTGATAACCAAAAAACTGTCTCAAAAAATTAACATATTTCAACCGCCAATAAAATAAAAGTGTTTTTTTAAAAAAAAAACAAAAAACCTCAAATAATAAAGTTCAGTTATGCACTAAACTTGGTGGGAAAACCTTTTGCAGAAATGACTGTTCAATGCGGCGTGGCAGGAGGCAATCAGCCTGTGACATGTGAGGTGTTATGGAGGCCCAGGATGTTCGAAGGGCCTTAAGCTCCAGAGTGTTGGGTCTTGCGCTCTCAACTTTTCTTCACAATATCCCACAGATTCTCTATGGGGTTAGGTCGGGAGATTGGCAGGCCAATTGAGCACAGTAATACCTGGTCAGTAAAACCATTTACCAGGGTTTTGGCCTGTGAGAGGTGGCCCGGTCGTGGTGAAAATGAAATCTTCATCTCATAAGCATTTCGCCGATGGAAGCAGAAGTGCTCCAAAAATCTCCTGATAGCTAGCTGATTGACCTGCCCTTGATGAAACACAGTGGACCAACCCAGCAGTGACATGGCCCCCCCCACCCATACTGATGTGGGTACTTGACATGGATTAAAGGCATTTTGGCATTTCCTTCTCCCCAGTCTTCCTCCAGACTCTGGCACCTTGATTTCCGAATGACATGCAAAATTTGCTTTCATCAGAAAAAAGTACTTGGGACCACTTAGCAACAGTCCAGTGCTGCTTCTCTGTAGCCCAGGTCAGGCGCTTCTTGCTGCTGTTTATGGTTCAAAGTGGCTTTACCTGGGGAATGCGGCACCTGTAGCCCATTTCCTGCACACGCCTGTGCACGGTGGCTCTGGATGTTTCTACACCAGACTCAGTCCATGCTTCCTCAGGTCCCCCAAGGTCTGGAATCGGTCCTTCTCCACAATCTTCCTCAGGGTCCGGTCACCTCTTCTCGTTGTACAGGTTTTCTGCAACATTGTTTCCTTCCAACAGACTTCCCATTGAGGTGCCTTGATACAGCACTCTGGGAACAGCCTATTTGTTGAGAAATTTCTTTCTGGGTCTTACCCTCTTGTTGAGGGTGTCAATGATGGCCTTTTGACATCAGTCAGGTCGCTAGTCTTACCCATGATGGGGGTTTTGAGTAATGAACCAGGCAGGGAGTTTTTAAAAGCCTCGGAATCTTTTGCATGTGTTTAGAGTTAATTAGTTGATTCAGAAGATTAGGGTAATAGGTCGTTTAGAGAACCTTTTCTTGATAGCTAATTTTTTGAGACAGTTTTTTTGTGTTATCAGGAGTTGATGCCAAAATCATCAGTATTAAAAAAATAAAAGACCTGACAAATTTCAGTTGGTGTGTAATGAATCTAAAATATATGAAAGTTTAATTGTAATCATTACATTATGGAAAATAATGAAATTTTGCACTATATGCTAATTTTTTGGAAGGACCTGTACATCGATAAATCTCTGGAAAATCATATAGGCATAATATATAGGACAAAATTGGGAAAAAAAAAACGCAAAAACAGACATAAACAAAAGAACCAAGAAAACGGGCGATGAAAAGAAATTCCAAAGAGATCAAAATATATAAAACTATAAATTTATTAATCACATAGTAAACATGAAAATTCAAACAAAGATGGGAAGGAGGTAAAAGACCAAAAATGCACATGTGATATGAGGGGTACACCGACGGGGAGAGGGAATACATTCAATGAACAAGGAATAGGCATAAAAAAATCACAATATATCATTGTAAATTAATCATTTAAATAATTGCACAAATCCAATTGTCATTACAGAAAATTAATATTGCCTAAATGTTAACCACAAAGTGGACCAAGTTGGTATATTAAGTATGAATGCATACTCCCACAAGGCATTAAATAATCACCATCAAAAACAGGCAATCACATACTCCAGACAATAATAGTCCCCAAAAAGGGGTTAAAGCAATTACCTGTGTATAATGATGTATGAGAGCCTCCACGGTGAACCCACCCCGACGCGCGTTTCGGCGGAAAGGGGGGCCTTTTTCAAGGGGTATGGGAAAGTAGGAAGAGTAGGGTATAAAAATGCTGCATCTACCAATGAGCTGGCTAGATCTGCTCATATGACTGCACATAATTGGCCTAATAGTATCAGGTGATGTGGCACACCTAGTAAGCGGTATGACCGCGTGTAAACCCATTCATCGGTAAGTATACCGCCCACTATGAGCATGTGCTAACGTAAGTATCATTTAATTTGTCGGGTCGCCACCGCCTCCTATGACGCGTGCGCTACCACAGCAACCGGGATGCCAGGCCGCATCGGCATCACATGGATGGTGATGTCACAGTCATGTGGACAATCATGTGATCATCACCATACCAAACGGAAGATGCCGAAAGCAGTCGGACGGGCCGATGGTGAGACCAGCAACCTGCAAATACATGTAAGGAATATAAAAAGGGGAGCAATGCATATGATAGATGTTTAGTTCGTGTCACAATGCGTGACAACAAATATTAAGCTCACCAACAGACAAAACATTAATCACACAAGGAGATACATGATCTCTATATTTTTCTCTATATAGATCTCTATATTTTTTGTTAATTCTTCATTTATGATTATTACTGATGTAGTAATGTATGTGGATATGTTTGTTTTCCTTTTTCTTATATAGATTAATTACATATCTTGGAATTGGATACTTTGGCTATCCAGAGTAATACATATTTTGTCTGCATATTTGTTGATATTTCTGCTCTGCTCATTTTTGTCCTTTTGTCTGTTATATTTCTTCCTTTATAGTATGCTGCCCTCATGTATCTCCTGTGGATTAATGTTTTTGTCTGTTGGTGGTTAATATTTGTTGTCACGCATTGTGACACGAACTAAACATCTATCTATATGCATTGCCCCCTTTTTATATGTCCTTACATGTATTTGCAGGTTGCTGGTCTCACCATCAGCCAGTACGCTTGCGCGCTGCGCTCCCGGCCCGTCGACTGCTTTCGGCATCTTCCGTTGGTATGGTGATGATCACATGATGTCCACATGACTGTGACATCACCGTCCATGTGATGCCGACGCGGGCCTGGCATCCCGGGTTGCTTGTGGTTAGCGCACGCGTCATAGGGGCGGTGGCGACGCCGACAAATTAAATGATACTTACGTTGCACATGCGTCATAGTGAGCGGTATACTTACGATGATGGGTTTACACGCAGGTCATACCGCTTCTAAGTGTGCCATCATACCTGATACTATTAGGCCAATTATGTGCAGTGCAGTCATATGAGCAGATCAAGCCAGCTCATGGTAGATGCAGCATTTTTATACCCTACCTCTTCCTACTTTCCCATACCCCTTGAAAAAGGCCTTTCCGCCGAAACGCGCGTCGGGGGGGTTCACCGTGGAGGCTCTCATACATTAATTTACACAGGTAATTGCTTTGAACCCCTTTTTGGGGACTATTATTGTCTGGAGTATGTGATTGCCTGTTTTTGATGGTGATTATTTAATGCCTTGTGGGAGTATGCATCATACTTAATATGACCAACTTGGTTCCACTTTGTGGTTAACATTTGGGCAATATTTAATTTTCTGTAATGACAATTGGGATTTGTGCAATTATTTATAATGATTATTTACAATGATATATTGTGATTTTTTTATGCCTATTCCTTGTTCATTGAATGTATCTCCCTCTCCCCGTCGGTGTACCCCTATTCACATGTGCATTTTTGGTCTTTACCTCCTTCCCATCTTGTTTGAATTTCCTGTTTACTATGTGATTAATAAAATTTATAGTTTTATATATTTCGATCTCTTTGGAATTTCTTTTCATCGCCTTTCTTGGTTCTTTTGTTTATGATGCAAAAGGTGAAACGGATGGACTCTACATGCCTGGTTCCCACCGTGAAGCATGGAGGAGGAGGTTGTGATGGTGTGGGGGTGCTTTGCTGGTGACACTGTTGGGGGATTTATTCAAAATTGAAGGTATACTGACCGCATGGCTACACAGCATCTTGCAGCGGCATGCTATTCCATCGGTTTGCGTTTAGTTGGACCATCATTTATGTTTCAACAGGACAATGACCCAAACACACCTCCAGACTGTGTAAGGGCTATTTGACCAAGAAGGAGATGATGGGGGTGCTACGCCAGATGACTGGCCTCCACAGTCACCAGACTTGAACCCAATCGAGATGGTTTGGGGTGAGCTGTACCGAAGAGTGAAGGGAAAAAAGGGCCAACAAGTGCTAAGCATCTCTGGGAACTCCTTCAAGACTGTTGGAAGACCATTTCCGGTGACTACCTCTTGAAGCAAGAGTGTGCAAAGCAATCATCAAGCAAAAGGTGGCTACTTTGAAGAACCTAGAATATAAGACATATTTTCAGTTGTTTCCACTTTTTTGTTAAGTATATAATTCCAATGTGTTACCTCATAGTTTTGATGCCTTCAGTGTGAATGTACAATTTTCATAGTCATGAAAATACAGAAAAATCTTTGAATGAGGTGTTGTCCAAACTTTTGGTCTGTACTGTATTCGGATCTGTTCAGACAGTAAGACAGGGAACTACAGCTGTTATCTCTGAGGAATACATTCCTACAACACGGATACCATCCACTGGTAATAGATGAACAGATCAACAGAGCTACAAGAATCCCAAGAAGCAGCCTCCTGGATTACAAACTGAGAGAGGAACAACAACAGGGTACCTTTGTGGTCAATACAACCCCCACATGAGCATCCTAAGGAAAATTGGTGCTGATCTCCAACCATATTCTACAGAGACCACAAATTATAAGACATATTCCCAGAACTACCACTCCTCTCCTAACAAACACCCCTAACTTAAGGAATTCCTTGTCAGAAGGTCCTGTCATCACCATCAGTGACCGGCACATTAACAATAAAAATGCAAAACTTGTACCCACATTATTACCAACAAAAATAGTCCGGAACCAAACAAATCAGGACTATAAGGTCATGGGTTCCTTTTCATGTACATCCTCAATGTGGTGTACATGATTACAATGTACGAGGTGCCCTGGAGCTATCTATATTGGGGAAACCATGCAAAAACTACAAACAAGCATGAATTACACAGACATGCAATCAGGAATGAAATGGACACGCCTGTGGGAAAACATTTCTCTGGAACTGGACATTGTATGACAGACTTAAAAGTCTTAATACTAAAGGTCATTTAAGGATGACAGGGAGAGAAAAATGTGGGAATTCAAATTTATAAGGTGTTCAATACTTTGACACTAGGACTCAATTTAACACCTGGATTTATGACTACATACCTGGACACAATTCACACTTCCAGCAGAAGGACTCCAGATAACTAAAGGTATGCCACACTAAACAATCCCGTAGCGATCACGATAACGACGCATACTAATGCGATCGCTAGCGGGATTGTTTCTATATCGCTAAGTGCGGCCACATTTAGCGATATAGTTAACGACGCTATCGCCGTTAGCGATCTTCTTAACGACTTTAGCGTACAAAAGTACCGCTAATCGCTAAAAAAAGGTGCCACACTAGCGATATATACTTACCCAGCGGGAGCGCCGACGAGAAAATAGGGTTGGAACGATTCCAGCGACGAGCGAGATCACAGCAGGAAGCTCGTCGCTGGAGGCTGCCGCACTGAACAACATCGCTAACGGGATCGCTAAATAGTGACGTTTTTTATCGATCCCGTTAGCGATATTGTTTAGTGTGGCATACCCTTAAGAACATTTCCACTGCCTCTTCATTTGTAAGAAAATGCTAATTCGATTTCCTTGGCTTATCTTTATAAGGCATCACACCTCCCACCTGATGATAAATGTCATACTGTAGTTCCTTAAAGACCCACACCCCGTCTCACATAGTGACACACCAGCGATCCCGACAACGATCAGGATCGCTGGTGTGTCGCTACTGATCGCGCTGAGCTGCCAACAGGCAGCGATCAGGACAGCGACACTAGTTACTCGCAGTGTAGTTGGTTACCAGCGCACTGATGCAGGGAGCTGGTAACAAGGTACATGTCGGGTTCCAGGCGCTGCGCGGTGCCTGAAACCCGACGTGTACCTTGGTTACCAGCCTCCCTGCCAGCGCGCGTGGTATCCAAGGTCACGTCAGGTTTCAGGCACAGCCCGCGCCTGGAAATCCGATGTTTACCTTGGTTACCAGCGGATCGCTGGTCTCCCGCCTGTCACACGCAGCGATGCGTGCTGGCCAGCGGGAGACAACGATCAAAAAAAAGTCCTGACATTTCTGACACGACCAGCGATTCACAGCAGGAGATGATCGCTGGTACGGTCAGACATAGCGAGATCGCTGCTGAGATCGCTGTTTAGCAGCGATCTCGGTAGCGATCTCGCTATGTGAGACGGGGCCCTAAAGGTACTGTCACACTAAGCGAGATCGCTAACGAGATCGCTAAAGCATCACCAGTTATGATGCAGTAGCGATCTCGTTAGCGCCGCCGCTGTGTGTGACATGTAGCAGCGATGTGGCCCTGCTGAGATGTCGCTGATCGCTCATGAACGTTCTGAGCCGTTTTTTGGTCATTGGTGCCCCGCTGGTGAGCCTGAATCGCTGAGGTGACACCCTTTATGAACGACTTTACCAGCATCGCAGGCGGGACTAGGTTTTCCCAACGACCGCAGAGGTCATTATACAGATCGACTGATCTTGATGAGATATTTGTGTTTGGAAGCTAACTAACGATCACATAGCGATCGCACCAGCGTCTCGGCAGGTCGTGTCGTTGTCGTGATGCTGGTGCGATCGTAAGTGTGACCGTGCCTTTAATGTTGTGCTTTTTTCTTTATTAATCTATTTGTAATCTTGCCTGAAGAGGAGCCCCTGTGTCTGAAAGCTTGCTAACATAATTTTTTGGTTAGCCAATAAAGTATCACTCTAAGAATACTCTTGTCATCATTGGACGGAAAAGTATTTACGTATATTTTTATATCTAATTAGCTATACTTTACAGTACTGCTTAGCCATACGGCGAAACTCGGTGGGGGGCGGGGCTATTTGCCTCCTGGAGCCAGATTTTCCTAGAATTGTTTGCTGACTCTGAGTCGCTCAGTAGTACCAGGGCTTATGGGGTCTCGGCCCGAGCCCGTTGAAGTCTTGGGTATGTCACAAGTAGCACAGCTCGGTCCGTTGCCCTGGGCGCTCATACAAAGGGGGATATTTACAGGGGATTGTAGTAATTGTTCGTGATGCCACCTGTGGTTTTCTGATCAAGGTGACCAGCGCTGCAGGGGAAATCTTCTGAGGGATGTTCTGGGCAGCAAGGTGTTTAAGTCTTCCACAGGTAAGACTGGATCCTCAAAGTATATGGCGGTGCAGGGTGCAGGCAATAAGGCAGACACACACAAGTCAGTCTCTTCCATACCTTTACTGGTGATGGTAGCAGGTATGTCCGGGAAGCTGCTCAGGGTGGAGGATGCACATCCAGTAATCATGAGTAGGTTTGAGGCCTCCTTACTTCTCAATGTGTGTGAGTCCTAACTTGCATGAAGCGAAGTTAACTCGTGTAGAAGCTTACGCCCGGCCGACATTGTGGTGGAGCTTCTTTTGGCAAGAACTAAGTTATTATATGCAGGGCCCCTGCTAGACTCTTGTTCTTCCTGACCCCGGTTACGTATCAGCACTATTGGGCCACCCTCTGCGACCTGAAGTCCAGCAGGGTCACCGGTTTTTCCACTAGCGTGAAGGAACTAGTAAGCTCGGACCCGGGTCCGGTTGGGCAGAGTGGTGGTCAGCTATGTTGCTATATCACCTCAGTCACTCTTTCGTCTTCTTTACACTCGCCTGTCGCCCTACTACCCTTAACATAAGCAAGGCAACAGTAGTGTAGTCGTCAGCTTCCTTCCTTCTACAGCTCACTGACCGTCTCTCAGTTGGCTCGTTGTTTAATAACTGTAGTTCCCTTTCCTTCTTTTCTTCATAGACTCTGTCCAGAGCAGCTTCCAGGACCTTCCGTCAGACTGAATTCACGCTCGCTCCGAGAGTCACTTTCCACGTTATGGGAACTAACAGTCAGCTGTTCTGAGGTACAGCTTGCAATCTTTCTCCTCTGTCTCATCTGACGGAATCACAACACATCTGAACTCGCACTGGCTCAGACAAAGCTCTGAGGAATCCTCTCACTCTGGTGTCCTGAGGAGATCTGATCTGTCTGAGGTACAAACAACAACTAGCATGACTGTCTGGCTAGAATGTCTACTGCTGGTCTTCCCACACCCTTATACCTGAATCTAAAAGGCTCCCTGGTGGCTCCTGGGAAATGTGAAGTGTGAATGAAATCGGTGTTTGTGCATTACCTTTCTGTGCATACTCCTGGGAACATGTGTAACCAAGCGCAGCTGGGCCACACATCCCCCCTAGTTATCGTCAGCACTCCCTGGCTGAAATAGAAAAAACAAATTTTTATAATAACATCAACAACATAACTCATCCCTTGCGGGAGGTAAGGACACTTTAACGTTACATTGTGTACAAATTGCATTAGAAAAATATCAACATACTTTCACAATAAATAAATTTCTTGTGGAGGACCCGCACCAAACCTCCCCGTGGGTCCTGGGTGGGCTGAGGACTTCCTTGCTGCAGACCTCACTCAAGGCCACACCATAGGGTTATTCTTCAGAGGTAGAATGGCTTTTACGTAAAACCAAATGGAGCACCAAGTGCTAACTATTTACTCTAAAGTTCTGTGCTGCAAGAGTCCTCAGCACGCAGTCCTTGGCTAAGAACATTTCACTCATACTTCACATTACCCAGCTGGGGTATACTACTTCAAATTATGCAAACATCATCACATATTTTCAAAATTCAATAAGTGCAAATCTTCTTAACTTTTTACAGTTGCAGTAAACCTGTCTGGGTTAGACATTTACTTAGCTTGGGGTGACACTGGTGGCGGTGCCAGCAAGGACCGTTCCTATTCACGGGCCCAGTGCCTAGCACCAGGATCATCGACTCCACCATCGGATCATGTCTAGCCCCCAGCCGCCGCTGCCCCTGCACAGTACCTTCATTTGCTGCATCCGTGCTGGGACAGGCGGCGCTCAGCACATACAGGTGCGGGAGCCGCTCGTCCCGATTTCCAGGCGCGGGTCTGTCTTCTCCGGCGATGCTGATGGCAGGCACGGATCTTGTGCAGGCGGCGTGAGAAGACGTTCCTCTGTGGGCTCCTCCGTGGAGCCGGGTGCCTCCGCTGTGGTGGCAGCTTCGATGTCGGGATCCTTCTTGCTCCAGGTACGGTGTCTGGTTCGGGCCTAGCTGGCGTTCCGGTCCGGGCAAGGCCTCCGCAGCTCCTCTCCTCCCGCCGCGTCCTCGGCGGGGTCAGGTACAGCTCTTCCAGGATCGCCTCCGGCAGATTTCAGCCACTGCTCAGGTGATGGCGCGGGTGTCAGTGGGAGGGAGCGGTTGGCTCTGCTGCAGCCAGCTTTACAGCCCGACAGCTTGCTCCACTTCATCGCTGGGGAGGGTGAGCTCCTTCATTCCCTCCCGTGACAGCTCACCACCGGCAGCCATCTTTTTCCGATCACCCGTCCTTCTTCATCCGGGGAGTCCGTTCTTTGGTACAGGGGCGGGGTTTCCTTTTCCTCCTCTCACTCCCTTTGGGATCAGGAGGCGGACTTCCCTGCTGATGGGCGTGTCGGTTAAGGCAGTCACATTTAGGGTAGGCGGACATCTCTTTCGCGCCACAGGGGGGGTACGCCCACGAATACACGCCCTCTTCTTCACCAGCGCCTCAGGGCGCGAATATGGCGGCAAAATGGCGGAAAATGGCGCCAAAAATCACAAAACTGCACAGTCTTTTTGCACAAAAACAGTCCACTTAGGCACCAGGGACTCACATATAGTAAGCTTCGTATCCTGTTCGTGACGCCAAAAGATGAGTCGCACGTAGTAACAAGGCTTATGGGGTACTCGGCACCGAGCCCGTTGAAGTCTATGGGGAATGTCACAAGTAGCACAGCTCGGTCGTTTGCCTGGGCGCTCAAACAAAGGGGGATATTTACAGGGGATTGTAGTAATTGTTCGTGACGCCACCTGTGGTTTTGATCAAGATGACCAGCGCTGCAGGGGAAATCTTTGAGGGGATGTTCTGGGGACAGAATGTGTTAAGTCTTCCACAGGTAAGACTGGATCCCTCAAAGTATATGGCGGTGCAGGGTGCAAGGCAATAAGGGCAGAACACAACAAGTCGTCTCTTTCCATACCTTTACTGGTGATGGTAGCAGGTATGTCCCGGGAAGCTGCTCAGGGTGAGGATGCAATCCAGTAATCACTGAGTAGTTTGAGGCCTCCTTACTTCTCAATGTGTGTGAGTCTAACTTGCATGAAGCGAAGTTTAACTCGTGTAGAACAAGCTACGCCCGGGCGACTTGTGGTGGAGCCTTCTTTTGCAAAAACTAAGTCTATATATGCAGGGCCCTGCTGACTCTTGTTCTTCCTGACCCGGTTACGTATCAGCACTATTGGGCCACCCTCTGCGACTGAAGTCCAGCAGGGTCACGGTTTTTCCACTAGCCGTGAAGGAACTAGTAAGCTCGGACCCGGCGTCCGGTTTGGGCAGAGTGGTGGTCAGCTATGTTGCTATATCACCTCAGTCACTCTTTGTCTTCTTTACCACTCGCCTGTCGCCATACTCACACCCTTAACATAAGCACAGGCAACAGTAGGTGTAGTCATCAGCTTCCTTCCTTTACAGCTCATGCGTATCTCAGTTGGCTGTTGTTATAATTAACTGTAGTCCCCTTCCTTCTTTTCCTTCATAGACTCTGTCAGAGCAGCTTCAGGACCTTTCGTCAGACTGAATTCACGCTCGCTCCGAGAGTCACTTTCCACGTTCATAGGGAACTAAACAGTCAGCCTGTTCTGAGGTAACAGCTTGCAATCTTTCCTCCTCTGTCTCATTGACAGGAATCACACACATCTGAACTCGCACTGGCTCAGGACAAAGCTCTGACAGGAATCCTCTCACTCTGGTGTCCTGAGGAGATCTGATCTGTCTGAGGTACAACCAACAACTAGCATGCTGTCTGGCTAGAATGCCTACTGCTGCGTCTCTCCACACCCCTATATACCTGAATCTAAAGGGCTCCTCTGGTGGCTCCTGGGAAATGTGAAGTGTGAATGAATATAGGTGTTTGTGCATTACCTTTCTGTGCATACTCCTGGGAACATGTGTAACCAAGCGCAGCTGGGCCACACATCCCCCTAGTTATCGTCAGCACTCCCGGGCTGAAATAGGAAAAAACAATTTTTATAATAACATCAACAACATAACTCATCCCTTCGGGAGGTAAGGACACTTTAACGTTACATTGTGTACAAATTGCAATTAGAAAAATATCAAAATACTTTTCTCACAATAAATACAATATTCTTGTGGAGGACCGCACCAAAACCTCCCACGTGGGTCCTGGGTGGGCTGCAGGACTTCCTTGCTGCAGCCCCTCAAAGGCCACACCATAGGGTTTTTTTCAGAGGTGAATGGTTTTACGTAAAACCAAGATGGAGACCAAAGTGCTAACTATTTACAAACTAAAGTTCTGTGCTGCAAGGTCCTCGCACGCAGTCTTGGATAAACATTTAATCAACTTCACATTACCAATGGGGTATTTTACTTCAAATTATGCAAACTCATACATATTTTAACAATCAATAAGTGAAATCTTTTAACTTTTTACAGTTGCAGTAAACCCTGTTGGGTTGCATTTACTTAGTTGGGGTGACATGGTGGCGGTGCAGACAGGACCCTTTCTATTCACGGGCCAGTGCCTGCACCAGGATCATCGACTCCACCAGGATCATGTCTAGCCCCCGCCGCCCTGCCCCTGACAGTTCCTTCATCTGCTGATCCGCTGCTGGGACAGGCGGCGCTCAGCACATAAGGTGGGGAGCCGGCGTCCGATTCTCCAGGCCCCAGGGTCTTCTTCTCCGGCGATGGATGGCAGGCACGGTCTTGTGCAGGCGGGGAGAAGACTTCCTTGTGGGTCCCGTGGAGCGGGTGCTCCCCTGTGGTGGCAGCTTCGATGTGGGAAACCTCCTCTGCTCCAGGTACGGTGTTTGGTTCCGGGCCTTGTGGCGTTTCCGGTGGGCAAGGCCCCGCAGTCCTCTCCTCCCGCCGGTCCGGGGGGGTCGGGCAGCTTTCCCCCGGATCGCCCCGGCAGTTTCAGCCACTGCTCAGGTGTGGCGGGGGTAAAACGCGCTCTTGGGAGGGGCGGTTGGCTCTGCTCAGCGCCTTTACACCCCAAGTTTTTTCCATTTAAAACGCTGGGGAGGGGGGGCTCCCCTTATTCCCTCCCGTGACAGCTCACACCGGGCCATCTTTTTCCGATCACCCGCCCTTTTCATGGGGAATCCGTTCTTTGGACGGGCGGGGTTTTTTTTCCTCCCCTTCCCCCTTTGGGATCAGGGGGGGGACTTCCCTTCTGTGGGCGTGTCCCGGGTTTAAAGGCAGTCATTTAGGGAGACGGAATCTCTTTCGCGCCCGGGGGGGTACCCCACAATCACCCCTCTTTTCCCAGCGCCCCCGGGCGCGAAATGGGGCAAATGCGGAAAATGGGGGCCCAAAAATCACAAAAAA
>JARQOD010000004.1:508416630-508471050 GCA_033576555.1 Oophaga sylvatica
AAATGGACAGCTTGTGATGTAAATATGAGTGTCTGAGCAAAGGGTCTGAATACTTATGACCATGTGATATTTCAGTTTTTCTATTTTAATAAATTTGCAAAAATTTCAACATTTCAGTTTTTTTTTAGTCAAGATGGAGTGCAGAGTGTACATTAACCCCTTTATCCCATCAGACGTACTATTCCGTCCATGTGACCCTGGACCTAATTCCCAAGGACCAAGGGGGAGCGGGGGGAGCGCAGCTGATCGCGGCCAGGTGTCAGCTAATTATCACAGCTGACACCCGGCACTATGTGCCAGGAGCGGTCACGGACCGCTCCCGGCACATTAACCCTGGCACACTGCGATCAAAGATGATCGCAGTGTTCCAGCGGTATAGGGAAGCATCGCGCAGGGAGGGAGCTCCCTGTGTGCTACCCTGAGACCCTCAGAACAGCGCGATGTATCGTGCTGTTCCGAGGGACCCTCCTCACTGCAGGACCCCGGATCCAAGATGGCCGCGGGGTCCTTCCGGGTCTTGCAGGGAGGCGGCTTCCTCAGTGCCTGCTGAGGGCAGGCGCTGAGAAAGCCTGCAGCAGTGCCATTGAGATCGCTGGTGTGACAGAGTGCTGTGTACACTGTCAGACCAGCGATCTGACCTTATACAGTGATGTCCCACCCTGGGATAAAGTAAAAAAGTTAAAAAAATAAAAATAACAAGTGTAAAAAAAATTCATTAACTAAAGAAAAAAAATATTCCCCAATAAATTCCTTTCTTCATGTAAATAATATAAAAAATAATAAAAGTACACATATTTAGTATCGCCGCACCGTTAAGGACCCGCCCTATAAACCTGTCCCATTATTTAACCCCTTTAGTGAACCTCTTAAAAAAACAAGGCTAAAAAACAATGATTTATCATCATAACGCCGAAGAAAAAGTGGAATAACACGCAATCAAAAAGACGGATATAAATAAACATGGTACCGCTGAAAACTTCATCTTGTCCTGCAAAAAACAAGCTGCCATACAGCATCATCAGCAAAACAATAAAAAAAGTTATAGCTCGCAGAATAAAGCGATGCAAAAATAATTATTTTTTATATATAATCGTTTTTATTGTATAAAAGCGCCAAAACATAAAAAAAATACAAATTAGGTATCGCTGTGATCGTACTGACCCGAAGAATAAAACTGCTTTATCAATTTTACCACACGCGGAACGATATAAACGCCCCCCCCAAAAGAAATTCATGAATTGCGGGTTTTTGTTCATTCTGCCTCCCAAAAATCGTAATAAAAAGCGATCAAAAAATGTCACGTGCTCAAAAATGCTACCAATAAAAACGTCACCTCGTCCCGCAAAAAATAAGACCTCACATGACTCTGTGGGCCAAAATAAGAAAAATTAGCTCTCAAAATGTGATGATGCAAAAACTATTTTTTGCAATAAAAAGCGTCTTTTAGCGTGTGACAGCTGCCAATAATAAAAACCCACTATAAACAGTAAAGCAAACCCCCCTTTACCACCCCCTTAGTTAGGGAAAAATAATGAAATTAAAAAAATGTATTTATTTCCATTTTCCCATTAGGGTTAGGGTTGGGGCTAAAGTTAGAGTTAGAGTTGGGGCTACAGTTAGGGTTAGGGTTGGGACTAGGGTTAGGGGTGTGTTAGGTTTAGGTTTGTGGTCAGGGTTATGATTAGGGTTGAGATTAGGGTTAGGGGTGTGTTGGGGTTATGGTTGGAGTTTGAATTGGGGGGTTTCCACTGTTTAGGCACATCAGGGGCTCTCCAAACGTGACATGGCATCTGATCTCAATTCCAGCCAATTCGGCTTTGAAAAAGTCAAACGGTGCTCCTTCCCTTCTGAGCTCTGCCATGCGCCCAAACAGTAGTTTACCCCCACATATGGGGTATCAGCATACTCAGGACAAATTGCACAATAACTCTTGTGGTCCAATTTCTTCTGTTACCCTTGGGAAAATAAAAAAATTGGGGGTGAAAATATCATTTTTTTGGAAAAAAAATTTGATTTTTGATTTTTATGTCTCTACGTTATAAACTTTTGTGAAGCACTTCTGGGTTCAAAGTTCTCACCACACATCTAGATAAGTTCCTTTGGGGGTCTAGTTTCCAAAATGGGGTCACTTGTGGGGGGTTTCCACTGTTTAGGCACATCAGGGGCTCTCCAAACGCGACATGACACCTGCAGACCATTCCATCAAAGTCTGCAATGCAAATTGTCACTACTTCACCTCCGAGCCCCGACGTGTGCCCATACAGTAGTTTTCTCCCACATATAGGGTATCAGTGTACTGAGGACAAATTGGACAACAACTTTTTGGGTCCAATTTCTCCTGTTACCCTTGGGAACATAAAAAACTGGGGACTAAAAGATCATGTTTGTGGAAAAAATATGATTTTTTATTTTCATGCCGGGCATTATACTTCCTTTCCGAGCCCTGCCATGCGCCCAAACAGTATTTCCCCCCCACATATGGGGTATCAGCGTACTGAGGACAAATTGGCCAACAACGTTTTGGGTCCAATTTCCTTGGAAAAAATCAAAAATTGGAAAATTGGGGACAAAAAATTCATTTTTGTGGAATTTTTTTTTTTTTTCACACCCAGGCATTATAAACTTTAGTGAATCACTTGGGGGTTCAAAGTGCTCAGCTCAGATCTAGATAAGTTCCTTAGGGGGTCTAGTTTCCAAAATGGTATCACTTGTGGGGGGTTTCCACTGTTTAGGCACATCAGGGGCTCTCCAAACGCGACATGGTGTACAATCTCAATTCCAGCCAATTTTGGTTTGATAAAGTCAAACGGCGCTCCTTCCCTTCCAAGCCCAGACAGTGGATTTCCCCACATATGGGGTAACGGCGTACTCAGAAGAAATTGCACAACAACTTTTTCTGTCCATTTTCTCCTTTTACCCTTGTTAAAATAAAAAAATTGTTTGTAAAATATCATTTTTGTGATCAAAAAGTTAAATGTTAATTTTTTCCTTCCAAATTGCTTCAGCTCCTGTGAAGCACCTGAAGGGTTAATAAACTTATTGAATGTGGTTTTGAGTACCTTGATGGGTGCAGTTTTTAGAATGGTGTCACTTTTGGGTATTTTCTGCCATATAGACTTCTCAAAGTGACTTCAAATGTGAGGTGGTCCCTAAAATAAAATTGTACAATTTGTTGTAAAAATGAGAAATCGCTGGTCCATTTTAACCCTTATAACTTCGTAACAAAAAAAAAATTTGGTTTCAAAATTGTGCTGATGTAAAGTAGACATCTGGAAAATGTTATTTAGTAACTATTTTGTGTGACATATTTCTCTGTTTTTAGGGACTAAAAATTCAAAGTTTGAAAATTGCAAAATTTTCAAATTTTTCACCATATTTCCATTTTTTTTCATAAATAACCGCAAGTTATATCGAAGAAATTTTACCACTACCATGAAGTACAATTTGTCACGAGAAAACATTCTCAGAATCGTGAAGATCCGTTGAAGCGTTCCAGAGTTATAGCCTCATAAAGAGACAGTGGTCAGAATTGTAAAAATTGGCCCGGTAATTAACGTGCAAACAACCCTTGGGGGTTAAGGGGTTAATGAGAAAAAAATGAACTTTTTTGAATTCACCAAATGGCTGCAATGAAACAAAGAGTGAAAAATTTAAAGGGGTCTGAATACTTTCCATACCCACTGTATATGATGAAAGCTTTCGCAGCCAACGGGGGCCCAGGAATGCTGTTATTGGGTGTCTCCGCTTTTATAAATCCACCTGTAAAATATTTCATAGATAGTGTTGAGCGATAGTGCTCGATATCTAAAAATATCGTATCGAAATTGTGTAACGCTGGTATTGTCTGTACTTTGTTTTCCAGCGTTACTCTGCATGTTTTTTGCATTAACCCTTTTGCTCCTTTCCCCCTAACCAGCTGGGATACTGTTGTCTGTTACCTATATGGATGCTGCTCAGTTCCCGGCTCTGCTGCGTACCCGTACTTGCGTGAGTGGCTCCGCTGCTTTGCATGACCGCCCGCATGTGCGGTTCCTGACTTGCTGTGAAAGCCGTCCGTAGCTTGCAAAGTCCTCTGCAGTGGTGCATGACTTACTGCGTGGTTGGCAGCAGCCATTGTTGGGTTCCCTCTGTGTTGTGCTGTCTGGCTCTGCATAGGGGGCGCGGCCCACACCTGTCCTGCTTTTATGTGGATTGGGTGTTTACTAGAATTACTGCTCCAGCCTATCGCTGTGTAGCAGCTCATATATAAAGTTCCCCAGCCCTAGTGGGCGTTGCCAGAGCTTCACATTGAATCCACACTGAATCCCTGAACCTAGCCGTATGTGGTTGTGTGTTCAGCTCCTGCTCTGAAGTTGATCAGCTCTGGAGAGCTGATTCCCTGTTCCTGCTGTGTCTTGTTCCCTGATCCTGGATCAAACCCGGTACCTGAATGTCTGAATTGTGTCTTGTGTTTCCGCCTATGCTGGGGGCTGATTACCCAGATCGCCGTTCCTGGAGGCTGTATATCCAGGCCTGTTCCTGCTGTGTCTAATTACCTGAACCCCTGATCTTGGATCGCATCCTGTACCTGACTGTCTGAACTGTGTCCTTTGTGTTATGTTCCTGAAATCCTGCTGTGTCCAGAACCCTGTGCCAGTGACTGTGAATCCTTGCTATATAACCTGAGTTCATCTTGGAAGAAGGAGTCCGGTGTGTGCTGAGTTTCTGTTACTCTGTGCTCAGCCTCTGTGCAATCCCCGGCCAGCTCCCGTTGAGCCTGGCGGGGCTTGCACCAGACCGCTGGGGTTCCTTTTCAGGTCGCTGCCAGATGTCCGGATCCTATGCCTGATGACCATGGCCTGATGTCCGATGTCCGACGACCACTTCCAGATGTCCGGATCCTATCCTTCCTGCCTGATGTCCGGATCCTGCCGATCATTGTCAGATGTCCGGAGCCTGCTGATCGGTGCCAGATGTCCGGAGTCCGAGGCCTGTGTTCCAGTCCGTGTTCCTGTGATTCAATCCATGTTCCTGTCCGTGTTCCTGACTCCCTGAGACCCAATCCGTGTTCCTGATGTTCTTGTCCGTGTTCCTGACTCCCTGAGACCCAATCCGTGTTCCTGATGTTCTTGTCCGTGTTCCTGACTCCCTGAGATCCAATCCATGTTCCTGTCTGTGTTCCTGACTCCCTGAGATCCAATCCGTGTCCCGGTTGTTTCCTGTGCAGTCTAACTCTGTTTCAGCCATCAGCTCCTGATTCCAGTTACCTGCCTGTTACCTGTCGGTTTGCCTGTCTGCCATCCGTCTGCAGTTCCATCCAGAGGCTCGGACGTCATCTGCAGAGATCCCCGGCTCTTGCCTGCTCACCTAGGAGCGATCATCTGCCATCCGACTGCAGCTCCATCCGGAAGTTCGGACATCATCTGCAGAGATCCCCGGCTCTTGCCTGCTCACCTGGGAGCGATCATCTGCCATCCGACTGCAGCCTACCTGGAGGCTCCACCATATCAGGTCGTATATACCTGCCTGTCCCAGAGACTGCCTTGGTCACTTGCCGTGACAACCTGCCTGTCCCAGAGACTGCCTTGGTCACTTGCCGTGACAACCTGCCTGTCCCAGAGACTGCCCTGGTCACTAGCCGTGACAACCTGCCTGTCCCAGAGACTGCCCTGGTCACTAGCCGTGACAACCTGCCTGTCCCAGAGACTGCCCTGGTCACTAGCCGTGACAACCTGCCTGTCCCAGAGACTGCCTTGGTCACTTGCCGTGACAACCTGCCTGTCCCAGAGACTGCCCTGGTCACTAGCCGTGACAACCTGCCTGTCCCAGAGACTGCCTTGGTCACTTGCCGTGACAACCTGCCTGTCCTGCCGGTTCCTCCTTGGTCTACCCTGTGATGACGTCTGTCCTGGGTCGGTGTCTGATGTTCTCCTGCTGAGCCTGTGCTACGCCTGAGGCCTGAGAGAGAGGCCGTCCTAGTATGCCCGTGCCAGATGACCCTGGACTTCATCAACCCGTGATGACCCCGCCATCGTCTGACGTTCGTCCTGGGCCGGTGTCTGATGTTCTCCTGCTGAGCCTGTGCTACGCCCGAGGCCTGAGAGTGAGGCCATACTAGTATGCCCGTGCCAGATGATCCTGGACTTCATCAACCCGTGATGACCCCGCCATCGTCTGAAGTCTGTCTGAGGTCGGTGTCTGATGTTCTCCTGCTGAGCCTGTGCTACGCCTAAGGCCTGAGAGAGAGGCCGTCCAAGTATGCCTGTGCCAGATAACCCTGGACTGCATCTACCCGTGATGTCCTCCAGCACTCGTCTGTGATCCTGAGTTGTGTACCCTTCTCTGATGTGCGGAATCGGGAGCCCGGTCTTATGTTCTGTTTATGTACTTTGTTTCTTTAAGTAAACTTTATGTTTCTTCTTACCTGAAGTTGTGCGGTGTTGTCTAGTCCTGCAGGTCGCCACCTTGCCCACATGCTCAGCTGCCACGGATCCCGGTCGCTGCCCTTCCCTAGTCCGGGCAGGCCCGGGTCTCCCTCCGTGGTCCAGTGGGTCCACATTCTCTTACCATCTGGGACCCATGCCTCACGTCGTCGTGGACTGGCGGCGTGGGAGCATTGGCTAGCTAGGCAAGCTATGCCATGTCCCGACGCCCCACAGCCGTGGGAAGCGCCACAAATTGTATCGCTGATAGCACTAAATATCGTCGATATCCGATTTCGATAGCGGAAGTCCCATGTAAGTCTATGGGAACAAAATATCGCAACAAAAAAAACCCTTTCTTACGTTGTAAACACAAAATATACACACATAGAATACATATATATATATATATATATATATATATATATATACATGTCATTGTGACATATATATACATATATTTATAGTTTATACACTTCTACATAGTAAAATAGACTCTGATTCAATTGCCGGGTAAAGCCGTGACATACCCCATAGAAGTCGACGGGCTCGGTGCCGAGTACCCCCAAAACCTCTGGCTCTGTGCGACTCAACTTGGGCGTCACGAACAGGATTCTGTAGCTCGCTATAAGCGAGTCCTGTGTGCCTGAATTGAACTGGTTTTGTGCTTGAGAATTGCTAAAATCATCAGAGAATGTATTTGCCATTTTTCTGCCATATCTGCGTCACGACGAGGCACTGGTGAAGAAGAAGTGCGTGCTCTTCATGGGTGTACACTCACTCAGTGACGCGAAAACGATGGCTCTAAATGGTACTGCAATGTAAGATCGTGCCCCACAGCTCTGGAGTTCCGCCTCCTCATCCTCCTCAGTGTGCGGAAACTAACACGAAGGTCCCGCCTCCTACAAAAGAGGGGCCCTCTCCAGATGCTAATGACACATGTGACTTGGCAGAGATGGCTAATGGACACGAGCAGAAGTGTGAAGGGATGGAGCAGTCAGAGCTCTCCCCCCACGGAAGCGACCCGATCGCCACGGAAACACCGTTGGGCACCCGGCCTGGAAACCCTCCTACGCTGCAAGAAGCGGCGGATACCCTAAGAGGCCTGGCCCGGCACCGGGAGGAGGTCGCCAGGATGGAAGTGAGCTGGCGTGCCCTAAAACTAAACTTGGAGCGGCGCCAATCCCTCTTACCTGAAGTGTCTGTACCGGAAGGTGAGGCACCCGTTCTAGTAGAGGAGTCCTTGCAATGTGATCCGGTTGACGTTGTCGCAGTGGAGGCACCCGTTCGTGCAAAAAACGCTGCACCGGCAGCATCCCAGATCCCGCTGTCTGCCCCCGTCGCTGAGACAGAAGAAGCGACACCCGTCCTCATGGAGGAGGCTGCGCAGGCACCAGAGCACTACCTGCCTGTACCGGAGCCCCGACTGTCATCTGTTCCAGAGCCGGCTGCTTCCTCCGCAGGTGAGCGCCGCCAGGACTGGGGGGCGCCAGGAGAGCTGCCGCAAACCGGACACTGTAAGCTGAAGTTTGATGGTGGAGACATGGAGCAGCTGGTGGAGGAGAATTACAACCGGCGTCAGGAGGAAGAGTGGAGACGTTGGGAGCGGGAAGCAGAGCGACAAAGGGAGCAGCGAGAATCCCAAAAACTTCGGCAACGTAACCTGGAGAAGGACCGGGCAGATAAGGACCGGATGAGAAAGGATAAAGGAACCCTGTGTGAGCCGCGGCGTAAGGGTGCAGTACGGAGCTTTAAATTGAAAGGTGGTTGGGGCTTCATCAAGGAGCCTGGACTTTATTTAGAAGTTTTTGTGTAAGGTTCTGTGTACATGTTCCTGAAACTCAGTTTTTCCGTCAGCCATTTTACTTTCTGTCTTGCTGCAGCTATCTTGCCCTCAGTCAATATGGAGTTTCCAGCTTGCATGTTCCCGCCCTGATTCTCTCCTCTTGCTTCTTAAGCAGCCACAGCTGAGCAATCAGTGCTTCAGAATCAAGCCTGCAGTGAACCTGTGACCTGACTCCTGAAAGCCTTGGACCTTGTACTCCAGTTATTTCCTATTGTGGAACTTTGGAACACTCGTGGACTTTGGAACCTTGCTATTTGATAAATCCACGTTTGCATGGACTTACGGTAACAGAGAAGAGATCCTGAACCTGTTGTGGAGAGTGATTGCTGAGCTTAAGTTACTCTGGCCTGCTGTGTCTCCTGCTTTTGTATCTGCAAACTGTGTGACTATTATTGCCACTTGTATGAAGTAATACAAGACCTTCTATATCAAACCTGTGACTCCTGTGTTTCATCGCACCCAAGCACAAGACACTATATGAACTGTACTCCTTACATTACAAGATTCTGAAGCCAAACGTTAGTGTCTGCTGGGTCTGGAAAGGCTGTGTCTGCGTCTGCTGTAACTGTGGATATCGGATGTCCGGTTGTACTTTCTGTGATGACAGTGGTTGTGACTTCTCACAACCATTCCAGGTGAGCAATTCCCTTAAGTTTTTTTTTCTGCAGTGTTACCACAGGTAAACACTATTGGTTTTTTTTTCTTTCCTCTTTTGTGTCTGCTGTAACTGTGGATATCAGATGTCCGGTTGAACTTTCTGTGATGATAGTGGTTGTGACTTCTCACAACCATTCCAGGTGAGCAGTTCCCTTAATTTTTTTTTTTTCTCTCTGCAGTGTTACCACAGGTAAACACTATTGTTTTTTTTTTTTTTTCCTCTCCTCTCCTTCCAGTACTCCTGTCTTAAAAGATCTGGAAAATGGAGGCCCGCATAAAGGAACTTTGCGGAGTGACTGATAATATCCTTGCAGATTTGCAGAATATAAAGACCCGTTTTACAAACCTACAGGACCTCACTAATCACAATTTGCAAGTGTTTGGACAGACTGCCCAGGATTTGCGAGCCAGGATTGAGGTTCTAGAGGGGCGAGTCCAGGCTCCTGCCGTAGCCCCGAGTTCTGGGATTCCCAAGTTGCCCCCTTTTCGTTTTGGCGGTGAACGTGAGAAATTCAGGGGATTTATTAATCAATGCAATCTTTTTTTTTCTGCACATGCTTCACAATTTCCCACTGAACGATCTAAGGTGCTTACTATAATTATGTTGCTTACCAACAAGGCTTTGATGTGGGCAAACCCTCTGATTGAGACTGAGGATGAATGTTTGGATCATCTGATGCTTTCATTTCAGCCATGGGGCAGGTGTTTGATGACCCCAATCGAGGTGCAACAGCTGAAGCAGCCATGTTAGCTTTGCGCCAAGGTAAGCACTCGGTAGCTGAATATGCCTTGGATTTCAGGAGATGGGCCCTTGATACCACCTGGGACAGTTCCGCCAAAAAATCTATTTTTCGAAAAGGGTTATCTCCACTGATTAAGGATGAACTTGCTCGTGCCGACCCTCCCACTGCGTTAGGTGACTTTATTAACTACTGCATCCGTATTGATACTCGTCTGACTGAACGCAGGCAAGAGAGATGGTTCAAAAGCAATCGCACTAACCTTTTCCTACCTTCCTCTCCAGCTAAGGAACCTTTGAGTAGGATTACACGGGAACCTGAACCTGAACCCATGCAGGTAGACTCTTTACAACGACGGGTTAGTGATGCACGCAAGGAACATCGTTTTAAGGAGAATCTATGTTTCTATTGTGGTAAGTCAGGGCACTTCATTATAAACTGCCCCAGCCGTTCTCGTAAGACTACTGCAGCACTCATTCACTGTGAGTGTTGCGAGAGGGGATCTGTCAGGTCCGAGCCTCAGGCTCCAGAGAGATCTGCAGCAACAGATCTTGATTTCTCGGACTTAAACTCCGTTACCTCTGAGGACGTTGACTGTGTAAACGCTGCCATTTTTCAAGTTTCCTCAGCGGTGTCCCAGCTGAGTTGTAAGAAAAACAATTCTCATTGCTTTCTTTCCATCAAACTCTGGGTTGACTCAGCTTGGGTGTCTAGCTCTGCTATGATCGACTCAGGGGCAAGTGGAAATTTTATGGATGTCTCCTTTGCTCTGAAACAGGGGATACGTTCAGTGAAGAAGGCTACTCCAGTACAGATGGAAACTGTGGATGGCTCCCTGCTGACCTCTGGACCAGTGGATCAGGAAACAGAGCCTTTGAGGGTTCTTATGGGTAAAGATCATCAAGAGAAACTGTCCTTTATGCTTATCTCTTCTCCCCACTTTCCCATTATTCTAGGGCTACCATGGCTGCAGGCTCAGAATCCTACCATTAACTGGGAGACCAAGGAATTACACTTTCCAGAGAAACAGATGAGTCCAAAAGTTTCAGCTTGCTCTGTTCCTAAAGGAACCATGTCAGTCCCTGAACTACCAGCTGTATACCAGGACTATGTGGATTTATGTGACAAGAAGAACGCTGACCAGCTTCCTCCTCACCGTCCATATGATTGTCCAATTGAATTATTGCCTGGAGCAGAGATACCTTTTGGTAAGATCTACCCCCTGGCGGGGCCCGAGCTAAAGGCTTTAAAGGATTACATAGACGAAAATCTAGCCAAGGACTTCATACGCCCCTCTTCATCTCCTGCAGGTGCACCCATCTTCTTTGTAAAGAAGAAAGATGGATCTCTGAGACCCTGCGTAGACTATAGGGAACTCAATAAGGTTACTATTAGAAACCGTTATCCATTGCCTTTAATCCCTGAGTTATTGGAGAGAGTGCGACATGCCAAAATTTTCTCTAAACTAGATCTTCGTGGGGCCTATAACTTAGTCCGTATTAGACCTGGGGATGAATGGAAGACTGCATTCAGGTCACGCTATGGACACTTTGAATATCTAGTTATGCCTTTGGTCTGAGTACCGCCCCAGCCACTTTCCAACACTTGGTGAATGACATCTTCAGGGATCTCCTAGATACATTCGTGGTGATTTATTTGGATGATATTCTAATTTTTTCTAACTCCACAGAGGAACATCATGGACATGTGAGAATGGTCTTGGAACGTCTAAGACAAAATCATCTTTACATCAAACTTGAAAAGTGTGAATTCCATAGGACCGAAATTCAATTTCTGGGGTATGTACTGTCTACACAAGGAATTAGTATGGATGGAAGCAAAACCCAAGCCATCAAGGATTGGCCAAGTCCTAGAAATGTGAAGGAGGTACAGCGCTTCATCGGGTTTGCCAACTTCTATAGACGTTTCATTAGGAATTTCTCTGAGGTAGTGTCACCTATCACCCAACTTACCCGGAAAGAGTCTAGGTTCTCCTGGACTCCCCAAGCCCAGGAAGCATTTTCCCGTCTAAAAGATAAATTTACCACTGCACCTATCTTAGTACATCCCAACCCCGAGCTTGCCTTCATAATAGAGGTGGATGCTTCAGACTGTGCCGTTGGAGCTATACTCTCTCAGAGAACAGGTGAGAAGAATGTCTTGCATCCCTGTGCCTTCTTTTCCCAGCAGTTGTCTTCGGCTGAGAGGAACTACGATGTGGGCAATAGAGAGTTGTTGGCCATTATTGCCGCCTTCAAAGAATGGAGACACCTTCTTCAGGGAGCTGCACAGCAAATAGTCGTCCTGAAAGACCATCGTAACCTTGAATTTATCAGGTCGGCTAAGTGCCTGACTCCTCGCCAGGCTCGCTGGAATCTTTTCTTAAACCAATTTAATTTTATCATTTCTTATAGACCAGGATCGCGCAATGGAAAGGCTGATGCACTCTCTAGGATTTACTCAGCAGAGACACGTCCAATTACTCCTCCTAAGACTATTCTTCCTGACTCTAGATTCCTGGGAATGATTCATAATCAAGACCTACTTAAGGACATCAAGGAAGCATACCATGCGGATTCCTTTTTGGCACAACCCCCAAGGGACGTAAGTCTTGTCTTTAAGAATGGTGTGTGGATTCAGGGACAACGCCTGTATATTCCTGAAACAGTCAGATTGAGAGTATTGCAACTCATTCACGATTCCAAGATAGCTGGGCATAGAGGAATTCTAAAGACACAGGAATTTCTTTCTCGTTTCTTTTGGTGGCCCACTTGCAGGAAGGATGTTTTAAACTATGTCACTTCATGTGAAGTCTGTGCAAGATGCAAAACACCTCGCTCCTCACCAACTGGTCTGTTACAGCCTCTTCCCACCCCGTCCCGCCCGTGGGATCCATTTCTATGGACTTCATTGTGGAGTTACCAACCTCTCAAGGGAAGAACACCATTCTAGTGGTGGTTGACCGTCTAACAAAGGCAGCTCATTTTATCCCTTGTGTCGGCTTACCCACTGCAAAACAGACATCAGATTTGATGATTAAAGATGTGTTTCGCTTACATGGAGTACCGGATGAGGTTATTTCGGATCGAGGGGTGCAATTCACTTCTAGGTTTTGGCAAAGTTTCTGTGCAGCATTGGACATTAAAGTAAACCTTTCTTCTGCTTTTCATCCCCAGACTAATGGACAGACCGAACGAACCAATCAAACCCTGGAGCAGTATCTCCGCTGCTTTATCTGCCACCTACAGGATGATTGGGTGGATCTACTTCCATTAGCTGAGTTCTCTTATAACAACTCTCAGAGTGCCTCCACTAAGCAGTCTCCTTTTTACTCTAATCTAGGTTATCATCCTAACATTCTACCACGATTTCCCATAGAAACGCCTTTACCAGCAGTGGCTGAAAGAATCACGTCTTTACAGAAGAATATGGATCTTCTAAAGGAGAATCTGGAATCGGCTCAGGAAAGGTACAAGAAAGCAGCAGATAAATTTCGTAAACCTGCACCAGCTTTCAAGGTAGGAGACCTGGTCTGGCTGTCAACCAGAAATCTTAAGTTAAGGATTCCATCGTCTAAGTTGGGACATAAGTACATTGGACCCTATAAAATCAGTAAAATTATAAGTGCCGTTGCTTGTCGTCTTCAACTGCCCAGAACTATGAGAATCCACCCTGTCTTTCATGTATCCCTACTAAAGGCTGCGACACCCAATACGTTTCCTGGACGTTCTTCTCCTTGCCCTGACCCAGTGCTAGTCGATGGTCAGGAAGAATTTGTGGTGGAAAGGATTTTAGATTCCAGGTTGTATAGAAATCAGTTACAATATCTGATTAAATGGCAGGGCTACCCAGTGGAGGACAACTCATGGGAACCAGTCAATAACGTTAATGCTCCTCGCTTGCTCCGTCAGTTTCATCAGAGGTACCCACACAAGCCTGGTCTGAGGTCATCCGGAGGTTGTCCCTAAGGGGGGAGTAATGTAAGGTTCTGTGTACATGTTCCTGAAACTCAGTTTTTCCGTCAGCCATTTTACTTTCTGTCTTGCTGCAGCTATCTTGCCCTCAGTCAATATGGAGTTTCCAGCTTGCATGTTCCCGCCCTGATTCTCTCCTCTTGCTTCTTAAGCAGCCACAGCTGAGCAATCAGTGCTTCAGAATCAAGCCTGCAGTGAACCTGTGACCTGACTCCTGAAAGCCTTGGACCTTGTACTCCAGTTATTTCCTATTGTGGAACTTTGGAACACTCGTGGACTTTGGAACCTTGCTATTTGATAAATCCACGTTTGCATGGACTTACGGTAACAGAGAAGAGATCCTGAACCTGTTGTGGAGAGTGATTGCTGAGCTTAAGTTACTCTGGCCTGCTGTGTCTCCTGCTTTTGTATCTGCAAACTGTGTGACTATTATTGCCACTTGTATGAAGTAATACAAGACCTTCTATATCAAACCTGTGACTCCTGTGTTTCATCGCACCCAAGCACAAGACACTATATGAACTGTACTACTTACATTACATTTTGTGAACCGGCGGGACGTGGAGGCTCACCTCCCAGAAGGACACCCGGGGAGGGACCTGTTGCCAGGAGACTTGGTGACTTACACCCGACACTGGGGTTACAATGGATGGTACGCCCTAAATGTTACCAGGTGCGACCCCTACTCCCCAGTGTGTCAGGAACCTGTGAGACCCTCGGAGCCTTCAGCCTCCCACATCCAGGCCTCTGCAAAAGTGCCCACCCCACGCCGTAAATCTCCCAAGCCTCCCTCAGTGGTCTCCTCAGCAGCCCCAGCTATGGACATGATAAGTATAGCTGGCCCGTACCCGGCGCCTGTTAGGCCCCCTGGGGTTCGTTCAGTCCGGGACATAGGGTTCCAGACCCGGAGGGAGATGAAAGAGGTGGCCACACAGACCCAGATAGCGGGTCACGACTTGACTGTACAGGCCACACGACGTCATCAGGTCCTGGTGGTCCTTGGTGCCTCGGATGTTTGGCAAGCATCAGAAGAGTACCAGGTGGTACCTGGAACACCCCTGCCAAAGAATTATAAATAACCCGGACAGGGTCCCTGTATGTAAATAGTTAAATTGTTTATGTACCCGGACGGGTGAATGTTTATAAAAAAGTTTTTTAATTTAATAAAAAAAAAACAAAACACAGTTTTCATTACTTTTATTACAGTCTCATCCTGCGACGCCATCGATCTCCTATAAAAAAATGAAAAAAAAAAAAAAGTATACCACCTGACCGACGCAGTCCATAGTAACGAGTGTCCCACGACGATCCAGCTCTGCTACATCAGAATCCCGGCGCAGCACAGCTGATTACCTGCTTCCCCGGCGGTGACGTCATCGGACTGGTTTACGGCCGGGATTACCCTGCAGTCACTGCAGTTATCGCGAAAAACTGCATGTGCCGCCAGGGAGAAGATAATGGCGGCCATCAAGCAGTCCAGGACGTGACCGCCGGAGATCTTCTGCCGGTAAGTGCCGCTGACTCCTGACAGACCCGACCGACGGACACTCACAGTGACAGTGACAAATCCGATTCCGGTATTCGATAAGACGAAAATATCGAAACGAATTATCGAAAGGCCGATAGAGCTAATATCGGCCGATAGCCGATATTTGCATTATCGTATCGCTCAACACTATTCATAGAGCAATGTAGTGCACAGATGGGAGCGGCTAGTCAGTGACTGTAGGGAGGAGTGTTGATATTGCATGCAGTCCTGGGGAGCCGGTGGCCTAATACTAACTAATTAAGATATTTGATTAAAAAAAACAAATACAACTATTATTCTAAATGGCATGAGCCAAAAGGATACAGCTTTTATGTAAGAGAGTCACTTACAGTAATTTTGGCCCCACTGAATTTCACCTGTATGGTGATATTTGGTACTATTACTAGGGGTCTCTCCTGGTGTAAACAATCAGCAAAATTGATCAAGATTGATGTATAAGTTTGTGGACTGTATTACTCTGTTTCTACCCTTGAAGACTACAGACGCGTCTTATGAATACGGTTTTTCTATGTGAAAGTAACATGTCTCTAATGTAATGTGATATAATGTATTATGGTGATGTACAGTATATAAAGTGTTAATGTATGATGTGAATATAGCTTAAGGATAAGCTTAGGACAGCATATGATATAGAATAAAGATAATAGGTTAGCATGTAAGACAGGAAATGGTTAAGCATGGCAATAAAAGGGGGGCACTTCCTGGCTAGAAGGAGTTCAGTGTCCGTTATTGAAGTGGATGGTGAAGGCCAAGTTCAGATGTGGTGGGTTGCAAGAGGCAGCATGGGCCAACCATTCGAGGAAGTGGAAGGCCAAATGGAGAACTCAGATGGACATTCCAATAGCATCTGGAGCCAAGGGCTCAGGCCAGGTACCATTGAGCGGCCTGGTCTTCTGATATCACAAAGTCGGTGGACATGGAGTTACATGGGGGGCAGGTGGCTGGACCCAGGTTCACTGCCAGAGTGAACAATGAGAAATCCCTGAGACTGACAGAATCAGCGGGCTTGGGTGTAGTCTAGAACGAACAGTTGGCAGAACAGTAGAGGAGTTGTACTAAGGAGGAAGTGCAAACTACTGTACCCTATCCACCTGATGAACTTGGACTGTTTAGTAAAAGTGTGACTGTTACAAAGAACCTGGTGTCCCATATATTGTGTGGACGGAAGCCTGGAGGCAGCGGAGGCCTGTGGCCTACAAGTGAGTGTAATTCAACCTACACTATACAGCACAATGGAACTGGGACACCCCTTGTCTGTAAAGTACCAGAGCGCAACCAGACGGTAGTTCTCATACATTTTACAGATGCTTCATACACCATTGTTGAATCAACAGCCCACTGGAGGAAAGTGCAGAAAATGTATTAAGTGGAGCACAGCTGCTTGACAGACAAACTGTCAAGCCGGGGAGTTAAGAAGTCTCGGGTCAAATACCAAGAGTGTACATCAAAGGCAGAGGAGCAAGACAAAAGAGTACACAGGTCACAGTCCAAAGTCTTCTGTCAAAAACGATGTGGATCAAGACAAAAGGGTTAGTCAAACGAATAGTCAAAGTCAAGATCCAATGTCAGGCAGCAAAAGATCAGAACAGAAGAACACTAAAGCAAATCCAAGCAAATCTACGACTGACAATTTTCTGACCATTGCTAGCCAGCTAAACAGCTAGGTGATCACCCTGAAAGGATGATACCTTGAGGAAGCACAGCAGGCCCAGCCTGTGTTTGGGCTGCTGAGCAATCTTAAATTTGCATGGGAACAGCCCATAGTTTTTCAATTCCACCATATATCATAGAAATTGGTCACCTCCTTTGGAAAGACCACCCTCCAGAAGACCACTTTTCTTTGCCATTTTGGATGTCATTTCAAGGTGTTTTCACTGTGTTTTTTCCCTTTGGTGCCATCTTCACACTTTGCTAATTCACGTCTGCTACGAACCATCTACCTTCCTGTTTGGGTGTCAGCTTCTGTATGACCTACTAATGTTTTTACAGGAAATTCTAGCAGTTATACCCATCAGGCTTACTATGGGCTCGTCCAACTCATCAACAGGAAGCAGAAGACTCAGAACAAACATTGGAAACAACTCATGACTAATGTTACCTTAAAGAGAATCAGTCACCATGTTAAAAGTGAGCACTTTCTGCTCTTATTTTATTCTCACTGTTCTATTGAGTAATCTGTTTTAATTTTTTTTTTAATACGGCATACTGTTACAGAGATATGTCTTTTTTATTTAGCGCTAATTTTTAAGATACTTAACAAGTGGGCGTGGCTCAGGATAATTATGCAGAGCAACCTAAAGACACGCCCCTGAATAACCCTGCGAGGCACGCTCCTTGCAAAGACCATAAAAATTTGTAGTAAATAAAAAGGCCATATCTCTGGAACCGTATGGCGGATTTAAAAAAAAAAAATGAAAGGGATATAGCAGGAATAAAGTAAGAGCAAACACTGCAAACTTTTAACCTGGTGAGAAGACCTCTTTAAAGCAGATTTTTTGGGTGGAAATAAATATTTACTAGCTCTAAACATTTGTATCAATTTCATGGCCATCCTGTGGGTGTGAAGACGCCCATACCCTATTCTTGTACTATATAACTCTAACGCTATAGCCTGCCAATAGCTCTAACGGCATCTTGTATAAAAGACTCCCTCCTCTTTAGGGAGTTGCTTAAGTAACAATATTCAATAGTGTGCAGTGAGGTCCCCTGGTCCCTGTGTGGCCCGAGTCCTGAACCCGAAAAATGGTCTGTGTGCTGCCAGTTTCTGAACCTGCTTCCCTGGTCCGTGTGCGGCTAGAGCCTGAACCTGATTTGTGTGAGACCAGTGCCAGAACCTGTTTCCCTGGTCCATATGCGGTCAGTGACTGAACTTGCTCCCCTGGTCCGTGTGCGGCTAGAGCCTGAACCTGATCTGTGTGAGACCAGTGCCAGAACCTGTTCCCTGGTCCATATGCGGTCAGTGCCTGAACCTGCTTCCCTGGTCCGTGTGTGGCTAGAGCCTGAACCTAATTTGTGTGAGACCAGTGCCAGAACCTGTTCCCCTGGTCCATATGCAGTCAGTGACTGAACCTGCTCTCCTGGTCTGTGTGCGGCCAGTGCCTGAAACTTTGTCCCCCAATCTGTGTGTACCCGGTCTGCTAAAACCAGTCTCCGAATCAGCCCAATCTGAACGTAGCCCGAATCCATGTCAGTAACCGTTCTGTAGTGGAGCCAGACGTTATTAGTCTGAACGGAGCCCTAGTCCTTAGCGTCAGCGAATCTGACCCGAGGTCAACAGGTGCAGTACCAGGTTCGGCCTTGGAGTGTTACCTGGCGTCTGCCTGCAGCCCAGCCTGTCTCAACCATCAGGAGCTGCACTGAACACCAGGTAGCCGCTTAGCTATGCCCCTTCCTAGGCTGGCCTGACCTTTTGGCCCAGTGGGTCCACAAACCACGTGCCCCACCTGCAGGTGTGACAATAAAAGAACTAATAAAGTAAAGTCTTAATTGTGTCCTACAAACAGGATGTAAAAACTCTTCTGGCAAAGAATGCCTGGGAAATCCAATCCTATTGCATGAATAGCGTGTTGACTGTTGTGACCTGAAGCCAGAGCGTCACAGGATACATGATGACTTCAGCACATTGTGGCTCTCAGACATTATTTACATTTGTAGTCACACAGAGTCCTGATTACTCCCCAAGGGCTAATGCTGCATTTCGCTGTGAGAATTGCAGCCTTTAGCACTAGAACATTTCATACGGTCTCTTCTCTTTACATCTTTATTCTCAGTTTTTCAGTCCATTACAACTGCATGTCCTTCCCGGAGGGCGGCGCATGCTCAGTTTCAGATCTTGTCTCCCGAAATCTTGAGACGAGATCTGAATCTGAGCATGTAGCGGCCATTTTCTCGGAGGCCACCGCATCGCAGCAATGGAGCTGCCGGGTCCTCCGGGGATTGAGGAAATGCCTGCAGAGCCCCGACTCTGCACAAAGAACCACTGCCGCCGTCCCCCAGCACAGAGCCCCCCCCAGGCTGCTGAAAGAGGAGCCGCCGCCGCCCCAGCGCCTAGACCCGCAGGGAGCAGCGCTGATACGATCAGGTATCCAACACCTTCCCTCTGAGATGCCCTCTCCCTTCGTCATCGGGACCATTCCCCCCACCATATGCAGATTGGTCCGTACTCGGCGTATAAGACGACCCCCGACTTTTAAGATTTTCAAGGGTTATAAAGTCGTCTTATACGCCAGAAAATATGGTATATATATATATGTATCTCAATGACATGTATCTATATATATATATATAGATGTATATATATGTATTCTATGTGTATATAGTTATTCTTTCGTTTGTGTTTTAAAACCTGTCATTGGGATCCATTATATGTCCATTTTGCAAGCCGGCAATAAAATCTCGCCATACGGATGCAAAACGGATGTCACACAGATGCTTAGATGCGAGAAAATCGCTTTCTCGCATTACAATTGGATGACATACGGATCACTGTTCATGAAACATTTGTGCGATTCTGGTCCGTGAAAAACGGACCGTATTTTTATACGTTGTGTGTGACTCCAGCCTTAGGATGCAGATGCGGTGAATGCAATGATGAAACTGGGAGCCGTCAGCTCTCTCCTACAATTGAGCCTGTATGTGTAAGAACACAGCAGGTGCAATGACGTCACTATGTCGTGCCAGTTGCAACTTAGTATACAGCACAGACCGGAGCAGTGGGGAACAGGGTTAGGCGAGTTGCTTTATTATTTAAAAGGGCTATCGTCCATCAACAATTGAAAACCAGATTGCAAGAGACACCAGAATATCAAGAAATCATCTCCTACATTACAAAACTAAACAAGAAAGCAACCGGTTGCCTATACTAGTCACCTACAATCCAAATCTGGAGGTGCTAAGGTGAGCTGCACGGAAATTACAACCTTTATTACAAAAAGATGCCCCATTACAATCTATATTTCCAGATCCCGTATTTCTGTGTTTTAGGCAGCCCCCAAATCTAAGAAGCATCATTGTCAGAAGCTCCCAGTCCTCTCCAACAGCTGCTGGAACCTTTCCTTGCAACCGGAAAAAATGTAAAACCTGTCCATTTATAATGACCACGGACAAGATAAAGATCCCCAACTCCCATCAGGACTACAAGATCCCAGGTACTTTCAGCTGCATCACATCTAATATAGTGTACCAAATGTCCAACCGGGGGTCTGTATCTAGGCGAGACAGAGCAACAACTTAGAACAAGGATGAATTCTCATCGCCACACAATAAAAGAAAAAAGAATGGATCTACCTGTGGCCAAACATTTTGTATCCTTGATCACAGTATCATGGACATGAAATTACTTGTATTAAAAGGTAATTTCAAGTCTCAGAGACACAGAAGGATCTGGGAATATAAACTTATGACAACCTTTGACACATTCAGCGCAGGAATGAATGTGTTGCATGGATTTATGTCTTTCTATATCAACTAAGGAATGTGCTCCTCAGACCATTTGGGAGGTTCACAATCATAGACCAGACCTCAATCAGAGGACAATAAAACTTTCACAATCCTTATCTATGAACCATTCCAATATTTACAGCCACAACTGTTTTCTCCCCGTCTCACTTTGATAGTTCTGTTTCACGTCACTTGTCTTATCTATTGCATTATTCCTGTGTCCTCTTCTGCATAAATATGTGATTCTTCAGATGTTGTATTAGTCTTTGCCTGATGAAGAGACCTGAGTAGTCTCCTTGCAATTTGTTACCATCTTTTCAGTTAGTCATTAAAAGGTATCAACCACTGAGGACTCTCAAATTTTAATATTTTTCTATCTAATGGCTAACACGGTACAAAGATATATATTTTTCCAGCATCAATATCAAAATGATTTTTTTATATGGTCAGCCCCTTCTCTAAATGAGGATCAGCTGATCAAGTTCTTTAGACTATTTGTTTTTTGCAGCAGCTCGTTGGGATCAAAAGCGGAGGATCTCCTTTATGATGTCAATTTACTGTACTAATGGCACAAACTCTCTAAGGCCGGGGTCACACTTGCGAGAAACTCGCACGAGTCTCGCACCTCAATACCCGGCACTGCCGCTGTTGTGACCACGCACCACAATTGTGGGTTACCAGAGCAATGGGGTACTCAGAGCCGAGCCCATGGAAGTCTATGGGGTTGTCACAGGTAGCGCTGGCTCGGTCTGTGGCCCTGGCGGTCAGGCGTATGTTGGGGGGTATATTTACAGGGGATAGGTATATATACAGTTCGTGACGCCACCTGTAGTTCTCTGATCACTAAGACCAGCGCTGCTGTAGATCTCTGAGGGGATGGTGTGGCAGCTAGATGTCGGGTCCCCTACAGGTGGGACTGGTCCCTCAAAGTCTATGGAAATAATGATGTAGGGTGCAAATAAATGAAGCAGTCTCACACCATCCAGTGTCTTTCCATACCTTTTACTTGTCAGATGATAAGGCAGGTCCCAGGGAGGCTGTTGGGGTGGAGGATGTGCTTCGAGATAACAGCTGAACAGGTTGGGGGCCTCCTTTACTTCCAATATTATGAGTCCAACTAGCATAGAGCTAAGTTCACTCCGAATTCTCCAGCTAACTCCTTAGCTGTACTGCCCGGTCAGTTTTGTAGTCGGAGCCTTCCTTTGAGAGAGCTGGGTTCCTACCGTTGTCCTGCAGTGACTCAAGATTCCCACTCTCCCTGACCCCTGTTACGTACCGACACTCCAAGGGCTGCTTTCTGCGACCTAAGGTCCAGTAAGACTCTGGTTTTTCTATCACTATGCCTAAAGCTATAGTGACACTTCGGTCCCCAGTGACCGGTGAAATCGTGCAGGATAGTCCAATCCTTAAGGCACTGCTATCACTTCTTCCACTGTGCCCTTCGCCCTGTTCGCGCTTGTAGCATAAACACTCCACACTTCCTAGGGTAAAATACAAGCTAATCCCTTCTTTCTTCTTCCCAGAGCTCGCTAACAGAGGCTCAGTAATCTTCTAGTTCAGGAGCACGTCGACTGAACTCCACTGTCCTTGGGACAGGCGACTGAAGGTTCTGCTGCTGACTCCTCTTTCTTCCTGCACAGACTGCACACAGGTGGGATGACTCACTCAGGAGCCACCCGGGCTAGACTCTCTCACTGGCTAGATCTCACTAGCTCTTATAACCTATGGGTGTGTCTAAGTGTGTGATGGAGTGAATGTTTATTGAGCATTAAACTGTTACCTCTCCACACATCCTCCAGGGTACTGCGTGTGCCTTCACACCAGGGCTACACATTCCCCCATGGTAAAGTACAGCACTCCCGGGCTGTGAAATACAAGAAGACATTTTGTTTTTCATTAACAGTAAACATTAAACTCTTCCCATCCGGGAGGTAAGGATTTCTTAAACGTTGCATTATGTACAGTAGGAAAATACAAAAAGTATTAAAGCATCAAGGCATTCAATATATACACAGTATTCTTGTGAAGGACCCGCACCAAACCTTCAACGTGGGTCCTGGGTGGGCTGCAGGACATCTGGCTGCAGACCTCGCTCAGTGCCACACCACACGGGTTTTATATTCAGAGGTAGTTGTGGTTTCATGTAAAACCAATATTATGCACCTTAGTGCAACTATTTACAGGATACAGTTTTTTGGGCTGGCTCAGTCCTCAACCTCAAAGTCCATGACATAATAAAAGGACACATATATATACTTTTCACTTCAATATTTACATGATATATCCAACGATATTTACTCAACCAGAGTATTCTATATGTAAAACTCTTACTCTTTATTTCTCAAAATTCTTTAACTTTTCAAAATTTTCATCTTTGTACCCAGCCGGGTATTCTACTCGTTATATATAAAACTACGTAAACCCTATATATAGCAATAAAGTGCAAAACAGCAATTATTTCTTTTATCAAAACTTTCTACATTTTCTTTGTTGCGGTAAACCCTGTCTGGGTCCTACCGTTCTTCACATTTTCTTGCAGGCTTCCATTATACTTTCCATCCCGGGGGCTGGAACAATGCGATGCTCTTTAGAGCACATGACAAATAGGTCGTGACCTGCTATCCAGGTCTGAGTAGCGACTGTTTTCATCCTCACTACGGTCCCATCAGGTGACTCCATCATGTAGGACGCAAGCGGTATCTCCGAAGGTGTCGCTGTTGGTGCCTCTATATCCGGCGGTGCAAATTGCGATTTGGAATGAGTCGTAGCTTGTGTCTTGGTACGAGGCACTGGTAGAGTAGAATATGCAGGGGGCGCTTCCAACTGTGACGTACGTTCATGGGGCGATGCCGGGGCACGGCCTGGTGCAGCGGGAGCTCGGGACTGTGACGCGCTGGCAATGGTGACGTTACCTGCGTCGGGGACGGGGTCTCTGACGACTGCGACATTTAAGGCATACCATCCTTTCATACCCCAGTGCCGTGTATAGGTTACTATGTCCCCATTGATTAGGTCCCTCCCGGGATGGCCGATGGGCAGGTGGGATTCTACGTCCCTGCGACTGACAAAGACCCCTGGGTAGAGGCCCGGTTCTCTAATGAAGCCCCAGCCCTTCCGGAGCTGGAACTCTGTCACACACCCCTGCCGCCGCGGTTCCCTTAGAGTACCTTTTTCCCGGCGGACACTTTCCTTGTCCGCAATCAGCTGCTCGTACTGCCGCTGCCGGTTCCGCTGTACTTCCCGCTCTTCCTCCTGCCGGCGTCGCTGTTCCTCTTCGCGACGCTGCCACTCACGTTCCCACTGGGCGGTGTAGGCGACGTCATCCAGGCGCGCCATCTCATCCCAGTCGACGTCTGGTAATGATGGACAGGACCCCTCCGGTGTCCCTACCGGGGATCGATCATCTGCTGCGGCCTCCTGGCCGGGCGGGCATTCCGGAACTGGCGGTACCTCCTCAACCTCCTTCGCTTCCACCGCTCCATCGGTAGGATCAGGGTCGGTCCTTTTGGGGGTAGCCTCCGGTTGCTCCTTAGCCTTGGGCAGCAGAAGTCTTGGTAGTTCAAATCGTGGGGGGTCGTCGAGGGGAGAGAACACCGCGTCCCACATCCGCCGCTGCATCTGGTTACGCCGGCGTCTCTCGATCTCCTCCATGCCAGGTTGTTGCGAAATCATCTTCTTCAACCTCGCATTTTCCTCCCCAATCTCCAGCAAGGCTTGCTGCAGGTGCAGGACCACAGATGGTTCTGGTTCTAGTGGCAGCTTGGCTGGGGAACGGGGCCTGCCTTCCACCGCTTCCCTGCTCGGCTGCACACATCCTGCCTCCATCATGTTCCAGAACACTCTCTCTTCTTCTTCTTTCAGAGCCGTCCGGTCTCTTCCGTGGAGGCGGGGTTTGCGTCTCCTCCTCTTCGCAGGGAAGGTGAAGAGGAGGCGGACCTCCTTTGCTGTAGGGCAGGATCGCATGTTGTAATAGCACTTTGAGAGGGCAGGCATTCTCTTCGCGCCACAGGGGGGCACACGCCCACGAATCCACGCCCACCTTCTTCTCCAGCGCCTGAGGGCGCGAATTTGGCGGCAAAATGGCGGATTTTAGCGCCAAAAATAGCAAACAGTCCTTTTTCACAAAAACACCTCCACAGGCACACAGGGCTCGCAATTTTGCGAGTTTCGCATCCTGTTCGTGACGCCAAGTTTTTGTTGTGACCACGCACCACAATTGTGGGTTACCAGAGCAATGGGGTACTCAGAGCCGAGCCCATGGAAGTCTATGGGGTTGTCACAGGTAGCGCTGGCTCGGTCTGTGGCCCTGGCGGTCAGGCGTATGTTGGGGGGGGAATTTACAGGGGATAGGTATATATACAGTTCGTGACGCCACCTGTAGTTCTCTGATAACTAAGACCAGCGCTGCTGTAGATCTCTGAGGGGATGGTGTGGCAGCTAGATGTCGGGTCCCCTACAGGTGGGACTGGTCCCTCAAAGTCTATGGAAATAATGATGTAGGGTGCAAATAAATGAAGCAGTCTCACACCATCCAGTGTCTTTCCATACCTTTTACTTGTCAGATGATAAGGCAGGTCCCAGGGAGGCTGTTGGGGTGGAGGATGTGCTTCGAGATAACAGCTGAACAGGTTGGGGGCCTCCTTTACTTCCAATATTATGAGTCCAACTAGCATAGAGCTAAGTTCACTCCGAATTCTCCAGCTAACTCCTTAGCTGTACTGCCCGGTCAGTTTTGTAGTCGGAGCCTTCCTTTGAGAGAGCTGGGTTCCTACCGTTGTCCTGCAGTGACTCAAGGTTCCCACTCTCCCTGACCCCTGTTACGTACCGACACTCCAAGGGCTGCTTTCTGCGACCTAAGGTCCAGTAAGACTCTGGTTTTTCTATCACTATGCCTAAAGCTATAGTGACACTTCGGTCCCCAGTGACCGGTGAAATCGTGCAGGATAGTCCAATCCTTAAGGCACTGCTATCACTTCTTCCACTGTGCCCTTCGCCCTGTTCGCGCTTGTAGCATAAACACTCCACACTTCCTAGGGTAAAATACAAGCTAATCCCTTCTTTCTTCTTCCCAGAGCTCGCTAACAGAGGCTCAGTAATCTTCTAGTTCAGGAGCACGTCGACTGAACTCCACTGTCCTTGGAACAGGCGACTGAAGGTTCTGCTGCTGACTCCTCTTTCTTCCTGCACAGACTGCACACAGGTGGGATGACTCACTCAGGAGCCACCCGGGCTAGACTCTCTCACTGGCTAGATCTCACTAGCTCTTATAACCTATGGGTGTGTCTAAGTGTGTGATGGAGTGAATGTTTATTGAGCATTAAACTGTTACCTCTCCGCACATCCTCCAGGGTACTGCGTGTGCCTTCACACCAGGGCTACACACCGCCGGCACTCAGACCGGAGTGTGCGGCTGCATGTATTTCTATGCAGCTGAACGCTCCGGCCCGAGTGCCGGCGGTAGTGCCGGGTATTGAGGTGCGAGACTCGTGCGAGTTTCTTGCAAGTGTGACCCCGGCCTTAATATGCAAACTCTTTATCCCATATAATGTCAGCTTTTTTTTTACATTGATCGCTCTGTATAACACCACACAAACAGGAACAAACTGAAAAACTCTCTAATCCAAGTTTATTAGAAGAGAAAGGTAAAAACCAGTTCTATGCTGCTCAATAAGCAAAACAACACATCAGTTCACAGTCATATACCTGTTATCTTTTAAAACCTTCACAAAGACTAAAATTGTGGCTCACGTTCATAGTATTTGCAGTCTATGCACACCATAAGGGCCCCGTCACACTCTTCAATGTCCCAGTGATCCCACCAACGATCTGACGTGGATGGGATCGCTGGGACATCGTTAGCTGATCGCTGGTGAGCTGTCACATGGGCAGACTCACCAGCGATCAGGCCCAGCGAGCACACTGGCATACAGTGTACACATCGGGTAACTAGCGCTGCGCCGCGCTTAGTTACCCGATGTGTACCCTAGATACCAGCTCCCAGTTTCTGCTGTGCAGCGCTGGGAGCTCGCTGATTGTTGGTCTCCCGCTGTCACACGCAGCGATGCACACTGGCCAGCGGGAGACCAACGATGAAAAAATGGTCCAGGCCATTCGACGACGATCAGCGATACCCAGCAGGAGGGCCGGTCGTCACTGCGTGTCACACTAAGCGAGATTGCTGGCTAGGTCACTGTTGCGTCACAGAATCGGTGACGCTTCAGCGATCTTGCTAGCGATCTCGCTTAGTGTGACGGGGGCTTAAGGCACAGAAGTACGGTAGTTATCTTAAACTTTTTTTATGAATACATTAATATAACGTAAACATTTCTAACGTAAGTGTACATTGAGTTCTGACTCATTTCTTATATCGCCTGCTTTTACACCCTACACCCCAGAAACAGGGCTATCTGCTGGTTATTGTTGCATCCATGCCATGCAACATCCTGCACTGGGGCTTACCTAACACTCAAAGTCATGGCTCTGTGCGTGACTGATTCTCATGATAAATCTCCTGCCAGGTGTATACACAGTAGAAGCAGCATATCTATGGTAAAGCATAGCCTTGACTAAAAATGTATTTCTTCTACTGTGCATGCACCAGGTAAAAAGGTCGATACATGCACAATAGAAACTAAATGACGGTCATGATAAGACACATCTACTGGACATAACTAAAAGGATGAGAATTTGGAATATGTAGAGTAGAGACTAAAGGATGTAAGAACAGAGTCATGGACGCATATTCGAACCCCCCAAGGTTATGATATTGCAGTTGACTCATGACTCATCGAGCACACTGTTTATGGGTGGGTTGAGGAGGTACAGCAACAGAAGAATTCAATAATTCAGCAGAATTCAAAATAAGGGTATTTAATGATGTTTAGAACTTCTGGAACTTTGATTATTTTTCCCTACTGGGCAAAGAACTTACCAGTAGTTAGTTCTTAACTACCTGGTTGTTCTGTCCAGCGCTGATCTTTGCAGGCTCAGTGCGGTCATGGATCCCTTCCGCTATTCTGCGGCTTCTGGTGATGCCACATGGACAAAGCAGCTTGAGTGCCGATGTCACGCTGATTAACGGCCAGCTCCCCGACAACTAACTGTCGGGGGGGACGGTTGTCAATCAGCATGATGTTGGTGGCAACACTGTGTCAACAGAGCGGAGGAGCATGTTTTGTTGGCATGAGGTCAAATTAAATAGCAGAATCACCCTGACCACCTTGAGCCGGCAAAGATCGGCGCAGGGCACAACAGGCAAGTAGTCAGTAGCTACCTGCTTATAAGTTATTTGCCCTATAGGAAAAAAATATGCAAATTCCCAGATAACCCCTTTACATAGAGTTATAAGAAATTTGCCTTCTTCATTAAAAGAACACCAAACCCAAGGTAGGTACTTTATAAAGCCTTATCTTATAAAAGCAACTTTTAATAGCTTTCACACATGTGTAATAACATTTTGGGAGGTCATCAGAATGGAACATGAGATCAAGCAGATATCATAGGGACTGAGATCTCACTGAACTTCCTGACAGTAATCCAAATCTAAAGTGGCCAATGTCTCTATTCAGACAGCGCATGAAGAGAATATAGACTTTAGGATTAGGTTAGGGACAATGTGTCCTTGGACTTTGAGAGCTCTTCTGGCACAATATAGTTATACATACAAAGGAATAAGCAAAAAATACACAAAAATAATCTTCAGGCCTATAAATATGGTCTTCTCGTGTTCCTCAGTGTTGTAGGAAAAAGCAGGAGGATGGAAGGTCATCTGAGATCTTCATAGTCACATTCATTGGGCTGTTATGAGGTCTAAGCATACTGTTTTTTGCAGAGTAACACATTGCATTGAGAATAGATTGTAAGTCATGGAAGAAGAATATGCTACAGACCTATCTCAGTGTTACCAGACATGGCTTCCATATTTTTTTTTGTCCTAGTCTCTATGTTATTCCATGTTTTGAGAAGTTGGGGAGTCAACCATTCGTATCATCCAGGTCAGTTGCCCTCTCTTGTGCCGGTGATGCCCCTTCACTTTCGCCACCAGTGAATTGAATAGCAATAATAACAATTATGATAATTACAGCCAAAATAACTATCCCTCCAAAAATAAGGTACCAGCGCCATTTCTCCCAGTATGTTTGACGTTCCACAATTTTGGCTGTCTTCTGGAAGTTCACAGCCTGTAAGTGGAAGCATGGAGTTAATGTTTCTCTCACAATAATCTCTACATATAGAAGATACAGTACACACGTTAATCTGTGAAAATAATATTTTCGGTTCTCGAGTTCAACGATTGCAAGGTAACAAATCTCAACTCATAGCTGCAGCTTTACTGCAACATGTCTCATTCGGTTAGAACTAGAATATCCATGGTAAGAATTATTACACCAGGAATTTGTGGTTTGGTGGATAAGACATAGCTTTTACTCAAGAAGACACCACAGCTTATCCAGATAGCAAAATTAATGGTATTGTTAATTGTCCTAAAGCTGCACTGAAATCTACTGTGCGCTGAAAAAACTATGCCATTAATTTTGGTATTTGGGTGTCCTATGGTCTCTTGTTGGACTGACTTCTGGGATCTTTGGGCTGGGGTCTGACACTGTGATATCAGACACCCCCAATAACTACAATAGGCAGGCGTTTAATGAGCCAAGGATGCTGTGCTGCTGACTTGGATGTTTTTCTGACAAGCTTTCGATATTTTGGAGAAGAGCTAAGTTGCATACTTGTATCCCATGGATCACTGTCTGTACATGAGCCTCTACATATCAATGAGTCTCTTCAATAAGAGCCAGTACCATTATCGAACTGCACCTATGGCATCTTATCTAGCCTATCAGATGAGAGAGAGGAAACCAAAAACAGCTGTCTATACACAGCCTTTTGGCTAAGATCAAGTGTAGTATCTTTCGAAAAGGCGTTTTTTTCTCTGAAGGCCACCTCAGTAGATAGATACATCATGTACACTGCGTTTGGTCATCTGGTGGAAACTGTGACCCTACACCAAGATGGAAGCCATTAGATTTGTTAAGTTTTTAAGCTCTGAGGTGTGAAGTGCCCCTACGAGTGGTGACCCTGCGGTACCTTTATTCACTGGAATTGGGATCCCAACTTGAATTCTGGCACATTACTCAAGTACTTCAAATTTTCACACTTCTTTAGCACACACCCTTAATCAGGGCCTTCTTGCAAGTATGGGAGAATTCTTAAATTCCCCAAGGGAGGTCCAGTCAGTTTTACACTGTAAACATCTTCCACTATTTTTTTAATTTATTTTTTTCATTATGTCACTTTTTTTTTTGCACGTGTGTCCAACTTTAAGGACTTGTCGGGATGCGGTTCCCTTATGGGTTCTCTCCTGAGCAGTCTAGGGTGGGGGAAGTGTGTGGCCATCAGGTTCCATGCCCCCCTTCATAACCTCAGATTTCCTTCCTTCGGGAGAGGAGCTAGTCTAGTCCTGGTTTAACTTGGGTTGCAGCCTAGGTGGATGATGGAAGAACGATTTGGACTTTCCCTGAGTTTTGCAAAAGGGAGCCATTTGCCCAAGTCCCTCGCTGTGGCCTCTTTGTGAGGAAGAACAGGGAATAGTTAGTTGGCGGCTCTCCTTATTTCGGAGTAGACTTCAATAGACTGCATTTTTTTTTTCACCTAGGTGAAGAGAGCATGACCTCGGGCTTCCAATTAAAAAAAAAGTGTTCTCTTATTCTTTTCAAGATGGCTTTCTTCCATCTAATAAATAAGTCTCAATACACCACTAAGCCTCTTCATTCAGTACCTTTATCCTCTTAAAGAACAGGTGACCACAGGGAAAACATTGGAAGGTCTCTTCATTGGCAAAACCAGGTGATGCCTTATGTGTAAACTGTGTGAACCTTTAGCATGGCTGCTGACTGACGCTGCTTGTCTTCTCCTCTATAGTGTGAATGTGGCTGACACACCAAAGTGTCTAGACAGCGTGAGGCAACTTTACAAAAGCTGTCAGCTTACCATATCCTTGAGCTCATCTGCGCGAACTTCTAGATTTTCAAGCTTTCCTTCTCTCTCAAATATTTTGTCCACATTGTCTTTCATTAATATCTTCACCTCTTCAGCATTCTGCTGACAGTGTTCCAGCTTCTGGGAAGTCTGCAATTAAGGAGTAAAAACAAGATTAGTGTAATGGAAAATATCACGTTTTTGCCATATTTACCACCATGTATTTCACCTTTTATCTCAGTTGATTAAAGGGAACCTGTCACTTCGTTTTCCCGCAATAAGCTGCGGCCACTGCCTTTCGGGGCTTATCGACAGCATTCTATATTGCCGAAGATAAGCCCCGATCTAACCAGAAAGATAAAAAAACAAGTTTTATTATACTCACCCGGGGGCGGTCCAGGCCGATGGACGTCGCACATTCAGGTCCGGCGCCTCCCATCTTGATGCGATGTCGTCATCCTCCTTTCTTTGTGTCGCGGCTCCTTGCGCAGACGTACTGATCTGCCCTGTTGAGGGCAGAGCAAAGTACTGCAGTGCACCGGGAAAGGTCAGAGAGGTCCAGCGCCTGCGCACTGCAGTACTTTGCAGGGTCTTCTGTCATCTTCTGTCTTCTGTCATTTATTATGGATTAATATATGGTTTTATAATTTTTTAGTCACAAAATAATAGTCCTAAATAGTGATATAACCCCTAAACATTATGGGGATCGCATCCTGAATATAACAATATGATACACTAACTTTTATCCAACAAATGGAAACCAAAGGATGCAAAAGTAGGAAAAGTATAAACTTTATTGAAATAGAAATAGTTAAAAAACATGAACAACTGAAACAGCAAAAATACCAGAGACATATGCCATAGACAACACTTAAGCAGCCTTTTAAATAGTAAATGCCAAACACTGTGTGACACTGATTATACAGCTGAAAAGCCCTATGTTATGCTGCCAAACTGACCTTACTGCAGGTACTACAACTAGACCCATATCCTCACATGGAGTGCTTGGTGCATATGATATAAATAATCAAAAGCGCATACCATCCCAACAATGGAAACATGTGGGCACATAACACTGCAGAAAGAAAAGAATGGCTAACAGCAAATTTACCTAAGAGCTGCTCGTGAATGTCCTGGCGTCCCTGGTTTTCACGAGCAGCTCTTAGGTAAATTTGCTGTTAGCCATTCTTTTCTTTCTGCAGTGTTATGTGCCCACATGTTTCCATTGTTGGGATGGTATGCGCTTTTGATTATTTATATCATATGCACCAAGCACTCCATGTGAGGATATGGGTCTAGTTGTAGTACCTGCAGTAAGGTCAGTTTGGCAGCATAACATAGGGCTTTTCAGCTGTATAATCAGTGTCACACAGTGTTTGGCATTTACTATTTAAAAGGCTGCTTAAGGTTGTCTATGGCATATGTCTCTGGTCTTTTTGCTGTTTCAGTTGTTCATGTTTTTTAACTATTTCTATTTCAATAAAGTTTATACTTTTCCTACTTTTGCATCCTTTGGTTTCCATTTGTTGGATAAAAGTTAGTGTATCATATGGTTTTATAATTGCACTTTATGAATGGAAGCATTGATTAACATCCTTGTATTTGTACCATATACGGTAGGTTTTAATATTTTCTGTAGGTCTGGTGACCACGTATAATCATTGCACTATGCCCTTATATAATTTGGGACAGTTAAAATATTTACTAATAGGATTGATTGCAATTTTACTGACCAGTGCACAATTTCCTTACATTAATTAAATATTTCATATTTCATCCTTTGATTTTGACTAGATATTCATATAGACTTATATACCTACCTCTCTGGACGTGGCACTAAGCTGTCGCCACCCTTTAAATTTTAACTTGGTATCTTTTACCCTTTACCCATTGTTGTTTTTGCATTGTTCATATTTATATGTGTAATAAACTTGAATATACAATTTCATTATTGTTCGGTTGTCCATTTTTTTCTTTGGTTATTTATGTTAAACTAAAGGTATGGGCATAAAGACTCTGTTCCACTGGTTTAATATAGACTTTCGGCAGCCTGGTTGATCTTTAATCATTATTAGAAGTTTGGGTGCAATAAGCTGTTTGTGTGTCGGGGCGGACCTGTGGGGGGGACTGTGGGTAGGAAGATCTTCGTCTTTACCACGGTTCCTCAGCTGTCTCTCGTGTTTGTATTTTCATATTGTTTAAAATTTTGTGCCAGTGCCGTCCTAACCACAGGTGGCTCTTGCGCACATTCATCTCGTAGTTGGCTTCAGGAAAAAATGGCGCTGCTGTGTCGGCGCATGCGCAGATTTAAATCTCGGCTCAATGACAAACCGAGATCTCAATCAGGACATGCACCGCAACTGGCGTCATTTTACTGAAGACCGCCGGGAGGTCAGTGTGCACATGCTACGACATTAGTGCCATTTTACTGAGCCACCAGACAGGCTCTAGCTGGGAGTATGCATAACACATACATCACTGCCGTCACCCGGCTTAGAAACCGGCGCACCCTCACAGCGCATCTTTTGCAGGGGGTTTTAAGTCACTTTCCTTTTTTGACTTGTGGTATTAGTTGCATTTTTGGTGCCAAATTCATCAAAATGGTGAACCAGATTCATGAATTTGGGGCAAAATTAAAAACTAGCTTTTTTTTCCAGCCTTGAACTGTCTTTAGACTTTTGGCACCATAACTTCCAAAAATTGTGCCAAAATTTTGGCGTACTCAAGAATACATCAGTGGGAATGAAAAGGAGCTGCACCAAAAGAACAAATAAGGTGAAATCATCTAGAATTGCTAGACTCTGCCCACAAGGCAGAAAAGAAAAAACAGACGAGCACATATAAAAAAGACCATGAAAAGGGGCAAATAGAATAACGAACAGGATGCAAACAAAAAAAGGTACCAAACTAAACCAAAAACTGGCACAAATGCAATGATGAATTGGAACCATAATGATACTACAAATAATCTACACCCCGTGACCCACATACAGATTAAATTCCATTTCTTCTTTGCTTCGCTCTGTAATTATATCTGTATGGACACAAACAATACAATAGCTTCATTCCACCAGTACATCCCATTTCAGCATTTCACCTTTGTCCATACTGGAAACTCCCTGCAAAACTGAAAGGCTCTAGTAGTAAACAACTGCATCTAATCATCCATATGCTTTTCATCCGACACCGATCAGATGATCATGGCACTTGCAGACTGATCTCTGTCAACATCGAACTGGATTGACATATTGATCCAATCAGTGGTGTTGTTGACATCTGGATCTATGGTGACGTGTCCCTAAATGTCCTATCGCCCTATGGAATCCAGGGAGTTTGCCAACACCTTTGAATCTGATTATCATAATGATTGATTATTTAGATTATTCCATTACAAGAGCAGAGATGAATGTTTACTTACCATATAATCCAATTTTAGAACAATATATAATTATCAGATTCCGCTCGTCTGTTCATTTTTGGGAAGTATTACACTAACTGCTCAATATTTGAGTAAATGTCTTTAAACCTGCATTTACTTTAGGAGACAAATAGAGAAGTGTACGGGATCAATAGAAAGTCTGTTGGTACAAAAATTGCTCTGCTCGCGATCGAGGATAAGTTGAGGAATTCTGATCCTTGATTTGAGTGACCGGTATGGGTCTGAGGATCCAACCTCCCACTGATCAAGAGATCAACACTACTAGTCAGGGGCTATAACATAAAAAATATTTTAAAGATTAGCTACACTTTAAGTGAGCAGGACAGAGCTGCAATACCTGATACAGGCGCTGGAATGGTGCTTTAAGACATATTGCTAACAGCTGGAGGTCTACCAATTGGATCCTCGTAGGTTAGACAAGGGCACAAATGTTGTTACTCACAGTCTAGTTCTGCCTGTTTAATTACTGATTGCATAGGGACCTGTCACATGAACTAGGACTGTGTGAAGAGGACTTTTAACTGAAGAAATTGATTCCAGGAATTATTTTTACAGGTTTTTGTTTCATATGGAAATGTTCTTTAAACTATAAAATATAAAAACACTACACCTAAGAGCATATTATGGAGTATGGATATCATAGAGAGAGACCTTCTATCAAACTGAGCAGAGAGACGCTCACATCACCGTTTCTCGCTCTGGCAGACCCTGCCCATCTAAGAGGGTTGACGTCTAGGTGTATCGGAAAACCACTGTGACACGTTGAGTGCCACCATTTTCAAATCACAGCATCTGAAAGCACTTTCATTGCTAAATGCCGTGCCATGAAGTGCAGTGAAGTGTTTTTCACTTAGCAAACCGCTCATCAGAGGCTGCATCATTTCTTTCCCATGCATATTTTGTCGGCAAGTGGGAATGAGCCAATGATCGAATACCAATCAACCTGTATACAGTTAATTGACACTCCTTGAATTTGACACATCATATGAATAGAGGAATCACTGGAAATGGACATCATGGTCAGAAGAATAGATGGAACAAGATGAAGAGGAAGACCAGCAACACGATGGCTTGATACTATGGAGAAGACCCTGGTGGACCTCTTTAGGCTTGCATAAGATCGATCTTACTACAAATGGTTCATCCAGCAAGTCACCATGTTTTGAGATCAAGCAGGAGGCCGTAAAATAATAACATGCCAAAATCATTCCATCTAAATGGACCTTTACTGATGGACTGTCTTCTAGGCAGGACATTGACCTAACAGTTCTCGATGTGCCACAAATGCTCTTTTTAATCAATAACTGGCCACAGCAGTGACCCGCTTCAGCCAGGGATTGGCTGAGAGGGCATTTCCATCTGTTTCCAGTGTATCAAGGACAGTACCAGGAGGCACAGAACAGTGAGGACTGGAAATCACAGTGGGATCCCTGACGGTAGCCATACTTTCTTTAATTATTTTAATGGGTCTGAACAATTTTACAAATACATTTTAGCACCTGGAAAACCCCTTTAATGTCCATAAGCTGGAGACATTGGGAAATAACAATTTAGAGTCTGTGACATGATCTCTTGTTTACTGCTCCAACCTCAACCCTCAAACTTGCATCACTCACCGGCTGTCACCATTACATCACTTTATTAACACAAGGACCTATATTATTATTACTCATTTTAACACTTCCTTCTTCATTTTTTGATTTACCTTTTCTTCTTTACCCACTACATTTAGCGAAATATCTGGTATTTGGTCAGGCATTAAAAATTATATGGAGTTTGCAGATATGTTTTGTGACTGCTTTTCTTCATAACATATGCATCATGTTGTGTTAGCAGCAGGGCTGGAGTCGGTGTCCATTTTTGTGGAGTCGGAGTCGGTATAAAATGGACTGACTCTGACAATACTGTATATAATAAATTGGGTACAGTATTACAATGTAGGAGGTGCTGTAATTTTTTTCATAAGACTTTGAGAAAGCTATGAAATGTCCTATAAATGTCTGTTCTATTCCGGATCTAAGGATCTCGTCTTTTAGTTTAGATGAATCTGTGCTGCACTTTATGTACATGCTCAGTAATGACCAGTGCTGCGGAGTCAAGAGTCTGAGTAGGAGTCGGAAGTCAGGGAAATTGAGGAGTTGGAGGTTTGACTTACCGTCTCCACAGCCCTGGTTAGCAGACCTACTGTAATTGGGATTAAAATAATAATAATTTTTATTTCTATAGCGCCAATATATTCTGCAGCACTTTACATTTCAGATTGGACATGGACTGATAGACAGGAACATATGGAGAAACATTTTTTTCTCATCAGAAATTTTGACCAAACTCTGATTAAACTCTGATCAAAATCTGATGAAACTCGAACCAATTTTCTCAAATAAGAAAATCACTGAGCATGAGCCCAGGGACTTTGTTCAGAGGGCCCGTTCCAAGTCTCCATTGACAGTTCCCTTCAATTGATAGATATTGCTATCTTTAAAATGACAAAACCCCAAGACATTCATAACTCGGGCCAGCTAAGATGTTAGAAGGAGATAATGGCGAAGACCTTAAAACTATGAAGACTCCTTTTTTCCCATAACTTCAACTGTTTCCATTAGAAAGGTAGCCATGTACAGTATATATTATGTCTACAAAGAAAGTGACTACCTGGACCTGCTCCCAAACCTCCACTGATATGACCTTTTGGGCAAAAGATACTGCCGAAGTACTCCATTAATTTCTGCAAAACTCTTACAAACTAGTTTAACCAGCCAGTCTGAGCAAAGTATGAAGCGTATCCTGGAGGGTCAATGTCACTAGCATTATTTCTTTTTATTACACATTGTACAGATCCATGTGCCACCAAAGCAGCTCTAAACCAGGGAGTCTTAAGGTACTGCCACACTAAACAATCCCGCTAGCGATAGCGATAAAGACGCATACTAATGCGATCGCTAGCGGGATTGTTTCTATATCGCTAAGTGCGGCTTAACTTTTAAGGTACTGCCACACTAGACAATCCCGCTAGCGATCTCGATTAGCGTCGCATACTAATGAGATCGCTAGCGGGATTGTTTCTATATCGCTAGTGGCTACCTATTTTAGCGATGTCGTTAGGACGCTATCGCGGTTAGCGATCTCCTTAACGACTTTAGCGGTACAAAAGTACCGCTAAATCGCTAAAAAAGGTGCCACACTAGCGATATATACTTACCCAGCGGGGCGCCAGCGAGAAAATAGGGTCCGGAACGATTCCAGCGACAGCGAGATCACAGCAGGAAGCTCGTCGCTGGCAGCTGCCGCACACAACAACATCGCTAACGGGATCACTAAATAGTGACGTTTTTTAGCGATCCCGTTAGCGATGTTGTTTAGTGTGGCATACCCTTTAGCGATATAGTTAACGACGCTATCGCGGTTAGCGATCTTCTTAACGACTTTAGCGGTACAAAAGTACCGCTAAATCGCTAAGAAAAGGTGCCACACTTAGCGATATATACTTACCTGCGGGGCGCCGACGATAAATAGGGTCCGGAACGATGTCAGCGACGAGCGAGATCACAGCAGGGGCCTCGTCGCTGACAGATGCCGCACACAACAACATCGCTAACGGGATCGCTAAATAGTGACGTTTTTTAGCGATCCCGTTAGCGATGTTGTTTAGTGTGGCATACCCTTTAGACTCCACAAGATCTCTGAAGGTGTCCCGTGGTATCTTGCATCAAGACATTCGCAACAGATGGCTTGAGTTCTATAATTTGCAGTGCTTCAAATGTGCATCAATGAAGTTGCTTGTTCTTTCTTGAACAATACTTTATAAAATCAGACCCACTTGTCTACCCATCGAAATTTAGCCCTTGCCAATGTCGCTCAGATTTTTACGCTTTGTAGAAAGGCAGGTGTTAGATGGGAGGTATATGTCACTGAGGTGGCTGTCCTTGGTAGTGTAGTTCCTGAAATGAAAGCTCCAGTAACGACTGGCTGCTGAGAGGCTTTTTTTTGTTGGACCGGATTTTGGGTCCAGGATTTAGGATCGGCCAAAGAGCATGGGTGGGAATAGCTGCTCCCATCCAACTGTTGCAGATCCTAATAATGGCTGCTAAATTATCTCAGGTGGGTGTGTGATGTGTGTAAGTGATCAGTTTGTTTGCTGACCCAAACTGAGCAAGGAGCACTGCCTGAACTGCCATAAGGGTGAGAGACTATGTTTATAAGCTTGCCTGCCCAGAGAAAGGACTGTTTCTTTCATTGTTTAAGCCTGAAAAGGCTATCTTTTTGTTTCATGTGGACTTTGTTAATGTTTGACAGGAAATAAACATAAGACTGTTTTAGCAGCACAAACAAGTTCCTGTGTGTGCCCAATGTGTTGCCAGAAAGCGTGAATCCCTACAGCTTTCTAATTTTTCCATAAACCAGCTTAAATAACTGACTGTTCACTTGTAGTCTAACATATCCCCTGGTCAGTTGCCACAAATTGTATTTATGTACCTGTCGGTGCTTGTTAACTGACTGATTTGTCATGGGTGACCCTGGTGTATCTGCAGAACCAAACTTAAGCCCCCATCACACTAAGCGAGATCGCTGAAGCGTCACCGATTTTGTGACGCAACAGCGACCTAGCCAGCGATCTCGCTTAGTGTGACCCCTGCTGGGTATCTCTGATCGTCGTTGAATGTCCTGGACCATTTTTTCGTCGTTGGTGTCCCGCTGGCCAGCGTGCACCGCTGCGTGTGACAGCGGGAGACCAACGATCAGCGAGTTGGGTGCTGGTATCCAATGTACGTATCGGGTAACTAAGCACCGTGCGGCACCTAGTTACCCGATATGTACCCTGGTTACCTGCTCCCAGCCTCTGCTATAGAGCGCTGAGAGCCGGTATCTAGGGTACATATCGGGTAACTAGGCGCAGCGTAGCGCTTAGTTACACGATGTTACTGGATACCAGCGTGCTGGCTGGTCCTGATCGCTGGTGAGTCTGCCCATGTGATAGCTCACCAGCGATCAGCTAACGATGTCCCAGCGATCCCATCCACGTCGTATCGTTGGTGGGATCCTGGGACATTGAAAAGTCTGACGGGACCCTTAGACTTAACCAAAATTACCCAAGTGCAGATGCAATGTGGCCCCTAGTATGGAGACAGATTACAGCCTTCTCATTTGTGCATACAATGTATCACGCAATTGCTGCCTGCACCCACTTAGCTGATCCCAAATTTAGTGCAATCTAAAATGATAAGGTGGCCGTCACATCCCATAAAAGTCAGTGGAAATTTACCCTCGTGAGAGCGACTGCTGTACAACTAGAGCACGACCTTTCTATTGACCTATATGGGGGAAGAAACTAAAAAAGTTGTGCAAATCGAATGTCACGCAATGCGACTTGTCTGACCCTCACACCTGGGATCACAGGATACGATTAGTCCTTTCGGTTCAGCCTGAACACTTTGTGTTTGCACACAAAAGCAAAAACTCTCCTGTACAGGAAACGCACATAAAAGAAGAGCTACTACACAGGCGGCATAAAACTTCTAGGTCAATAATAGAAAAATCTGCTGATACTGAGGGTAGGGAGGGCGAGCAGAGTGCCAGTATGGCTTCTTGTTCCCTATACGTCCCTCCTTCCACAAATAATCCAGAATTCTCCTGTATTGTTCGAAAGTGAAAGTTGAAGGAAAAAGCTCAGGGACAAGAATAGACTGAAGGGGGGAGATTAGGGGAAACAGGGTGACAGTGCCAGGAAGACTGGCATGCAGCTGCCACTTACCATGACTTGTGGTGATCCTGCCAGTAGGGAGTATGAGTGCTGTCTGTAGGTGTGTCACATTATAGTCCTGAGTGTGAGCACAGATCATGACAGTTTGTTCTGGCTGTCAGAGTAACTGCCTTTCCTCCTTTCCTCCCCCTCAGTTCCCAGATATCCTATCCACCCATAGAGAGGAGGAGTTGCTGGAAATAGTGTCACCAAACAGCATGAAAAACCCCTCATTATCTGAGCTCTCCGCACCCATATGTAATTACTGCCACTATCACCCCAACAACAACCTGCAACATGAGGTTATCATAAAGTATAAACCAAAATGGGAAATCGCATGCATGACAATTCAATAATAGTTATCAAAAAGTTATTGTTTATACATTTTATTAAGAGTACATTAGGGAATTGCTGCATAGAGCCGCTGAGCTAAGTGACTGGCTGCAGTGCTGCTGAGGTGATATCACTGCTGCAACCAATCCACACAGACCAGGGAAGCAGTGAAAACACAGTGCTGGACCCGGGGATGGCAAGTAAAACCCTATTTGATGTTTTACAACTAACTAAGCCTATGGAGATTAAACAGGACCTGTCACTTGTGCAAAACATTTGAGTGAAATACCTTTTAAAAATCCCTTAGATCTCCTAATTCTGCCTCTTTTTTCAAAAACTGAACTCCTTATATTTCCTCTCCCTACTAACCTTCCTAAACACAATATTATCATTACTCCCTAGCTGCACGCCTGATGTGTTGGGGTTATGTTTGACTCAAATCATTCCTTCACCCCCCACATCCGATCACTAGCTCGCTCATGTCACCTGGACCTCAAAAACATCTCTAAAATTTGACCTTTTCTTTCTTTTGACTCTTCAAAAACTCTTAATGTTGCTCTTATTCATTCTCATCTGGACTATTGTAACTCTCTACTAATCAATCTCCCTCTTACTAAACTCTCCCCTCTCCAATCCGTCTTGAGTGCAGCAGCCAGGATCATATTCCTTTCCAACTGCTACACTGATGCCTCTACCCTGTGCCAGTCATTGCACTGGTTACACATCCACTGCAGAGTCTAATATAAACTTATCCCTTATCTTATAAAGCTCTCCAGTTCTGCATCACCCTACATCTCCCTCTATCAACCAACCTGAGCTCTCCATTCCATTAATGATCTAAAACGAACATCCTCAATAATCCGAACCTCCCACTCGGGTTTTCAAGACTTCTTGAGTGCTGCACCAATTTTCTGGAATGCAATACCCTGGACAATTCTATTAATTCCAAATACCCACAGTTTTAAGCGTGCCCTAAAAATGTACTTCTTTAGACTGGCCTATTGCCTCACTTATCTAACTATCCCTGTTTTGCCCTTCCAAAATTTTCTTCTTAATCTGGTCCCTCTTAGCATGTTTACCCACCCTCCACGCACTTAATAGCCCTCTGTATCCTTACAGATACTGGCTGGTGACCGGTTCATGCAGGGTTATGTGAATACCCTATTTATTATATTGATTGCTGGACCGGACAAGACAAGCACTTTTTACCTTTCACCTTTCAGGTCTCTTCTATTTCCTCAGATTGTAAGTTTGTGAGCAGGGCCCTCACTCCTCTTGGTATCTGTTGAATTGTGATACTCTGTATAGTCTTTATTGTCTGTACATGTCCCCTCTGAGTTGTAAAGTGCTGCGGAATATGTTGGTGCTGTAAAAATAAAAATTATTATGTTTTACTTTTTTTCACTGTGTCACTTCATTGCAGAGATATTCACGTTTATTTCTTCTGGAGTAAACAATGTGAAATCTCTGCTTGTAGTGCAACTGGGCATTTCTTCCAAGTTTTATCTTGGGGTGTACGCTTTCACCCCTCCCTCTCACAGGCTGAAAATCATATGAGTCGCCCGCCAGAGCAGTGGGGTACTCGGCACCGAGCCCGTTCACTTCTATGGGGGATGTCACGGTAGCTGTAGCTCGGTCCATGGCCCTGGTCGCTCACTGAAAAGGGGGATATTTACAGGGGATTAAAGGTTTGTAATATGTTCGTGACGCCACCTGTGGTGCCTGGTCAGTGTGACCAGCGCTGCTGTATAGATCCGCTGAAGGGTTGGTATTTGGCAGCAAGGTGTTAAGCCTTCCACAGGCAAAGCTGGGGTCCTTCAGGGTAAACGGGGTGTAGGGGTGCAGGATGGAGGAGAGGAGTTCAGCAGCAGGAGTAATAAGGTAGACACACACAAAAGTCTCTTTCTGTACCTTTACTGATGGAATGGCAGGCACGTCCCGGGGTGCTGGCAGGGTGAAGGATGCACGTCCAGTTCTTCCCACTGAGTAGGTGTAGGGCCTCCTTACTTCTATAATGTGAGTCTCTGACCTGTATGAAACAAGGCCTAACTCTGTCTTCAACTTTACACGCCCGGCTGACTTTGTGGTAGGGCCTTTTCTTGGATAGAACAGTGTCTTTAATGGTTGCGCCGACCAGACTCCTGTCTTCCTGACCCCGGTTACGTATCAACACTCGTGGGCCCCAGCGACCTGTAGTCCCGCAGGGTCTCCAGTATCTCCTACTAGTCGTGTAGATTCTAGCAAGCTCGGACCCGGTGTCCGGTTATTCAGGGTAGAAATAAGCTATCAATGCTATTTCCACCACTGTTAATCTCTTCTTCTCTTCCACTCGCCTTTTGTCCTACTCGACCCTCACATAAGCACACTCTGGCTGTAGGTAGCTGCTTCTTCCCTTTCTTCACCGCTCTCAAAGCGTCTGCACGCTTGCTCACTGAACTGAACTCGGTTGACTCAGTTCTGACTAGGCTGGAGTGGCTACCTTTCCACTTGTACTAGCCTCCACACGTTGAACTAAGCTTAGAGCTGCAGTCTTCAGGTTCTTTCAACAATTGCTGTTCTCTTTCTCTCTTTCTTTCTAAACTCTATCTGAAGCAGCGGCTATCAGGATTCACCGTCTGACCTGCACCTGGCTTTGCAGACTCACTGATCTGTGCTCACTCCAAGAGCTAAAGGTACTGCCACACTAAACAATCCCGCTAGCGATCACGATAACGACGCATACTAATGCGATCGCTAGCGGGATTGTTTCTATATCGCTAAATGCTGCCACATTTAGCGATATAGTTAACGACGCTATCGCCGTTAGCGATCTTCTTAACGACTTTAGCGGTACAAAAGTACCGCTAAATCGCTAAGAAAAGGTGCCACACAGCGATTAAATACTTACCCAGCGGGAGCGCCGACGAGAAAATAGGGTCCGGAGCGATTCCAGCGACGAGCGAGATCACAGCAGGAAGCTCGTCGCTGGAAGCTGCCGCACTGAACAATATCGCTAACGGGATCGCTAAATAGTGACGTTTTTTTAGCGATCCCGTTAGCGATATTGTTTAGTGTGGCATACCCTTAACTCTCCACTCTCTAAAAGAACTAACAACTTCTCACTTCTGTGTAGAATCACCAACTACACTGAACTCTTCCAAACTAATCTCTTCTGAGATCTGATCTAATCTGAGCTGTCACTGCAGGCTGCAGCCCTCAGACTAGACTGTCTGTGAGAACTAATCTGCTCTCTGTGGCTTCACCATCCTTATATACTCTGAAAAGGCTCCCTCTGGTGGCTCTAGGGATTGGTGAAGATGTGTGAATGAATATGGTTGTTACCTTCAGTGCATCCCTCTGGGAAATGAGATTCCGAGCGCAGCTGGGCTCTACACATACCTTCGTAGCATCTGAGACTGCTAGACAGGGTGTCAACCTGTGTTTGGCAGTGTCTTAGAGGGAGGCGTGAAAGTGCATGCCTCCCACCCGCTGTCCCGGTCGGGACACTATGTGTCCCACAGTGAGAGAAGCCGCCACGCCCCCATGCACCCCATCCTCGCCCTCCCAGCTCTTCACTACAACTTCTTACAGCAGAGCAATGATGTTGCTGGCTGTCCTCCTCTGTGCGCACAGGTCCTGTGATGAGGTCACAGGAGGGAAGGAGCTAGGTGTCACATTGTCAGGCTCCTCGGTGTGTGCAGGTCTCTGCTGTGCTGGTTATCATGGTGCTGGATGAGGGTAAGTTTATGTGTGGTGTCAGGGGGAGTTTACAGTGTGGATGTAGCAGAGCTGTGTGTGCGAGGTGTACGGAGAGGAGCTATGTGTGTACGAGGTGTACCGAGCGGAGCCGTGTGTGTACGAGGTGTACGGAGCGGAGCCGTGTGTGTACGAGGTGTACGGAGCGGAGCCGTGTGTGTACGAGGTGTATGGAGCAGAGCCGTGTGTGTACGAGGTGGATGTAGCAGTGCTGTGTGTGTACGGGGCGTGCGAAACGGAGCCCTGTGTGTACGAAGTGTACGGAGCTGAGCCGCTCAGCTCCGTACACTTTTTACACACAGGGCTCCGTGCTTGAGCCATGTGTGTACAGAGCGGAGCAGAGCCATGTGTGTACGGGGTGGTGCCGCATGTGTACGGAGCGGAACCGCATGTGTACGAGGTGTATGGTGCAAAGCCGCATGTGTACAATGTTTACAGAGTGGAGCCATGTGTGTACAAGGTGTATGGAGTGAAGCCGCATGTGTACGAGGTTTACGGAGTGAAGCCGTTTATGTACTGAGTGGAGCCGTGTGTGCGCGAGGTGTACGGAGCGGAAGCGTGTGTATACAAGGCATACAAAGCGGAACTATGTGTGTATGAGGTGTGCAGAGTCGTGCGTGTACAAGGTGTATGGTGGGGAGCATTCATACCTCCCAACTGTCCCAGATCCAGCGGGACAGTCCTGATTTTGAGAGTCTGCCCCACTGCCCCGGCCGAGAGCTTACTTTTCCCGTGGACACAGAAGTACACAGCGGAGCCCCGAGGAGCACTTTAAAATTTGCACGTGACGTTCCACCGGAAGTGACGTCCTGGAAGATGACCAGAAATTAGGTAATTTTGGGAGGAGATTGTGACGGAACCATGGAAGCACTTCAGGGAATGCTTCAGATCCATCACCGTGTCCTCCTCCGACAGCGCGGACAGCGGGATCGCCTTGGACTCAGGAATGTCGGCCATGTGAGCGGATCATGATATGTCCTGCATCAGGAGGCTCAGGTGGGCACTACAATGGGAGCCGGGCTGCTATAGTATCTTTATAGAATCTTTCTTTCTTTCTCTCTCTGTTTCTTTCTCTCTCTCTCTGTTCTTTCTTTCTCTCTCTCTGTTCTTTCTTTCTCTCTGTTTTTTCTCTCTCTGTTTTCTTTCTCTCTCTGTTCTTCCTTTCTGTCTCTGATCTTTCTTTCTCTTTTCTCTTTCTTTCCCCTTTTTTTCTTTCTCTCTCTGTTCTTTCTTTCCCCTCTTTCTTTCTCTCTCTATTCTTTCTTTCTTTTTCTCTGTTCTTTTTTTCCCACCCTCTTTCTTTCTCTGTTCTTTCCTTCCCCTCTTTCTTTCTCTCTCCCTCTGTTCTTTATTTCTCTCTCTGTTCTTTATTTCCCCTCTTTCTTTCTTTTTCTCTCTCTCTGTTCTTTCCCCTCTTTCTTTCTCTCTGGTCTTTCTTTCTCTCTCTCTCTGTTCTTTCTTTCTTTCCCCTCTTTCTTTCTTTCTCTCTGTTCTTTCTTTCCAGTCTTTCTTTTTCTCTCTCTCTCTGTTCTTTCCCCTCTTTCTTTCTTTCTCTCTGTTCTTTCTTTCTCTCTCCCTCTCTTTTCTTTTTTCTTTCCCCTCTTTCTTTTTTTTCTCTCTGTTAATTTTTTCTATCCACTCTTTCTTTCTCTCTGTTCTTCTTTCTTTCTTTCTTTCTTTCTTTCTTTCTTTCTTTCTTTCTTTCTCCTCTTTCTTTCGCTCTATTCTTTCTTTCTCTTTTTCCCCTTTCTTTCTCTCTAATCTTTGTTTCTCTCTCTGTTCTTCCTTTTTCTCTCTGTTCTTTCTTTCTTTCTCTCTGTTCTTTCTTTCCCCTCTTTCTTTCTTTATTTCTCTCTGTTCTTTCTTTCCCATCTATCTTTCTCTCTCTCTCTATTCTTTCTTTCTTTCCCCTCTTTCTTTCTTTCTCTATCTGTTCTTTCTTTCTTTACCCTCTTTCTTTTTTTCTCTCTCTCTCTGTTCTTTTGTTCTGTCCCCTCTTTCTTCTCTCTGTTTCTTTCTTCTCTCTGTTTCTTTCTTTCTTTCTCTCTGTTCTTTCTTTCCCATCTTTCTTTCTCTCTGTTCTTTCTTTCCCCTCTTTCTTTCTCTCTCTGTTCTTTCTATCCCATCTTTCTTTCTCTGTTCTTTCTTTCCCCTCTTTTTCTTTATCTCTGTTTATTCTTTCTGTCCCCTCTTTCTTTCTCTCTGTTTCTTTCTCTCTATCTCTCTGTTCTTTCTTTCTTTCCCCTCTTTATTTCTCTGTTCTTTCTTTCCCCTCTTTCTTTCTCTCTGTTCTTTCTTTCTTTCCTTCTTTCTTTCTTTCCTTCTCTCTCTGTTCTTTCTTTCCCCTCTTTTTTTCTCTCTCTGTTCTTTTTTTCTGTCCCCTCTTTCTTTCTCTCTGTTCTTTCTTTCTTTCTTTCTTTCTCTCTGTTCTTTCTTTCTTTCTGTTCTTTCTTTCTTTCCCCTTTCTTTTTTTCTCTGTTATTTCTTTCTCTCTGTTTTCTTTTTTCTCTCTCTCTGTTCTTTCTTTTCCTCAGTACCAGTCAGTGTGCCCACAGTACCAGCCTCGTTAATGGGTTGATTGTGACTTGTAGGATCGCTACTTCCAATAGGTGGCGCTATAGAGTACAAGTCCTCTTTTTTTGAAGAGGCAATTTGCATATTAAATTTCCCAGAGGAGCATTGCACGGCGAATAAGCCTCCTTACCTCGACACGCCAGAGCTGGTATGTCGCTCTTCACAAGGAGAAACCTTACCCCTTAGACCCTTGATAATTGCCAATAATTTCCATCTCCTGTCTATTCCATTTGCACAACAGGATGTGAAATTGATTGTCAATCAGTGTTGCTTCCTAAGTGGACAGTTGGATTTCACAGAAGTTTGATTTACTTGGAGTTGTATTCTGTTGTTTAAGTGTTCCCTTTATTTTTTTGAGCAGTGTATATATATATATAGACACCTATTCTATGTGTATATATTGTGATGTAGTGAGCACTGTTACAGCTAGGGGGCGCTGTATGTGCTCCTCAGGATATGCATGGGGGCGTTTCCTTAATTGTGATGGTGAAACAGTGGGCATGATTGTAAATGGTCGGTATGTGTCGCAGAAGTCCTCTGCGCTGTACGCCAGTAATGTTGTTCTGGGACTTGTAGTCCCACAAGAGTTTTTGTTTACTTTAGCCTATGTGCCCACTTTGCAGAAATGCTGAGCAATTGTCCGCAGAATTTCCACAACTCCCTGCCGCGGGAAAAACGCATGCGGAATTCGCATGCGTTTTCCCGAAAAACACAAGCGTTTTGAGCTTGCAGAATGCTAGCTCTTTTCCAAGTGATTTGAAGCATTGCTTGGAAAAGTGATTGACAGGTGTTAGGGTGAGTTTCCACGGTCAGGAAACGCTGCGTGTTTGGCGCTGTGCGCTGGCGCAGCGCCAAACACGCAGCGTCCAGATGTTACAGCATAGTGGAGGGGATTTAAAGAAATCCCGTCTCCACTATGCGTAACAAACCGCAGGCGGCAGACCTGCGTAAACGGACATGCGGCGCGTCTTTTCAGACCGCAGCATGTCCTAGCATATTGCGGCGACGCTGCGTCGCCGCAATGGAATTTAACACAGGGCTATGCAGCCCTGCGCTCTTTCCGGAGGTGTCCTGAACACCTCCGGAAAGAACACGCGTCAGGGGGCGGGGCTTAGACGGAGCGGAATTTCTGCTCCGTCAATAGCGCTGTGTTTCCTGATAGTGGAAACACAGCCTTAGAGATCGAATTCCTGCTTCTGCACAAGGGGAATCTCGAGCCATCCCTGCTGTGGTCTCCCATCCGTCTCCAGCCGCAGTGGACTCTGCTCAGCTTAGACGTCGGTCCCAGCGTCTCGCCCAGTCTAACAGTGTGCAGAGGATTACTGCTGCCTCTCCAGGCTCTGCTATTGTGGCCAGTACTGGTTAGCGGCGAGCAGACGTCTTTAGGACAGTCCTTTTTTTCCCCTTCTGAGCATGCCCAGGGTGAGATCTCTCATTGGAGATCAGGGGTCACATGCTCAGGTGCTGCAGCAGCTCCTATTGGTCCGCCAGGAAGGTCCTGTGACTACTGGTGTTCTGGAACAATTTCATTGGTCCTTGTTTCTGGCAGGTCCTGTAGCTGTTACTATAAAAGGGTGGCATGGCTGGGCCGCCATGCGCTAATATCAATCATTATATGCTTAGCGCCAGTGTGGTCATGCGTGTGTGTGGTTAGGGCCCTAGCTGAAATAAGCCCCTAGAATACCGACTTAATCGGTGAGGAGCTTGGTATGCTAGCTTGTCAGGGTCGGTGTCCTAGATGCCCTAGATTACCGGCATAACCGGTGAGGAGCTTGATTGCCGTATTCAGGGCCTCGCGTTCAGACGCCATAGATTGCGGGTGACTCCCGCGAGGACATTAGCGCATGATCACGTTCTATGTTCGCTTAGCAGTCAACTGTGTACCTGGGTGCCTGACAGGACACAGAAGTTTGTCTCAGCGGCTCTGTGATGTAACAGGGTTCGCTTTCAACGCTAGACAGCGCCCTAGCGTGTTTATTTTGCGACTCAGTGGTGTTAAGTGAGTTCGCACACATCGCCATATAGCGCTGCAGCACTCCTTCTAGCGGCTCTGTGGAATAACAGAGTTCGCACATATTGCCACAGCGCGTTACGGCGTTTATTTTGACGACTCTGCGGGATAACAGAGTTCGCTTCTTGCGCCATTTTACTAGCAGCAGGTTCCGCCTGCACGGTGGACCCCGGGCTGCGAACGCACCTCTCTACATCATATATTTGGTGCTTTCCGCAGACCCTAACAACAGGTTGGTCACACTTGTCAAGCATAGGTCATTCTCGCTAAGCATGCCTGGGAACGGAACTTGCCGGCAGCGCTTTTTAGGAGCGGGAGGACTCCGGGGGCCTACAGAGTGTAAGTATATCCCTTTGTTTTATTTTAATTCTATTTTTTACAGGAATATGGTACCCAGGGCCTGGAGAAGAGTCTCCTCACCTCCAGACCCTGGGTACCATCCGCACCTGAAGTGCTCACTTTACACATGGTGGGCATAGCTACATGCGTAAAGTCAGTGCCGTATTTGGCATTCATGCTGCCCTAGGCACTGTAAGTGGTCACTCCCCCTATTGGTAAGTCAGACAGCAGTCTCATGCAGCTGTCAGTGTTAAACGTACAAATTCTATCCGTATTTTTCACAACTACAGGTAACCATTATACTCTATGAGACAGTCCACATATCCATGATTTTTCACGGGCTGAGTGTCTGTGCAAAACTTATGGAGATTTGTCCGTTTTTTTACAGTACAACATATCAAAAGTGCTATACACGATACGATACAAGATGATGTGTAATAATCAAATATTAATTGACAATTGATAATAAATGTAAAAATATGTCTATATGCTCTTGATATCGTTAAACAAAAATGGTGGATAACCACCTAAAAATAAGAAAAAACATATGGGAAATGGCGGGATGGCAACAAAATGGTGGAATACAAGGAAATGAAATAATTTGTAAATTGTGTCTAAAATATGAGAATACACATAAGCTTAGAATAAAAATAGGCCTTTATTAACATATGGCTAAATGCATGCCACGCATATTAAATAACAATAAAATACAATAATCACAGAAATTAATGAAATAAAAAGACAATGGCACACTCACAAATATATAGTCCAATGGACTGGATATAAAAGGCTGGTAGGTAAGACTAAATGGTGATATATTCTTATATTCACAAATGGGTTTATTTTTCAAAAAAATATATATAATAAAAGATAAAAATTAATAATGCTGTGAAAGTGAACAATAACCCAAATGATGCACACAAAAACCTAAAAATATATATATAAAAAAATAATATAAGATATATATTGGCACAGATAATAGCCAAAAAGTGTAACAAGCAGAAAAAATGTGCACATAAAAAATAAATAATGTCATGTGAATGAACCAGGATTACGTGCTGTGTGCTGATAATTAGCTGATCGCTAAGCACCTAATGTGCAAAAAACCCCACTACACATAAAAAAGTGTCAATGTGAATTAATAACATCAGGACACCTAAAGAGGAGTGCAGAGTGCGTGGTGTTAAAATATACCTGGTGAGAAAGGGCAAACCCACAATATGTTATGCGCCCATGATATACCTTGAAGCCTGTAAAATGCTGGAGTGTGCCACGGATTCGTGCCCCTACGCACGTTTCGGAACTTGTTTCCTTCGTCAGGGTCCAGAAAAAAAACATATCACACGGGTAGTATTAGTATACAGTCTGTGCACCATCCGTGTGCTGCCTGTGATTAACACTGCAAAGTATAACAGAGGCTTTGTCATTTATTTATCCATCTGTGAAAACCACTTACGATAATTAATGTTAAAAACGGGCACACGGACCGTACACTGATGATACACGGACCGTACACTGATGATAGACGGACCGTACACCGATGATACACGGACTTCCCTCTATCTCACGCACCCTGCACCCTCTTGCACCCCTCTATCTCAAACACCCTGCACCCTCTTGCACACCTCTGTCTCATGCACCCTGCACTCTCCTGCACCCCTCTATCTCAAACACCCTGCACCCCTCTATCTCACGCACCCTCTTGCACCCCTCTATCCCACGCACCCTCTTGCACCCCTATCTCACGCACCCTGCACTCTCTTGCAGCCCTCTATCTCAAACACCCTGCACCCCTCTATCTCACGCACCCTGCACTCTCTTGCACCCGTCTCATGCACCCTGCACCCCTCTATCTCACACACCCTCTTGCACCCCTCTATCTCACGCACCCTGCACTCTCTTGCACCCCTGTCTCATGCACCCTGCACTCTCTTGCATCCCTCTGTCTCATGCACTCTGCACTCTCTTGCACCCCTCTATCTCACGAACCCTGCACCCTCTTGCACCCCTCTATCTCACGCACCCTGCACTCTCTTGCACCCCTCTGTCTAATGCATCCTGCACTCTCTTGCACCCCTCTGTCTCATGCACCCTGCACTGTCTTGCACCCCTCTCTCATGCACCTTGCACTCTCTTGCACCCCTGTCTCATGCACCCTGCACTCTCTTGCTCCCGTCTCATGCACCCTGCACTCTGTTGCACCCGTCTCAAACACCCTGCACCCCTCTATTTCACACACCCTCTTGCACCCCTCTATCTCACGCACCCTGCACTCTCTTGCACCCCTCTGTCTCATGCACCCTACACTCTCTTGCACCCCTCTGTCTCATGCACCCTGCACTCTCTTGCACCCCTGTCTCATGCACCCTGTACTCTCTTGCACCCCTCTCATGCACCCTGCACTCTCTTGCACTCCTTTGTCTCACGCACCCTGCACTCTCTTGCACCGCTCTGTCTCATGCATTCTGCACTCTCTTGCACCCCTCTGTCTCATGCACCCTGCACTCTCTTGCACCCCTCTGTCTCATGCACCCTGCACTCTCTTGCACCCCTGTCTCATGCACCCTACACTCTCTTGCACAACTCTATCTCATGCACCCTGCACTCTTGCACCCCTGTCTCATGCACCCTGCACCCTCTTGAACCCCTCTGTCTCATGCACCCTCTTGCACCCTTCTGTCTCATGCACCCTGCACTCTCTTGCACCCCTGTCTCATGCACCCTGCACTCTCTTACACCCCTCTGTCTCATTCACCCTGCACCCTCTTGCACCCCTCTGTCTCACGCACCCTGCACTCTCTTGCACCCCTTTGTCTCATGCATTCTGCACTCTCTTGCACCCCTCTGTCTCATGCACCCTGCACTCTTGCACCCCTCTGTCTCATGAACCCTGCACTCTCTTGCACCCTTTTCTCATGCACCCTACACTCTCTTGCACCCCTTTCTCATGCACCCTACACTCTCTTGCACAACTCTGTCTCATGCACCCTGCACTTTCTTGCACCCCTCTGTCTCATGCACCCTGCACTCTCTTGCACCCCTTTCTCATGCACCCTACACTCTCTTGCACAACTCTGTCTCATGCACCCTGCACTCTCTTGCACCCTTCTGTCTCATGCACCCTGCACTCTCTTGCACCCTTGTCTCATGGACCCTACACTCTCTTGCACAACTCTGTCTCATGCACCCTGCACTCTCTTGCACCTGTCTTATGCACCCTGCATTCTCTTGCACCCCTCTATCACACACCCTGCGCTTCTCTTGTCACAGTCTGGACCCCTCTATTTCCCACAACCTGTAACGTCACACAGACCTCTGTCAGTGTGCACCCCCGTAGTCCACATCCCACTCTCACATAGACCCTGCACTCCCCATGTACCCTGTTCCCGTCCTTACCTCTCACAAGTTTCCCATGTCAGCTTCTCCTGCAGCTTCCAGTCTGCAACTCTGTGGCTCCTCCCCCTTGAGTCACATGATCGTGACGTCATCGCAGGTCCCGTACCATCCATTCAGATGTACTGCAATTTCTTTCTTCTCTTGCACCCCTCTGTCTCATGCACCCTGCACTCTCTTGATCCGATCCGAGCTGGAGAAAAAAAATGCAGATGAAGCACCATCATAGATTAACATTGGTCCGAATTCAATCTGATTTGTTATCTGATTGAATTTGTCCAATTTCATCGCGAGTGAGCATGAGCCCTAAAGGATCAGGTAACGGCGGTTTAGGTGAATACGGTTAGCAAGTCGGTAGTCCTGCAACGAGGAAGTCAATGGCGACTGCTGGCGCAGTGTCTTTTCCAAAGGGATTCTGTAGACAACAATGCCTCGTCTTCTGGCGGCAGCGGTTGGTCTCCCGGTACCTTCCGCTGAGCCTAGTCCATATGCTGCAGTGGCTGAAAAGGGTGGGGGCCACAGGACTCTATGAGCCAACGTGGCTCAGCAAAAATGACAAAACTCAGGGCAAAAGTGTCAGTCCCGTATCCGGTCCTTCTAACGTGGCACATGCGCTGTACTCACAGACGTGGACGTACAGCACCTTCCTCTCGTAGTCACGGCCAACACTACACCTCTCCAAGTCACCGGCCACACACCCTCTCTCTGATTCACCGGGCCACACTACCGTTCTTCTCTCTTTTTGGTCCCTTGCGTTGGCAGCGGGAGAGGCAAATAGGGCCTGCCCCTGCTATCTCCAGGGACGAGCACTACCGCCTTTGGGCTGCTGCTGTGCACAGCCCCCCAAACAGGGGGTCCCCCTTGACTGGGGGCCCCTGCAGAGCACCCTTTCGGGGCAATGGGTGCCCTGTGGGAAACGGCCTGCTCACCTGACTGCGCGCTGCCCCGGGTGGCGCCAGCTCCTGCTGCGCCCTTTTTCCCTTTTTTATGCCCCCGCCACTTACACAGGAATTTGGCCGGCTCACCATTGCTTCCCCGGGGAACGGGGGGATGCAACCTTACTATTGGGACCCGCACCAGGTCCCGGGGCTGTTATCCCCTTACCCCTCGTCTCGAAAATACCCCTGCTGATCCCGTTTCGGAAACTACCACAAGGCCCGACCTGGCCCTCAAAATCCCATCCAATAACAATCCTTTTGACCTCAAAAACTGTCCAATTGGCACGCTCTATGTCAGGATGTATTGCAATGTTTCATTTTAAAATGCAGACTGCTTTTCCCTTTAGGGAAAAATCGTCATCTAAATCGGCATTTCGGCCCTAGTTTTAGTCTTGGGGCAGCCACATCTGCGTTTTTTTCTCATGCAAAATCGGGTATCGGAACAACGCAGCAATGAAAACTGAGTCTCGCCGAGTCTGGGCTCACTCGCACCCAAAAAGTCAGGGGTTCAGTGACCAACGCGAGGCGGTGCGTAACACCACGCCACACGGAGGAATGGAAAATTTTAAATTTCCCCCCCTCCTTCGCAGCGGTACCCGATCCGCTCTGTGCAGAGCCCGGGAGTGCAGTAGCAACCTCGCCCCCCGCAGCAGCAAGCCATATGACCGCACCACATTGGGTACCAGGCAGGGGGTACCGGGCACCGAGCCCAGGGAAGTCTATGGGAGTTGTCACGCAGCAGAGCTCGCCGGGGCCCTGGCGGTCATCAAGGGGGAAATTTACGGGGGATGTATTAACGTGACGCACCGTGGTTTCTGATCTAATTGACCACGCTGCAGGGTAGACTCTGAGGGGATGTTATGGCAGCTAGGTGTTGGGCCCCCACAGGTGGGACGGCCCTCAAAGTCTAGTGGGATGCGGGGGCAGATAAAATTCACACACACAATCAATCTCTTTCCATACCTTTACTTTTAATGTTTCAGGATGTCCCGGGAAGCTGGTCAGTTGGAGAATGCACATTTAGGAAAACTGTTTAGCAGGTTTAAGGCCCCCTTTATCCTTGTAATTTGTGTGAGTACAACTTGCAAAAAGCAAGTGCACTCTTTCAATAGCAAAGCGCCCGGCCCCAAAATGTGTGGAGCCTTCTATTCCGATTTTCAGATGTTGAGAGAAAAAGTCCTACTTTTTTCGTCACTTGACTCAAATCCCCTTCTCCCTACCCTTTTCGTATCGGCGCTTAGGGGTACCTTTTTGCACTTGGTCCGAAGCCTCCTTTTTTTCTTTACAGGGGTGAACCTAGCAACCTTAGACCCCCCCCTGTTGGTTAACTGATGGGG